>BSBK01003688.1:1277500-2483859 GCA_027943335.1 Chamaecyparis obtusa | reverse complement strand
AATCCTATCCAAGCACTTCTTATTTAGGAAGATGATAAAAAGAAATTATTTTTTACTTCAGCAAAAATAGAAATACAACAAGACATTGAATTGATTATTATAGGATGCTTTTAATTTCTTTTTTATTTTGTTTGCAAAATATTGAAGTATTGTAATATTGTTAGATTTAAAATAAAAAAATATTTGAAAACAAAAAAATTTCTCCAAATATAATGTGTGGTTTTCAATCATGAAGAATTTTCATGTTCTCAATTCCTATATTGAGTTACACCTCATACAAAATTTTAACTCCTTAACCTCCTTACATGAGGGTATGTTCTCATGTGTTCAATATATTCTTTATTTTAGATATATTAGAAGATTCTCCAAATATAATTTTTTATTTCAAACATGAAGAATTTCCAAGTTCTCTCACTTACGCCTCATACAAAATTTGAAATCCTTATACCCTTACATGAAAGTATGTTCTCATCTTTTCAATATTTTTTTTATTTTAGATATTTTAATGTTCATTTAGTCATTATAACAAGCCGAGATAAATATTTTGAAATGATTTCATTTATCTTATCTTTGTGATTTCACTATTTTATCGTTATCCTTTCAATCTATACAAAATTATCCTAATGGTTTGTGTTATCTACATCAAACATATTAATATTATTGAGGCGCACACTTTGCTCAAATTCAAATTCTCAACTATTGTACTCAATTTCAATATCACAAATCTAGGTTGCATTTTCCTTGCATCTTTTCTATAAATAAATTGTACCTTATAAAGATTGTTTGAATGGGTGACTTCTCTACATAAAGCTTATATTATTCTGATACTTAAGTTCAAACCTTGGTCATTTTTTTAAGTGGAGCATTACATTGCAAATGTTTATTACATTGTCTCTTTCTTCATTAGCAATATATTGTTTTGAAAGCTTTTATAATTTTAGTTATAAAGTGAAAATCTATAAATTCGTAATGCATCAATCTATTGATATCACCTAATTTTAACTTTAAATTTGCATTGCACTATTGGCAGGAACTTTGAAGCTTTGTGTATCTTGTTGTAATGGAAAATAACTTTATCTATGCCAATCTATACAATGGATACATATAATTATAAATTAGTTAATATTGGAAATTGATAATCTAAGTGTGTGATTTTGAATATGAATATTATTTTAGAAAAGTAGATAAAAATATTTAGTTTAATGGTTTAAGAATGAATGATTTTATAAAATTTGAATTGTTTATAGTTTAGGAATGATATTTTTTTATATGGATAATATTTTAAATTTTATGATAAATATGTATTTTGTTTAAATCTAAACTTTTAAATTTAGTTATATAAATGGATCTATAAAAATCTTTAAATAGTTAGCTTTTCAAGTTTTGCCAGTGTGACTCTCATGGAGTTCTATGTCCTTCAAATTTTTTTTAAAAAAAATCTTGCAATGGTAAAGGTCTATTCATCCCCCAAAAAAATTGTCAATTCACTAACGTACAAGCTCTCTTGGATTAACCTTACAAAGTTTGTGAATACCTTTGGTGAGTATTTTTAAGAGGATTTAGGAGAGGGGTGTCCATTGCTAACCTTTTATTTTAATGAAAGTAAGCTTCCCTAAACTTTCCTTATGCTAATTCATAAGATGGATACATATGATTATAAATCAATTTAGATTGGCAATTGGTAATGTAGGTGTATATAAATTTGAATTGAATATTACTTTAGAAAGGCAAATATAAAGTAAATAAAGATATTTAGTTTAATGATTTAAGAATAAATGATTTTATATAGTTTGATTATTTACTTTTTGGAAATGTTATCGCTTTATATGGATAATGTTTTGACCTATAGTTCAAATCTTAGCTACATGTATAGATCTTTTCTTTTATAAGGTATATCTATTCTTTATGATTATGTACTCTTGCTCTTTGATTCATTAAATTCAACTATTTAATTTACTATCTTGATTGACAATATTTATAAAGACCTTTCAAAAGTTGTCAACTCACTAAGGAACAAGTTCTTCTAGATTATCCTTAGAAAAAGATGAACTTTATTATTGTTTCAATGGAAAAAATAACTAGCTTCAATTATGCAATAACTTTCCCTAAACTTAAAATTATTTTAATGGAAAATAATGTTCCATAAATTTTACCTATGCTTATCTATAAGATGGATACATATAATTGTAAAATTATTTAGATTGGTCATTGATAATGTAGGTGAATATAATCTTAAATTGAATATTATATTAGGAAGCTAAATATAAAGTAGGTAAATATATTTAGTTTAATGATTGAAGAATAGATGATTTTATAGAATATGAATTCTTTCTTGTTTATAAATTATCTCTTTCTAGATGTGTAATATCTTTAATCTTACGTAAAATTTATATATTGTTTGAAGCCAAATTTAACAGTTAAAATCTTAGTCATATATGTGGATCTATTATTTTGTAGCGTATATCTATTCTTTATGATTATGCACTCTTGCTCTTTGAGTCATTGAACTCCTGATCGACACTATTTTAAGTGTTATAATGTAATTATTCTTGGCATGCTCCCAAAAAATGGGTGATATTTTATTAAGGTTCCACCATGATAAATTAATGTAATTAATTATTTTAATACAAAGGCATAACAATAATTTGTGCAAATAGGTCTTTAGTCAACTCATAATGGTTAATAGAATGGATGGAAGATGGTTAAATGTGAACTTTTATTTTGGAAATTTAAGGATCAAATTTGAAGACACGAGATCAAATCCAAACCTAAGGAAATAACTTGGGATGATGGAATAGTAAGGTTTGTGCATAACATGAAAGTTTGACCATAGATGGTAGGTAGGCATAAGAATACTTTTTAAATTTATTGTTACATGTTTTCAAAATTTGAAAACAAAAGGACAGTGACTCGAAGATCTATTAATAATTTTTTTTATTAATAAGTGGCAAGTCAAGGGTTTTTTCCCTTACATTCTAGGTCTAGAGGTCGAACAACTACCAAAGGTAGTACAAGAGTAATATACTTACACTAAAGAGATGTAAAATAACTTTTAAATGAAAGAGAGGAAAGTTAAGGAAGAAAGACAAAAGACCAAAGGAGCAGCAACACCGAACCCATAGGGGAACAAAAACATAGAAGAAAATTTAGTTGGGGCCTTGAGAGGCACAAAAAATAACCATGTCCTAGTCCTGCCAGATGAATTCAAATGTCTCTAGATTTTTTGTGGCTCCAAATCTTTGTTGCAGAAGTACCAGCATAGTAGCTTGCTCCTCATAACCTGCCAGTAGTAGTGGGTAATTGAGGCCATAACCCTTAGTGAATCTTCTCCCTAAGCCTTTAACCCACTGGCATCTTCGTGCAATGCTCTTACCCTCTCCTCCAAACCTTTGATCTCATATATCATATTAGTACAGCCATAGTAGAAAACTCAAAAACTACTAAACTCCCCCTCTTATGCCTTATTCATTTGGTTGTTCAGTGATTTTTTGAATACATGGGTATCTGACTTTGAATCATGACCCTCATCAGACTACTGCAAGAGTGCAGATGAAGCTGGCTCCAATGACTTGACCAGTTTGTGTCCCAAGAAACCCCTTCACTCTTCACCTTCTTACTATCAATCAATTTCACACCCTCCATTTGTTAGCTCCACCATGGTAGGCCTAATTCATTATGGTCTCATTCGGGACCTCCCTTTTCCTCCTACTGCAGGTTAATGCAAAATGTTACCCAAATATCATCTCCAAAAAAGTGTTGACCTCTCTTTTCCTATCACAATCAACACAATGCCAACATGTCAGGTGATAAATTGACCCTTCAAAAAGGAGGAATGTATGTCTTCCCAATGGTCAAGGGAATTTAAAAACTAGGCACAAATGGAGTACATGTCCTCGAAGTTTGACTCAACTTGCATAACAATATTGAAGAGAATTTTCCCTTCATACTTTATCACATTGGAAATTTACAAAGTGTCATTCCAAGAAGGAATAAGAGACAAGAAAGCATCCATACTATATGGATGATAGACATCCCTCAAACAGGTCGTAGAGGAGTTTGAATTCTGATAAAAAAAAGTGTGTACAATCCATACCGACAGTTATACTAGATGAGAATCCTCCTTTATAAGGGAGAAAACCAATGGGGGGTATTCTTGGTTACCTTTTGACATCTCTAGGAAAATATAATTTAGAGAATCAATAACCTTATTCCCCTCCCTAAAAGTATGTTTAATTTCAAACAATTCTAGACCAAGGAGATGTTTATTGATATCATCAACAATGTCAGATAGAGAAGTCCCATCCAAGACTAGATTCACCCTTAATAACATAGATCAATAGAAGTAAGTCCCCCACTATAGTGAGGATCGCGATTCCAATAGAGAGGGAAAACTTTATGCCCCAAAAGAGAGCCATACCTTCTATTTTTTTAGTAGATCCATTAACATTCCCAGCATATGCGAGGACCAAATTCTTGCAACTACCTCTAATTATGCCTTTGGAAGTAGCCTTATCCCCCTAGGCTACACCATAAAATTTTAATTTGTATCTCCCCTGACCTAGAGGCTTCCAAATCATATTCCTCCTCATTAGAAGGCGAGTTATCATATTTAGCATATCTGTATGCAAGTTCCCAATTCTTGGAAATCCTAACCCCATACATAAAGGGCAGGGAATATGGGCATTTGGTAACAATAACTACAATATTCTCTTTAAGACTCTTATAAAAGGAACCAAAGACCTCCTCAGTTGTGCTCATCTTCTCTCAGAAGATTTTTTTGTTCTTTTCCTTCCATAAACTCTAGGCAAGATGTGGGGGAATATTCCTCCAGAGTTGAGAAATCAACGAATTATGAGTAGGACATTTCCATTCCAACAAGAGTTGTTGAATGTCATTATTGAAAACCCAAGATATTTCTAATGATTCTATTAATTCTAAGATCAGATTACTAAGAGGGGAAGGATGAATAAGTAATCTATCAATTTTCAAGTCTTTATCAACCACTTAAACTTTATAACAACATTCACAAGATTCACTTTAATAGCAGCAAATGAAAACCATAACCATAAGAACATCCACAAAATAATTAAAAAACATGACATATATGTTTATCTCGTGGAAACACAAATTGGGAAAAAAACCACAGTGGGGATTAGTACCCACTAATATTGTACATTTCTAAAGTACACCCTGTGAGGAGCTTAAGCCTGTTAGGAGTTTACAAAAGAGCTGTTAGGTGCCACCTAGTAAAGGGGTTTACCTTTAGGCCTATTAGAACCTTTACCTTGTTAGGAGTAGACTTGTTAGAGGACTTCAAACTCAAACTAATGTGCCACCTTGTTAGAGGATTTACAATAGGGACCTATTAGTGATGAACTACAACTGATTGAGAACCTGATTGGAGAACTTCAAGTGATTAGAGATCACCAAGCACTGAATTGTTATGTAAGATAATTGAATTAGTTTTATTATTGTCATTGATGTCAACTAGTTTTGATAGTACTTATCATGGAGTTACAAACATCTAACACATCTATAGAAGAGAAGAGAAAGATGAAGAATCAAGATATCTACATTAAGGAAGATGGTTATGATAGATGAGGATAAGGAATACCTTTGGTAACTTATTGATGAGTCTATGACTTCATATTGTTGACTTGATTATGTTGCATTAATCTTTTATGAAGTTGGGAGCAAAATGTTACAAAGCAGTGTTGTCGGTTAATGAAGCATTCCAGTATACACTAAGCAGTATAGTGTATATTGAGTACAGTACAAACTGAGCTTGTGTTCACCGACGCATTTCTTTTTTAACTAAGAATGAGCAAAAGAACTAAATGATTTGTTTAGCTGACAAAAGTTGATGAGCTGGAAAGTACCTCATGATCAGAGTGAAAGATAAAGTTTTTTACGAGATCAACGACTAGAAAAATTCAAGGAAGATCTAAATGACAAATTTGAAACGTGTTACTGACAAATCAACGATGGAGATTAAGCAGCAAAATCTGGTGGATGAAAAGAAAATGGTTTACTTGTCTATTTAAGAGACTAGGGTTTCATTATGAAACTCATGCCGGAGGAAATAATACTGCAGAGATATCACGTGAACAAGCTTCATGCATGCCTGATCAAACTGGTTAAGGAGAACCGAACTGCAAAGATTACCGAGTGTCAGAAAGCTATAACCGAGAGACAATAAGTTACTAAATATTGTTGAAATAGAATTGATATATTGATCAGAGATTTGAGTGAGCATATTATAGATCTGAACATCTGCAATAGAAGTTGTATTGTAATCAGATCAACTAGTGTTACAGTTTAACCATTGTAATCAGATAAATCTCTTAATCGAGTGGACTTGAAAGTCTTGTAATGTCATTCATAGAATGCACATTTGTTATCCTGTCAACCCCATAGTGAATGTTGGTTGGACGATAATGGTTAGTGTTAAATCCTCTAACAAGGTCACACCTTACAGTGTGTTTTGTAACCTTTAACAAGGTTGGGTCTTCACCGACCTCACTTTAGAAGAGTGAACAATTTTGGGTTGTCGGTCCCAAGTGGTTTTTCCCTTTACAGGGTTTCCACATTAAATCTCTTGTGTCATGTGTTGATTGTTATTATTGTTGGATGTCATACTTGTTGGTGTAATTAAATATTCCTAATTACACTTAACTTAATCTTACTTAGGATAATGCATTGCATAGTACTTAGTGATTGAGACACCTAGGAGTGTACACCTCATTCAAGCACATGGTGTAGGAGAATTTCCACTTTAGGTGTGATAGTTTTCATCACATACCTCTTTGTGTGTGAGATCCACCTTTCGTGCTCTTATCACATTATCATCATAATCCATTGCACATACTTTATTACATAATGGAGGATGATCCACATTTGGTGGACATGTGATTACACCTAGCATAGGTAATAGCTTATCAGCTCCTTATCATTGTCTCTTATCTCCTTTCCTATATAAGGAGGCCTATTATGTACATTTTAATCATGTCCATGATCAATAATATCATTCTTGTATCTTAATGCAATTGTCTTGCCAATATCTTGTGGAAGTTATCTTGGTCTTGCATTCAATCCTGGGGGTGTTGTAGAGTCACCTAAAACTCTAACAATACTTTACATGTTGCATATTAGATTTGATCGGTAGTTACTTCAAGTTATTAACTGGTAATCGGTAAAAGCACAGACAGTTTACTATTATATGTTACCGAGCTGCAGAAATTTATTTAAATTGTTTTTGGATATACATTTTTTATTTGGGAGAGTGGATAAGTGATTCACCCCCCTCTCAGTTATTCTAATAGTTAGGATCCACTCGATTAAGGGATTTTGATTGTTGTAACTATCAGGAGATAACAAGAACTATGATCTATAGAATAACACCACCTCTTCTCTATCAAACCCACTAAAGTACATAAACACTTCTTAACACACTTATTTATGCTTTGGCTTGATAACAGTTCACACTTCACACCACACTTTCCCAACACACAATCAACACTAAAAAACTCTCAACTTTATTGAATATATATTGTTCATCAAGCCTTTAAGTATTTCACCGCCTTAAGATTACCTAAACGGCTTACAATTTTAACTTTTAATATTTTCACTTGAATCCAACTCATCAAACAACAAAATTTAATGTGCACCATAAATTTCCAAGACTACATTGGCCATCACAATGATTTATATAGAATTTTGTGTCCAAGGGTCAAACATGTTTCCACCACACACAAGCTTCATCTAGAATATTCTCCACATGCTAGCATCAAACAACATGATTCTCACCTCCAATATTTAAGACATGTCACTAGATCATAATTGACTTAACCAAAATCACTGCAACATCTTCACTGGTCACCGATCACCGATCAAAGATTTAACAATTATCGCTCAAGAACATAAACACTTCAACCTGTTAACATTTATGACTTTTCTCACCGATAATCTAACCTTCACTCTATTCATCCAATTTTGTTGTGATTTCAACAATAGAATGAAAACACTATTAGCTACCATATCATGTAACCACATTACAAAACACAACAAAGATTTTAAAAACCAATCAAATCACCTATGGCATATTACTAACTATTCTTAGTAGTTGCACTATTATACTTCATCTTATCATAAATTTCTTAACAGTCAATCTCAATAGTAGTTGTCATGCATTTGACATTCTAAGACATATGTGATTCTCCCATGTGAATTTATACAGCTGAAAATTACCGCACCACTTTGATCATCTACCTTATACTCAGCAACACTAGGTCAATACTTGACATCAATGACAACTCAATAACTAATCATCATGCAATCAAATCTATACCATGATAACTTCATAAATCACTTACCATCACATCATTAGTTAGCATCAGTTATGCCAACAATCTCCCCATTTGGCATTGATGGAAACACTCTCTACTCTTTATGGTAACACTCTTATCAATACCAACAATACTTAGGAACAAAAACATGTTCCAACTTCTATCTTTCACT
Organism: Chamaecyparis obtusa; assembly: GCA_027943335.1. Lineage (NCBI taxonomy): Eukaryota > Viridiplantae > Streptophyta > Pinopsida > Cupressales > Cupressaceae > Chamaecyparis > Chamaecyparis obtusa. The sequence continues at coordinate 2,475,342 of BSBK01003688.1, read as the reverse complement.
TAAACTGGAAATTACTCCCCCTTTTACTAAACTTCTCTTATCTACAACTTTCCTTCTACAATTCTGAACAATATCCTTGCATCTTTCCCTTATTCTCCCCCTTTGACAACAATTCCTCAGGTGTAAAACACACCTTATGTCTTATTTTTTGTACATTTCTCATCTCAAAACATCACTTCATAGACTACTGCCCCTAAGGAGTAGCCTCCCAACATCAATCCAAACATAAAATTATTTGTTGGAGTACACTTGGATTGATGCAATTGCATCTTCTTTTAATTCAGGTCAGATAGGGGAATAATCCCCAACTTTCCTCTTAGATACTCAAAAGCATCCTTAGGTAATGGTTGTATGAAAATATCAGTAACCTACTCCTTTGTTGGCACATATTCCAATTTTACTTCCTTCTGATGTACCTTTTCTCTAAGAAAATGATATTTGATAGCTATATGCTATCTTAGAGTGCATCACTGAGTTTTTAGATATGTTAATGGCACTTTGTATTGTCACAATAGATAACTACTGATTCAGTTACTTTTTCCTAAATTCCTTCCAAAATCTGCTTAATCCACACAACTTGTGTACAATTAATTACAGCAACAACATATTATGCTTTATTTGTTGACTGTGATATACAATTATTCTTCTTGTGTGTCTAGGATACAAGCCTATCTATAAGAAAAATGCACCTACACTTGTTCTTTTATGATCATCAACATTTCCTTCCCAATCAACATCAGTAAATACACTTAATAAAAAATCACCTTTATGTCCATACCAAAGACCATAATTTGCAGCTCCCTTAAGATATCTAAAGATTTTGTTCACTGCAATCAAATGTGATTCCTTAGGATTAGAAGAAAATCTAGCTACTAATCAAAATTCCTGTACAATGTTTGGTCTACTATGCACCACATATTGTAGCTTATTGATCATGGACCTGTATAGACTCTCATCCACCTCTTTAGAATCATCATCTTTTGACATTTTGCAATCAGTTACCATAGGGGTACCAACTAGTTTGGAGTCTTCTAACCCAAATGTTTTTAATATCTCTTTCACATATTTGGACTGGCTGATGTAGATACCTTCTTTCAACTATTGAACCTACAATCCAATAAATAATTTTATCTTGCCGATCATAGACATCTCAACTTCTTTCATCATTTCTTCTACAAATGTTCTACTCATTTCTTTATTACCACCAAAAATAATATCATCAATAAATATTTCTGCAATTAGTAACCTATCATCTTTGTCAATCTTCAAATATACATTACTATTGTCACTTTTCGTTGAAAAACCAATATGAATCAGATATGAGTGCAATCTCTCATACCATGCTCTAGGTGCTTGCTTCAATCCATATAAAGATTTTTGTAATTTACACACCATGTTCTTACCTTCTTCTTTAGCAAATCCTTCCGGTTGTTCAATGTATACTTCTCCCAATACACCATTAAGAAAAGTTGATTTAACATACATTTGATATACTTTTAATCCTTTGTAAGTAGCATATGATAGCGTTATCCTTACACCTTCAAGTCTGGCCACGGGTGAAATTTTTTCACCATAGTCCAGGCCTTCCTCTTGTGCATATCCTTTGTACACCAATATTTCTTTATTCCTTATCACTTCACCTTTCTCATTCATCTTATTTCTAAAAATGCACTTAGTAACAATTACATTCTTATCTTCCAATCTAGGTACTAATGTCCATGTTTTATTTTTATCAATTTTCTCTAATTCTTCTTCCATAGCCTTCAACCAATCATCCTCTTTCAATGCATCTTTTACTATTTTAGGTTCAAGTTTAGATATTAAATATGTACTTTCCCTTTCCTTTCTTCATGTCAAGACACCAGCATGTATATCACCAATAATTTGATTAGGTGAATGATTGACGCAAGATAGGACAAGAGGGTCCAGGAATGGCACACCCTAACTAGATCCACCTTGCTCAACAACATGCGAAAGCAACAACACACAACAGTGAGAGAGAGAATGGAGGAAACTTTCACATATTATCTTCAAATTGATTCATACATGCTGGGCTGTAAGGCCTTCTCAGTTTAGGCCAGATATTACAATCAAGTACAAAAGTCCTCAAACATGCTAGGATCTATCAACAATCTCTAAACTACTATCTTCTATCTTCTCTTCAAAACTCACTCCTAAACTCTAACCAGACAACTACATTTATACAAGAGGATACCGAACCAAGTTGACCTTCAGATCCATAATCAATGGAAGGAACAACTAGATCTAGGTCCACACGCTTCTCAATGATGGATACCAACATTAAATCCATGACCCAAATTAACTGCACAAGTCGGCCTCAAAAGAAATCCAAAACAAACAACTCGGTAAGTAAGGAAATTGAGCGCCAGACAAGCATCACCAAGCGCCAAGGAAATTCATCGAGCACCAGAGAGATAACCAACCAACGCCAATGAACAAAGGAAACCGAGCAACACCGAACCAACTCGGTCAAAGTAGGAACCAAGCAAATTGATAAGCCTCTTCAATATTCTCCAATTTGACCAAACTGATTTTTTCTTTGATGGAAACTCTCAAACCATTCAAGTATCTAGCAATTCTTTCCACATCATCTTCATCATGTCCAGATCTGATATCTAATCTATATAATTCCTCAGTATATTCCCTTACCAAGCTATCTTTCTACCTTAAACTTTGCATTCACCTAACTAGGTTAATCTGATAATCACAAGGTAAGAATTTTCCTTTTAATTTATTCACCATCTTACTCCATACCTTGATTTTGTCTTTGCCTTTCCTCTTTCTGTCCAACTACAGATGTTCCCACCACAAGGATGTGTGACTTTTCAACTTTGTGCTTGCAATTTTCACCTTCTTTTCCTCAGGTACATTTTCATACTCAAAGTACTTTTCCATCTCAGTGATCCAATCCACCAATTCATCAGAATCCAATTTTCCACCATACTCAGGAGAATTAAAGTGTGGTGTAGACTTTAGACTTGTCAAAGCCTTCAAGAATATTTCCTTGCCCTGATTCATCACAGGTGCAAGTTCTACATCACCTTGTTCTACCTAAATTTCATCATCACTAACATCTTCAAGATGTCTTCCTCTTCTCAGGGTTGTTTCAACAACTTCTAATCTAGCAGCAAGTTGTCTCAACATGTCTGCCAATCCTAGATCTGCATCTCACCTCCCACGAACCATCTTGAAAACCCTATGCAATTGTAGGTCAAATCGCAATTTGCTACCCCACAATAATTCAACTAGGGCTTCACAAGAAGGAACCTTCAAATCTAGATTCGCAAACCTAGATCCAGATCTAACCTCGCTCTGATACCACCTGGCACAAGATAGGACAAGGGGGGCCAAGAATGGCACACCCTAACCAAATCCACCTTTCTCAACAACACACGGGAAGCAACACATAATAGTGAGAGAGAGAATGCAAAAAAATTTCATATATTATCTTCAAATTGATTCATACATGTTGGGCTATAAGGCCTTCCCGGTTTCAGCCAGATATTACAATCAAGTACAGAAGTCCTCAAACATGCGAGGATCTGTCAACAATCTCTAAACTTCTATCTTCTAAAAACTGACTCCTAAACTCTAACCAAATAACTACATTTATATAAGAGGCTACCAAACCAAGTCGGCCTTCAAATCCATAATCAACGGAAGGAACGACCAGATCTAGGTCCACATGCTTCCCAATGATGGATACCAACATTAAATCTGTGACCCAAATTAACTGCACAAGTCAACCTCAAAATAAATCCAAAACAAACAACTCGATAAGCAAGGAAACCGAGCACCAAAAAAGCATCACCGAGCACCAGAGAAATTCACCAAGTACCAGAGAGATAACTGACCAACACTGGCAAACAAAGGAAACCGAGCAACACCAAACCAACTCGGTCAAAGCAGGAACTGAGAAACACAAACAAACTCAAATATTTTTTGGTGACACAGGATTACCAAGGACCCAAGATGCTCCTACATCAATCATTCAGTTTCACATACCTTGGAAACACTAGTTGAGATCTTGGAGTACCTTCAACCGCTTGAATCAGTTCTTGTTCATTAACTTGTCTCTACATTGGTTCTGATATAGTTTCATGCTCCACTAGTTGTACATATACAAACCCATGATAGTCATCAGGTTCCTTCTTGTTGGATTCATCATTTTGTTCAAAAAATTCATCTACTCTCATATTAGCACTTTCCACTATCTTTTTTTTCTCTTGTTCAAGCACTTTTAGGCTTTTCTCTTAGTGGACTATCCTAAGAATATTCTTTCATCACTTCTTGGATCAAACTTTCCTAAATGTTCATCTCTTTTTATATAACATTACTTCCAAAACCTTTGAAATAACTTACACTAGGGGATCAACCATGCCACAACTCATAAGGAGTTTTATTTGTACCTTTCTTCAGTTGAACTTTGGTCAATGTATAAAAAGCAGTGCTCATTGCTTTTCTCCAAAATGTTTGTGCAACACCTTTCTCAATCATTAATGTCCTAGCACAATCAATGATAGATCTATTTTTTCTTTCAACAATGTCATTATGTTGAGGTGTTCTAGGAGCTAACATCTTCCTTTTAATTACCTATTCTTCCCAGTATGAAATAAACTCATGTGAAGTAAACTCACCTCCTCTATTAGATCTGAGACATTTTAGGGTCTTACAGGTCTCCTTCTCCACTCTAGCTTTATAGATCTTGAACATGTAAAAGCTTATGATTTGTCCTTAAGAAAAACAACCCACATCATTCTACAATAATTATCAACAAGAAACATGAAATATCTATCACCATAGTAACTCTGAGTTCTCATTGGACCACATAGATTGGTATGAACCAGATCTATGATACTTTCAAAAGAGTAATTTTTACTTATAAAACTTGAAATAGTTAACTTCACAAGTTGAAATTCTTTACACATCACATTGTCTGGTTTTAATAGGTTGTGAAAACCTCTCACTATCTTCATCTTACTAACTTTGACCAAGTTATCAAAATTTACATGAAAAAATCTTTTGTGCCATAACCAACAGTCTTCTACCTTAGCAATTAGACAATTCTTAATTGTAGAATTCAGATGGAACAAGTTACCTTTAGTTTGTTCACCTGTAGAAATTAATTCTCCATATTTCTTAATGATCCTGCATATAACTTCATTGGAATCCAAACTATATCCTTTATTGTTTAACTGAGTTGCACTTAAAACAAGTTGTACTTCAAACCATCAATCCAGTATAGATCATCACAATTTTTGTCTTATCATTTAAGTCAATGGATCCTTTACCTTTCACCATATAGGGAGCATCATTACCGAATCTTACTGACCCTCCATCACATTCCTCCATCTTGATGAATTTTCTTCTATCACCGGTCATATGATGAGTGCATCCACTGTCAATAATCTAGTTATCGGTGTGATTCATGTTAGACACCAAATCTTTCTCACCTTCTTCTGAGGGTTCTTCCTTTATTGCAACAAAGATAATTTCTTCTTCATCTTTTCCATCAGATTCTTCATCAGTAATACCTTCCTCAATAAGGTAACATGCTTTATTGTTCTTATCCTTGAATCTCCTTGGCTTCTCCTTCATGTCATTATCAAGACATCTAGAGGCAATGTGTCTAATTTTATTACATGCAAAGCATTTCAAAGGTAGCTTACCCTTATATTTACCTTTTCTCTAGGTAGTCTTTTAGAAGATAATGCTTCCAATTCTTCATGTTCTCTTTCTTTAGACATGACAAATTCATAATCATTAGAATAAAATGTTGAATATTTGTTAGATATCTATTTTCCTTTCCTGGATGGTGCAAGAGTTAATGATGACTTGAAAGAAGCTTCCATTTTAGGCATACTACTGTCATAGTTACTTAATTCAAACGCAACCAACTTTCCTATTAAAGCATCAAGCATAACAAAAATAGTTCCTAGAGATTTGAGCTCTTGAGTGGCTGAAACTCTAATAGAATAATGATGTAAAAGAGTTCTTAACACTTTTCTTGCCACATCCTCCTCAAGAAGATTACTGCTAGCACCTTGGATAGCAGCAAAAACTTCTTTGATTCTCTGACTATATTTCTCTATGTTCTCATTTTCTTGCATTCACATTTCATCATACTCACCTCTCAAGCTGTCAACTTTTGACTTCTACACTTTGGATCTCCACCATAGACAGTTTTCAACTTCTCCCACATCTCATGAGCAATATCCAAGTCTTTGACATCTATAAATGTTGCATCTCTAAGAGTACTTGCAATTGCTTCCATAATAGCAGCATGTTCTTGTCTAATCTTTAATTGATCTATAGTTAGAACTCTTGAAAGGACAATATATTTTGTAACCACATGATCCCAATACTTATCAGCCATTCCTTTAAGATATAGCTTCATTTGATCACACCATACTAAATAGTTCTCTCTTGTGAATTTGGGACCTTCATTTCTCATCATCTTCAGATCTTTTCCTTGAGCTGTTAATCTTCACCACAATAGAGGAAATGAGCTCTGATACCAATTTTTAATTCTAAGATCATATTCCTGAGAGAGGAGGGGTGAATCATTAATCTATTAATTTTCAAGTCTTTATCAACTGCTTAAAATTTATAGCAGCATTCACAAGATTCACTTTAATAGAAGCAAATGAAAATCATAACCATAAGCACATCCACAAAATAATTAAAACACATGACACAAATGTTTATCTCGTGGAAGCCCAAATCAGGAAAAAAACTACGGTGGGAATTAATACCCACTAAATGTTGTACTTTTCTAAAGTACGCCCTATGAGGAGCTTAACCTTGTTAGGAGTTTACAAAAACACTATTAGGTGCTACCTCTGTGTGTGAAAATTGTACCTGATCTGTAGACACAACACTTCAGTAAAACATTAAAGGTTAGCAAAAATCAAAATCGTGCAAAATTGAAATCTAATCTAACCAAGCGATCTACTGCCTTCTAGTAGGTGCGAGATTGATGTTCTCAGATTGTAATCGAGATCAGTGACCTAGACGACACCTAAATGAAGGATTTGAATGCAATTGATCTAGATATGAAATATGAATGCAAAGTAATCTATTTTTTTTTTTGGATTTTAGATGCAATAAGAATGATAAACTGATATGAATCTATGCTAATATGAAAATTGATCTATGATATGCTAAATGATCTAACAAATGAAAACTAATATGATATGAATGCAAATGAAATTGATCTCACAATAGCTTTGATTCTTCGTCCTCCAATTCGACAGCGCGAGGATGCAAAAATATGAGATGCTTTGAGATGAGTTGAGGCTTTAATTTTATAGAAATCCAAGGCTTTGGAGGTGCATGGAAAGAAGCCATAAATCACTCAGATTAACTCAGCTTGATTTTTGAGTTATCTGATAATAAAGATAATTTAATTCACAAAAACATGCAAATCATGCAAAAATAGCTTTTTAACTCAAATTAGAGTTTAGATCAGCTTTTTGAACTCCAAAAGGATGTTGAGTTCTAAAAAGTCAACACTTTGCATTGATTTTCTAATTTGGAGTTTAACTATTTCTTTTGAATGTGCATAATAATTATGAATTAATTAAATAAATAAAATGATTTATGCTCAACTTAACTGATTTTTGAAAATAAATAATTGATTTATGGGTTAATCAATTATTTAATCAAACTTTTATTAAAAACTATATTATTAAATAATGACAACTTGCTTTAATTAATTAAATAAGAATTTAATCAATTATTCATAGGATATTGGATTTATTGTCAAAATTAAATAATACAATTAATAATAGATAGAATTAAATTTAATTACACAATTAAGTGGCAAGATATTAAATCAAACAAAAACAGCTTTTTAAATCATGCAAAAATAGTTTTTTAACTCAAATTAGAGTTTAGATAAGCTTTTTGAACTCTTAAAGGATGTTGAGTTCTAAAAAGTCAACACTTTGCATTTATTTTCTAATTTGGAGTTTAACTATCAAAATTAAATAATACAATTAATAATAGATAGAATTAAATTTAATTACACAATTAAGTGGCAAGATATTAAATCAAACAAAAACAGCTTTTTAAATCATGCAAAAATAGCTTTTTAACTCAAATTAGAGTTTAGATTAGATTTTTGAATTCCAAAAGGATGTTGAGTTCTAAAAAGTCAACACTTTGCATTGATTTTCTAATTTGGAGTTTAACTGTTTCTTTTGAATGTGCATAATAATTATGAATTAATTAAATAAATAAAGTGATTTATGCTCAACTTAACTGATTTTTGAAAATAAATAATTGATTTATGGGTTAATCAATTATTTAATCAAACTTTTATTAAAAATATATTATTAAATAATGACAACTTGCTTTAATTAATTAAATAAAAATTTAATCAATTATTCATAGGATATTGGATTTATTGTCAAAATTAAATAATATAATTAATAATAGATAGAATTAAATTTAATTATACAATTAAGTGGCAAGATATTAAATCTAATTAATTAAATATGAAAATATTCAATTAATCAAACTTAGGATAAATGTGATATATCGTCAAATAATCATTAAATTAAAGATAATTAAGATAATTAAGAATATTGCTAGAAATATTCCCCGATGCAGAATTTAAGATAATCAATTATGATTCGATGATGTTTAGATGTGCCTTAGATTAGGACTTCGATGTTGATTTCGTTCGAATTGTTGATATAAAAGATTAATGAACTTATAGCCCATTTTTGTGGTATTACATTTTTCCCCTCTTTGAATTACTGTGCGAAGCGTAGTGGTTCAAAGATAGTCTGTGTTTGATAGAGATATGAAACTGATTCGAAATTGATAATTGATATGAGACAGAAGCTGATTGATATTGATTTGATATGAAGATAATAGGTCCTGAATGACCAAAGATAATGTTCATTGTAGCAGCGATGAACCGAGGATTGCAAAAAAAAAAGTGTCAAAATGCTTGATTCCGAACCTTATGATTGCGAAGAAGTGAATGACCGGTTCTAGACTCGATTGTCTTAGCAGAACTAGCAGGTATCACATCCGAACCCTTCAGTTGCCGTAGAACCAAGGAAATAACACTGATGAACCGATGGTTGCAAAAAGCTGATACAAATTACAAGATTAGGAGAATACCAGATTGATATGGATCTTGATGAATCTGATATGCCCCAAGTGATGATAGATTTGCCCCGAGCGATGAGGTCTTTTTTGATGAATCAGTAACTAGACGTGATTGTTTGTCTTGATCACTGATGAAAGATATTGATAGAAATTGATTTACAGACTTTGAATGATGTGCAATACCATGCCCCCTTCGGGATTAAAATTGAAATCTGACAAGAAAAAGTCAGCGTTGATAGTTCAGAAGCATGCTAATTGATTTGAGAAGTGGTTAAACACGTTCAAGAACGCATTCTGCATCGTTAGAAGCTCCCAAAAGACCAAGTTTGACTAGGTTTGACCATGAGTTGACCATGGTTGACCAAATTGAAATTTTGATAGTTTGATGTAAGATAATCAGTTAAGTTGAATACTGGATTTCTGTGATGATGGAAGGTCGATTATGCAAGCAGTAGACCGTCCTAGGCCCAAAAATTTTAAATCATGATTTTGACATATTAAACGATCTCAGATTTGAATTTTGATCCTGAAAATGGATTTAGAACGTCGAAATTAGCCAGGGGTGCAATTTTCATGAAAAACGGAGCACTTTTGAAAATTAGGTCAAATGCTATATAAAGGCCTGAAGGGTCATTTTCAATTCATTTCAACCATTTGACTTTGGAGATTGTGCGGAGCCCTCTGAACAAGAAAATGGTAGAACAACGAGATCTAAAGGTTCCTGTGAGTTCACATCGATTCAAGCGTAGCCGGAGATACCAGAGACCCCGACAGTATGGACATCCGGTAGGTGGACCTCTGTGCCCCTCTGAAAATGCAAATTTTTCATGTTTCATAGCATTTTTTATTTTTTTTCGTATGCATTTGGCTTTTTTAATTTTTGCATGTGTGAAAACTCGTACGAGTCCCATACCAGACTCGTACGACATTCCATTTGAATGCACATTGTTGTTTCAAGTATACCCAAGTGTCATATGAGAGGGACCCTTGTGTCATACGACATTTCCTCGGGTCCCTCAAAACTCGTATGATCCCGGGCGTAGTGTCGTATGACCATGTATTGTCGTTTGGTCTTCTGTGGAATGTCATACGACATTTGATGCCAGTCAGGACTGTCATATGAAAAATAGAGTGTTGAAAACTGACTTTTAGGGCCAAATTTTGACTTTTCTAATGCCTGATGCTGATATCAGACTGGTTGACCCACCTTCTGAAGTACTTGACTATCCAATTTCTATAGTATTAGCCTGTTATTGAACCCAATTTCTGATAGAATGCCCTATTTTTGTATGATATAGGTGACATATCTAGATGTACACGTCTGACATTCATACCCGGCTACCCAGAGATTATGTATCGTGCTTCTGGACCCAATGAGGGTTCATCTTGCTGCCTATGGATTCGAGTATTTGATTCATTTACCCGACATTAGGGTAAATCATGGCCTTTTGACTGCCTTGATTGAGAGATTCCATTCGGAGACACAGATGTTTCATTTACCTACTAGAGAGATGACCATGACTCTAGAGGACATCTATAGGATACTGCGCATTCCATTTCACAGCAATCAGCGTCCTGAGTATGTGAGTTATGGTCAGGGTGGTCTTCATGCCTTTAGGCATCTGTTTGGAGATGATACACAGTTGACGGGGTCCATTTCCTAGGAGACCCTTGTACAGTGATATGGTCAGACGCACCGTTTAGAGTGTATTATTGCTGGTATGATCGGGGAGCTCATCATGCCAGGTCATCAGCAGAATGACTTTTTGATGGGATGGGCTCCGATGGTAGCATTGCTTATGGCTACGCCCACTGAGCTTGCCTGGGGTCAGTGCCTCTCGGCACATATGTTTTCAGAGATGCATGAGATCGTTTATCAGGATTGCAAGAGCTTTGCTTCAGGAGCTCTTGTATTACAGATATGGGCCTGGGAGCATATCCCAATATTGAGACCAATTTTTTAGACACAGCGGCAGCCACAGGAGCCAGTGATATATACATATGCTGGTTATGTCACACAAGTCCAGATGGGTCATACCAAGTACTTCCAGTGATGTCTAGATGACATGACTTTTGTTCATTGGAGGCCATATTTGCAGATAGAGGTCTAGCCCACTGCGAAGGAGCAGTATAGTTTTCTTTTTCAAAGTCGAGTACTTATTGGCCGCTCTCCCATTGTTCTGGAGAGATTTTTGATTAGCAGAGTGTGGCATCAGTATGGACACAGACAGGATGCCCCACGAGAGTACACTGCATATGCTCGCATTATGCGTGAGATCGGGCTCGGATGGACACCGAGGCTCTCCTATTCCTTAGGTGCAGAGGAGTATAGTGCCATTATAGGTAGAGATTGGGACTACCGGCCACAGGTTGTCGATGCAGTAGTGATAGATGGATACATTACATGGCTTGCAGATCATCCCATTCACAAATTCTCAGATCCTACGGAGTTGATACCCTCCATGGAGGAGGCGATGGATGTTACAGGTGTTCCTATGGTACAGGGCCCGAGACCACAGGCAGTGCATCCTACACTGCCCAGACAAAGAGCGACAGCTCCATTGCAGAGATCATCTGGGCATATGAGGCCTCCTCATCCTTCTACTTCTCCCATAGGTACATCCATAGGGTCACATAGACGATCCAGGGGTGAGAGGGGTACTTTGGGCAGTGTCGGTGCGACAGATGAGGTGTTGGTAGGTGAGCAGTTTACAGGTGGTGATGCAGATCCCACACAGGTAGACACCACTTTTGATTTGGGTGCAGAGGTTAGATGCCATAAGGCACATAGATCAGAGACCACTGGACAGCAGCCAGAGCAGCCAGCATAGGATACAGAGATGCCAGCAGCTATAGCAGAGCCTACTGTTCCTCTCACTTCATCAGAGATGATTAGACAGCTCAGAGCTTAGGTCAGGGACCTGAAGGTACAGAGTGCCAGATGGGAGGAGAGGTTTCAGGAGGTAGACAAGCAGCGCACTAAGCTTCGTGCAGAGCTTCACTCAGAGGTTCAGAGACTACAGATAGAGGTGACCCATCAGACCTCACGGGCCTCCTATTATGTGTCTACATACTATGCTATTGTTCCTGCTGAGCAGAGAGTACCTACATACTCTAAGTACATGGTAGCCTCAGAGGGAGCTAGGGCACTGAGGGTAGAGGTCATACCATATGCACCACTACCTCCTCCACCAGATACCGAGGAGCATGCTAAGAGTTGATTCCTGTGGTCATGTTTTGATATATTCTATTCTTTGTTATCACTGATATACCATTCTGATTCTGATAGCTTTCCGGAGCTCATTCTTTTGTACATTGTGCCAGTAGTGTACCCCTGACACATTTCAAGATTTTTGATATATATGAGATCAATATTTTGATGGTGACTTCATTTGTACTTGTCATGATGTGGATTTATGATGATATCATGCTATTCTTATGCTATGATTAGTGTAGAATGTATGTATGGATCGATGCAATGCAATGATTTCTTTCATATGTATGGGTGTTATGCAAATGTAATTGATTATGAAAAGATGTATGTATGATTTATGCTTATGCAATGAATGTAATGTAATGTAACAAATGATAATGATATAAGATATAAATGCAGCGATACACATGATATGTTTTTGCAGGTTGATGAAGACAAGTACTTAGTCTTATGTCAAAAGGATGTTTAACTCCGAACGGTTACTGCTCGCAGTTTGATGAAGAGACCTTCGAGTGAGACTCAGCTCGCGTTCGATGTGAAGAATTGATATGAAGAATTGTTTAAGCTTTGAAGTTTTTTTAATCATTGTGAGATATGCAAACATGCAAAATGCAAAGAGACATCCAAAATGAAATGCAACTTAAGACCTAGGACCTAGTCACTGATCATGTGTCGATTTGTTATCATCATTGAACTTTTAGGTAACCGGATAAATCAATACAATGCCCACTAGCTATGAAACCATAGACATATGAATATCGATTTGTATGCGCAAGAATCAATACAACACCCACTGGTCAACAACCATGGATATATGAATATTGATTTTGTTTTCGAAATGTTGGATTAGATATAAGCACCAAGGCACAAATGCCAGGATGACTTGAATATCATGTCCATTTTGATATAGCAATTTGCGTTAGCATCAAAACATGAATGTCATGATGACTTGAATACGCCTTGCATGACAAACAAATCAAATAGTCAAGAGATCATTCTAAATCCCGTGTGAATTACCCGTAGTGACCCTTTAGCGTTCACATCCTTAGGTAAGATCACATTTCACAGTAGGAGAAAGAAATCACTCAAAAAGACAATAGTTAGATCAAACTTCCTTGAATTTTTTGGGTATCAATGGTCGAGGTACGCATGGCCATCCAATTCGAGATAGAGGCTCTTATAGTCGGACAGCATTTCAATCCAAAATTTCCAAAGACGTTAGATTTTCACATACAAACAGAAGACAAAGAAAAGATTATGCCCCTAGTCATCACTCTCTAAATCTTATAAAGGACATCATCGAAGAGCTCGAAGGGACACAATATGCAAAAATTTCAATGCGAATCAGTAAGCATACAAGGAGATAAAAGCATGAAAAGCACAGATTGTTTTCAGTTTGTGTTTGATTGTTGTTGTAGATGCAAAATCCTTTCTGGAGACGAGACAGACTTGACTGACTCAAATGAAGCTTCAAAGAACTCTGACTAGATATGATACATCTAAGATGTACTGGAGACCATAGGATATGACATTGATTGCCCCCAAGTTTGAACATTGATAGGATACAGACACTTGAGTAGATTGGTCGATAAACTGACTTATTGAAAACTGGAAATGCAAAAACAAACCGGGAGATATGTACAAACTAAAGCAAGACTAAAAGTTGGGAAAGACCAAGATTATACTGATAGATGGAGCATTTCGAAACAAGTGGTACCCGTTTGCCGGGTTTTCATCATCTTGGCAGAGATTCTATTTTTGCTACCAAGGCGCCTGTTTCCAGTTTTCCACCAAGGCACTTTTTTTTTTTTTTCATTTTTCAATTTTTTTGAATTTTTTATATTTTTCAATTTTTTAAGATTTTTTTCAGGACATTTTACCATAGACTGAATGCCTTAGGTGTAGAATTTCTTCAAATGGAGAACGTTGATTGGTTCTCGAAGCTATTCTCCTTCAGTCGTTGAGAGTTCATAGGCACCAGAGCCAAAAGTAGCAGTGATTACAAAGGGACCCAGCCAATTGGGTTTGAACTTCCCCTTGCGTTCTCGATGTGATTGAATTTTAGGATTCTCTCTCAAGACTAGATCGCCAACCTGAAATTCTCTGTGTCTGACTTTCTTGTTGTAGCCTCTAGAGATTCTCTTCTGATATACTCTGAGATGATCATATGCTGCTTGTCTGCACTCATCTAGTAGTTCAAGTTATTGCAACCTAGACACTCTATAGTCATCATCAGTTACTAGACCATGCATTCTGATTCTTAGTGATGGGATTTCAACCTCAATAGGTAGTACCGCCTCAGACCCATAAACTAAAGCAAAAGGTGTAGCCCCAGTAAGTGTTCTGATACTTTTTTTGGTACTAGTTTTGATATTGGTTCTGATACTGGTTTTGATACTGGTTTTGATATTGGTTCTGATACTAGTTTTGATACTAATTTTGATACTGGTTCTGATACTTGTTCTAATACTGGTTTTGATACTTGTTCTGATACTTATTCTAATACTTGATAGAATCTTTTTCCATTGCAAACTCCCAAGCAAGATCATATCATGCAGTCCCAATGTCCAGCAAGGTGGAGAATAAGAGGGATTGGCAAGCTGGTGGAAGAGATGGAAGACAAGAGAATGAAAGAGAATGAAGGGAAGAAATCCTCAAGGAAAAACTCTTCAAAAATACTCAAGTTAGGGAAAAATTGTCATGTAAAGCACATTTGGACAAGCAATGAAAGGCCAGCATAGGATAAGCATAATGCCAAAGAAGGAAAGGATGTAGTTCAAAGAAGTAGACATGTCAAGAGGCTTCATAGCATTGTGTTTTACTCTCTTTTTTTCTTTTTTTATTAGATCAAGACCAAAGGGGAAAAGGATAGCGATAGGCAAAAATGAATGGAGGAAGATGGATATGAAGGCTAAAAAGGAAGGGAATGAAAGCAAGATCACCGTAAGATAGTTACAAGATAGCCAAATGTTCATGTATAGATCAACATTGTCAAGATCAAAGAGAGAAGATGAAATATGTAGAAGAACTACGCATGATACCTGATTGCCAGGTTTTCATCATGGTACTTATCCAAGGTGCCACAAGGGAGTGGTTTTCACCATAGGATGAATTTATTTCTCTTTACTTTTACTACCAAGGTGCCTGTTTCCAGGTTTTCAGCAAGGCACATTTTCAATTTTTTATATTTTTTTTTCTTTTTTAGAAGAAGGCAAGCTTTAGATAGTGCTCCTCGAAAGGATAAACCATGATATGCCAAGGATTCAAAATGATACACTCAAAGATGCTGATAGGGAAAGGATTATGGAAGATAAAAAAGGAGGACAGGGTTTTATGTAAAGTGAGTGAGGTTGGAAGCTAGGAGAAATAGGCAAATGAGGAAAAAGGATAAAAGGTAGAAGGATAATGAATGGAAGGATTGTGAAAGGGTAAATGGAAAGGAAGGAAAGATCAACATCAACACACACCTTGAAGGGTGGTGAGAGGGTGGAGGAAATGTGAATGAAGGAATACATGAAGGAATATGGTGAATGGATAGCAGAGGTTGTGGTTTAGGCATATGGAATGGAAGGATGTTTCTGGAGGAAGATGAAGTGGAAGTCTTTGGAAGCTTGAATGTCAATTTCACTTTTTGCTCAACACCAGAATCTTTCAAGAGAGACTTTGGAATCCATATAGCCATAAGCTTTTTATTTTCTTTTGATGATCTAGAGATAATATCTTTAATGATGGATTTTGGAACCCATACTTGTCTTGTAGTTTTTTTCTTAGATATCTCTTTTGACTTTATGCCTCCATGTCGATTAGAGGAGACATGGTGATCTTCTTTTTTTGATGAATTTTTGTATTGCTTCTTTTTCTTGTATTGAACATTCAAGTTACTTCCAAAAGACTTGGGACTTGTGGAAGAAAGAGGATATGACTGGTTTAGATGGGTGGATGGATGAAAAGGATTCAAGGGTATGCATCTATGTTGATCTTGAGAAAAGATAGGAGATGGAGGTATGTAAGGACCCAAGATGGATGGTGACTTAGGAGAGTTAGGAGGGGAAAGTGAAGGGACATAAGGACCCAAGATGGAAGGTAGACATGAAGCTTGTAGTTTTGGTGGAGGAAGTCCAAGGATGGACACGGAAGATGCAAAAGGATAATCAATAAGTTCATCAACATCTATATGGCTACCAAGGATATCAACATCTTTAGAGTGAGCATTAGGATTTTCAATAGAATCATGGATATCTTGAATATGAGCACCTTCTTTGATAGGATTGTTCAAAGCTTGCAAAGACTTAGGAAGAGTAGAAAGTGGAAGCAAACATGGAGTGGTAGAATAAGAAGATGGAAGACTTTGATCTTGACAATAATCTTTGGATAGCATAAGCGCATAATTTTTCTCTTGATTTTCAATAGGCTTAACATTAGAAGGAACAACACTATTTTTAACAACCTTAATGGAAGTATCATCTTTGGAAAGCACAAGTGTAGTAAGGTCATTTTGATTGTCAATAAGCTCAATAGTGTAAGTAGCATCATGATCTTGCTTAGGAGAAGACTTAAGACATGATGGAATGCATGAAAAAGGGTGTGCAAGATCAAAAGAATCCTGAGGTAGATAAGAGACATCATGAAAAGGAGTGGACGACATGGAGGGTTCTTGATCTTGATCTTTCTTTATGTTCTTTTCTTTATCATTTCTAGAGTCCTCTTGACATGGAGCCACTTCTAAGGACAAGGAAGCATGTTGGGATTGTATGGATGACTTTGGAAGAGATGGTGGAGGACTAGCTGAAGTAGGGATTATAGCATATGAAGGCTTAGGCTCTTTAGGTTTATCATTATTGAAAGTATTTGCAGCCAAGTGAAGGTTAGCTTGAGTTTCTTTAAGAGGTAGCCCTTCAGGATAACTATAGGGAACCATATGAAAAGTATCAGGGCTTGTGTCGGATGAAGGTTCTGTGAAAGATTTGAAATACTCAGAAGCTTTAGGAAATGTATGGGTATTGTAGGAAGTAGGGGATGGAAGGGAACCATCACAAGACAAAGGTCTAACATTAACATGATCTTGCTTGAGAATGTAATCTTTATTTTCAGCCTGAGAGTTCTTAGAGGAGAGATCCTTATAGTATTGACGTTTCAAATCAGCACGGTACATTTTATATTCCTCAATAGAAGTAGATGTATCATCTAGATATTGTCCACAAAAGCCATCAAAGTCTCTTTCAAAATCAGAATCATATGGATCACCATCATGATCTATCCAATGTGACGGCCCATTTGTAGTAAGCAGGAACACACGACGAGGAGGACTCTTAGGAACAAAGGTGTCATAGGTATCATTAAATTGTCTATCATCATAGTCATCATAGTCTCCAAAGCTGGATGCATCACTCTCCATGGAAGAGGTATCATGAGGGTTATCACATTGCTCAAATTCTGTTCGGAGGCATGGTGACATGTACAAGTCTTTATCAAATGGAAAAGGGCATAGAGCTTCAATGGAGAACTCTTTAGGTTCCTTTTCTTTCTCAAGTTTGTTAATCTTGACTTGCATAGCGTGCATCTGTTCCATCATGGCCCTCATCAGAGTTTCTTCCTCATGTGTACTGATTCTTTGAGACATGTGTACTAATTCTCAATAGCTACTGCTCTATTCTTGACACAGTGATTTGTATGACAGATTCTGGAAATAGGTTGTAAAAGCTGAAGTATCTAGCAATTCTGATAATTTTCTGACAACTTTTCAAAATTTTCCCAAATGACTTTCTACAGACTCGTACGACAGTTGGTAGGCAACGAAACGATAGTTGAAAAACTCATACGACAATTGCAAGCAGGATTTGATTTTTGGAATTTGACTGGCAAAAAGACTTTTACGACACTGGGTTCTCTATCATACGACAGATGGGCAGTAATGAAACGACACTTGATAGAAACTCGTATGGCTTTCTGACCTCCTGAGATGACTTTTGACTCCAGAAAGGAATTTCACTTCAGATTTTGCAAATTTTGAGTTTTCAGATTCAGATTGTTTGCAAATTTCAATGTCCAGATTTGAGAATTGTAACAGATTTGTTCATTTTCAATAACCAGATAGATAAACAAGCATGCAAAACAACAAGCAAGTGATTTCAAGCATGTCTGAAAACAATGAACAAGGGAAAAAGCAACCTTGTGCATGAACAATCAAGTGACTTATTTGTTCTAATCCTCAGAAGTGCTAATTGTGTATGTTCCAAAAATGTTTTGCAATAATGCACATATACCCTAGAAAATGAAAATTTGGCCTTGCTAGGGTTTTTAGTAATGGTTTGACTCTGCAACTTTTATGATCCAAAGGGGTGAACTCCAATCCCGACGCACCAGGGTTTTGACACAGTCCAAGAAATTAATCTTCAGGAGCTACTAGGGAGATCTGACAACCCAACAATGAACCATAACCATGGAGATTTCTTCCACAAGGACATTTATATAGCGGCTGTCACTACCACGGCGAAAATGGCTATTACCGCTTGAGGTTCCGTCAACGCAGTTTGCCCTGTGAAGGGATTGTCCGCTATGGTTAACCCTCTCTAAAGGTGACTCACAGTATGATACCACAAGGAGACTTGGCTCCAGATCCAAGGTTTTGATGCCTCTTCACTTTTAACCCAAACAAAGCAAGAAGATTAATCCGACACGCTAAGACAAAGTTTGTCTCACCAAGGTCTATGATATCAACCCCACATGATCTATCAACCTCTCCAGAGAGAGAATGTATCAATCAATAAGAGAAGACGCACGAACCAAGTAGAATGTGAGACGCACTAAGTATCCTCCCCACCTACAAGGGATCCCTCATTGAGAAGGGTTTCGCTAGGAACCCACTCTCTCAAGATCCACAAATAGTGTTCATGGGGCCTAATTACTATGTGAGAATAGATATATTTCAGAAAGCAAATTTATCCAAAAGTATTCAAAAGCACAAGGTGGTACACTTAACGCTTAAAGAAAATATGAGGTGAGTCCACAAAGTGGAGCACTTAACCCCTCACACAAGCTATAAATGAGTCCACAACTTAGAAAACAAGTGAGTTCCAAAAAGTACAAAAAGGTTCCCTGGTGGAACACTTAACGCTTCTTTCTTGTAGACCCCTCCCCTTTAATGTGGCGCTGACCTTGCAACTACGGGGTGGAATGAGGGTTCGGTGGATTAGCAAGTCCAATAACCCAAGATAGCAATCAAGATCAATCACAAGTATCTAAGACTACTTAATGAATCTTTAAGGGGTCACAACCTAGTATCAATTATGCAAGTGTGTAGAAATAGACAAAAGCATGAAAAGATGCACACAAGCCAAACACATAAGAGATTTATTTTAAGTCTAAATTGAAATGTTATTAGATGAAGGAGAATACTTGGGATCCTCGCAATGCACTTAATAGATTTTACCTAATTTTTAGCAATTCTTGTTGAGCTTTTTCATGCAAGCAAGTGACGAACTCTCCAACAAGCAAACAAGCAAACAAGCAAACAAGATATGCAACATATATTCAACTTATGAAAACCATAAGGTTAGCTCTAAAATCAATTATTATCAAAAATAATAACCAGCAATTAACCCAAATGACAACTCATATCATTCATTGAACCATGTAAAAAAAAAATGCATACCCATCACAAAACTTTATTTTTTTTGCTGCATTTGACCTAGTCAACAAGATCTAATTTTTTTCATATGATTTTGGCCACAAAAATAGAAATTTAGAATAGAGACCCCTACTAAAAAATAGAGAGTTTTCCAAAAATGTAAAAATTTTAGAAAAATCTCTTCATTTGTGCCCTAGAGACCCATTTTATCAAAATAGACCAGTTTTTGTAAATTGACTATTTGAGCTATTATATTGTGTCCAAATTTAAAACACAAAGAATGGACCCCCTATATAATTTAAATATCTTTCTAAAAATATAAAAAATTTTGAAAAATATGCTGATTTGCATTAGATATAATTTTTTCTGTAATTTCAAGAAAAAATTATTAAAAATTCAAAACATCTCAGAAAATTCTAAATTTTTTACTGTAGCTTCTCTGATATATGTCCAACCTGCAAAAAAAATTTTAGAGAAAAAATTCAAGCTGTTTGAGAGATAAAATAAAATTTTTGAAACTTTAGGGCTTTAGCTCCAAAAAAAAATCAAAACCAGCATGTAAAGGTGGGTTGCCCCACGGTGGGCGCCAGAAATGTGTGTGTGAAAATTGTATCTGATCTGTAGACACAACACTTTAGTAAAACATTAGAGGTTAGCAAAAATCAAAATCGTGCAAAATTGAAATCTAATCTAACCAAGCGATCTACTGCCTTCTAGTAGGTGTGAGATTGATGTTCTCAAATTGTAATCGAGATCAGTGACCTAGACGACACCTAAATGAAGGATTTGAATGCAATTGATCTAGATATGAAATATGAATGCAAAGTAATCTATTTTTTTTTTTGGATTTTAGATGCAATAAGAATGATAAACTGATATGAATCTATGCTAATATGAAAATTGATCTATGATATGCTAAATGATCTAACAAATGAAAACTAATATGATATGAATGCAAATGAAATTGATCTCACAATAGCCTTGATTTGCAATAAGCTTTGATTCTTCGTCCTCCAATTCGACAGCGTGAGGATGCAAAAATATGAGATGCTTTGAGATGAGCTAAGGCTTTAATTTTATAGAAATCCAAGGCTTTGGAGGTGCATGGAAAGAAGCCATAAATCACTCAGATTAACTCAGCTTGATTTTTGAGTTATCTAATAATAAAGATAATTTAATTCACAAAAATATGCAAATCATGCAAAAAAAACTTTTTAACTCAAATTAAAGTTTAGATCAGCTTTTTGAACTCCAAAAGGATGTTGAGTTCTAAAAAGTCAACACTTTGCATTGATTTTCTAATTTGGAGTTTAACTGTTTCTTTTGAATGTGCATAATAATTATGAATTAATTAAATAAATAAAGTGATTTATGCTCAACTTAACTGATTTTTGAAAATAAATAATTGATTTATGGGTTAATCAATTATTTAATCAAACTTTTATTAAAAACTATATTATTAAATAATGACAACTTGCTTTAATTAATTAAATAAAAATTTAATCAATTATTCATAGGATATTGGATTTATTGTCAAAATTAAATAATACAATTAATAATAGATAGAATTAAATTTAATTACATAATTAAGTGGCAAGATATTAAATCTAATTAATTAAATATGAAAATATTCAATTAATCAAACTTAGGATAAATGTGATTTATCTCCAAATAATCATTAAATTAAAGATAATTAAGAATATTGCTAGGAATATTCCCCGATGCAGAATTTAAGATAATCAATTATGATTCGATGATGTTTAGATGTGCCTTAGATTAGGACTTCGATGTTGATTTCGTTGGAATTGTTGATATAGAAGATTAATGAGCTTATAGCCCATTTTTGGGGTATTACACTACCCAATTAAGGGATTTACCTTTAGGCCTGTTAGAACCTTTACCATGCTAGGAGTAGCCTTGTTAGAGGATTTCAAACACAAACTAATGTGTCACCTTGTTAGAGGATTTATAGTAGGAACCTACTAGGATCCACCCGATTAAGGGATTTTGACTATTGTAACTGTCAGGAGACAATAGGAACAATGATCTATAGAATAGAACTACCTTTGCTTGATTAAATCCACTAAAGCACACAAGCACTTCTTAACACACTTATCTCTTCTCCATTGAAGTGATCAAGCATACATTCATTCAAGATCTAGGATTTTGAAAGTACAGATCCATTGCATTTTTTAGGACATCCTTGATTTGGCAACACATTTCAAGCATGCAAACATATTCATGGGTTTATTGGATCCTAACATCCATCCATGAGGTTTTTACAAGCAAGGTGAATACTTACATTTGTCTTGTTTTACATGCATTTCTTATTTCCTTTCAAGGTTATTCCTATACAAGGGCTATTCCAATGCAAGCCCCTTTCCACAAAAATTTCCCCTTATTTCTTATGTGCAGGAACATGCGGTGAAGTTGCAAATCCATATTTTTAGGGTTTCTAAACCAGGGATTGATCCTCTATAGATTTCATCAATTTTTACCCTTTGAGGACTAAGTTGACTTTTTGGGACTAAGTCAGTTTGGGTCAAAATTTTCCTGAGGTTCTACAAATTTCACAGTCAAGAGTTACAGGTCTTAGGGTTTTAGATCTAGAACTATTCCCGATTTTGACGGGTTTTTGACAATCAATTCAAGATTTGAAGTTTACTTGTCCTCTCCTAGCCCTCAAGGTGAGTACATCATTCCTATTTTACATTAGCATTTACTTTGGTACATTAGATTTGGTATCCTGTCTTACTAGTTATCATTTGATTTATCATTGCATAAGTGTTTTTCCTACTTTACATTTCATATACATACATTTCTAGCTGTATAGGGAAGCCACAAAATCACCCCTTTTGCTAGATTATGCATTAGAACACCTTCATCCTTTTGGGTTGTGCTAATCAGATTTGGTGAACCTACAAGCATGCAAAGTGAATCTAACACCTCCCTCCTTTCCTAGGAATCTTGATGAGACCAATGTGCATCCTAATGATATCAATCCTACCATGGAGAACAACTCTTCTCATACTTATCATTATGAAGATGAAGCATTAAGAGTTCATCCTTCCCAAGTCCAAAAGTGCACACATGAATTTGAAAAGTTTAAACAATGGCTAGCTCAAAAAAACCATAATCACAAGGATCTTTCCATTGTAGAAAGCTTAAGGAAACTTATTCATCATGATGAACATGGTCTTAACCTCTTGCATATAATTTATCATCTCATTGAAACCAATGTTAAACCTCTTATAGAATGTGCTCAAGATTTAGGGTTTTTTTCCACCTACTACAAATGTTGAAACCTCTTTACCTATCTCTACTTTCATTCTTGTTGTGTCTACTTATGCTCCACCTCTCATAACAAATTCAATTCAAAATTCCAATCTTACTCATGTGATTCTTCCTAATCCTATTCTTCCTTCTTTTCCTTCAAGTGTTCCATGTGTTTCATTTCCTTCACCCATGCCTACTTATCATAGTGTTCCTTTTTCATATTCAAACATTCATTTTGGTGTATTTCTAACAATTCTCCTAATTTGTCTCATTTTTCTCCTCCCATTATTTCTACTGATTCTAATATCAATAGCTTAGCTCAAACCGTTTCTTCTTTACAATAACAAATGCTTCCATGACTCAATCAAAGTTCAACATTCCTACTTGTGATATTGATAATCCTTTGTCTATGAATATTATCTAAGCCATTATCCCACAAAGTATTGAGATTCCTCATCTTGAAACTTATATTAGTAAGGGTGATCCTGTGACTTGTGTCAGAACTTTCCAAACCTTGTGTAGTGATTTCTCTCATGACCATAGGTTCATGGTAAAGTTTTTTACTATAAAATTTTGAGACAAAGCCTTGCAATGGTATTTTTATTTGCCTCCTTATTCCATTGATTCCTTCCACAAGCTTGCTAATGCTTTTATTCAACAATTTCAAAAAAGCATTGGTCCTAAAATTTCTTTGATTGATTTAATGCATTGTAAACAAGGTGTTAAAGAAAAAGTTAGTGATTTCATTGGTAGATTTAAGCATTTGCATGCTCAAATTTCTTATCTTGTTCTTGATGTTGATATACACTGCATTTTTATTACTAATTTAAAAAATACATTAGAGATAAGATTCTTCTTTTTGAGATCTCTTCCTTTTGATAATTGTGAGCAGTGCTTCATCATTATAAACTTCAAGTGAGTCAATTTGAGAGAAGCACTCCAATGGCTCCTATTCTCGTTGATAAGAGTGATGTTGTATCCAATTTCAAAAAAATTTAGAAACTAAACAAATACATCAAAATTAAAAATTCATCCAATATTGTTGATGAACAAGTGGTAGTAACATCCAAAGATGTGGCTCCTTTGTCATCTATTTTTAGACATGCTTGTACTTATACTCAATTTTCTAAATCTTTTCATAATGTGATGATGAAGTTAATGAATCCTAATGTGGTTCAAGACCTTATTGATTCTAATGCTATATTTGTAGATGCAAACATTAACAATTAAAACAAATCATTTTCACCTCCTGATCAAAATTTGAAAATCTACACCAATCCTTTGTCATCTCATTCAACCAATACTATTGATCAACCTTCTTATTCCCAGTGCATTGACTATGATGAGAAAGTTTGAGAAGCCAATCATGTTGTTATTCAAGTTGAGCATGTTAAAAATAAACCTCAACCACCTTGGTCTTACATTACCTTTGATCCTGGTGCGACAATTAAAGCACCTAGTGGTCCTCTTGACATTGTCGCTAGGTTTAATGGCATTCCTTCTTGTGGTACCCTTGTTGATCCCACTTTCATGGTGAATGTGATAAATGAAGAGCATCTTTTTAGTAAATAATTGTAAAAATACTTTTATGATAAATCTAATGTCTGAATTCAAACTTTCAATAGTTTCCTTTATTCTCCCATGGTTCCATTTCATTTCATGTGGAAGTTGGTGGTAAAAATTTAGACACTACTTTCACTGTCATTTCCACTTCTGATCGATTTCAAGTTAAACTTGGTCTTCCTTGGCTTACCTCCATGAAAGTTGTGGCTTCTCCTATTCATATATGTGTTAAATTTCCTCATAATGGATATATTGTGACTATTCACCATAGTCTTTATCATCCTTCCATGCCTCGATACTCAATTGACCTTGATTTCTTTTGGCCTTCCATGCCTCAACCAACTCAACTCATCCTGACTATCTCTTTCGATCATACCAAGCCTACAAGATTGAAAAAGTTTGTGAACTTAGAAAACCTAAGGATGATCCTGGATATAGAATTATTCCTACACCCCCTATACCTTCTTTATATGCTTCTATTCCACCTCCTATTGATTATGCACATCCTCTTCCTATCATCTCTCAACCTAGTGTGGTTCCTTCAGTTCTTCCTACTAAAGAAGAAAAGGACCAGATGTTTATTGATCCTATCCTAAACCAAATTTATAGCAAGACCAAACATAACCATCATGCCCATGATCGCCATCACAAATATCATGCTAGATCCCGTCAGCGTGATTCTCAAACCATTTCTTCACCTCATACACTTCCTCATACTTCTCTTCCCTTTGGCCAACCCATGCTTGAGCCTATGGAGAAAGTGAATTTAAACAAAGTAAAAATGAACAAACATAAGTACAATACTATTCATATCTTATATTCTATTACAATTAATCTTGATAATGAAGATACTCTTGATGATGATGTTCATGATACTAACAATGATATTCAACCTAGTGATTTTGATGACTATGAGACTATTGATATTGATCATGATTTACCAACTATGCTTTCACAACAATTATCTATCACTCCTAGTAATGAACACATTAACCTATCTTCATAGCATGGTCCTTGTTTGGAACTAGCTATTGTTCCATCTGTTGTGTTTGATGTTCCTCCTCTTACGAGTTTCCCACCTTCCCTAAACACTATAGACCAAGATAGGGGGGAAGGTAATACGCTTGACTAGCTCGTCTCGTGTGGTAGGTTTTGTGTTTTTTCCTATCTTAACATGCTTCCCTTGTTATGTGCTTCATGTTATATGTTTTTTTAGATTTATTTAAATGACCTTTGTTTCTCTGTTGGTGCAAGGTGATAAAGGAATCACCATGTCGTAATCATTCTTCTATTTGTATCTCTCCTTTTATATTTCATTACATGTCGTGTTGTACCTATTTCACTATTCGTAAATGTGCCTTTGTGTTGTCTGATTTTAATGATGCAAAATGGTAGACACCTATTCTTTTTGGCCTCTGTGATGTTGGTCCAAAAAGACTCTTCTTTGTAACTCTTGCGTGCTTTTATTCCGTTGTGTTGTATTTATACTTCCTTTGGAGGATGATGACATTTCATTTTGACATAATATTTCACATATTATCATATGATCATACTGACCCAAGAGTTGGTAGATCCCTTTTGTGCTCTCTTTTTTCATATTCTCATTTCCATTGATTTGTCCTTTCTTGGGGGCATTTCATACTGGAAATTTTTCTTGTGGATGCATGTACGCTCTGTTAAAGAAATTTCTCCCGTTAAGGCATTTTCAAAAGCTTTAATGTGGGGTCATACACTCTACTCATAGTTTACACACATGCATTGTTTCAATGTTGCTTTTCATTTGGGTCCCTTAATCGATACAATTTCCTTAAGGACAGACCCTCCTTTTTGATCCCTAAGGAAGCTTACCTTCCTTTAGGACAAATCACTCTTTTGGATCCCTTATGGATACACTTTCATTAAGGGTAGATCCTTCCCTTCCTTTTCGACCCCTAAGGAAGCTTACATTCACTTAGGAAAGGTCTTCCATTTATTGGATACACTTTCCTTAAGGAAAAATCCTTTTGTTGGCATAACTAATGATGGTAAGTGATGAGATGATACAAATTTGGTGATTGATATGATCAGTTATTGTGTTTTTGTTAATGTCAAGTATTGACCTAGTGTTCTTAGTGTGTTGCCAATTATGTGAGAAGAATGAACTATATCTTTCAAGTGGTTCCAATGGTTGTGATTCTTAAGGGAGACTAGGGGGTGTCTCTAGATGATAAATGTATAACCGTAACTGTTGAATGTATTATTTGTGGTCATAACTCTGATAACCAAGAAATAGCATCAATCTAGAATGAGAATAAGTTAGAAAGATCCCCCTAGACAGATGCACAATCTTAATGCACTAAGTGAGATGAGATATGGGAAACAACCCCAAGCTCTTCCTAGAGAAACTCAAAATAAATTTGATCATATGATGGAACATATCTCCAGCAACCTTCAAAAAAGTAGAGATATTTCATCTATCATAGAAATACCATATGGAGGGACAAGAGAAGAAATTTTCTCTTCAATAGTATCCAGAACATAGACATATTCATGTTTTGTTTCTTTAAGTTTTGTCTTCATTGTATGACAACAATTCTTACTGTTCCACAAATTTATCCTAACAAGAAAGCTTCTACAATACATAGCACTATTATCCAAGTCATTCAAATGCATCTTAATTTGAGAACCTACAGACATACTATTTCTTCATCCCACATTAAACAAACTATGATATAACCAAACATATATTATAGTATTTATAGAATCAAACAATCATCGTTTTAGACCACAAAGCACAAATCTTACCTCTAGAACAATCTCCATGTGAGGATACCTAACATCCAGCCTTGAGGAGGAAAATAGATTCACATAAAAACTCCCCCTCAAACCCTACAATATAAATCATTTAACATAAGAAGAAACAACATCTAGGATGGATGTATGACCATTATCAGGATCATCTTTTATGTTCCATATTATAAGTATAATGTTCCTTTCTATTGAATCTTCTGCAATCATCAAATAATCATCACAGTTTTCCATATTTCTACATAACTTCACAATGTGTCCCATCATGTTACATTTGTTTAAGCAAACCAAGTCATCTTTATAGAATCTTGCAATATATCTTGTCATGTTACATTTATAATACACTAGTCCATCTTTTTTCAATTTAGTAGCTTCATTATTTTTGATATTGATATTTAAACTACATTCAAACTTTCTATGACTATATCCATTGCAACTATAGCAATATCCATTGTATTTCTTGACATTTTTTATTTAGATTCATCCTACTTTTGCATTGAACTACTTTATGCCCTAACCTGTTTCACTAATAGCATCTTCTATTAAAATCATATCTCCTTTTAATAATCTACACTCATTAACTCTATGTCCTACTTTATTACAATAAAAATAGATACCATCAAAAGAAGAGTACCTAAAATGAATAGGAGAATATCTCCAACTTATCATCCCCCTTTTGTCCTTTGCCTGCACCAAATTCTTTTTGTTATTCACATGTTTCTAGTCTACTAGTTTCTTTTTATCTTCCAACTGCTTCTAGTCTGCCATATTCTTTTTATCTCCTACTTTCTTTTGTTCTTCTATGTCCATCTGTATTTGGTCATCTATATCACTCTTTCTTTCTTCATGCTTCTGATCTTCCATATTTATATATCTACTTCTAATTTGTCATGTCCTTTTCATCTTCTTCTTGATCTACCATTTCTACCTACTTCTAGTCTATTATGTCCTTCTTATCCTCTTCTTGTTTTTGAACTATCGCAATCCATTCATATTCCAACAAATCAACTGATTCAGACTTTCTTTCATCATTCAAAAGAGAATCCACTTTATCTTGATTAAGTTCCACTTCAACTTAATCTCCCCATCTTCTATTGCATTGAGTTAGAAAACATAGGGTTCTCACATTTGTCTTTAATATAATAGATACTTTCAGTAGTCCTAAAACCTTTAGCAACCCTTTTACTAGTATTTTTCTTGCTAATAATACAACCATCTCTCTTGAACATAACTTCATAACCCTTCTTACACATTTGAATAACACTAAATAAATTATGTTTCAAACCTTCAACATAGTAAACATCACTAGATATATGCTTACCATCAATCGAAATGGTTCCAATACCTTTGATTTTTGAACTTCCTTCTCCTGCAAATATTATTTCTCCGCCATTATAATATTCGAACTTGATAAATCTTCTTTTATCTCCTATGATATGATTTGAACATCTGGAGTCTATGATCCATACTCTTGCAACATCTGTAGCATGTAATGCAATCTCTTCACTCTTTTGTGAAATTGCCAAAAATAAGGATTCATCAATTGTTTTATTAGTATCTTCATCTTCAGAAAAGTATTCTTCCATGGAACATAAGCTCTTTTTACCTCTACCTTTGAAATTGGATTTTTTTTTTAAATCACTTTTCTTTTTATTGTCTTTTCTATCTTCATCTTCTAGTTCACTAAGATAAATTCCTTATACTTGTAATCATTAGAAAAATGTCTTATCCTTCCACATTAAAGCACTTACAAGGTGACTTGCCTTTGTATCTACTGGTACCTCATTTGAATCTTCTTGAAAGATATTCTTTAGCATCCTCTAACATTTTTCATGTTTGTGATTCAACAACTTCAATATCTCTCAAAGAAGTCTCTCTCTTTTCTCTTTCAAACTTTGCAAACTCAAATATAGAAAGTGATCCAATCAGTTGATCAATGGAATATTGACTCAAATCATTGCTCTCCCTTATTGAACATTCCATTGGTATGAGCTCCTTCGGTGGGGTTAATAAGATCTTAAGTATAATATTAGTGTCTTCTAGATGTCCTTTGTCAACTCTGATTCCATTAGCAACATCAATAACCCTATAAATGTAGTTTTCAACACTCTCATATTCTGCCTTCCTTAGGACCTCATAATTTTGTTTGAGATTTATCACTTTTGCATGTTTTGTCTTCAAATATCCTTCATACACCAAGACCAAATTATCTCAAATCTCTATAGAACCTTTCTAACCTTTCACCTTACCAATGCTATGTCACATAGACTACTATAAAGAATTGCTCTTGCCTTCATGTTTGCTTCATTTTCTTTTTCTTCTTCGGTAGTCAAAGTTCTTCCAAAAAGGTTGAATTACCTCCCAAATTTCATTCCAAAAGGTTTCCAAATATGCCTCCATCTTATCGTTGGATTGTAATTCACCTCATTGTAATCTCAATTCATTGTGTGCAATCGATATAGAATTCTCAAGTTGTACACATTATCTTGCATCTTTATCTCCTCTTTATGACAAGTGGTGAGCTTATAGGTGATTCTTAGATTGTGCGTTGATATCATTATCAACTCCTACATTTGTTCATTGATGTTTTGACAAGGAGCAATATCGTGATATTACTATCAGGATTTAATTGACCCATGGTTCATGAGTAGTAGTTCACAATAACCCATCTCTCTTGAGAATGAATGGAACACTTAGCACTCATTGCATCTAGGTGATTCTCACATAGGTGAAATACCGGTACTTCCCAAAAGATCACCCATCTGAATACCACTCATGGACAATACCATTATATCCAATATAGTCGGTATTGATAAATCTTCTTTTATCTCCTATGATATGATTTGAACATCTGAAGTCTATGATCCATACTCTTGCAACATCTTTAGCATGTAATGCAATCTCTTCCCTCTTTTGTGAAATTGCCAAAAATAAGGATTCCTCAATTATTTTATTAGTATCTTCAGCTTCAGAAACGTATTCTTCCATGGAACATAAGCTCTTTTTACCTCTACCTTTGAAATTAGATTTATTTATTTTTATTTTTTTTTCTGAAATCACTTTTCTATTTATTGTCTTTTCTGTCTTCATCTTCTGGTTCATTAAGATAAATTTCTTATACTTGTAATCATTAGCAAAATATCTTATCCTTCCACAATTAAAGCACTTAAGAGGTGACTTACCTTTGTATCTACCAGTACCTCATTTGAATCTTCTTGAAAGATATTCTTTAGCATCCTCTGACATTTTTCATGTCTCTAATTCAACATCTTCAATAGCTCTCAAAGAAGTCTCTCTCTTTCCTCTTTCAAACTTTGCAAGCTCAAATATAGAAAGTGACCCAATAAGTTGATCAATGGAATATTGACTCAGATCATTTCTCTCCCTTATTGAACATTCCATATGTATGAGCTCCTTCAGTGGGGTTAATAAGGTCTTGCTCGTGTAATATCAGTGTCTTCTAGATGTCCCCTACTAGCTCTGATTCCATTAGCAACATCAATAACCCTATAAATGTAGTTTTCAACACTCTCATATTCTGCCTTCCTTAGGACCTCATAATTTTGTTTGAGATTCATCAGTCTTGCATGTTTTGTCTTCAAATATCCTTCATACACCAAGACCAAATTATCTCAAATCTCTATAGAATATTTCAGACCTTTCACCTTACCAATGCTATGTCACATAGACTACTAAAAAGAATTGCCTTTTCTCTTTCTTCTTCGGTAGTCAAAGTTCTTCCAAAAGGAGGATAAAAATCAGTTTGAGTTACCTCCCAAATGTCATTCCAAAACTTTTCCAAATATGCCTCCATCTTATCCTTGGATTGTAATTCCCCTCATTGTAATCCCAATTCATTGTGTGCAATCAATATAGAATTCTCAAGTTGTACACATTATCTTGCATCTTGATCTCCTCTTTATGACAAGTGGTGAGCTTACAGGTGATTCTTAGATTGTGGGTTGATATCATTATCAACTCCTACATTTGTTCATTGATGTTTTGACAAGGAGCAATATCGTGATATTGCTATTAGGATTTAATTGTGTAGTTTTTAAGTCAAACTCATTGACCCATGGTTCATGAGTAGTAGTTCACAAGAACCCATCTCTCTTGAGAATGAATGGAACACCTAGCACTCATTGCATCTAGGTGATGCTCACAGATGTGAAGTACCCATACTTCCCAAGAGATCACCCATCTGAATACTACTCATTGGCAATACCATTATATCCAATATAGTCGACATTTAGCATTTCCATGGTTTGAGGAAAGCTAAAAGCGACAATATACTATAGATTTTGTCTATTCATTGACAATGATAAATATAATTTGAGCTATTTAATATTCTGCTGCCATCCGTTATTGTTGGCATTGGTTATTGTATGAAGGTGGTCGATATAAGTGCCAGCCAATCCAAATTGGAGTTGCCAGCAATTTTGAGCATTATGGAAGCAATTATTTAATAACCATTAATCTTTTTGATAGTGGTGTGATATACACTTTTGGCATCGATATAAGTGAAGCCGGTTTTAACTCCAAGTTATCTACACATAATAGGTAATGAGCAGCGTGATGCACAACTACTACATCAATTTTGGCGCAATATATAATCGCAACCAATAATTGTTGAGGCCGACTTCACTTTGCACATTGGAACACTTTATTCAGCGTGGAGGTGGTGTGATCTTTAAGATCATTCTTTTATTACATCAGGATCGATTTTCCTTTGGAAGTTGTGTTCCAGTTCAAGGCAGCAATAATATATTCTTTGTTTGTGGCATTTTGTTCATATCAAATGTTGTGAACTACAATATTATTTATCATCCTCACATTTGAATTATTTCAAGCCATGACACTATAGTTTTTGGTTGTGAATTATCTAGTGGAGTGTTTGCAACAACATTAAAAGGTGGAAAGATTTTCTACCAGTAACTTTCAACACTACTCAATCGACATCGACCTCTCTTGCAATCCCAGCTTACCAACCCTTATCAAAATCTCAGGTTTGTTGTATTTAGAGGTTTCGGTTCTATCTCTAACATTTTGAAGAATATCATAATATGCAGTGGAATTAACATTTTGAAGAATATCATAGTATGCAATAGAATTATCAATTTCTTAGGAACTATAGACCTCGGAACAATTGTTTTATCAACCATCTTATAGGGCTTCATTTAGTTTCATATTTATATAATATGTTCTTCTACCTAATGCACTTCGGCAAAATATTGCTTGGAAATGTAATAGGGATCTTTTCTTTAGAGTTAATTTTGTTCACATGTAGATTTTACATATTGGAGTCTATTGTTGATTTTGAGTGTCCTCGTGCACTCTAAAATCACATTTGGGAGCTATATGGAGATCCTAATACATACCCTTCTTAGATGATCCATTGTGATTCTCCGTTCTTGAGCAAAGGTACCTTATCATTGCAATTCTTTGGATTTTTTAACACCTTAGTTGAGGTTACTTTAGAGGTTATTGGTTCTTCTTTAGAGATAGTTGATCTACCTTCACTTTCATTTATTACTTCTCCAAAGTCATTGATTGAGGACATATTTCAACGTATTCTTCTTTTGCATTTGTTCTATATCAGTTTCCACATATTTCCAACTTGTCACTTTCTTGTTTGTATGGGCATGTTCCTGAATGGATTGTGGCATCATCACTTTTCATGAACAAGGAGACACATGAGCAATTTTCAAAGACGTCACCTTCATTCTTCATACTTCCATCTTTCATGACATATCCAAAAGGGAAGCACACCTACATCTATACATGGTTTTGTTTCTTCCAAGGGGAGACAAGTGGTTTGTAAGCAATAGATCTTGTTTTGTCTTAAAAACCTTATCTTTGTTGCAAAAGATTATTTAGTATGGGGGGCTACATTGCATCTTCCTTTCCCTCTTATGGGAGGGCTATTGATTGGATTCTCATAATGGGTGCACAAGTTCTTGGGGGGTATTGGTGTTGAGTTCCACTTTTATCATTCGCCTATTACTTATCTTGATTTATGTTGTCTCTTTTTTGGTAAGGATTTTTGTCCCATGGGTTTCTCCTTTTGTTTGTTTATAAGAGATCTAAGTTTCATGATTAGTTATGCATAGGTACCAAACATGGCCTAATTATTAGAACCCATATGTTTCATCTTCATATTAGTCTTACATCATTTGCTTTATATTTTTTCTCCCTAATTTTCACTTAAGTGAGGGTGTTGGTGTGAATAAGCACATTTTTGAACTAGTTATTGGTTAGCACATATTCAGACATGTTAAGTTTACCTAGGATAGCTTAGTTGTCACAAGACACAATTGTTTAATGTTGTTCATGTTAGTTATCTTAGGTGTCATCAAATTATCTTTTTAGAATATCTTGTATTTAATTTTTTCTTAAGGGTAGTTGTAACTACTCCATCATCACTTGCCTATAAAAGAAATCTCTTTTGCACATTTGTATCATCAATTCATTGCATGTTCTTTCCAAGTATCTCAATTCAATCTCATTTTCTTCATTGGTCAAGTTGTAACATTCTCATGTGTGGTTGGAGAGTTTCTTGGTTTGATCCAGGTTGAAGTGTGGCCAGCTTCATGATAGGCTCCTAATCTATCCAACACGACTTAATATAAAATTCTTTCCAATTTTATTTGTATTCATTGTAAATGTATATAACAATATTAGGTAATATCATTATTTATAATTTAGACATTGATAGGCTAAGCTATCTATTCTAATATGGTGTTTGACCTTGAGTGTTATAAACTAGCAAACAAAGGGACAAATAAAATAAGAGTGCACTATTAGTTCTAATCAGTTTGTTTTGTATTAGGATTTTTGTTTAGTCTTTATAGTGATATTATATACAACACCTTAGTGAAACCCACCTTATTTTATCAATTAGATGCAACACCTTAAGGAAACTTATCATATTTTATTATAGTTATAAGTGTAGGAGGTCCTATACACCTGAGTAAATGGTCCTCAATCACTCAACCTAAATATAGTTTTTTTGTAGTAGTCTTCCTACATTTGACCACCATGGTGCTTATGAGACTTTCTAGCCTTAGGGTTTTGGGACCTAAAACTCAAATTATCAACATAACTGAACTGGCAAAATGGCCAGCACTCCCCTCAGGATTCATGACAAGGGACTAACTGCCTCATGTGGATTTTATAAGTCTAGTAGTTGTATCGGATATTGACAAGTCGATCTTTTGGTGCAACAAAAATCACACTTGTAACAAGTGGTATCAGAGCTTGGTCACAAGTTCAAATCCCCTTAGGTAACGTTGAGGGGGAGATTGTTGGCAAAATGGTATGTGCTCCCCTTGGTATTCATGACAAGGGACTAGCCGCCTCCTGTGGGTTCTATAAGTCTAGTGGTTGTATCGGGCATTGAAAGGTCGATCTTTTGGTGCAACGACAATCACACTTGTAATAATAACACACATAGATGACTTATTCCTAGAAAAGATTATTAACAATAAAATACTATTGACCTAGCATGGAATAAGATGCATATCAATATGTCAAAAAATATGTAGCGTGTTAGAATAATAGATAATTTATTCATACACAATCTCAAGTCTTACAACCGATCACTAATCTATGTCTTTTTTATACACAATGACTTAATCTCATTGGAAAAATTAACTATAAGCACATCATTATTGGAACACAACACAATAATATACTAAGTGGAACACAAATTTATAACTTTATTCTCAACCACATCATCTACTCTTATAGAATACTTGCAACAAATATTATGAATAATGGTCAGTCATTCAATAGCCATGAAGTTTGAGCCCTTTATGACCATTTCCATGTGAAGCACAAATGGTTTGTACCCTACTATCTTAAAATTGATGGCTAAGTTGAAACATCTAGAAAGAATCTTATCACAATACTGAAAAAGAGCTCCAATGATTCTGGTCATGATTGATATCTTCAAATCTATTGCACTAGCAACTACATACCTAATAGGGTTCAACCCCTACTCCCTCGTCTCTAGAGACAAAGAGATTTTACTAAAATTGACTTACCATCCTCACATATGTTTTTGCAAGACCTAGTTGAATCCAAGGAATATCAAGTTGTATGTCCCTATAGATTGAAATTCCTTGAAGAATGAAGGCTAAATATTATAGATTGTTGAAAGAAAACTAGGATGAATTGTGTGAAAGATACAATAAATTGACTACTAAAGAATGTTTTCTTCATTATCTCAATACACTTTACATTCATAAATCTAATACTTAGTTATTTTCATATTAAAAAACTAGGTAATCCATATAACCTAACTCTTGGATTTTTTTTTAAAATTATAATTGTTTCTATGTCAAATTCATGGATCTAGTTCATTTCTACACGTGTGGATTTATCCTATAGTGTACACATATAATTTAATCAATTGTGTGCTTCTAATTTCCAATTTAGACTAATCTATGATCATTTAGAACTAGTTATTTTTATGATATTGGCAATCATTAGCAAGGAGAAACAAGTGTGCAAATATTCTAATATGTAATTTTGATGTAGATATATTCTTTATGTGTTGTCATTGAAATGTTTCTCTAATAAACTCCCCTTACATGCTTTAGGAATATGAAGTATTTCCAAATCATTCCAAGATGTAAATAATGTCCAAATGAATGTCTTTACATATCACTCTCATCAACTTCATTTTCCTAGTTGTTGGCATGACTAGGTCAAGTCTATAGGGGCTTGGGGGGAGGGGAGGGGGGGGGGGGGGCTCACCTTGTGTTGAGTTAAGCTCTAGATCGCTATGTTGCCCCTATTGATTCTCACTCATAAAAAATAATCATACGAAACATGCACTAAATTAATTTGTGATTGGAATAAATTAGGTGAGCTAATGAATTTTGAATTTTGAAATTTTTTAACTAGGGGGAGTTCCATGCAATGTGAGAAAAATCATGTACTAGATCAATCACATATGATAAAATTGGTCCAAAATAAGGAAGTTGTAATGTCAGTGTGATAACTAAAAGTATAGATATAAGAACAATAATAGACATAATACATATCAAATGTATAAGGATATGTATAAACATAGATAAGATATAATATATTATATAAAAATATATGATGATAGAAATAGGTAAATAATAATAATTAAAAAGTTCAACTTTATAAATTAAAGTACACAATTTATAAATTACAATAAAATCTATTTTTTCTTCAAGAATAAGGATAAGAACAAATATAAAATAAAATTAATGTGTTCTTAATACTTTTTTTTTGCTTTTGTAAAGAATTTAATAGAAGTGTAAAAATTATAATATTAACAATAATGTAGTCTTTAAAAAATTATTGTTCTTATAAAGAAATTAATACAAAATAAAAAAATATAATAATACAAATATATTAAAATATAATAAATTAAATTATATCACAATATTAATTTAATATTAATTACAATAGCATGATATGATAATGATATATGATTAATTACAATATATAATATTTATAAATAGCATTATAAACAAATATAATATATGTTAAATTAGCATGATATGATAATGATATATGATTAATTACAATATATAATATTTATAAATAGCATTATAAACAAATATAATATATGTTAAATTTATTACAATAACATGATATGATAATGATATATGATTAATTACAATATATAATATTTATAAATAGCATTATAAACAAATATAATATATTTTACATAATTTTTTAAAGTATAAATATACTATTATATAATTATATAAAAAATTCACTATTAAATTATATATCTACACTTTTTTATCTTAAATAAAGTTTCCCATTTACAAATATATATCCATACGCTTTTCATCTTTTATTTTTTTATGTGTCAAAAAGCTATTGTACAAGTACATATTTCTATTATTTCATACAACCTATAACATACACTTTGGGACATACACATATTACAGAGGTATATATTAAGTAAAAAATCATCCCTTTTTGTCTTTTTGCTTAAAAGCTCATCCCACTTAAACATTAAGTTAAAAAAGACTTTAGTTTCTTTCATCGTGGAGCATGTAGGAATTCTTTGTGCGCTTTCCATTATTCCCTCTCTTCCCTTTCTAATAGATATTTATCCCATCAAACTTTTTCTCAAAAGTTGCCTCTTAGATCCATAAGCTCCACTTCAATAAATTATGCTTTTTCCTAATATATTTTCAACTGGGGAGTAGGATTCCCATGACAACTTACAAACCCCTTTATCTCAAGATTCAAGAACAAGTGTAATTCAATTAAATTCAAACTTTACTTGGACCTCATTAGAAAAGCTTAAACTTTGTAGTCCAATAATACATTTAGAATCTTTAAGTACAAAAACTTTTGATAATTTATCTTTCATAAGAAAAATCAATTGTTAGACATTAAATGTAGAATGTTGAACATTAAATGCTAGTGGGTTTATATCTCAAGCTTTAGATTCTAAAGAATATCTCATACAATATGTAAATTTAAGAGTTGGCAGCAAATTTGATCTCCATTTGCCTTATACTTTGAAGGCTAGTTAACAACATGTGTTTTAGACTTCAAAGTTTGACTAACACTAAACAGCCTATGAAACTCTACCTAAACATCAACACTAAACCTACATACATAAGACCCAAACTTTGAAGTCTAAATTACAATTATTAGCTTGCAAATGAAAAGATCAATTTTGAGCCCCACTATACAATCACTTTTGACTTTGAAATTTCTAGTCTGATTTGTGATTCACATTTCCTAAAAAATTGCAAAGACAAATCCAAACTCTAGTAAACATTTTTTCAACCATTTTAGGCCAACTTCCATCATGCGAGTTTCATCACAAGTTCCAAACTTCTTCAAGCTCCCCCTTCAAACTTTAGGGTCCAAACAACAAATAAAGCTTATGCAAAGAACCATGCCAAGTCTAAACTCTCACTACCTTCAACTTATGACTATGAAGTATGAACTGTATGTAACATGCTAATCTATAACAAAATACATTCTAAGCATTTACCGAGAATTTTATATAAAATAAATTTTATTTTCCTTTAACTAAATTTTAATAGAAAGAAACTATTTCTTTTTCACGTGAACATGAAACCTTTCCAACAACTGAATCAACTACCTTTGAATAAAAAGAAATAAATTATTATAAAAGAATTGCTTTCACATGACAAGAGAATAACTAACAATCTATAATTATAAATAATTATTTTCACATCACAAGAGAATAACTAACAGTTTCTAATTGATTCGTAGATAATGGAAAATAAGAAAATAACATAATTTAACTGATTACGTTCAAGAGTTAACTTGAATATGAAAAAGAAGAGAGTAATTGTGCTTTGATTCCTTTCTAGAAAATTTGTATCGTTAATGTCTTCTTGAGACAAGGAGAGCATCATCAGAGGCTTTACCTCTCATTCATTAATCATTGGTCTCTCACACAACTTCCTTTCAAAAGTGACCCAATCCTATATGAGAGGTACAAAAATGGGATTCAAGATTATTGCCATCTGAGCCTTTTGTGTTTAAAACCTACAACAATCTTAGTTGGTCACAACCTCTAAACTCTATGCCTATGAGTATGACCTCCCTAACTAGATGTGTACATCAGGTTCATGTGACTGATGATTACATGCTGTTGCATACGCCACCTTGGCCAAGATTTGTAAATGCAAGCATTGTAGTGTTGTCAATTTCACCACCTTACTCATATAATTGAGTCCATTAGACTATTTTAGATCTCCATGGCCCATCTCAGACTTGTCCATTTTAGGAAATAATGGTCTAATGACCTTAAGGAATGGTGACTCACAGGAAACTACTCTTAAGATATATGGTTCAAGACCTACTAAGGGGAATCCATCTATAATAATTATTAGCTATTATAATTCATTTAAATATGATTGGTTTTATTTTCACTCTTTTTGTTTCCCTCTCCGAGATAAGAAAGGGAACTCTTCTCAAATGTTGTTATGTAATCATTTCTTATTTTGTAACTAATTTGACATGGGTGGATCAAATAACTCAAGTAAGATGATTCCACGTTCCTATTGATGACATGTTGTCATATTCATATAATGACATGTGTTTACCCAACCAAGGGGTCATTCAACATTCATGAGTTTTATAATATTATTTATCAATGCAAATTAGGTAATGATTAAGTGTCACTCCACAGTTGAGGCACCCTTGAGAAAGTTCAGATAGTGCTAGATGATGAAAGATTAGGGTGTTATGACCACCATGTTCAACTAAGGAAAGGTTGATTGTTTACAGTATCATAACTAAATTATAAATCTTATCTAAGGAACATATTTATAGTCGATACATAGATTCATATTCCATGATTATAATTCTTATCTGAAACACACCTTCATAAGTGATATAAAATTTTGTAACAGAATTACGGATTCATTAAGGCATGCAAATTCATTACAATATTATAAATTATAGATGATATATGGATTCATAACCGATTAACAATCATGTAAATTCATTTCAAAATTATAAATGTTATTACAATTCATATTTGATATGAAAATGCATCTTAATATGCTTAACATAGATAATGTTCTCTTATTTGATACATTGAGCAAGTCAGATAATGTTGATTAAGTCAACATGCAAGTCTATGATTCATTTCCTTATATGAAAACTATTAATTTTAAGATCATATTGTTGAGAGGGGAGGGGTGAATTAGTAATCTTCCAATTTTCCAATTTTATCAATCACTTAAACTTTATAACAACATTCACAAGATTCACTTTAATAGAAGCAAATGAAAATTATAGCCATAAGCACATCCAAAAATCAATTGAAACACATGACACGTATGTTTATCTCTTGGAAACCTAAATCAGGAAAAAACCACAGTGGGGATTAGTACCCACTAAATGATGTACTTTTCTAAAATACACCATGTGAGGAGCTTAACCCTGTTAGGAGTTTACAAAAGAACTATTAGGTGCTACTATTGGGATAATGGAAAGATGTGTACTGAGAGGGGAGGGGTGAATCGGTATCCTTAAAACTTTTCAAATTGAATCTTTGAAAACATGAATATCACTAACCGACTGTATCAATTGCATGTAACATACATCCATAACATAACTGAAATGTGTGTTACTTAGTCAAGCTGGTAAACTTCAGCTCTTAAAGACTTCTTTGCAAAGCCTCCCTGTTTATGCTCTTAGTCTTTTTAATATTCCTGGTAAACATGCTTATATTATTGAAAAAATCCAAAGAAACTTCTTGTGGTTG
The DNA here is from genome assembly GCA_027943335.1 of Chamaecyparis obtusa. Classification (NCBI taxonomy): domain Eukaryota; kingdom Viridiplantae; phylum Streptophyta; class Pinopsida; order Cupressales; family Cupressaceae; genus Chamaecyparis; species Chamaecyparis obtusa. The sequence goes on along the minus strand of BSBK01003688.1, from coordinate 2,434,470 downwards.
GGAGTGGAAGATAAAAAGAGATTGGCTCTAGTGGCGTGGGAAAAGGTTTGTACCCATAAAAAGTTGGGGGGGTGGGCATCTGCCCTCTAAGAGTTACCAATATGGCGCTATTGGCCAAACAGACTTGGAGAATTTTGGGGGAAAAAAGAGAATGGAATGAAATTATCCATAAAAAGTATCTCTTCTCGTTCTCCCACATCTCTGAATTTTGGAAAATGGATTTGAAAGTGCAAGGCTCTTTCATTTGGAACAGTATTCATAATGCTAAGGAAGCGGCTTTTAAAGAGGCTAAGTGGTATCTTGACAATGACAAAAGGATAAATTTTTGGGAGGATTGTTGGCTCAAAGACTATCCCCTTAGCTCTGTCTCTGCTTTCCAACCTTTCATTAACTTGTGCAGTCAGAGATTTGGGTCAAGGGTTAGGGACTATTGGAGAAATGGCTCGTGGATTGACCTCTCCTTAGTGGATGATGTGCTCAAGCCTTTGATGCTGGATCTGATGATCTGGAAGGTTAAGTCATCTAGAGAAGATGAGCTATTTTGGGGTATTCTTCCTTCTAGTATCTTCATTATGGCCTCTTGTTCTAAGCTCTTACTGAAGCAGCCGAATCCTTTCCCTTTTTGGGCTCAGGTGTGCGACAAAAGTTTAATTCTGAAAATTAATATTTTTTTTTGGCTGGTTTTGCAGAATAAAATTCTTACTATAGACAACCTCCAAAAACATGGCATGATTTTCAGTAATAGATGTTTCATGTGTAAAAAAGTTGAGGAGTCGGTCTTCCATCTCGCCATTGACTGTTGCTTTGCTTGGGAAGTCTAGTGTCTCTTGTTCCAATGATGGGAGATTAACTAGTTTTTTCCCAACAATATGGAGAACTCCTATATGTAGTGGAGAAAAGCAGAGGTCCCCATGGATCATCAATTGTGGAACCTCATTGCTCCCCATGTGATATGAAGGTTATGGAGAGAACGCAATGACAGAGTTTTTAGGAATATTGAACTTCCGCCTATGGTGATTGTTGAGAAGATTAAGAGAAGTATCAAGGAAAACTACATATCGTCAACTGGCAGGTTGCTAGACATCAATGCTGGTGTTTTCAGTGTTGGGCCCACAAATAAAAACTCAATTCAAAGGGAGAATGCCATCTAGCATTCTCCTCTGCCTAGATGGATTAAAATAAACTTTGATGGTGCTGCGAAGGGAAACCTGGACCCGATAGGTTGTGGTGGTCTCATTCATGATTACATGGCCAATTGCCTTATTGCTATGGCGATGCACATTGGTGTGCAAAGAAACCACGTGGCAGAAGCCATGGCCCTTATACAAACTCTAAAAATTGTTAAGAAAAATATGGCTCAGAATGTTTGGATTGAAGGAGATTCAATGAATATATTAAGATGCATCAATGATATGACAAAACCATCATGGTCCATTAAGGGAATTATCGAGGAGGCCAGGGTAATAATTAGGTCCTTTAAGCAAGTCATTATCTCTCACGTTTATCAAGAAGTGAATTATATCGCTAATGAGTTGGCCAACTTTACAATAAAATCCAAGGACGTCATGATTTGGCATGGTTGTAGCAATCTCACCGTTGATATGAAAGCCAAGCTGGCTTTTGACAGGTCTCAAATCAAAAGGGTGGATTGGGTGTATCTCAAGAAGTTATGATGATTAGACACATTTTAGCGAAATAGGGTAATATGATTACATAAAGTGGTGCCTTTCCCAAGATTACTAATTGCAGACACGAGTTAACTTATGTTAATTTCAAAGTTTCCTATGTTAATAGAATAACTGAGAGGGGGGTGAATCAGTTATCCACAGTCCCAATCACAAAATGTATATCCAAAAACAATTTACTAAAACTTATGTAGCTCGATAAACTAAAATAGTATTATGTATGTGCTTTTATCGATTACTAGTCAATAACATATAGTGATTACCGATCAAATCCAATATGCAACATGTAAAGTATGATAACAAACAATCATCACAATCAACACATAACACAAGAGATTTAACGTGGAAACCCTGTGAAGGGAAAAACCACTTGGGACCGGCAACCCAAAAATTGTTCACTCTTCTGAAGTGAGGTCGATGAAGACCCAACCCTGTTAAAGGTTACAAACACACTGTGAGGTGTGACCTTGTTAGAGGATTTTAGACCAACTGTTATCATCCAACCAACATTCACTATGGGGTTGACGGGATAATAAATGTACACTCTATGAATGACATTACAAGACTTTCTAGTCCACTCTGTTAAGAGATTTCTCTATTTACAATGGTTAAAATGTAACAACAGTTGATCTGATTACAATACAACTTCAATTGTAGATTATCAGATCTATATTAAGCTCATTCAAATCGTATGATCAATATTTCAATTCTATTTCAATCAATATTTAGTAACTTACTGTCACTCGGTAATAGCTTTCTGATGCTCGGTAATCTCTGTAGTTCGGTTCTCCTTAACCAGTCTGATCAGGCATGCATGAAGCTTGTTCACGTGATATCTCTATAGTTTCCTTCTTCTAGCATGATTTCATCATGAAATCCCAGTCTCTTAAATAGACAAGTAAATCATTTTAATTCCATCCATCAGATTTTGCCGCTTAATCTCCTTTGTTTATTTTGCTGCTTAAACCTTCCTCAACTGATGTGTCAGTAACACATTTTTCTTCAATCCATTAGATCTTCTTCAAATTATGTTAGTCATTGATCTTCGTAACAAACATTATCTTCATCTCTGATTTTGAGGTATTTTACATCGGCTAAACTAGTCATTTAGTTCTTTTCTTCTGCTCGGTTAACAAAGAAATGTGTTGGTGAACACAAGCTCAGTTTGTACTATGATTGGTATACACTACACTGTGTTGGTGTATACTGAAATGGTTCTTTAACCGACAACACTGCTTTGTGCATTTTGCTCTATCCTTCATCATAGATGAATGCAACATAATCAAGTCAATAACATAAGGTCATAGACTCATCCATAAGTCACCCAATGTATTCCTTATCCTTATCTATCATATCCATCTTCCTCATGTAGATATATATGTTCTTCATCTCTTTTCTTCTTCTTCTACATATGTTTGGGTATAGTAACTTACAAGATAAGTACTGTCAAAACTAGTTGACATCAATGACAACATATTACTGATTTAACCATCTTACATATCTAATCAGCAACTCAGTGATCTTAAATCATAGATCTTCAAGTTATACAATGTATTCAAATCAGTTGTAGTTCATCAATCTCTCCCTTTGGCATTGATGGCAACACAAGCAATATGAAATATGCCATACACATACCAAACATGTATTCTACAACTCTGTCAACAAATGATGTAATGATACAAGCTCTCCCTAGCTTAATATGTTTAATCACTATGTTACATAAAAGCATTTGCAAGTGCAGACTAAGTTCTGCAGATATAATCTTTTCAGCTCCCATTTCTGTATCTCTCTCCCTTTTGGCTCTATATTCTTCATATTGATCTCTCTCCCTTTGACAACAATGCCAAAGAACAAATCAAACATACAGCTCTGTAGTAGCCATGTAACTCTCTATTGTTCAGTGCATTCTCTGTATCTCAGTATACTGTTATGCAAATCGGTTCCAATATTTCAACTTTTCACAACTTTAGACAGAAATCCAAAGTGTGAACTCTGCTGCATCAATATGTATGATCTTCTGATAAGATTAGGCTAATGCAACCTCTAGATCACCTTAGTGACCGGTAGATAGGGGACAGACCCCAAGTCTAGTCCTCAAGTATTCATATGTATCCTTCGGTAGAGGCTCTATAAATATGTTAGCAAGTTGTTCTTTTGATGTAACAAACTCTAGCTTAACTTGCTTCTCTTGTACTTGTTCCCTTAAGTAGTGATACTTAATTGATATATGCTTTGTTTTAGAGTGCATCACCAGATTCTTTGAAATATTAATAGCACTAGTGTTATCACAATATATAATCATCGGCTCAGTGATTACCTCATTCATACCTTCTAACACTTGCTTGATATTTGCAATATCTGAACAGATAGTAGTAGCAGCAACATACTCTTCTTCAATTGTAGACTGAGAAATGCAAGCGTGTTTCTTACTTGTCCATGTAACAAGTCTTTCACCAAAGAAGAATGCTCCTCTGGTTGTACTCTTTCTATCATCCACATTTCTAGCCCAATCATCATCAGTGTATACCTTCAGTTCAAACTTTCCTTTCTTAGAATACCATAGTCCATAATCTTTAGTTTTCTTCAGTTATCTTAAGATTCTCTTTGTAGCAACCATGTATGACTCTCTAGGGTTTTCAAAAAATCTAGCAACTATTCCAACATCATGTGCTATATCAGGTCTACTGTGAACTACATACATTAACTTACCAATCATGGATCAGTATAGTGTCTAATTTACCTCAATAGTTCCATCTTCTTTAGTCAGTTTGCATCCAATAGCCATCGGTGTTCCCACAAGTTTAGCATCTTCCATGCCAAATATCTTCAAGACTTCCTTTATATATTTAGATTGTGTAATGAATATACCATCATTCTGTTGAATCACTTGTAAGCCTAGAAAGAACTTAATCTCTCCAAACATAGACATTTCGAATTCACTTTTCATTTGATCAACAAATGACTTACATATTTGATCTTGTCCTCCAAATATTATGTCATCCACAAATATCTCAGCAATCAAGATAGTATCATCAGAATTTCCTTTCATGTAGAGATTAATGTTCTCACTTATTCTAACAAATCCAATACTTAGCAAATAGTTATGCAGCCTCTCATACCAGGCTCTGGGTGCTTGCTTCAAACCATACAAAGCTTTATGTAATGTACATACCATATCTTTGTTTTCTAGATCAACGAACCCTTCAGGTTGTTCTATGTAGACTTCTTATTCAAGTATCCCATTCAAAAAAGATGATTTGACATCCATTTGGTAAACTTTGAACTTTTTGTGTGCAGCATATGCAAGTAACATTCTGACTCCTTCTAATCTAGCAACAAGTGCAAATGTCTCACCATAATCTATTCCTTCCTCCTGTGCATATCCCTTGCATACTAACCTAGCTTTGTTCCTTGTTACCTCTCCATTCTCATTAAGCTTATTTCTGAATATCCACTTAGTACCGATAACATTGTTGTCCTTAGGTCTGGGTACTAAAATCCAAGTTTTGTTCTTCTCTATCTGTTCTATTTCCTCTTTCATTGCATTAACCCATTCATCATTTTCCAATGCAACTTTTACATTCTTCGGTTCATAATCACAAACTAGACATGTACTTTGTCTTTCTTTACTTCTTGTTTGCATGCTAACTTGTCTTTTTCCAATGATTTGTGTCTCAGGATGATGTCTTCTGACAAATTTCTCCAGTATCTGATCTCTTCTTTCTTGTTCATCCTATGTAGGTTCATTTTCTTTCTCGGTGGGTGCTTCCTGCTCGTCAGTTTCTTTTTCATGTTCCTCGATATTGTTTTCTTGCGGACCGATTGTCACTGCTTACTACGTCGGTAGGTACTCTGGTTGTTCAATGTAACTGAATCTATCGTAGTCTTCTGATTCCTTTGTGCTTTCCTCTACATTCTTATCATCAAACTCATCAACTCAAACATTAGTACTTTCAATCATTTTATTAGTTACTTTGTTAAGACACTTGTATGCTTAAATTTTAGTGGAGTATCCCAGAAATATCCCTTCATCACCTTTTGATTCAAACTTCCCATTTCATTTATCTATTAGAATAAAGCATTTACTTCCAAAAATGCTGAAATAACTTAAAGTGGGTTTGTGACCAAACCATAACTCATAGGGTGTCTTATTAGTGTCCTTCTTCAGTTGTACTCGGTTCAGAAGATAAATAGTTGTGCTGAAAGCTTCCCTCCAATATGTCTAAGCAACATTCTTTTGCAACATCAGTGTCCTTGCACAGTCAACGATTGACCTATTCCTCCTTTCAGCTATTCCATTTTGTTGTGGTGTCCTCGGTGTAGAGACCTATCTTTTAATACCATGCTCATTACAAAAGTTAGTAAGTTCATCAGAAATAAATTCACCACCTTGGTCAGATCTTAAGCATTTCAATTCTTTACCAGTCTCTTTCTCAACTTTTTCTTTATACCACTTGAATATCTTAAATGCCTCTGATTTTTCCTTCAAGAACATGACTGTCATTAATCTAGTATAATCATCAACAAAAAGAATAAAATATATGTCTGCATAGTAACTTTGAGTTCTCATAGGACTACATAGGTCGGTATGCACTAACTCAAGTAATTTCTTTGTTGAATAATCTTTGCTTTTGAAACTAGATTTTGTCATTTTACCTTTCTGACATTCATGACACATAACATGATCAGGCTTAGATAAGTTAGGCAGACCTATAACCTTTTTGTTTTTACTGATCTTAATCATGTTATCAAAATTCTCATGACATAACCTCTTATGCCACAACCATGCATCTTCATCTTTCATCATTAAACAAGAAGACTTATCATTATCAAGATAAAACAAATTACCTCTCGACTGTGTTCGAGATCCAATAAGTCTTCCTCCATCATCATATATCTTCACTTTCTTGCTCTCAAAAGCAACTTGGTGGCCTGAATTTTTTAGTTGTGCCACACTTAGAAAATTATAGCTTAGACCTTTTACCCAATAAGCATTGTCACATCTAATTTTATCATTTATCATCAGGGATCCTTTTCCTCTAACCATACATAGTGCATCATTACCCATTCTAATAGATCCTCCATTGTGTTCTTCAAGATGATCAAATTTCTCTTCATCACTAGTCATGTGATGTGTACAACCACTATCTATGATCCATGTATCATTTTTATTAACGTTAGAGATAATTGTTGTCTCTACATACCTCTCATCTTCTTTTGATTCATCCTTCATTGAAACAAATACTACCTCCACATCTTCATCAGTGTCGGTATTAGTGACATCTTCTTATGCAATGTAGCACACCTTCTTGCCTTTGTCATTATTGTCTCGATTATCTCTGTTGTAGTGTCGGTAACTTCTATTGCCTCTTCTCCCATAGCTTCCTTCACCAGATCAGTCTTTGTTTCTATCATCATCTTTCTTGTGTGGACATCGAGCAGCAATATGACCAACCTATTTACAATTAAAGCATGCTAAAGGTAATTTACCTCTATACCTTACTTTACCTTTAAGTAACCTTCTAGCCATAAGAGCTTCAAGTTCATCAAGCTCATCATCAATATTGCTATCACTATCATCATTCTTATTTCTGCTACTAGACCTACCAATCTTCAGAGAAGACATAAAAGAAGATTCAACAGATGGTACAACACTATTGTCAAAGTTATTCAGTTCAAAGGTTTTAAGCTTACCAATCAGATTATCAAGAGTAAGGTTGTTACCAAATGCAGACCTTGTTTCATGAATTGCAGATATTTTGATTTCATAAACCAGAAATAAGGTTCTGAGAACTTTTCTTACCACTATCTCTTCATCAATAACACCATCAGATGCTCTAATAGCATGTACTACCTCTTTCAGTCTATTTGTGTACTACACAATATTTTCACCTTCCTTCATCTTCATATCATCAAATCTACCCCTTAAGCTTTCAGCTCTAGATCTTTTGACATTCACATCACTGCTATTAACTTGAGCAAGTCTATCCCACATACCTTTAGCAGTAGTGCAATTTTTAATATCTTCAAATTAGGCATTAGTACAAGTAGAAGCAATCTCCATCATAGTAACATTATGTTCATGCCTATCTCTTAGTTGATCAAGGGTCAAGGGACCAGAGGGCGGTGCAATGTAGCCATTCTCCATTAGTGTCAGGGTAGAATTCCTAATTCCAAATACATGTAGCTTCATTCGGCTTTGCCATACTGTGAAGTTATCTTTGTTTAGCTTTGGCACTTCCCTCTTATACATTTTGAGATCTTTGTGCTGAAGTCCTTAAAACTCTATTCCAAGGAACCAATGCTCTAATACCAATTGTTAGAATAACTGAGAGGGGGTTGAATCAGTTATCCATAGTCCCAATCACAGAATGTATATCCAAAAACAATTTACTAAAACTTTTGCAGCTTGAAAAACTAAAATAGTATTATGTCTGTGCTTTTACCGATTACCAGTTAATAACATATAGTGATTACCGATCAAATCCAATATGCAACATGTAAATTATGATAAAAAACAATCATCACAATCAACACATAACACAAGAGATTTAACATGGAAACCCTGTAAAGGGAAAAACCACCTGGGACCGGAAACCCAAAAATTGTTCACTCTTCTAAAGTGAGGTCAGTGAAGACCCAACCCTATTAAAGGTTACAAACACACTATGAGGTGTGACCTTGTTAGAGGATTTTAGACCAACCATTATCATCCAACTAGCATTCACTATGGGGTTAACAGGATAAAAAATGTACACTCTATGAATGACATTACAAGACTTTCTAGTCCACTTTGTTAAGAGATTTCTCTATTTACAATGGTTAAAATGTAACAGCAATTGATTTGATTACAACACAACTTCAATTGTAGATTATCAGATCCATATTAAGCTCATTCAAATCCTTTGATCAATATTTCAATTCTATTTCAATCAATATTTAGTAACTTACTGTCGCTCGATAATAGCTTTCTGACGCTCAATAATCTCTGTAGTTCAGTTCTCCTTAACCAGTCTGATCAGGCATGCATGAATCTTGTTCACTTGATATCTTTGAAATTTCCTTCTTTCAGCGTGATTTCATCATGAAATCCCAGTCTCTTAAATAGACAAGTAAACCATTTTAATTCCATCCATCAAATTTTGCTGCTTAATCTCCTTTGTTGATTTTGTGGCTTAAACCTTCCTCGACTGATGTGTTAGTAACACATTTTGTTTCAATCCATTAGATCTTCTTCGAATTATGTTAGTCGTCGATCTTCGTAACAAACATTATCTTCATCTCTGATTTCGAGGTACTTTACAACTCATCAACTTCATCGGCTAAACTAGTCATTTAGTTCTTTTCTTCTGCTCGGTTAACAAAGAAATGTGTCAATGAACACAAGCTCAGTTTGTACTATGATCGGTATACACTACACTGCATCAGTGGATACTGAAATGGTTCTTTAACCGACAACACTGCTTTGTGTATTTTTCTCTATCCTTCATCATAGATGAATGCAACATAATCAAGTCAATAACATAAGGTCATAGACTCATCCATAAGTTACCCAATGTATTCCTTATCCTTATCTATCATATCCATCTTCCTTATGTAGATATATTTTTTCTTCATCTCTTTTCTTCTTCTTCTACAGATGTTTGGGTATAGTAACTTACAAGATAAGTACTATCAAAACTAGTTGACATCAATGACAACATATTACTAATTTAACCATCTTACATATCTAATCAGAAACTCAGTGATCTCAAATCACAGATCTTCAAGTTATACAATGTATTCAAATCAGTTGTAGTTCATCAGTCTGTTATTTCAACATTTGGTTTCTCTCTGCTTATGTTATTTCCATTGTTAGCTATGAGATCATGGGTGGTGGGCTTAATCGTAGAGAACCAAAGGACTATATGAAATGGAAAAAAATGTCGAAGGTCTGGGAAATTCTCTCAAAAGTGGGTCTTACTACCTATATGGAATGGTTGCATGGGACTAAAGACAATGCTATGAAAAAAAATTTTGATTCTTGGAAAGATGGGGCGGTCCCTATAGCTGGTATCACTGTGCACATAACTGAGGAACTCATTACTGAGGTGTCTGGGCTTAGCCTCAAGGGTATCAATTTTTACAAAGACAAGAAAATATCGCAAAAGGCCATTTGATGCTTCCCCAAAAGCAAGGATGAAAGGAAAAGTTTGGTGAAAGATTCTAGTGGGTGCTATGATGTTGTTGCATTCAAATAAATCTGGGCGATGGTTATGATGGAGATTTTGGAATATGTTACCCTGGATGGTAGGTTTAAATGTGCTCATTCCTACCATTTTGTGTTCCTCTATCATTTCCATCATAAAATTAGGGTGTCTTTGCCTTACTATATCCTTCAATCCCTCCGCCTTAGTATTTCCCAGCATAGGAAGAAGGAGAAAAAACCCATTCTTCATGAAGGGCTTATCCTTCTTATTGTAGAACATATTAAGAAGAATGCTAGCTCTAGCCCTATCATCTCTTCGCCCAAAACCTCTAGCTTGGCTAAGAAATGCATTAGTGGAGACAGTTGCTAAAGAGGAGAGTCCTTTAGGAAAAAACTTAAGAAAAGATAAGGATGTCAGTATGGAAACGAATACCACTGTTGATAGTGTGGATGGTTATGAAGACACGACTGATTCGACCAAGGAAGATAGTGATTCTTCGACCTCAATTTTGAATATGGCTTCTGGGGATAATGAAAACATGGAAGAGGAAGCTACTGGTACTATGGAGGTGTGGAATACCTCTGGGATCAAGAATAATAATGAGGATGACAAGAATGGGGAGGATGTTGGTGGCCAACAGGTGCCCATCTTGGTGGAGTATGATAATTTTGAAGAACATGATGTGCCCATCTCCCCTAAGCTAGAGGTGATCATGGAGGTTGGTTCAGATATTCAAGAGGATGCCACGGATGTGGAGAAGATTTCCCCTAATGCGGAGATGACTTCCCCTGGTGCAGAGAAAGTGAATATTCCTGTCAATTCTCAGAACATTCCCTTTATTAAAACTGTGGACATGCAGGAACAAAATGTTCAACTACTCAAAGAAGATATGGATGAAAAATTTGACCCCCCCTTTGGGGTTCTCCAGACTGCAAAGGTTGCTTCCATGTATTCATTTCATTTATTGAAATGGATATTTCAAAAAATAAAGAATTTGAATTTAAAATGTCGTTCCATTTCTACTAAGGTGGATTCCCTGCAGGAAAGGCTGGAGTATGGTTCGAACAATGTGGATGGCAACATGAAAAATGACAGGGACAAGAAAGTGCAGGAAATGCAAGTTAGAATGGATACGATGGAGAATACCATGAAGAAACACATGCAGGATAATAATATGTTCATGGGTTCTGCCATGGACTGCTTTCTGACCATCAAAGCGGAGTTGGACGCTGGCTCCCCTAGCAAGAAACCTAAGGAGGATATTGAGGACTTGGAAGAGGAGGGCCCGAGTAAATGTACCAGGCCTTTGAAAAGGAGAAAGATCCAAGAAAGAATCCAGGAGCTCTCCGACTTGAATGCTGCTATAAAGAAGGTCTCTGAGGTGAAGAAGGAAGCAGATGAAACTCACAAAGAGTTTTCTTAGTGCCCTGGGTTCGTGGTGCTGACCTTTTCTTTTTTGGTTCTCCCTGGTTATTATTTTTTTGTTGGTGTTTGGTTTTGGGGTTTTTTCTATTGGTTTTGGTTATGGCAGACTGGGTCCCAGTCCTATTTCTCTTTAGTATGCTTAAACGCTAAAACTTTTTTTCTCTAACTTGTACAAGGTTTCAGGTCCCCTTTAAAACTTTTTTTTTCTTGCAATCAAAAAGATAACTGAAATGTAAATGCATGTAATCTAATCAATAAACCATTCATGAAACTTCATACACATAACTCAAGTATTTTGGTATCACAAAAACCATTATTAGAAGGTAAAAACTATGGTGGGGATGACACCCACAAAGATTCACTACTACAGTAACAAAGTTGTTGGTTAAGGCTACAAATATTGTGATCACTTATGGTGATCTTACCCTGTTAGGAGTAACAATAAGATCAGCTAGATCTACCTAGTTAAATAATTTTAGCAACACAATCAAGTGTGCACTCGGTTAAGAGATTTACAATAGAACTGTTAAGTTCACTCTATTAAGAGATTTAAAGTGTTCTACAATGGTTAAAGAGTAAAAGTGTTATTAATCTATAAATAGCAACTTGATATTGCCTAATTCAAATCTTTAATGTACTTATCTGTTATCACCTTAATGTGATTGATCTCCTCAATGAATACTACTCGGTAGCCTTTTGTTCCTAATAAATTGAATGTTCCTTCAATGCTTGTCAATTATAACCCTATCTAATCTTCAAATGTCTTCCACTACGATGGCTATTACATGTGTGATACATGTCAAAATGACATCCTTACAAATTTATATTAAATTGATCTTGACCTAATTAGGGTTTAACCTATATCTTAGAACACCTAAGATCTACGGTAGAAATGAAAAACCTAGATCAACATTACATAGGAATCATCAGCAATTTAATGATTGCATCCATATTAAATTTTGTCTCGATCTTGGTAAGCCATTTTCTTTATTGGTGCAAATTGTTTGCCTTGTAGTTTGTGCCATTCCAAACTGCTATGTCAGTTCCTATTTCACTCAGTGTACACTACATTCATCGCTTGGTAAATAGTTGGTGCTTGATTCATATGAATTCCCAGTGACTACTGTGCTCGATAAGAGTGCTCGGTCAAAGTTGTGTTTGGTTAACTTAGTGATCTGCCTTGTGTTATGCTCAGTGTATAGGCTCTATGTATTGACCGACTATCCTGTCTTGTCTCCTTTACCAACTATATGATTGAATGATTCTAATGACAACTATTAATGCTCTTTAGGAGTAACATTCTCCCCCTTTGGCATTAGTATCAAAAACTTTATGTATATGTACCAACTTCAAAATTGAACTTAACCAAAAAATATGAATCTATGTGAACTCCCCCTTTGTACATGCTCTCGGTGTGAAGTACATACAAGAATATATACATATATTTTTCCTATTTTTTAAAATTAATGCGAAAAATTTACTCACATGTCAAAAATATTCTGATGGGTTTTCTTCAATGTAGCCAAGAGGTTTTCCCATTCCTCCTTAAGATTATCAAGAGCAATGTGCTCTAATCCGACTTGTGCATGCATATCAAAAATATTTTCTAATATAGATATCTCTGGGGTGCCAAATAAGTCTTTTACCTTATTCACATGTCATTCTATCACCTTGAGGTGTGGAAATAACTATGTCTGTAGCTCGGCTACTTGATCTCTGATCTTATCTTCTTCTTTTCTCAATTCTAATCTTAATCGTTGGATTTCTTGAACTTTTGCATAATGCTCATAAAATGCATTTGACTCGGTTAAAAGATTATTTGCACTAACCTTGATATCTTCATCTAGCTTGTTTATCTTTTCACTTAGCTTGGTAGTGAAATGGTCTTTAGTGTATAACTTGTGCAAAATTGTAATAAGTTGTTGAATAATAGTGTCAAGCTCAGTTATTACCTCAGATAACTTAACTTTATTTACTATCACTTCTTGGCTGATTCATTCTGCTAATTTCAGTTGTATTTTGGCCTCTTCTCTTTCCTTAATTCATTTCTCTACATCTATATCTAGAGCATTGATTTGGCCAGTTAGAGTAGCAAGTTGATCAATGATGGGAGTTACCTCATCAACATTAATATCAGGGACTACTTGAATCATAATTTCTCTAACATCCTCTAAGACCTATTTATGATTACTTTCTTGTCTTAGTTTTTCCTGTGCATCCTTCCTTTTGTACGATGCTCCATACCTTCTTAATGCCTCAGGGTCTAAAGTCCTTGAGTCACATGTAGGGATTTTTATGATTTCATCTAATGTGACTGGACCCTTACCATGTTTTTTATTTTTCTTCTTTTCAGGTGTGGGAGATTTCTCATATGGTACTAGAGCTTTGGTCTCTGGATTTGAATTTTCTTGCTCGGTAGACACACTCTCTTCCTTATCCTTCCCTTTGACTATTTTCTCAGTCTCATTTCCTTGGGCTTCTTTCTTGGTGTCTTTTGTAGATGTATCTACATTTGTTTCATTCTCAAGCTCTTTGCTTTCTACCTTTTTGTTTTTAGGTTCATTTGTGTCCTTTTTCTCTTCTACGCCCTATCCCTCAGTTGTGTCTTTCTGATGCTTGGGTGTTGGATCCTCGGGTTTCCCTTGTGTAGCAATATCAATTGCTTGTACTAATATCAATAATTACCCGATATATATACTACGGTTGCCTTGGTAGGTTGATCTTCTTCAATGTTACTTGCAACTATAGTGATTTCCTCATCATCCTGTGCATCATCATCAAGATCTCCATGTGTAATGTCTTATATGAAGACTTCATCTGTCTCGGTTGTTACCAATTTCTTGAGAGAATCTTGTGTGTCCTCTTCAATATATCTAGCCAGATATAAATCCTTGAAATAAGTGTTATCTCATTGCTTAGCATGAAATATATGAATTGGTTCCTTTTTAGCTTACTCCTTTCCCTTTACTTTTAACACTCTTCTCGGGTATTATAGCCAGTGCAAGTTGATCAGCTTTTGCCCTTGATTCCAAAAAATTTGCCCATAGAAGCTTACTATTCTCATCAACTGCTTCAAGTTTACCTTCCAAAATGTTAAGTGCTCTACCTTTCATCAAAAATCACTTGGAATATTGTTTCATTAGCTCATCAATCTCGGTAACAGTAAGAGTGGGCATTGCCAAAATTAAAGAATGTTTCCTCATTTTCTTTTCTGTATGCAAGGCATATGTCCACCTTGTTGATACCTTGTTGTGAAATTCCTTAAGGATATATTTTACAAATTCCATAGGTATTCTTTTAAACTTAATCATCATGTGGATGATATCCTCTTCTACTTTCTCTTGATCCTCTGTTGACATATATGCATACCAATTCATTTTAGGGTGACCTAGTCTACCTGTTTCCCTTATGTTTTCAATTATCTCATCTACCGAACGACTCTTATTTACAACAACTTTAACCTTACTTTGATCATCTTCTTATTTAGAGTCTACATCATCTTTTTATCTTATGTTTATTCTCCTCTTCTTTGGTTTCTCGGTGGTGACTTGTGCGCCTCTTTTCTTCTTCTGATAAGTTTTTTGTGGGAGTAGGCCTTGAGATTTTTTCTATTCCTTTCTTTAGGGGTGGAGAAGCAGCTATAAAGGATCTTGTCCTTGCTTGTGTAGGTGTTTCTTCTTGTTTCCTCTTCCTCGTGGCCTTTACCAGTGCATCTTGGATTTCCTTTTCTGACTCAGTTTCTTCCTCATGTTCAATGTTCCGGATCAAAATGTGTTCCTTGGTTGCTTCATCAACCGACTTACCTATTGCTTCTTCTTCTTCATCATCATCTCTGAATTATTTCACCAATGTTTCCATCATCTTCTTAGATTTCCTACTAACCTTTACTCCAACTAGATCTATTTTTATCCTTAATTTTTCTTCCTCATAGGTTCCAAACCTAGTAGTTATAGGATCTTTGGGCTCGACCAACAATGCCTTAATTGACCTAGAGGCTCATTCAATATCTAGTTCATAGCCCATTGGTGGTAGCCAAGTATTTCTTGGCTCAACTTCCTTAATCAAGGTGGTGTCGATATCCACCAGAAAACATATATCTTCCTTGTGTTTCTCAACTAACTGACTTGGAATCCTGCTTCTTTTGTGCATTATGTCCTTAAATTGTCCAAAGTAGTCATCCATGCGAGTTACAAGATTTTGACCTAGATTTTTTCTAAACTCACTTATTTGAATAATAACTAGTCGATTGACATCCCAGTCTATGTTACCGATAGATGGGAAGTAGTTTTGTAAATAGAAAAATATACAGACCAGTAATGAACCAAACTTACATGTATTGGTCTTTGCTACCTGAATGGTTCTCATGTTCTCTTCCAGTTGTTTCAATAGTAGCTCGATGAGGAGACCTTTCTTGACAATTTTATATGTTATATCTATTGCTCCACATGGTACATTATTGGGCCTGTTGGATTGAAAAATCTTGTAGCCAATGACATAGGCTCCAAACCTTGTTTTTGGATCGATTATGGTGTTAACTCTCATTCCTATGCCATCTCATTCGACTCATGTAAGCTTCTTGGTTTCTACCCTCGGTGCATTCCTTATAGCCTTAGCCTTGTCATTAGTGGGGTAATTGATAACCACATGAATAATATCGTTAGATAATTTAACCAGTTCATCCAACCACATTTTTCCTTCATGTACGTGGCTAAGTACAACCCTAATCCATTCATATTTAAACTCTCTTAGAAATGTAGGGAATTAATCAATCATTTGACTTTTAGGTGTTTGCGCTCATCCTTGACCTTTTCATTCTCACTCAGCTGCTAGTAATTTGATTAAAGTTCAAAGTATTTGATTTCACTTATTTCACAGTGGATATAAGTACATATATCCTGAACCAGTAAAACCCTAGGTGGTATGTTAGAAAATGCGTCTGCTTGATCAATTTTTGAAGCGATCTTAGGATGCAACTTATATTTTGGTTCTTCACATGATGTTAACTTAATCAGTGTGACCTTCTTGTCACTTTCAGACTTGGATTTCACAATCTTGGATGAAGATGCCATCATTCTTTCAAATTTAGGGCTTCACAAAATCTTTAGAAAAATAACTTGGTGGCTTAGGAACTTACTTTAAATGTTGATAAATTGCTCGGGATCTTCTCAAATCTTTGTCGAATGCTCAAGAAACTCTTTGCTCAAATTTGCTCAAATCGCTCTGCTTCTACTCGTGGTTGTTGTGTATTGAAATGACTTGCATCGTTGTGTATTTATACCTAAAATTTCTTTTCTCACTCAAACTTATGTATTAAATGCTTTACCTTCCTTAACTTGGTAAACATAGTGACGATCAGTTATCACTCTTGAAACTTTAGCTCAGTTAACACTAGATATTGCTCGGTTGATACTTCAACTCGGTTAACCTTGCCTTTTTCACCGACTAACAATCTCTTACTCAGTCATGCTTTTACCGACTATACACATATTAAGCTCAAATAATACAATACCCTAGTGCATCTTATTTCATGTTGATTTGGTGTTCATTCAATAGATATAAGGAACTATTGTAAGATATAACCGATTGAAATTTAGTTCCATACATACCTGAATTTCTTAGGTGGAGGTGGTGAAATCATCTAATTAAAAAGATGAGGTATCACTGACTGTAGTGCTTGATCCATCATTGTCATTTTTTTATTTTCTCCACATTTGATTTCTTATCCTCATGATTTCTTCAATCATGTTACCATTTTCATTATCATTTACCTCTAGTGTTTGGTCTCTGCAGTCTTTTCTCAAGTGACCGACCTTGTGATAGTGCAAACATGCCATTCCATAATTTGTCTAATTTGATATATTCCTCTCCAGTACTTTCCCATGTAATTTTTTGCAATATGTCCATATCTACCACATGTTGTGCAATTAACCCAAGTATTCTAATCCCAAGTATATGCATTACCTTTCCTTCTCGGTTGATATGTCTTGTTCTGTTCTTTTGGTTTCCATACTTGCTTCATCTTTGTCTTGCATTCCTATGATATGTGTCCATGCATGTTGCAAGTATGATAGTTCTTTTGCATGTAGTTCTTCTTAGGTATCCTATTCAACTTTGATCTACACGCATGTGCTTGATGTCCATACTTATTACAGTTATAGCAATAACCATTAAACTTAGGAGTAGATTTAGGAATACCTTTTTCTTTTCTTCTGCAAACATTTTATGTGTGGCCTGGTTTTTCACAATGATAGCATGAGATCTTCTTTGGCCTTGGATTAGCATAGGCACTCTTCTATTCAACTTGTCTTGATGACTCTCCCTTCTTGGTATAGCCTAAACCAGTAGTGGTGTCAAGTCTTTTCTGACTAATTAGGAATTCATCCATCCTTTTTGTACTTTCTTCAACTTTCTTAATCATATCATTATGTTGTTGTTGAATCTTTAGTTCATTTTTCAATCTGTCATGTTCTTCTCTCAATTTAGTGATGTCTTCCAATTTCCTAGTAAGCTCATTGTTTACTTCATTGACTTCCTGACTCATGATAACCATCTGATTAGAGATTTTAAAATGATGCTCAATGAGTCTCATTATCTCAGATTCATTTTCTTCCATCTTTTCATTCATTTGCCTCCTATCTTCAATAGCTAAATTTCAATCTTGTTCAGATTGCCTTGCATTGTTCATCACATCAATCATTCTGACCCTTTGTGACTCTTGACCGATCTGCAGTGCTTTCACTTGTTCAATAAGATGTTGATTCTTTTCAAATAGATCTGATATGGTTCCTTCAGATGCATCAGATATGCTACTAGATCTAGATCCAGATGCCTCAAAAGGATCATCTATCTCTTCTTCATGATAATTATTAACTATGACTCTGCTCATCAGTCATCTAACCTTCACTATGTTCATCCAAATTGGTTACAATTGCAACCATAGCATCTAGATACTATTAGCCACCATATCATGTAACTGCATTACAAGGCACAACAAAGATTTCACAAACCAATCAAATCACCTATCGCCTATCATTAACTGTTCTAGCAGTTGCACTATTATACTTCATCTAATCATAACTTTCTTACCGGTCAATATCAATAATAGCGGTCATGCATTTAACATTTTGAGACATCTATGAGTGTCCCATATGAATTTCTACAACTAAAACTTACTGCACCACTTTGATCATCAACCTTATACTCAGCAACATACTAGAAACACTAGGTCAATACTTGACATCAATGACAACTCAATAACTGATCATCATGTAATCAAATCTATACCTTAACAATGTCCATAAATCACTTACCATCACAGCATCAGTTAGCATCAGTTATGCCAACAATCTCCCCCTTTGGAATTAATGGAAACACTCTCTACTCTTCATGGAAACACTCTCATCAATATAAAAAACACTATAGAAAAAAATGTTCCTAGTTATGTTTTTCACTTGATCTTGCAATTTCTCCCCCTTTCACTAAACTTCTCTTATCTGCAACTTTCCTTCTGTAATTCTGAACAATCTACTTGCATATCTTCCTTACTTTATTTCCCCTTTTGACAAAAATGTCAAAGGTGTCAAACACACCTTATATCTTCTTTGTTGTACCTGATTCAACTCAACACATCACTTCATAGAATGCTCCCCCTAAGGAGTAGCCTCCCACCATTAATCCAAACATAAAATTTATTCACTGGAATACACTTGGATTGATGCAACCACATCTCCATTTAATTCAATTTAGATAGGGGAATAACCCCTAACTTACCTCTTAGATACTCAAAATAATCCTTACGTAATGGCTTTGTAAAAATATCAGCAACCTGCTCTTTCATTGGCACCTATTCCAACTTTACTTCCTTCACTTGTACCTATTCTCTAAGAAAATCATATTTGATAGCTATATGCTTAGTCTTAGAAAGCATCACTAGATTTTTATTTATGTTAATAGTACTTGTATTGTCACAATATATAACCACTGGTTCATTTACCTTTTCCTAAGTTCCTTCCAAAAATTTCTTAATCCACACAACCTATGTACAATTAATTGCAGCAACAACATATTCCACTTCAACTGTTGACTGTGATATACAATTTTGCTTCTTGCTTGTCCAGGATACAAGCCTATCTCCAAGAAAAAATGCACCCCCACTTGTTCTTTTATGATCATCAACATTTCCTTCCCAATCAGCATCATTAAATACACTTAATGAAAAATCACCTTTATATCCATACAAAGACCATATTATACAATTCCCTTAAGATATCTAAAGATCTTTTCACCGCAATTAAATATAATTCCTTAGGATTAGAAGAAAATCTAGCTACTATTCCAACTACCTATGAAATGTATGGTCTACTATGCACAACATATTGTAGCTTACTGATCATGGACCTATATAGAGTCTCATCCACCACTTTAGAATCATCCTCTTTTAACAATTTATAATCGGTTACCATAGGCGTACGAACCGATTTTGACTCTTCTATACCAAATGTTTTCAATATCTCTTTCACATATTTGGACTGGTTGATGTAGACACCTTCTTTGAACTTTTGAACATGCAATCTAATAAATAATTTAATCTCACCGATCATAGACATCTCAAATTTTTTCCTCATTTCTTTTGTAAATGATCTACTCATTTCTTCATTACCACCAAAAATGATATCATCAAAAAATATTTCTGCAATTAGTATCCTATCATCTTTCTCAATCTTCAAATATACATTACTATTGTCACTTGTCCTTGTTAAACTAATTTGAATCAAATATGAGTGCAATATATCATACCATGCTCTAGGTGCTTGCTTCAATCTATATAAAGCTTTATGTAATTTGTACACCATGTTCTTATCTTCTTTATTAGAAAATCCTTCAAGTTGTTCAATGTATACTTCTTCTTCCAGTACACCATTAAGGAAAGTTGATTTAATGTCCATTTGATATACCTTGAATCCTTTGCAATTAGCATATGCAAGCAGTATCCTTACACCTTCAAGTCTGGCCATATGTGCAAATGTTTCACCATAGTCCAGGCCTTCCTCTTGTGCATATTCTTTGCACACCAATCTTTCTTTGTTCATTATTACTTCATATTTCTCATTCATCTTATTTCTGAGAATCCACTTAGTACCAATTACACTCTTTTCCACTAGTCTGGGTACTAATGTACATGTTTTGTTTTTATCAATTTTCTCTAATTCTTCTTCCATAGCCTTCAACCGGTTATCATGTTTCAATGCATCTTTCACAGTTTTAGGTTCAAGTTCAGATATCAAACATGTACTCTCTCTTTCCTTTCTTCTTGTCAAAACAATAGCATCTCTATCACCAACAATTTGATCAGGTGAATGATTCAGTTTCGCATACCTTGGCAACACCGGTTCAGATCTTGGAGTACCTTCAAACACTTGAATTAGTTCTTGTTCATTAACTTGTTTGTCCATCAGTTTGACTATAGTTTCATGCTCCACCAATTGTACATATACAAACCCATGATAGTCATTAGATTCCTTCTTGCTTGATTCATCATTATGTTCATAAAATTCATCTACTCTCAAATTATCACTTTCCCCTATCTTGTTTGTTCTTTTGTTCAAGAACTTGTAGGATTTTCTCTTTGTGGACTATTCTAAGAATATTCCCTCATCACTTCTTGGATCAAACTTTCTTGAGTGTTCATTTATTTTTATATAACATCTACTTCCAAACACTTTTAAATAACTTACAATGGGGGATCGACCATGCCAAAACTCATAAGGATTTTTGTTTGTACCTTTCTTCAGTTGAATTTGGTTTGATGTATAAACAACAGTGCTCACCTCTTCTCTCCAAAAATTTTGTGCAACACCCTTCTACATCATTAATATTCTGGCACAATCAATGATAGATTTGTTTCTTCTTTCTATAATGCCATTCTACTGAGGTTTTCTAGGATTTGACATATGCCTTTTGATTCCCTATTTCTCATAGTATGAAATAAACTTATGTGAATTAAACTCATCTCCTCTATTAGATCTGAGACATTTCAAGGTCTTACCGATCTCATTCTCCTCTCTATATTTGTAGATCTTGAACATGTAAAAATCTTCCAATTTGTCCTTAATAAAAATAACCCACATCAATCTGGAATAGTCATCAATAGGTAACATGAAATATTTATCACCATAATGAATCTGAGTTCTCATTGGACCACACAGATCGGTATGAACTAGATCTAAGATACTTTCATAAGAGTAATTCATACCGATAAAACTTGAACTAGTTAACTTCCCAAGCTAACATTCTTTACACATCACATTGTTTGGCTTTACTAGGTTAGGCAAACCTCTTACTAAATTTTACAAGGTTATCAAAATTTACATGACAAAACCTTTTGTGCCATAACCAACAGTCTTCTACCTTAGCAATCAGAAGAAAAAAATTTATAGAATTCAAATGGAACAAGTTACCTTTAGTTTGTTCACCAGTAGCAATCAATCATCATATTTTTTCAATGATCTTTCATATACCTTCATTGAAATCCAATCTAAATCCTTTATTGTTTAACTGAGATATAGTTAACAAGTTGTATTTCAAACCATCAACCCAGTAAACATCATCACAATTTGTCTTATCATTTAAAGCAATGGACCATTTACCTTTCACCATACAGGGAGCATCATTATCGAATCTTACTGAACCTTCATCAGATTCCTCCATCTTGATTTCTTCTATCACTGGTCATATGATGAGTGCATCCACTATTAATAATCCAATCACTATTGTCATTTATGTTAGACACTGAATATTTCACACATTCTTCTCGGGGTTCTTCCTTTACAGAAATGAAGACAATATCTTCTTCATCTCTACCATCAAATTCTTCATCAGTAACACCTTCCTCGGCAAGGTAACATGCTTTCTTGTTCTTATCCTCTAATCTTTGTGGATTCTCCTTACATTCATTGTCAGGACATCTAGAGGAAATGTGTCTAATCTTTTTATATGCAAAGCATTTCAAAGGTAGCTTACCCTTATATTTAACTTTTCCTCTAGGTAGTCTTTTAACAAATAATGCTTCCAATTCTTCATGCTCTCTTTCTTAAGATATGACAGATTCACAATCATTAGAGTAAAATTTTGAAGAGATGTTAGATATATCCTTTCCTTTCTTAGATGGTACAAGAGTTAATAATGACTTGAAAGGAGCTTCCACTTTAGGCATACTATTTTCATAAATACTTAATTCAAATGTAGTCATCTTTCCTATTAAATCATCAAGAGTAAAAATAATAGTTTGTAGAGATATGAGCTCTTCAATAGTTAAAACTCTAATAGCATATTGAGGTAAAATATTTCTCAACACTTTTCTTACCACATCCTCCTCAAGAAGACTACCACCAACACCTTGGATAGAAGCAACAACCTCTTTGATTCTCTAACTGTCTATATGTTCTCATTTTCTTGCATCCTCATTTCGTCATATTTACCTCTCAAGCTATCAAGTTTTTCCTTCTGCATGTGTGGATCTCCACCATAGATAGTTTTCAACTTCTCCCACATCTCATGAGAAGTATCCAAGTCTTTGACATTTATAATTTTTTCATAGAAAAGAGTACTTGCAATGGCTTCCATAGTAGCAGTATGTTCTTGTCTAGTCTTCAATTAATCTACCGTTGAGACTTTTGAAGGGACAATATATTTAGTAACCACATGATTCTAACACTAATCACCCATACCTTTAAGATATAGCTTCATACGGCCACACCATGTTGAATAGTTCTCTCTTGTGAATTTAGGACCTTCCTTTCTCATCATCTTCAGATATTTTCCTTGAGTTGTTAAGCTTCACCACAATAGAGGAACTTAGATTTGATACCAATTATTAATTCTAAGATCAGATTACTGAGAGGGGAGGGGCAAATCAATAATCTACCAATTTTCCATACATATCCAAATTTAATTTCATTAAAGATAATTTAATCATTTGGATATATATATTTGTAAAAATAAATCCAACATTAGTCATTATGCATTTGAAAAGCATTCCTTAAAAATTAATTAATATCATATCAAAATGTGTAAATGAAAGTAACCTTAAAATATAACAGGACAAAAACATACCTTCATTAGGGAAACTTAATTAAAATTCAATATATACAATATTTAATCAAGAATTTTTATTTATTCTACACTTATTACCCTTGTAATTGATTTTCAAAATTTTATTATAGGATAAAAGCACATAAAAGAACATTTCTCCTTTCAAAAATTAATAACATAATCTCAAAAGAAAATATTCAAATAACATTATAAAAATGCATTTCTGCATTCCAAGGCAATCAAAATTTCATTTGGAATATTCAATCACTTCGGCAATATATATGCAAGGATAAAAAAATTTAATATTTACATACATACAATTTTTGAATGAAAATTGCCCTAATTAAATTAATCAAATACTAGCATAGGACAAAAGCATTACAATTAAAAATCATAAATCTTTAATAAAGTTGACCCTAATAATGATTTTCAATTATTAACATTAGGGAAAAAATATTATATTCAAAAGCAAATGGCAAAAGAATATATCTCCCTATTGAAAATAATAACTTAATTCCAAAAGAACAATATTCTAATAATATCATGAAAATGCATTCCCATATTTTAAGGCAATTTTAACTAAATTTAATTCTTGTGGAAATATTCATAAAATACTTCACTCATTTGCAAAATGAGATTTAACCTAAATATAGGTTAGGGTAGACATATTTAGATGCATAATATTTTTTATTAAGGAAAATAGGTTTTAATGGGGCCCTGAAACCCTTACAAAATTAAAAGTTTAACATAGATATAGCTTTAAAATTATACAACAACAAGATAGCCATAGCAAAAAACAACAGTCATAGTCCACCAGCAGGCAACAGAAAAAACCAGAAAATAGAACCAGGGACAGAAACAAAAAACCAGGGCAGGCCCAAAGCCAAGAGAAAGGCTCAGGCAAATTCTTTAAGGATCTCCGCCGCACAAATCTCAAGTTCAGATGCCTTATCCACCGCCTCCTTGAGGTCAGATAGATCTTTATCAAGTTCCTGGGTGTCCTTCTTCATAGTGTGTGATCTGGTTCTCTTCCTCGGGCCATCCTCCAGAGATTTATCTTTGCCACTATTGGGAGACTCCTCCTTGCTACCCCTGTGTTCCTCTATTTCACTAATCAACACCTTTATGTTGTCGTTAGAAGCTTTAAGAATGTTGTAGCTTTGTTCAACAATTTTCTGCAAGGTTCCCTCCACACTCTGAACTATTTTCTTTACTTCATCCATTTTGTTTTCCATATCATTCTTCTCCTCAGTAAACTTGATCTTGCTACTGCTATCCTCCCTCTCCAGTCTACCCACCCTGTATTTTATCTCATGGATTTCATGATAGGTCCATTTAGTAGTTCTATAGCTATCAAAAACATTATTTTTAGCATTGTTGAGCACATCCATCCAAGGGTTTTTTTTTGTGATGTTGCTCAAAATAACCAGGGCATTTAGATGCATAATATTGTCAATGTCTTTCACCAAAGGATAAAAAGTATTTTCATTTTAAATTATATCGATGTAAAAATCATATATTTCCCCTTTAAAAATAATCATCTTTTAAAGAATAATCTTACCAACATATTATCCAAGAGGAAAAAACTTCTCGAATCATAATGTCTTAATTAAAATTTCCTTTATAATATTTTAAAGAAAATAATTAAATTTCAAAATATTTAAGGTGAGAAGCACTTCATGTCTAATGACATTTTGATTGAATTAAATATCTTTGGGCTTGGATGTATAATGTCCTACATATAAAATGACATAGTTAAATATGATATCATGAATAATATATATACAATATTTTATTAAGGCAATTAACCTTTGATAAGAAGTGTTTAATCTTTGAAGTCTTTTCAAATTTACTTATTAAAGATTAGTATCCTTAATTTCAAAGCTATCACTTTAGGATTAAAATTATAGTAAAGCTTTGTTTGATAAGTTTAAGATGAAAATCACCTATGCAAGAAATATTTCATGATGACCTTACAAATATTCATATATCCAAATGATTTGACATATATAGTGCTTATAGATATATTAAATTATTATTTACACTATATAAAAATTTTACCCTTAATATGATTTTCTTTGATTGGTTAGGGTAAACTTATCTTAGTTTGATGACATCATCATTTACCAAGGATAAAAGGTGTTTTTATTTATTCTAAAGAACTTTAACTATGAATTTCCCCTTAAAATAACTTATTGAATATATTGATGCTATAGTATTCAATCAGATATTCAATATTGTCGTTAATATAAATATAGTCAAGAAGAAAATGATGAAAATATCAAATATTTAAGAAAGGAAATTTTTACTTCCCAGGATTTCATTATGCAAATTTGTGTCTGAAGATTTTGGTTCCACCAAGCCCTAGAAGGAGTCATTTTCACCCTCAACAAGAAAAAAGATGAAGCGAAGAGAGAGCAAGATGGCGAACCCACAAGATCACATGCAGCTTGGAGAGCACATTCAAACCTACCAGCGGGCCGCGAATGCATGACCATAGGTGAGTACCCCAACTGAGCCTTGTCAATTTTATTTAGTGCATTAATTTCTTAGTTAGTGGTGATTAATAGGGGTAAAATAATGTCAGGGAAAAGATGACGATCGACCAATCATCATTTGTAGGGATGACCTGGGAGGGGTGCAGATGACAATTTGAATTATCATTTGTGAGGAAGGGGTCAATGGGGGTTGACTAGGGTGGATGTGGAGGGGACTGACCTAAATCATCAGCTACGCAGGTGAATCAACATCTCTACCGATTGATCCAAAATACGTGGGACAAAATGCCAGGAAGGGAAAAACAAAAGATGGAGAAGGGGTAGAAGATGCCCCAAACTGACCAGCGAGGACTAATAAGCATGGATTTGATGAATGCAGGAGGTGGAGGTTATGTTTTGATCAAGAGAGAGCTGACCACACACTATGAGGTTGGCAGACCAATTGACACCAGCCGAGTGGGGACAAGTCGCACTATGTAGCTTAGAGAATGTTCACCTATGGTCACGGTAGAGAGCGCATAATGTGCTCATGACTGCATTGATATAGAGGTGGCACAACCCAACCTCGAGTTTCCATTTACCCACAAGAGAGGTGAATATCACTCTCCTCGATGTCTGGCGAATATATCACATTCCTATTTGAGGGATGATCCTTGAGTACATATAGGAGGGTGTAGAGCCCTATGCAGAGGCAGTATTCAGGCAGTCGTACAATCAGTTATTGACGATGAGATAGTGGTTATTGTAAAGACCAGTGATGGCAGCACGACCACGATTGTGACCGATCACTTTATACCTAGAAGGGTTGATTGGAGGTAGATTGACGTCAGATCTTATAGGACACAGATTTCCTCTGGGGTGGTCACGAGTACTGAGCGTGATGTTAGAGGATGAGGGGGAGAGGTATTGTTGGGGGTATACCATTCTGAGATAGCTCTATTATGATCTACATATGTGTGCCTATCAGAGAGGTGGGACATTGGGAGAAGAGGTGACACTCTTACTAGTGTGGGCATGGGAGCATATTAGTGATATGCTCTATCAAACTTTATGAGACCTGTGTGGCCTATGATTTGTATGCCTATAGATATAGATCACCCATTAGATATGAGTCGATAGATTCGATTGGTCACTGGCGGTGATGACTTGACGAGATGTACAGTTTTGACTTGATACCAGAAGTAGGGTGTGATACCTAGGGGCACTAGGTCATGCAATAAAAAAATTACATAGAGGATGGATAGGAGGACTTCTATTACCTCAAGTTTGCATAGATGGATTGTTGGCTCATTGGGTAGACAACTTATATGATAGACTGATATATTCCATCGAGGGTGTCATGATAGTTTGATTGGGTCCAAGATGTCATTCCAAATGTGTTCCCACATTCATTAGTGACATGAGAGGTGGGCAGACTATGGGGGATCAGAGTAGACTTGTGGGGTGCTAGAGCATCATGGTTGGGTATGGAAGTAGTACCATGGTAGCAGGGGTAGGATTTGGTGCGGGATGCAGGAGTGACACTTGCATATGCTCAGTGGTGGGTAGGCCACAGGTTGATCAAATTAACGGTGCCCATAGTTGTACCAATAGATGAGTAGCTAGCTATGGGAGGAGATGGTGTGGGAGCTGATGGAGATGATAGAGGGGATGGTGGGGTGATGGAGGAGGATGAGGTAGGGGTCATCCGAGGGTGGTAGCACCAAGACATCGAGGGGCAGTACAGGTACCAGTGGATAGATCCCCTCCAATGATACCATAGTTATAGGGACCAAGACCATAGCTAGCCCAAGCACGGGAATAAGGACCACTGCTAGCTCTGACACAGGTACAAGGACTTCCTCTAGGATACATAGCACAGGAGGTTCATGACATAATCATCACAGAGTGGGACAACCTATGGACATAGGTGGGGAGGATACATGGACTCCTAGCTACAGCTCAAGCATCAGATCTCGGTCTCCAAATAGAGGTAGCTAGGGTATAAGGACTATTGGTAAGGGAGAGAGCATGAGAAGATAGTTCTTAGAGTACTTTGGACAAGTTAGAGGCCCGGGTTGATAGCGAAGAGTTTACCCTGATGGAGACTCACATAGGGGGGCAACATGGTAGCAATATATAGATGATTTGACAGCATATTTTTAGGGGGTCACCCAGGAGAGGGAACCATATTAGCGCAAGGTTGAGGAGTATAGGGGACAAAGAGATATCACTCTATAGGCTGCAACTAGTCTGGGTGTAATGCAAGTGGTGTAGGAGACATTTTATGCCCATAGACAAGAGACTAGATTCGTCTATGAGATGGAGTACTACCATCATCTATATTATGAGGTCGTGCATGAGGACCAAAGAGATTATGTACATAGTGAGAGATGAGTATCACATACTACAGGCAGCGGGGCTTCACAAGCCTCAATAGGGATGATAGCTCCTCGGGACAGAGGGGAAAATGGGACAAGAGGGGCTTGGCCATCCACGCGGCTAGCTTCATGATTCATTTCAGCTATTGTTTTGAGACACATGTATTGTTTTGAGTATGATAGATGTATAATGACATTTTGATGTATACATGTATATGAGATGGACATTGATGTATGGATAGACTTAGACACTTTATTTTGTGATATATATACATGATTTTGATGGTCCTATGTGATGTGTGTGCTTTTGATTCCTATATGCATATGTTGATGATGATGATTTTATGGACTGACGTGTGTGATGCAAGATGGGTATGATTATATGAGAATGCTAACATATTTATGATGCAATGATATGTACATGTAATGCTTATATGTGATTTTATGGATTTATTTATGGGATGTGTGTGTGTGTGTGTGTGTGTGTGTGTGTGTGTGTGTGTGTGTGTGTGATGCAAATGACAGGCTATGGATAATAAATGATTTATGTATTTGTAATAATGAATGTAATATGCAAATGGAAATATAATGATTAATGCTATGATTAATGGAAGATAATGATTAATGAATAATAATGATCAATGCTATGATTAATGGAAGATAATGATTAGTGTAATGAATAAAAAATTTAATATGAAATAATGAATAATACTTATGCAAAATGAACCTGAAATGCATCTAGATGATTATGATCAGGTGATTAAATTACATTGAATTTGAAGTCAATACTTAAACTTATCACCAATGCAAGAATGCAACTAATTTCATAAATGAGATAACCTAAGTGAATGCAATGAATGAGGACTCAAATGAGGAAAGGTGTGTCAATCATAACCAATAGGATCATTCATCTAGCCTTAGGAAGAAGGGAGTAAACAAGAATCTTGCCAAGAGTAAAATGCAATATGACCTTAACTAAAATGCATCCTATCTACATGACTTTCATGGGATTATATTGTGTTTATGTCAGAGATCACACCCTAGTTTGATCTTGCAAAAGGAGGTATGCATCATGTCTTATAAAAGCACATATGACATGGTTCCTTTTCATGGAATATATTATCAGACACACTAGATAGCTTTAGGAACATAGATGTAGATTTCATAGTCATGATAGAACCAATGACATATACTTACTGGAGAGGTCTGGGCACACCCAAGTCCATGAAATGACGTAAATGTGCTAACCTATTTCCCCCAGTAAGATATGCATAATCACAACTTAGATATGAATAAGAATGTTCTTAAAGTATCAACAAATAGATCATACCGCAAATGACACATGTATCAAGTTTCACCAATCACCATATACCAAGATATGAAAGATCAAGGTAATCATGAGTAGGATCCATTGACACAAAAAATAAAATCAACAAAGAAGGCCTCATGACCAAGTAGTCATTCGGTCCACAGTTCTTGCCATCAATAGGATTAGATTGATGAATTTGATTTGAACTGACTGAGGAAGGACGCATCCTACAGGGCGATGATTGATCGATTGATAAGCCAAAAATTCATTGGAAATAGATGTGAAAGGAACAGGATCTCAGAGATTCAATTTCAATGGAGACTTTGATAAGCAATTTTGTAGTCACTATGTTTGGGAAAAGCTCAGTGTGATGGGGTTAATCTCAGCTTGTCAGGATTTTGCGTAGATCTTTATTGCAATGTGGAGAAAAGACTAGAATGAAGATATGTTGTATTGGTGAGGGAAAGGTGACAAAAGACATGGATAATAGATAGGAAAAGACAATGGATCCAAATCTGCTACACATGATGCTTGAAATAGGTTTTCACCATGGTACTTGTCCAAAGTGCTTGTTTGCCAAGTTTTCACTACTGGACAATTTGTTTATTGATTATTCTCTCTATTTTTTATCAAAGTGCCTGTTTACTAGGTTTTTACTAAGACAATAATTTTTTTAGGAACTTTTCCTATTATTTAGGATTTTTTTGCTTTTCTAATTTTTTAGGCTTTTCTTAGGACTTTTTCTAATTTTTAAGATTTTTCAAGACTTTTTATGACTTTTAAGATTTTTGCTGAATAAACATTGTACAAGAATGAAATGTTGACTACACATAGAAGTGCTTCAAATGCAGAATATTTACAAGAATAGAGAGTGGATCTTCCTCGGGTGTTGCTATTTGATATGCCCTAGAACCAAACTTGGCAGTGATAAAAAATGGACCCAACCAATTTGGTTTGAACTTTCCTTTCTTTTCTCATCTCTAGAGATTCTTCATGTTGTGTTGTAGGAACAAATCACCAACCTCAAATTCATGAGGTTTGATCTTCTTTTTGAATTGGAGGTGCAAGTGATTTTGATACATGCGGAGGTGGTTTAGGGCATTGAGGTGTCTTTCATTGAGGATTTGTAGTTCTTGCAAGCAAACAACTCAGTATTCTTCTTCAGACATCAGGCTCTTGAGAGAAATCCTGAGGGAAGGGAGCTCAATTTCAATGGGAAGGACAACCTCAAAATCATAAACAAGGGAAAATGGAGTGGTTCCAGTAGGAGTATGGATGGAAGTGTGGTAGGCCCAAAGGGAGGGATTGAGTTGCAGATGCCAATTGTGTACAACATCATCAACAATATTCTTGAGGATTTTCATTATGGTTTTATTTGTAGCCTCAGCTTGACCATTGCCTTGTGGGAAGTACTTAGATTAGAAATGTTGGGTAATGCCAAATTTATTACAAAGTTTAGCGACATCCTTATTCTTGAAGGGCATTCCATTATCTCTATGGAGATCTTTTCGAATGTCGTAGTGATAAATGATATAGTTCAAAATAAACTTGGAAATTTTTTTATCGATAGTGTAGGTGAGGGGGATTGCTTCAACCCATTTGGTAAAGTAATTAGTAGCGGCTAGGATATACTTGTGACCACTGGAGGAATTAGGGAATATCTGGACCACAAGGTCAAAGCCCCAGTGGGAGAAAGGCCAAGGTGTGATGGTGGGTTGGAGGGATTGAGTAGGGGCGTGTATCAAATTGTCATGGTGCTAACAAGGAACACATTTCTTTACATAGTGATAAGCATCCTCCTCCATTGTCGTCCAATAGTATCTAGTGTGTAGAAACTTATTCACTAAGGTAAGGCCACTGGAATGGGTTCCATAAATTCCTTGATGTACCTCTTCCAAGGTTGTGTGTTCTTCCTCTGAATTCATACATCGAAGAAGAGTTTCATCAAAATATTTTTGAAATAGCGTGTCTCTAAGGATTATGTAACAATATGTACAATGGATGAAGGTTTTTTGTTAGTTAGGCGTAAGGGTAAGAGGAATGATATGATCATGAAGGTAGGCAAGGATTTCTTGATACTGGGGCATTTTA
The DNA here is from genome assembly GCA_027943335.1 of Chamaecyparis obtusa. Classification (NCBI taxonomy): domain Eukaryota; kingdom Viridiplantae; phylum Streptophyta; class Pinopsida; order Cupressales; family Cupressaceae; genus Chamaecyparis; species Chamaecyparis obtusa. The sequence goes on along the minus strand of BSBK01003688.1, from coordinate 2,402,823 downwards.
GGATCAAGAATCTCACACACCATCTCAAAATCTAGTTGCTCATAGGTAGGGACCATGAGATTCTCAAAAAGATATTTGCATCATGTACTCATCTCTAGTATAGATATCAATGAAGCAATGGTAGCCATAGCATCGGTTACTTTATTATTTTCTTTAGGGATCAGGTAGAAAATGATGTTTGCAAAATGTTGCTTAAAATCTTCAATCAAGCAGTAGTAGGGTAGTAGCTTAGCATCCTTTGTATGATACTTATCATTTACTTGCTTGATAATCAATTGAGAGTCACCAAAAAAAAGAAAACTTGATATCTTTCATCTGACAACTTGGCGAAGCCCTATGACCAAGGCCTCATATTTTGTTATCTTGTTTGTACATGCAAATGTTAATTTATATAATTTAGGGATGAAATCCCCTTGTGGTGTAACAAATAGAATATCTGCCCCTAATCCTCTCTGAGTGAAAGATCCATCAAAGTAGAGCTTCCACTGAATGTTAGGGGTGACAGTCATGATAGCTTCATTGAGAAAATCTATGACAATAGGATGATCTTCTGGAATAGGAGCCTCTTCAAGTTGATCGGTGATTATGTGCCCTTTTATTGCCTTGCATTATGTATAAACAATATCAAACTCACTAAATATCATGACCCATTTTTTGTTGTTGTATGTCAAAGCGAATTTAGTTAAAAAATACTTGAGTGGGTCAATCTTTTCTATCATTTGTACCTTATGATTGAGCATGTAATGACGTAGCTTATGCGTGAAAAAGACTACAGCTAGGAAAGCTCTCTCAATAGTCATGTAGTTGAGCTTATAACTCATTAAAGTTCTACCAAGGTAGTAGATGGCACACTCCTTTCCATTTTCATCTAGATGTGCTAGAAGAGAACACAGTGCTACTGTAGTTGTTGAAATGTAGAGGATCAAAGGCTGACCTAGAACAGGCAGGACCAACACTAGTGGATCAGCTAGATATTCCTTGAGTTGTTCAAAGGTCTATTGACATAAGCAATCCAAAATTAATTTGGTATTTTTTCTTAGCAAGTGGGGGAAAGGATGCACTTTGTGCCAATTGTCAAATAAATCTTTGGATGGACTAAAGTATTCTATGTAAGATCTGAAGTTGTTTCAAATTTTTAGGAGGTTGCATCTCCAAGATGGATTTCACCTTCTTAGGGTTCACTTCTATTCTTCTACAAGAGATGATGTAGCCTAACAACTTGCTTGACTGCACACCAAAGACATTTTTGGGATTTAGCCGAACCTTGTACTTCTCTAATCTATCAAATATTGTGGTAAGGATAACAATATGTGATTCTTGTGTCTTGGATTTTCTTAGAATATCATCCATGTAGTCTTCCATAATTACATGAAGGAGATCATGGAAGATATTTGTTGTGGATCTCTGATATGTGGAGCCTGCATTTTTGAGACCGAAGGGCATGACCTGGTAGCAGAACATACCCCAAGGTGTGGTGAATGCAATTTTTTTATGGTCCTCCATTACTATGTGAATTTGATTGTATCCAAAAAATCCATCCATGAGGGATATCATCTCGTGCCCAATAGTAAAATCCACTATGATGTCAATATTAGGAAGTGGAAAATCATCCTTAGGATAGGCAAGATTAAGGTCTCTAAAATTAGTATAGATCTTAATGCCCCCAAAGGGTTTACCTATTGGTACAATGTTGGAGACCTACTCAGGATAATCTATGGGTTTGATAAATTATGTTTCGAGCATCTCTTGTAGTTCATCTTTGACCAAGAGTGCCACTTGTGGATGCATCTTATGTAATTTTTGCTTAACAGGTTTGATTTCTAGATCTACAGCAATTTGGTTTACAACTAGGTCAGTATCTAGTCCAAGCTTATCTTTGTAAGTCCATACAAAGTTGATTTGTGCCTTCTTAAAAAATGAGATCAGGGTTTCTTTTTCTTTCTCGTCAAGGTAAGTTGAAATGTATGTGATCTTTGGATCCTATTTCGTACCAACATTGACTGATATAGTGTCTTCTATGAGAATAGAATATTTTTTTGGTGATAATGACATAAAAGGAAAGTCAACTTCCCCCTCCTCTAGCATCTTAGAAAGGTTTTCACTAGAGGACATGTTCTTTATTTTATCTTTTTCTTCATCCAGGGGTGCCTCAAAAAGGTTGTCACCCAAGGATGTTTTAACATTTTTAGGATTTTTATCTTTTTCTTCATTTTTGTTACTGAGGGAGTTAACTTGGATACCAAAGTAGGCTTTCTCATTATAGCAGATATGATGCTCATTTTCTTGGAGATTCCTTAGTCCAAAATGTGCTAGAACTACCTCATCCCAATCGCATACATCTAAGGAAGGTGGTGAATCTTGTTGGTCCCAATCAATTAGCTTAGGGTTGCTAAGGGGAAGGTCAGGTGTGGAAAGGTCTAATTGGGTGATATGGAGGATATGGGTATCGAGATCATCTTAGATGTATTGAAAAGGGAATTCAAAGAACTCTTTCTTAGTGTCTGAATTGGATTCAATCATACAATATTCCTTAGAAAAAAAATTCTTAGTCTTTATGGAACCCAAGCCTTTTCTACAAGGGTACCAGTTGCCTTGATGGGAGTTTTCCTTCTGATTTCTTTTGCTCCAGCACCAGTTCCATGATATCCCATTCTTTCAACAATGGGATTGGTCTTAACATATTTCCCCTTAGGGATGTCTATAGGTTTATCCTCCTCATCATCAAATAGTCAAGATAGAACATTATGTTCCATGTGTTCATCTAAAAGAGATCCCCAATGTTCAAATGTAGCTTGCTTGCATTTCATGGTTTTCTTATCTCCCTTAGGGAAGATTTGTGAAGGTTTATCATAGGATTTGGGGGAGAGGGGGGCCTGACCAATACACATGGCATTTTCAAACTTATACTCCCATACCTTGATCTATAAATCAGATCTTCTTTTAAGACTCAACATTCTTCTCCTGGGTAACTTTTTCTCTTCCTTTAGCTTGGTTGGACATGTTTTCCTTATCTTCATAAAAGTGGGTCAGACAGGAGTTTCTTGTTCAACAAGATAGACATACTCATTCAGCAGACAGTAATTTTTTTGCTTACCTTCCATCCTTTTGCAATACTGGAAGGGTTCATGGTTTCTAGGGATTGTTATTTCAGCCTCATAGTGTGGGAACTTTAAACATTGATGAAATGTGGATGGGGCACCTAAGATATCATGTATCCATGGGCTACCTAAAAGAATATTATAGGGAAGATCTAGATGGAGCACCTAATAGATTTTTTTAATGAGGGTTGGGCCCACTTGTAAGGGGAGTGCAATGAGACCCTTACTCACCCTTTCTCTATCATCATATGCTTTTATTGTGATTCTTTTATTTACATTGATAAGGTCCTCAGAAAGATCAATGTTGTGGATCATACTTAATATACATAAATTTAGACCGGATCCATTGTCTATGAGGACTCTTTTGATTTAGGTATTATGGATGGTCACTTGGATATGAAGAGGTTTATCTTGGTGAGGATCGGGACCTTGGAAATCTTTTTTAGAAAACACCAAATGTTGTTGGGAAGATAAGTTTCCAATCATTTCTTGGAATTGGGATGCATTGATATTTTTGGGGACATGAGACTCAGTCAGGGCATTTTCAAGGACCTATTTGTGGATAGGGGATGTATGTAGAAGATCTAGGATGGATATATGTGTAGGATGTTTTTTAAACTGGGAAAGCAAGTCGTAACAGGATGCAGGTTGTGTTGATGTTGATGGTGCAGGAGGTGGATTTGTAGTGGCTTGTACAATGAATCAAGGACAATGAGTGGTGACATTACAATCAATACTCTTTAGAGTCAGCATGTTTACATGAGCTTCAAATTGTTTTATGTGGCCACATAGTGAGTCAAAACCACAACATCATTTTCCTCTAGGCTACCGCAAGTGCGTTCATCTCCTGAGATCTTATTTGTAGTGTAATCATAGGAAAAGACATTGGATGATGAGGCATTATTTTGATTGTGCTCTATAAAATTCTTAGAATACATCTTTAATTGGGCATTGGAGGTAGAGGCATTTTGACCTTCTACCTCAATTTTACCATTGTCGATCAAATCTTGAACAAAATGGCAAAATTTCATGGATTTATTGATTTTATGCCCTTTGATGCAATGATAATTCCAGTGTTTGTTATCCTTATACTAGTTTGGTTTTGGTTGATTATCATTAAAAGGCCTTGTGTTATAATAGACCATCATTCCCTGATTGACTAAACATTGAAAATGACATTAAGGGAGTCTTCTAGCTATGTGAATTATCTTCGTTGTTGTGGTATGTTGTTGTTGTTATTTTTGTAATTTGAAAATAAGGAACCACAATAACCTGATCGTTAATTCTGATTCTAATTTTGATTGGTTTGATTACCTTGATTGTTTTGGTTATTGTTTCGATTGTGATTATTTTGATCATTGTTATTATGATTTCCTTGATTTTTATTATTGGATGCTTGAACATGCTTAGCATCGGTCACTTCATCATTAACAACACCCTTGTTCTTAGACCATAACTTAGGTTTATAGTTGGTACTATTAGATGAATTAGAGGGATAATGTTTAATGGCCCCTTTAATCAAAAGTCCATCTTCAATAGATTTTCCCTTTTTAATGAGTGCCTCAAATGAGTCTAGGGCAGCCATTTTCATTTAGAATGACATTTTTGTAACTAGATTCTTACTGAAAATATCAACAAGGTGTGAATCTATAATTTTCTAAGGCATACAATTTTCAAGATGTCACCATCTTTGAAGAAAGCTCACAAAGGTTTTCCTGTTTCTTTTCTTCATGTTGCATAAGTCACTAAGTGACACTTGGTGTTCGATGTTTTAAGAGTATTGTGAAATAAATTTCTCAAAAAGATCATTAAAATTTGACATAGAACCAAGAGCGATATTTAGTAGCCACTTAAGTGCAGGTCCTCCAAGACTCCTAGTGAAGAGTATTTGAAGGAAATTATCATTGTGGGAAACTTCTTGAGCTACTACATAGAACTTCTTGACATGTTCTTACAAGTAGTGGTTGTTGTTGCACCAAAAGATCAACTTGTTAATACCCGATACAACCACTAGACTTATAGAAGACACATGAGGTGGTTAAGCCATATCAAAAATCTTGAGGGGAGCATTGGCCATTTTTCCAACAATCTCACTCTCATTGTTACCCAAGGGGATTCAAACTTGTGACCAAGCTTTGATACCACTTGTTACAAGTAGTGGTTGTTGTTGTACCAAAAGATCAACCTATTAATGCCTGATACAACCACTAGACTTATAGAAGACACAAGAGGTGGTTAAGCCATGTCACAAATTTTGAGGGGAGCGCTGACCATTTTTCCAACAATGTTGTATAGGGCATGATTATCCCTTGTATTTATCAAACTTAGGAATCTCAAAATTGGTGGGTAATGGTTTCACATTGATTGATTTAACAAATGGATAAGGACATATCTCTGTAAAAGAGAATTCCTTCTTCCCACCTTTTTTCATAGTCATCATCATGCTCTTAAGCTCATTGATAAGCTACACCAACTCAGGAGGATTATTGTTCATGATTGTATGGCCTTGATTTGTTCCTCCTCCTAATGATGTATTATGTCCTCCGAGAGGTGGAGGGTTTGTGTTGTGTCTACCAGGAATGTGATTGGTGTTATTCATATGTGAAGAATTTTGATTATTCAAGTCTCCATTAGGCTTTGAGAAAATTGAAGTAGAATGTCATCCTAATGACCTCGGTTGATGTCTAGGTTCATGACCCACATTGGGGTCATTATTGTTCACTACATTGACATTATTGTTTTCATTTGAGTTGGGTCTACTTAGAAGCTGTCAAATTTGTTCAAACGTATCATGGGAAGGTTGATTTTTGTTATCAGATGTTGAAGGCATAGCGGGAATGGCCTTGCCTTTGTTATTTCTAATCAGATTGTTTTCGAGCAAGGTTTCATCAAAAAATTTAGGGAGCGTGATACCCCTTTGAATGAGGTTCAGGAATATATTAGAACTATTGGCTTGGATTGGATCTTCCAAAAGGCTCAAATTGTTAAGATTGTCAAAGAATTCTTTAGCTTACAGATTTACACTGACACTTTCAGGTATGACCATTTTAGATTCCATGTGTGGTTCTTCATCTTCATTGAATTATTATTGATAAATGGTTTCTTAATCATTATCCATGGTGATATATTCTTGTCTTATCTTGGCTTCAGATCGGGTAAGTACCATACACAAGTGACCTTGGGTTGGATTGAAGAATATTGAAGAATTGATGGAATATGATTGAGAGGAAGAAAGGAATTGATGAATTAGGAGAAATTTGGACTAGGATTTGGATTGGATTAAGAGGACTAAGCCTCAATGATTGATTGGATTTGATTTAGGATCGATTTGATTGATTGGATTAAAGAGGAACTGAGCCTCAAAGTTTGATTTGATTTAAAGGTTTGGAACAAACCTAGGTGAAACAAGACCTTGTGATTGTGCAAACAAAGCATTGGATTTGATTTAAAATGTTCTCTTATTTGAGTGATAGACTAATGATCCCCAAAAAAAATAGGATTGGATTAAAACTACTAGAGAAAGACTCAGTTCTCAAAGTAGCAATGGATTAGTGTTTTCTTTGATTTAAGGTCTATGTGACACTATTGGATTGATTCTTTCACCCTATTTCTTGATTAAGGTGTGAAAGATGGATTGATTTAATTTTTATTTAAAGTCCAAGGTTTTGATTAATGCTCGTAATGTTTTGCAATGTGGATGAAGGAATATTCGATTGAAGATAAGGAAATGATGAGTGATTTGAAGAAGAATGAAGATCAAAGGTAATTAATCATAGGATTCCCAAGTGACAAAGGCCATGTTCACTTTGTTCTTGGCAACAAAATTAGCAACCCAATTGTTATAGCTGATTTTATCAAACTTTTCTCTAGCTTCAAGAATCTTTTGGATAGATTTCAAGTAGGATTTTTTGACTCTAGCCTTTCTATTAGCGGTCTTATTTTCTCTATAGACTCGGGAGACTGGGAGTTTCACCTTCTTATGTTTTCTTGAATTGGTCATATCCTGAAGAAAATGTTGATTTTAGCAGGGTATATAAGTATTTCGTGACAAATGATTTTAAGAGCCTCTAGGAAACCAAATTTAGGATGTTCTTATTGGGTCAGATTGCTCACTATTTTCCAGTGGAGATGACGATTCTTAGATGCAGATGACAATATCTGGAGACAACCATTCCAATTCGGAGATGACAGTTTAGGTCTCAGAATGTTGTTGATGAATCTGATCAATTAGGATTTCCAATTTGATTTTTAGTTAATCCGTTCAATGGCAAGAACCAATTTTCAAGCATTCAAACTAGAAAAATAACAGTCGTATGTCTAAAAATAATATGGCAAGGGACAAAGCAACCTTGCATGAGACAAGCAATAGTGAAAATAAAGTTGATATAAAGAAATGTCTTTGAGGTGTGTATGTTCTTGAGAAAATTTCATTGCAGATAGTCAAGCACAGTTCCTACCCTAAGGAATTGGTAGAGCATGAAAATCCTCTCTCATTGACCTAGGCACATGTTAGTGCTCAAATCTGAAGATTATCAAATACTCCTATAATCCCAATGGACATAATCTAGCAAGATGCAAACACTAAGGTAATAAGGTTAGAAAACCTTCTTCACTTCGAGTATGAATACTCAGGCAGGTGTACCTATTCCAATTCACAGTTTTGACTAAGCTCTGAATTGTGAACTAGCTCCTTCACTGTTCTGTCCTCGCTTCCAAACTCAACTCAATAAGATGAGAGAACTCTAAGTATGACCCATATTATCCTGATACACAATATTATGATGGAAATCATGAAAGCGATAACATGAAACAATGGCTTAAGGATATTCATCCTTCTTCTTTTTAGAGTTGAACTCAAGGAAGGTTAACCTCATTCAGTGCTTCTACAAAGCATTACAAAGCATATCTATGAACTTGTCATAGAATGATTCAGGTTTGTGATTGTACAAATAAAGTAAAATGAAACAATTATTTAGATTTAGGGTGGCAAATCAGTGTAAAGAGATCTGAAACCAGTGCCTTATCCACTTGGGTGATAGAGTCAAACCCTACCTCTGCATAGAACTATCAAGACTAATTTCCTAAAACTCAAATGACATGCCTAACATACCATCCTTTTAATTCCTACTACTGTCATCAAATTCATACATGGATTAGTCATTCCCAGAGATCTCCCCTAAGATTTTACTCTTTCCTTGAAAGAAACTTAAGCTTAACCCCTATATTCACCTTGTGAATAACGCATTTAAGAAAGCCTTGCAATTTAAATACATAAGAAAACTAACACATTCCATACACAAAGACAGCAAAATAGTAGTAACAGAGCTTCAATGTTTTGTATTAACGGTCAAAATGCATAGATACAGTATCCTCTCACTTTTAGAAAATAAGGTTTTGTATTCATAACCTTTCTTATAGAGTATTTTCAACCACCCTTGAAATGAACAAAGACTTGCTACTTATACCAATCAGCCATCTTGGAATCCTCGAAAGGATGCAACAAGCTTCAGATGGTTGTTAAAAGATCTTGCACTAAAAACAAGATTACAAACTGACAAAGTTGTTTGTAACAACAGATTACAAATATCTATTTCCAACAATCTTGCAGGTGGCACCTTTGTCTAAGGATATTTCAGAGCAGTTGCTAAATTTGTTGCATGAATGATGACTACCATTCGACTAACTTACATCATCCTCTTTTTGAAACCGTTCTTCCTCCAATTCTGTATCAAGTTCCATGTGTACTCTATTCTTCTTCCTCCTTTTCATGTTACAAATCTTCAAAATGGATTGTTAGGAAGAGCGTCAAAATCTTGTCATAGCTCCCAAGCGTAATTTAGCTTTGGCCAGGTGTCACATTCGTGCCTATGATAACTTGCTTGACATCTTTGTCCTTTTTTACTTTGATCTTCAAGGGTTTGGAGTACTAACACCTACCGCTTCTTCACCTGATGCCTTTTCTTCTGAATCTTCTGACAGATATGTGGATTCCCAAGTCATGTAGGTTTCTTCACTTGTCCAATGAAAGGCAAGGACCTCATCTTTCTTTGGGGACAACTTTTCCCACTCAACAACCAACTGGTGAACCTCTATTCTTACATTTGCAAAGTATATCCTAGCATCTTGAAGGAGTTCAATAAAGTGTATGAATGGGGTATTATCATCTGTACATAAAATGGAATCTACTTTAGACAATACTTGTCTATCTATTTGCTCCATCTATTGATCTTTATCTTTGATTACCCCATCTACCTTAATAAGACCAGGGAAAATTTGGAAATCATCCTGGAAATATCTTGCCCTTAGGATTTCTGACCTTCTTCTTATACTCCCCCTATTTACCTCAAAGTCAAAAAGATCCTTGAAAAACCTGTAAGTATTTGCTAGCTCGATATTTACAACACATTTATCCTTATTTTGATCAAACCATGACCTCAGACTATCTTTTCTTGCAGACCACCTTTCCAAAATTTTGTCCACAGTAGCCACCTCTTTCTGAAAAATTGCTAAGACATCTGCCAATTGTTTTGCAGATTTGTATATTTCTTTAGGCCTCACCTTTGCAACAAAATGTGACACAACATCTTTTATCTTCTCACCTAACCTATCCTTTACTTTTTTATCAATATCCTCTTCATCTATGGAAGGAGGAAAAGGGGAAGGGGGAAGTTCAATAATAGGGCTTGATGAGGAAGGCCCAGAAGAGGAGGAAACTATCTGAATTTTCTCTGATAATTGTATTGGGCCATGTTCTCCCAATTTCTTTCTTAAATCTGCAATCAGAATATCTCTCTCAAGAATCCCCTATTTCATCTCACCATAAACCTTCAAAACTATTTCCAGTTTTGTAGTGAGCTCTTCCTTCTCTTTAGCTTCCTTTTCTGCCACTTTTTCTATTAATTGTGTCGTGGCAATTACCATGCCTGATGCTTCCACCAAAGAAGTATCAGTAACTCTTCTTACAATTAGACTCCCTGAGAGGTCATCTTTGACAATTTGTTTTCCTTTGTCACTTTCATTCTTTCTTAAAGACCACATTACCAACGCTTGATGATTATCACTGAAAGTGACTCCTTTGATAGCCTATTCTACTTCCTCTAGAGTTCTATGGAGAGGAGTGGTCTATTTTCTTACTGCATCAAACACTACTGCATCAGCTATATCCCATTCTGGGAGGATTAGTACTCTTGACACCTTTACCATATCTCTTCCCTATTCTGGAGTGATTTGTTTAAACTTTGCAGTCATCTTTGTTTTCACTTCTTCCTCTATGACTTGTAAATCCTTCTCCGGATTCTCTTCATGTCTCTTCTCATAGATTTCTTGAAATTGTTTGATGTTTAATTTCCAAAGAAATTGCATAAAGGCCCTAGTTTTAACAAAAGTGTCATCAACCAAAAACTCTTCACAAGCTTGCTTGATTACAGGGTCCAATTCTGTACCTGCCAATTCCCCTGTTGTTAAATCCAACTTGGGTTCTTTTGGTAGCTCTGGCACTCCCTCATTTACTTCTTCATAAGTCATAAAGATTTGACCTAGAGCATCTACTTGTTGTACTTGTTCTGCAATCTCTTGGTCATCAAAAATTCTTAGAGGAGACTGTGATGGTGAGTACTCCTTTTCAACATGAGTAGGTCTTTCTTCCAATCTTTTCCTTTTTGATGGTGGTGGAGAATCAATTATATCCTCAGAAGTTTGAGGATGAGGAGAATCAGGGATCTCTACAATCTCCTTTTGTTTTCCAACCTATTGTGAGGTTGATGGGATATCCCTTTTATCTATTTGCTTTTGCTGGCTCTGTTCTGGTATCACCACATTGTAACCAGTCTTCTTTTGCACCATGTACCTCCCCGGGGGTAACCCTTTTGCAAACATAGGCTTGCTCAACAATTGTCTAGCCTTTTCTAGATCATCCTTCATAACCTTTTCCTTCTTCTCATTTAGGGTCTGAAAAATATCCTGAAAACAATTCATAAGAGTATCTATTTTCTTCCCCATTGGAGTTATGCTTTTCAAGGGATCCCATCCTGAATGAAATTGCTGGATAAAATCTAGAGTCTTCCTGTATACCAACCATTTTTCTTTCATAACCTCTTGTTCCTGTATCTTTTCTACATTCCTGACAATATCTTCAGGGAAATTAAAAATATGGTTAATCATGGCACACTTGGCTCTCTTTTTAAACATTTCATTATAGAAACCTTCTGGATCTGTTGTTCTGGCAATTGCAGTAGCCATATGGTATGGAGCTAGAATTTTATCCATGTAAACCCATCCACCCTTGGTAATTATGAATTGATGGGCAATGGTAACATTTGGGAATAAAGTTCCCTTGCCTTTCCCAGTGAGGGCACACTCTTCAATATCTCCTAATTGCCTCAAGAACTCTGCAATTCCAATCCTAAGGGGTACCTGATAGGGCAATATAAAAGGGGTCCCCCTAAAACCATACAACTTGATAATAGTTGATACATTGTAGAAAATAACATCTCCCCAGTTGTGTACGATGTTCAGATTCTTAGCAAACTGGTTTGGCCTAACAAGCTGTGCCAATACTGTTGGGATCCTTGGGTTGTCTAAGACAAACAGCTTCCTGAGTCTAGCTGCAAAAAGTTTATCAAAATTAATGAAACTATGATCCTTCTTATCCCAGGTCATTGTGAGGCTCCATAGTTGGACTGGCATATCTTCACCATCCTTCTTTCTCACTAATTCCATTTCTTGTTCAAAATAATTGGCTCCTTTAAACAGAAACATGTACATTATGAAAGAATACCAGCAAAAGGGCCTGTCACCTTCATTCTTTTGAATCTTTACTAATCCATTATGGATTAATTCAGCAATAAAAGGAGCAAAATCAAAAGTAATAGACACGTGTGCATGTAAAATTTGGATCATCATGCACATCAAGTGTATTGGCATCCTTTCACTAACATCTTCTCCAAAAATCTGACATAATGACCAATATGCACCCTTAGCTCTGAGATCAAAATATTCTATTTTAAAAGGCTCTTGAGTGTTCTGCCCCACAATAACCATTTTTCCCATTTTGGTGCAGAAATCCTTCAACAACTTGCCTCTGAAATAGTTCCTTTGTGCATTATACACTTGCCTTAGTTCTTCAAAATCGATGCTCTCCAAACTTTCTGAGGGTTCACTTAACCTGAACACCTTCCTGATTTCTTCAGCAGAAACTTTAATCAATAACACTCCCTTTGCATCCCTAACTTCTTTAGTGATTGGATCATAATTCTTTGCAACCTGGGTCATCAAATCTACATCTAAAAAGACACTAGGCACGACAAGTTTTCCTAGGTCAGACTGCCATATATTGCTTGCAGGGTGAGGGGCATTTCTCTGACTAAAACCTACTTTGAATAATTCCAATCCTGTGGTATCAGAGTCACCTCTTGCGTTGATTGTACCAATTTTGGCCTCTAATAAAACTTTTCATGTCATATAAACCTTCTGCTACTTTTACCCTAGGATCTTTGGGAATCAAACTCTTGGTTTTCACTGGGGTAGTGGAAGAGCTGGGAAGTAATTGCAATAAATCCTCGTGCAAACCTCTTTCACTATACTCAATTTTACCCGACAATTCTTTCCTTGGTTCCATTTTAAGGTTTATCTTTAAAAGAAATCTTTGCAAGATAGATAAAATACAGAACTGTGATTCTTTTAGTAAGGAAGAAAATCACACAAGAATTTCACCAACCATTTTTCTCGGAAACCACCGGGGAATAGCAGCCAAACCTCAGAATTCTTCACGCCTGAGTCTCTGCAAATTTTTGATCTCTTTGTGCTTCTGAAAGTGCATGAAATTCTGATATATGAGCCATTAAAGTAGTCATGTCAACAATTAATTTAGCATGATTGAAACAATTACTCCTCCGAAAGAGCGAACTGTCACTTCTTCAATGGGAAACTTCAACTTTGCACCACTTTATCTCCAGTTTGAAATAGAACCGTCGATCGTCATTAGTAGATGATCTAACGGCCTATCGCATGATCGCATGGTGTGAAAAACACTCACGCGAACATGCGACTAACCGTCACATTACCTTTCTATTTTTGGTGGTCTCTTGTAACTTCCACCGTTAATACAAAATGTTATTCGCATGATCGCATAGCTTAAAAGAAGCTTATGCAAACATGCGAAAACCCATTAGCACTTATCACCATCATCATCTTCCTTCAAATCGCCAGTCCCACCTCGCCTTTGTCAATAAAGAAAATCCACGCTAGCAACACCTGGCAAATTGTCAGGTACTTTCTTTCTTTTCGAGCACCGGTGTCTGCTGATACTAACCAATGAGAAAACATTATTCATGCACATCTGTCAAAGGTTTCACCAGAGAATCACGCCTGGTTTAATGCAAGATCAACGGCCTGTCGCATGATCGCATAGGCTTCTCAAATCCCATGCGATTATACGACAGCCGTCCAATCTTCACCTTATTGCTTTTCAAACTTTGGAGATTCCTCCGTCACTAGCCCCATTGTCCTTTAAAAATAAAAGGCCGCCACTTGTGAAATATTTTTTAGTGGTCCCACCTTGTTTCCGCATCAAGCTTCATTATAAAATCAATGGTTATTTCGCATGTTCACATGGCTTGGAAATATTCCATGTGAACACGCGACCACCGTTAGATCTTCTTTAAAGATTCACAGTTGAATGAAACTTGAAACATTAAAATACAAGGTAATTAGGACATAGGATATGTTATTTATATCACCGGGGTTCTAGACTTAGGAAAAGATATAACCCCCGCGTGAAAAATAAATGCATGTGCTCTTTAATGAACTTAAGTGACTCAAAAAGCAATGTTCGAAAAGAAATGAAGAGATTGACTTAGGGTTTATTTTGAAAATGGCAAACATTTTAGGGTTTTTGACATGAATTCAAAATTCTTCAAGGACAAGACCTAGGGTAAGGATTTTTGAAATGGGCTATGACAATTTTTTGAAGAAATTCTGACACCTGTACCTACAAAAACTTCACAGACCAGAGGACTAAACCAATGTTTGGACAAAAACCTTAGAAAATTAAGAATACTCCCAATAGCACACTTGAAGAGCTAATTAGAATGCAGTCATCACCAAGCATGCAATGTCTCCTGTCATGATGTTATATTATCTGACTCCAAATGCTCAGGAAGGCATGATATGGCAAGTGTCTTAGGGAGGTTACTATCCTCCTTGCACTTAGATTATCACACTTTAGGGGGTGAGCTAGGTATCTTTTATTCTAAGGATCTTAGTTAGGGTCTTCATTCAAATACATTCTTTGTGTTTGCACAAGCACTATTTAGGTCTATAGCCCCACAAAGCACCTTAGTACAAGTAGTCACGTAAACATGATTGAGATTGCAAGGCCCTATTGATATGTTAGGTGAGAGTCATGTATAAGCTCAAATGGTATCTGTCTTCTAAGGCTTTAACTCCAAGAAATAAATTTGATTAACGTGAGTTGGAGTGGTGGGCTTACACCTTGTTCTCACATGGGTTGTTCCCGGGAGCTTTTTGCCTCAACCAATAGGCCCATCTATAAGATGAATTCAAAAGCATGGATTAGCAACAAAAAGAGTTTGAATTTCTAATTTTCCCTCAAGGAGAAAAGAGCATACTCTCATATCCAATGTTGTTTTCTCCCAAATACATCAAATAAGATAGTTCATTCCCAAAGTCCCTTTCTAAGTATATTATCAAATGAGTATAGGTTTTTTATTGTCTCATAAAGACAAGAGCATACTCCCCTATCACTTTATAAAATACTACAAGTGAACTTTTGTGAATGTGCCTAAGAAATAAATTAAGAAAACATAATATTTGCTTGTATCTCCTAGACAACCTGCAAGACAAAACAGTGAGTAGTTTGATGTTTGGTAATGTCTTCTATCAACGTCCTACAATAAACAATATTAGTAGTTTTGGCTATTCAATCTTCAGATTTGAGCTACTACCAAAAACTAGATGAATCAATAACACGAAAGATTTCTGGAAAATTAAAATGTTTTGTTACATAGCGTAGATGATAGTTCCAAGTCGCAAATGATAGTATGTGCACACGCCAATCAACAATTGTAAATGACAGTCAAAAGTCATAGACGACTGTCAGAGAGCACATACAATAATTTAGCAAAAAATCACAAAAAGTAAACATGACATTTGATAACATGATTTTTGAGGAATGCATACGACCGCACATAATCATAGACGACGATACACTGAGATGACAGTTGTACAGTTTCACAATAGATGAAGATAATCACACCATTATTTCTCCTTCAAAGATAATATATATATTCTAAAGATTATCTATTCCATCATGAAATACACTTGAATTGTCAACCCAGGGATGTAGGACTTGAAATGGGCCAGCACACTTTGTGACTAAGTTCCTTTAGGAGTCATAACACCTATGGTGTAGGAAAGTAAAAATGCATTGGAAGAATCTATGTTGCTGCTACAAAATAGTAAACACACTTTAGCTAACAACAGATAATTGTAGGAAGCTTCAAAAATGAACCTAAACTAATTAACAACTTAGAACATCCACTATGATCATTTTCTGCAAGTGCTGCAGGAACTTCATAGCAACAATGTTGCAGGACTAATACAGTAAATCTATCTGAAAATAGGAAACTACAGGAAATGAATCTATTCTACCTAAATCTATTCCACCTCCCAAGTGGGCCCCCTTGGTCAGTTTCAATTAACTATGAACACAACAAGTGCTTCAAAATCTTTCTTCCATTAAAAACCTTCTTTGATTACATAGGAACTGAATAATCCATGAAGAACAGAAAAAGTAACTTCTGAGTCTAAATCAACATTATCTATTTTCTCATTAGCTTTCTAATACAATCCCAAATCCAATATATATAGGATTGGATTCTTATTAAAAACATACATAAAAGTCTAAAGAAAACATCTCCAGAAAAGAAGGCGGAAGATCAACCATGACATAACACATTTACTGCCAAGCAACAGAATAACAACTTGCAAGAAATATAGCAAGTTGTATCCCCTATATTCTCTGGAATTCCTTTGCAAGCGCGGCTTATTCAATGAAACTGAACTGTGCTTTCTTTTCCATGACCGGTCTTCATTGTCTTCCTCCTTGAATGCAGTAATCACCACTCCTTGCATCGCTTCTCATTCTCCTGAAAAGTTAGCAACATCCAGAATATACATGCAAGATAACATTCCTACTTTTACTCAGATATTAGAGCATAGCTTAAAATAGTTATATGAAATATTGCATTCTATGTATAGTTGAATAGATGCAATTTGTAATCACCTCTATTTGTGTATGTGTGTGGGGAAAATGTAAGATTTACTCCTAAATCCAAAGTCCCAAAAGAGAGATCCAATTTGAACAACCAAGAGGTTAATACACAATCGAATCAATCTATGAAGAATATGAAAAAGAGAGAGAAACCCTATACTTCCCTATAGTTGGATTAAGCTTGAAATCTGAAATAATTAAAGTGCAAATACTAACCTTGAATTAGGGCAGATCTAGAAAATACTAAATTCTGGCTTCTGTATGAACTTTCTAAAGATTCCATCACCTGTTCTGGACTGAAAATGTCGAGGTGAACAAAACCCAAAAATATTTTCTCCAAATTCACACAAGTCGACTTTGACCTTTTAAAAGGTCAAAGACCACATTATTTATTTGAAGTCTGATTCTGACTCTGTTCGCAGATCTTGAAAGATTGTCGAAAAGGGTATCCAAATTCGCTCTCAGATCTGAGATTCCACACATGTGCCTACAAGAAAAATGGTTTTGTTGTTTTTTTGGGGGGGTTTGCCTTGGTCAAACCCCAGTTTGGAATCAACCTTAATATTGAAATTGAAATAGGAGAATGCTAGCAAGTAGTAGAAATGAATCTAACAATGAAGTTATGTAATTCAATAGATATGCTAATGTATTTGGAATGTAATCAAATATATTGATATGAAAGCTTGAACATAATCAAACCTCCATGATTGTATGCTTGAAATCCACCTTGAGGAAACAATGATATGGATCTTGAAGATGAACAAAGGATCTTTGAAGGAAGATCACACCACCATGGTGGCTAGATCTAGGGTTTGAATGATAAATCTTGAATGCTTGAGCCAAATCCCTTTAATAGTTTGAATGCTTTAAATCCTTGATCTTCAATGGAGAACTTGGATGAAGAAGAAGACTTGAATGCTTGAATGAATGCTTGCTTGATCACCCTGAGAGCTTGAGAGCTTGAGCATGAAAACTTGAGATATCTTGCTTGGATGAGATGTGAAAATGAGAGAGGAAGGCCTCCTTTTATAGTGATTTAGGGCACACTCCTCTAGATGGGCCACCTTGGAGAATTAAATCCCAATTAGGTCCTCACCTTTAGAAAATATACCTAGATTAAATGCAATTAAAGGATTTACCATCCTGAAACCCGAAATGGCCGACTCGAAGGTGAGAAAATAAATTTCTCGAAAGCCCGAAGCCTGAAAATTAAAGATTCTAAAATTTTGGAGAAAGGGGTCAAAGTCAAGATTGACCCTAACCTAGTTAGGGTCGACCTAAGACATTGACCTTTTTCTTAGGTTGACTCAAAACTAAATTAGGAGGTCCCAGGGATGCCCAGAAACCTAGAAATGATGCTAGAATAGGACAGAATATCAGGAATAGACATAAAATCCTATGATTACTAAAATGAAGGCTAGGAGGATCCATTTCTAAATCCTACCTAGAAAATAGAGCTATGGAAGAGGGAAATTTAGGAGAATCCTTAAGATCCTAACCCTAATTTCACCTAGAATGAAGCAAAAAAGAAGTGGAAAGTGGGGAGAAATCCATATCAAAGCAAAGACCAATTCAAGGCATCCAATATGACCCCAAACCACTTACTCAGAGGGCTAAATGCTCTTAACATAGAAGTGCTTCCATTTTAAGATGATACAATAGTATTAAGCAAAACATGTCATACACACTACCCATAGGTTTAGTAGGTTCTAGCTGTCTTTGGCATAAGTTCACAAGATATTTACAACAAATGTTCAGGAATGTTTTGTCAAGGCACAAAGAGTGTGTCCAAATTATAAAAACTTATATCAAAATTAAGACATTAATATGCCTCATCATCTGCCCCCCACTATTCAAATGCTTGTCCTCAAGCATTATACTTCTTTGCCATAGCTCTGAAGTCTCCGACTAAGGTTCTCCCCTTTTTCCCACTTCTGAAGGTATAGTAGAATCCTCTGTTGCACTCCCAGTGATCACATATGTGCTCCTCAACCAACAGGTCTAGTTTAGTAGCACTATTATCATAAAGAGGCCAAAGAAGAGTAGGAGGTTGAAAGGATAAGGGCATCCATAGTTCCTTTCTGATCTGTCATCCTAGTTGTATATATTTAGTCACCCTATGAACAATTGCCTCATAATTGATAGGACTATGTGGTTCTGCCTTTTTGAAGGCATCTGGTAGTCGGCGCCACCTGTTCCTAATCCTTGAAAAAGCTCTTTGTTGTGTGAAATTTGGGAATGTCTAGTAATCTCTATAAACCTTTTCTCTTTCTACAAACACTTTAGCCATGATCTCTAGTTTTCATTTTCCATAAGTTAATCTAAACCAATCTCTTAAAAGATCATCAAGCTTATGTGATTTAGCCCGTAGTGGCAAAGGTTAAGATTTTTCAATATCTTTGTAGGCATTTAAATGCTGGTCATAGTTCATCATATTGTGCATCCAAGACATTAAATCCCTAAGGTGAACATCTCCTATGTAAAGCAGAGGATTCCACTCTGTTTCATGTGGAATTATGAAATTATGCAGATAAAGTTCACACAACAAATTCTTCTGCCATGTGGGCAGAGTCTGATACACATTGTAGAAATCTTGAGTAGTTTTAAAGTCACAATCAATATCCCTGATTGTCATCATTAATTGAAATAATAGAAACTATTCCTTTAAACAATAGAATGCACCCTTGGTGGTGATCTACAGGTCATGACTTGGCTAGTTATCTTTAGAGCCTTATTCATCTTTTGTTTCTATTTTTCAAGTTGTTCCTTGAGGGATTCAATTTCCTCATCTTTATCAAATATTACTTTCTGCATTTGGTCTCTTTCTTATTTGCACAAGGTCTTTTGAAAGATGAAGTCATTGTACAAACCAAATAATACAGATTGAATTGTAGATAGAGGAAATTCTTGAGCCATAGCTTTCTTCTTTTGCTCCTTAGCAACTTGCTGGAAATAATGGGTGTACCAGGAGGATTTATAAGGGATGATAGAAACATTAGTGTATATAGGGATTGGTGGAGAAGTAGGTTGAACACTTTCAGGGGCATTTTCTGGGACTACAGCAGGATTTGGCTCACACATTTCTTGATCACCCTGTGGCATTTCACTATCAGGCTTATTTTCACATGTTTCCACATTTTGGGGTTCCAAATGTACAGGAGAGTCATCTGGAATATTCTCGACCTACTATTTTGTATGAGGTTTTGATACTTGACCTCGCATGCAAGGGCTTCGACGTACAGGAACCTCTTTAACCTCTATTGTTTTGTGGGTTCCTTTTGGTCTAGATGGTGCTGGGGTAGACGCTGCAGGATTAGTTGTTGTAGGAGTAGACCTTTTTCTCTTTGTCACTTGAACAGTAGGGTTTTTGGATTTCCTTTTATAATTAGGGCTCTCTTCATCACCCTTATGTTTTCCTTTATCTATGGTAGAGCTAGGTATATCACCTTCTAAAATAGGCTCAACAATTTTATCAGTAGGAGGTAATGCTAGTTCGTTCTCTGTTTCAGCTGGATTCTAACTAGGCCCCTCAATTTCTTCCTCATTCCCTAAATTTTGCTGGATATGGTTGGCTTGAGGCTGCAAGGTTTTAAATTCAACAAATTATGCCCATGATACAGGGGAAGAATCCCGAAGAGACCTTTCAACTAAAAGTTTAACTAGGGCATGATGAGAAATAGAATTTTCATTTCCTTTTTAAGTTTTCTTAGCACTTATACATAACATATTGTAAAGGAAATTTGGGACATTAACTTGAATGTTATGCCTTACACAACTGAGCAGCTTAAAATGATGAGTGTGTAAGTTTGAAAATCTACCTTCGCGGGTCAAATACCTGATGATATGGTTTGCCAATTCTAGATACGGTGCTAGGAGAGAGAGTCTCTTACACCCTTGCTTTGAGATTTCCAATGGAGGGTCACCCGGCTGAGAAAATTATGCCCGCGATGACCTGGCATCATGTTCATTTGGGTAATGCTCTCCACTAATTGGTAGTCCTGTGACTTCTACTATCTGCTCCTCAGTAGCAACCACTTTTAATCCCCATACTGTGGCTTCTCCTTCATCAAATGTCCTCATAAACTCCATTGCTACTTCTTCATTGTACTCTGTTAACTGTAGGAAGTAGCCAAGCCATCCACAAGCGTTGAAAGTATAGACTACTTCCACATCCGCTAGTAGAATACCATCGACAACTAGCTCATGTCTCTACAATTGACCTCCCATCTTCAAAATGCCTAATCTTAAATTTCTCTATTTTCACCACCCTGATAATTTTTACCCCCTTAACACTTTGCAAATACCTTCTTCTCAGAATTCAAATTGATCTTTCTGAGAAATGTCGATACCACATTCCCTTAACACAGCTTCATTATGTTTGGCATGCAAAATGATGATGCCATTAATCATGAAGGACATCAATGTTTTAACTGGGAGTGTTCTTTGTATAAATGTTAATCCTTTTAAGTCATGTCAAACTAAGGAGATCTTTCCCAAAATTGGAATGACAAGGTACGATAGATACAATAAAGATCCTTGCATTTCTCATCCTGATGATGGATCATAGAGTGTGATCCGAAACATTGATGCTAAAAACACTTACATGATCGAATCCAGAAATCTATCTACATTACTAATGGATTGTGGAAATCTAATGTTGTTAATAGATACAATAAATATTTTAAAAATTAAAACAAACAACAGCCAAAGTAAAACATATAATGTGGACATGACTAGGGTGATGTGGAGATGACACTCAAAAATAAATACACTTTCCCTACCCCCCACGAAATTTTGACAAGTGTCCACACTTAAAAATTTTCACACAGGAATGGAAAACTAGCTTTAGGCTTTATACGATACATTTAATGCAGTATTATATATAATTATTGAAACCTATGCGCTAAAAATGAGAAGAAAGTAAAAATGTGTACCTCAAACTTTTAAATCGTGCATCCTTATGCAATTTGATGAGTTGGCGAAGTTTGGTGATCGCTGAAAAGGTGCTGACGGCATGTTTTATTGAAAGCCTTAAAAATAGAATTTGTGGGTGACATGGAGGGTGAGTGGATGGTAGATAAAGAAATGAGATGAATAGATAAGAAGAAAATGAAAAGTGAGTGAAAGAATGGACCTCATATGGAATGAGGTTTTATTATGTGTTGTTCATCGAAGGCTTGCTATGGTACGGCTGCAGGAAGAAGGCTTGCACCCTCCGCTATAGGAACTGTGTCCAGAGGAGTTGGTAAATTTCTTGGTTGGAATTGCTGTAGGAACTCATCCTTTGTCTGTGGTTTATGATAGAGTCACAATCGGTGGCCATTTACAAGCAATTTGAACTGGACTGGATCAATGGTTGTCAGCTGTACAGATCCATTGTCAAATACATACTGAATTTTGTAAGGCCCTAACCATCGAGTCTACAATTTTCCTGGTATTTCCTTGTATCGAGAATCATATAAAAGAGCTCAATCTCCCACATGGAAGTGTTTATTCTTGATATGTGCATCATGCCACTTTTTCCGTTGTTTCTGAATGATCTTTGTTCTTTCCAAAGCTATCTTTCTCATTTCATCCAGTGAGTTCAAGTGGAGAAGTCTCTCTTCTTGTGCTGCAAGAAGGCTGATGTTCAATTCCAGAGTAGTGCATAATGTTTTATGTTCAAATTCAATGGGCAACATTGCTACTTTTCCATACACAAGTTCAAATGGGGTGAATCTAGTTGTTGTCTTCCATGTTGTTCTGTAAGCCCAAACGGCTTCAGTTAATCTGCTGCTCCAATCCCTCCTATGTATTTGCACTGTCTTGGTCAGAATGGCCTCAATTTCTCTGTTGGTGACCTCTACTTTCCCATTTGCTTGAGGGTGATAAGGGCTGGATTTTCGGTGCCTTATGTTGTATTCTTTCATAAGTTCAGTGATCAAATTTGATGTGAACTGGGGTCCTTGATCTGTGACAAGTTCTCTGTGAACTCTGTAGCATGTGAATATTTCTTCATATAAGAATTTAGCTACTTTCTCATCTCTTGCATTTTTCATCACCATGACTTCTACCCATTTTGTTAAATAATCTGTACATACTAAGATGTAGGATTTACCATTTGATGATGGGTCAATTGGCCCTATGAAGTCCATACCCCACTTGTCAAAGGGTGTTACAACAACCTGTGGATTGAGTGGCATCTCATCTAATCTTGTTGGCCGGCCCATTCTCTGGCATTTGTCACACTTAGTGGTATAAGTTGTTGCGTCCTTGTGTAGTGTTGGCCAGTAATATCCAGTTGTAAGTATCTTTAATGCTGTTCTTTTTCCTACAAAATGGCCTCCACATGGTTCATCATGGCAAGCATGTAGTATGTCATATATTTCATCTTCCCTGACACATCTCCTCATGATTTGATGTGGTCTAGTATAGAAGAGATTGTTATCAGTCCATGAATAATGAAAACTTTTCTCTGCAAGCTTCTTCCTATCTTTTTGGGAGAAGTGTGGTGGCATTTTATTTGTAGCAAGATAGTTTTCTATATCTGCATACCATGGTGTATGGGGGTCTATATGGAATAAATGCTCATCTGGAAATGTATCTTCAATTGGAGTTGGATCTTCATCAGCAAGTTGAAGTCTGGACAAATAGTCAGCAACTATATTGACCTTTCCTGGCTTATCAACAATGGTAATATCAAACTCATGCAATAACAAGAGCCATCTTGCCAATCTGTCAGTTACAGCTGGTTTGTTCATCAAGTACTTTATGGCTGAGTGGTTAGTATGAACAAAAATAGGATAGCTAGTTACATAGTGCTTGAATTTGTTCAATGCATAAACTACAGCTAAAAGTTCCTTCTCAGTTATTGTGTAGTTTAGTTCAGGGACATGGAGACTTTTACTAATGTACTAGATTGCATTTTCAAGGTTAGCAAGCTTTTGTCCTAATACAACACCTACAGCATAGTTTGATCCATCAGTATGGATATGGAATGGAATAGACCAATCTGGTCCCTTAAGAACTGGTGTTGTGGTGAGGAGTTTCTTAAGTTGCAAGAAGGATTCATTACATGTTGGTGTCCAAATGAATTCAGCTTCTTTAGTCAGTAGCGTATACAAAGGACTAGCTATTTGACTAAAATTTTGAATGAAACACCTATAATAGCCAGCATGACCTAAAAAAGATCTTACATCCTTTGGTTTAGTAGGTACTGGCAATGTTAGGATTACCTCTATCTTGGTTGGGTCCACTTGTATCCCTACTGCTAATATAAAATGACCAAGAACTACTCCTTCTTGCATGATCATGAAACATTTCTCACTATTAAGTGATAGATTATGTTCTTTGCATTGGACAAGTACCTTTTCAAGATTTTTCAAGGCCTCCTCAAAGGTTACTCCAAATGCTATAAAATCATCCATGTATATTTCCATACAATCATATGAGATGTTAGCAAAAATACTTATTACAGCTCTTTGAAATGTTGCTAGAGCATTACACATGCCAAATGGCAACACGGAGTATGCAAAAGTACCTCATGGGCATATAAATTTTGTTATATCTTGATCCTCTAGAGCTATACTTATCTGATTATAACCACTGTATCCATCAAGAAAAGAGAAATATTTCTTACCAGCCAGAGTGTCCAGAACTTGATCAATAAATGGTAAAGGAAAATGACCATTTCCCTCCCTTTTTAGGTACTATAACTAGAGGTGAGACCCACCAACTATCAGATATGGCGTATATGAAACTAGCATCAAGTAATTTTTGTAGTTCAATTTTAACTATTTCCCTGAGTGTTGGATTAATCCACCTCTGGGGTTGACGGAGTGGTAGGAACCCTTCATTGATATATATTCTATGAGTGCATAATGTGGGGCTTAATCCTTTCATATCTCCATAATCCCATGCAAAAGCCTTTTCATGTTTTTGGAGAAGCTCTGTTAACTATTTCAACTGTTTGGAAGGTAGTTTGTTATTGACATGGAGATTATGACCTTTTGGAAACTCAACAGTAGTTGTGAGATTAACCATAGCAACTTCAGAGATGGGACTTGTATGTAGTTCACATGGTAAAAGCTAATGGATAATATCTGGTTCCTTAGACAGAAAACAATTCTCAGTATGTTCCTCATATGTAGTTAGTTCCAACACAGAGCTATCAGATATATCATTTTCTACCACACAAGTATTATTAAGAATACTCTGAATTACTGAATCTTCCTCCTACAGCTTTAGAAAGGACTATCTATGTAACATCATAAGTTGTACTACAGAGTTTAACTCTTCCTCTCCATCTCCTAAATCTGGCCATACAGGTGTGCTTAAATCTGGTTGGGGTTGTGCTGGAGGATACAGGATGAATTTCTTTGTTGCTTGTCCATCTGATATGGTCATATTTCTTGACCTACAACTTATATTTGCATTAGATCTAGCTAACCATGGTCATCCTAAAATGACAGGGTAACCAGCTAAGTTGACTTTTGGAGATAGAATCATAAAATTTGTAGGGTACTCTAGAGAATCTAGGGCTACTACTATGTCTTTGATCATTCCATTAGGAGTGATAGTAGAACTATCGGCAAGTTGCAGAATTGTTGGGGTAGCCCGTATTCCTTCTATGTTTAGCTTTTTCATAGTATCCTTAGTCATTACATTTATAGCAGCACCAAGATCAATCAAGGCATTTTTGACTGACTGACCATTTATAATCACATTCACAACTGGACTTCCTGGATCAGAATATTTAGGAATAACCAATTTTCCTAACATAATGATAGCCAATTGTCCTATAACATGGACTATGGTTGGGTCCTTTTTCTTCCTCCCAATATTTTTAAGACAGGCTTCTCTGATTGCTTTTCCATAAAGAGGAACATCTTTAATAGATTGGAACAAAGGAATCTAGACATGCATGTTCTTCAACTGGTCAATAATGTCAAAGGATTGCTCCTCTGTTTGTGTAGGTTTACTTTGTATAAGCTTTTGTGAAAAAGGAGGTTCAACTGCAGTTTGAGTTTGAACTATACTAGTTACATTTGCTGGGTCAACCGCTTGCAGTAGAGAAGTTGTTGGTGTTGATGCTACAGGAGGATCTGGTATTTTAGTTATTAGAGGTGGTTCAAGTGCTGGTAAGGTTGCACCAGATCTCAAATGTATATCTGCAACATTTAGAGCATAAGCAGGATACTGTTGAGCATCAACAGCATACATTGGTTGTTGTGGCTATTGGTTATTTGGATTTGGCTGAGGTTGTGCAGGCAACTGAGTCTATTTTTAAGGTCTAGAAATTGTAGGAGGTGGCATTAGTATAGGTGTATTTGCTGGAGGTGGTAGAGGTGGGTATCCAGTATTATTAGACCATTGTTGAGGTCCTCTCCATTGGTTTGTAGACTGCCAATTCCCCTGGGGTGGTTGCCATTGGTTTTGGAACTGTGGAGGATACCATTGACTTTGTGGATTATTTTGCCAAGCATTGTTCCAACTAGGTTGATTATATTGTGGAGGACCTTGGACACTACTATTTTGCCATTGATTACTATATGGATTTGAATTTTGTAAAGGGTCTTGGGGCATACCTTGATGTGGGGCCCATGGCTGACATTGAGCAACAAACAATACTTGCTCATCTTCTCCTATCTTTAGGTACTCAGTTGGAAGATGTTGGTTTTCCACATTAGCGACCAATTTGCAATGACAATCTTTCTTCTATTTTTGGCAATGTGGATAGTACTCAGCTAACTACTCAGCTTCTGCATGTTTCTTCTTAGCAGCCATTGTATCCAAATATGTGGTGACATCATTGATAATGTCCTGCTTGAAATCAGACAACAAATTTGAAATTTCCATCTTTGAAATACCAAAGCCACTTCCTTTGGCTATTGCTGAGCGAAATCCCCTTCCTTTCTTTACTGCTGACCTAGAGTAGTTCTGGAAAATCTTCTGAAGGTCATCCCATGAAGATTGGGATATATCTCCTCCTGCCATCAAATCCAATGCTTCAAGATAGTTCTCATTTACTCCTCTAAGAAAAATCAACTTCTAGGACTCCTCTTGCAGAGTGTGTTGTGGGTTCTTTTGTAAGTTGAACAAGAAGTGAGATATATAATCTTCTAATGTTTCATCTTCCATTTGTGACATTCTAAAAATGTCATCACCTTTTGAATCATTTCCCCTACAATATTCCTTATACTTGTTAAGAAACAAGCATCTCATATCATCCCAATTTGCTACTGCATTTTCCCCCAAGCCCATAAACCATTTTAAAGCTAACTCTTTTAGTGTGGCTGGGAATAATTTTAGCTTGTGACTGTCATTATTATAGTCAAAGCTCCGACACAGGATATCAAATTCAAACAGGAAAGTATCAGGATCCTCTGTGACGAGACCATAAAACTTTGGTAATGCTGATGCAGGTATATTTTTGAGATTGGGATTATTAACAAGACTTGGTATTGGAAATGGAAATGTGGGAGCTGCCATAGCTGGAGTTATGGGATATTGAAACTGTGGCTGGAAATTGGTAATTGTTGGAGGATTCTGAACAATAGGTGGTCCTGAAGTGGAGTTAGTATGAAAGCTGGCCAATATTTCCTCAAATGGATAGAGGTCAAATGTTTTTTGGATGTCTTCTTCTACTGAAAATGATGATGCAGTAAACTCTGGGCTTGCATCTAGAAATGGCAGTTTAGGTTCTTCAAATTCTTCTTTTGGTTTCACAGGCTCCTTAGGAAGGAATATACCATGGACATCTCTCCTTCTTTGATGCATGCAAGAAATTGGTGACTTGTTAATCAAGCTCACAACTTTGCAGTTCCTAACTAACAAACTAATCTGAAAATAAATGACTCATGAAGGTTCCTAGCTTGACACCATCCCCAGCAATGGCGCTAAAAATGTACAGTTTCACAATAGATGAAGATAATCACACCATTGTTTCTCCTTCAAAGATAATATATCTATTCTAAAGATTATCTATTCCATCATGAAATACACTTGAATTGTCAACCTAGGGACGTAGGACTTGAAATGGGCCAGCACACTTTGTGCACTAAGTTCCTTTAGGAGTCATAACACCTATGCTGCAAGAAAGTAAAAATGTATTGGAAGAATCTATGTTGCTGCTACAAAATAGTAAACACACTTTGGCTAACAACAGATAATTGCAGGAAGCTTCAAAAATGAACCTAAACTAATTAACAACTTAGAACATCCACTATGATCATTTTCTGCAAGTGTTGCAGGAACTTCACAGCAACAATGTTGCAGGACTAATACAGTAAATCTATCTGAAAATAGGAAACTGCAGGAAATGAATCTATTCTACCTAAATCTATTCCACCTCCCAAGTGGGCCCCCTTGGTCGGTTTCAATTAACTATGAACACAACAAGTGCTTCAAAATCTTTCTTCCATTAAAAACCTTCTTTGATTACATAGGAACTAAATAATCCATGAAGAACAGAAAAATAAACTTCTGAGTCTAAATCAACATTATCTATTTTCTCATTAGCTTTCTAATACAATCCCAAATCCAATATATATAGGATTGGATTCTTATTAAAAATATACATAAAATTCTTAAGCAAACATCGCTAGAAAAGAAGGCGGAAGATCAACCATGACATAACACATTTACTGCCAAGCAACAGAATAACAACTTGCAAGAAATATAGCAAGTTGTATCCCCTATATTCTCTTGAACTCCTTTGCAAGCGTGGCTTATTCAACGAAACTAAACTGCAATTTCTCTGCCATGACCGGTTTTCATTGTCTTCCTCCTTGAATGCAGTAATCACCACTCCTTGCGTCGCTCCTCATTCTCCTGAAAAGTTAGCAACATCCAGAATATACATGCAAGATAACATTCCTACTTTTACTCAGATATTAGAGTACAGCTTAAAACAGTTATATGAAATACTGCATTCTATGTATAGTATTAAGAAAAACATGTCATACACACTACCCATAGGTTTAGTAGGTTCTAGCTGTCTTTGGCATAAGTTCACAAGATATTTACAACAAATGTTCAAGAATGTTTTGTCAAAGCACAAAGAGTGTGTCCAAATTATAAAAACTTATATAAAAATTAAGACATTAATATGCCTCATCAACAGTCAACCTGTGTAGATGAAAGTTTAGAAACCAGAGTCAGTCTATTGTGATTAAAAGAATTTTTTGATATAGTTTGACAATATTTAACTTTGTAAAATTGATGTCATGACAGAAACCTGAGAGTTAAAAACCTAAAATATCTCGAAAAATACTTTTAAACATTAAAAAAACTTAAGTCCTTTTTAATCAAGGTGGACACAATAGTCTCCAGATGGAGATGCCAATCTGCACAAATGATCGTTCCAAGTCAGAGATGACTCTGCATGACAATTTCTAGAAACAACAAAAATTTGAGAAAAAGAGTTTAAATTCAAGGATGTGGGTCCCACTGGGTGTGCCATAATGTTTGTGATGAAAACCTACATGTTGGGAGAAAGATCAAACATGAAAACGTTAGGGATAAACTAATGGTGTACAACTAATTGAATAACTTGATGAACTGAAGAGACAGTGATTAGAGATCACTGAGCTATTAAAGTGATATGTAAGATGATTAAATCAGTCAATATGTTGCCATTGATGTCAACTAGTTTTGACTATACTTATCATGATAGTTACAAACATCTAAACATCTATAGAAGGAAGAAATGGTGAAGAAATGAGATATCTACATAAGGACAAGATGGATATGACAGAGAAGGATAAGGTATACATTGGGTAACTTATTGATGAGTCTATGGCATTATGTTGTTGACTTGAGCATGTTACATTATTCTATTATGAAGAAGATATCAGAATTCAGCAAGTTAATGTGGTCGGTAATTGAAGATTTTTGTATACATTGAGTCAGTCTTGTGTATACTGAGTGATAATAATAACCGAGTTAGTTATCACTGATGCATTCAGTATTAACTGAGTATGGATGAAAATATTAAATGTTATAACAGTTGACTGAAATTTGATGAGCTGGAAATTGCTTATGATTTCGAGGTAAGAGATGAAGTTTGTTATAAGATCCACGACTCACAAAATTTAGAGATGATCGAAGGGAAGAGAATGAAACATGTTATTGACACATCTTTTAAGGAAGCTTTAAGTAGAAAAATAGACGATGGAGATTAAGAGGCAAAATCTAATGGTTGATATAAAAATGGTTTACACATCTATTTAAGAGACACAAGATTCCTTGTTGAATTATGCCAAATGAATAGAGACTGTAGAAGATTTCACATGAAGACATTTTTCATGCATACCTGATCAAATTGGTTATAGACAAAACCAAGCTGAACTACAGGCATAACCAAGCATCAGAAATATATGCACCGAGTGAAGTAAGTTGGAGGATATGATGAAGTGAATTAATTATTGATCAGACAAGTTATTTTGAGCTTAGCATAGATCTGAATATTTGCAAATTCAGTTGTATTTGAATCAGATCACTACTGTATCAGTTTAACCATTGTTATGACAAAATCTCTTACAAAATCTCTTAACTAAGTGGACTTAACACTCTTTTGTATTTCCATATGACATTCAAGAATGTTAAATATTTTCTTGTTAACCCCATAGTGAATGTTTGTCAAGAGTTAACTATTAGTGATAAATCCTCTAACCAGGTCACACCTTACAGTGTGCAATGTAACCTTTAACAAGGTTGGCTCCTAACTGAGCTCACTTTAAAAGAGTGAAATATTTTGGGTTACCAGTCCCATGTGGTTTCTCCCTTAGCAGGGTTTCTACGTTAAATCTTTGTGTTATGTGTTATTTATTATGATTATTTTTCTATCATACTTTACATATTGTATATTTGATTAATCGGTAAAGATAGATTTGGAAATTACTGGTATTTGGTAAATGAACAAAAAGATAGTTATCTTATCTTACCAAATTGTTTGATTTATTGAAAAATTATGTCTGAGAGTTTGGGACTATAGGATAACCAATTTAACTGATTCACCCCCCCTCTTAGTTATCTAACATAAACAACATATTCAATATTAATCTAACATTTTCATAAGCTTGCAAAACCAAAACAAAAGGCTTCCACCACAACCTATGATGAGCATGAAGCAAGTGCACCCAACATTTTCTTGATTTAAGCTCTTAGAGATGGTTGTGGGTGTGCTCTCATAACACAATATATTAAATCTCACTATGATTAAAAGAAAATGATAAATTCCAAAGAATAAAAGCAAGCTAAATGAGTATGGTATTGATTGAACTCAATAACTAGTTATAAAGAACTAGCCTCAAGTTGTTTACCTGATGGGTAGACTTGTTATAGATGCATAGACATTAACAGGATATGTAACTCAATAGAGATGATATATATAGAAAAGAACACAATAGCTTTCATTAATCATTCAAATTCATACAATAATCATGATCTTTCTACTGAGCAAGTACAATATTCATATACAATCCGAAGCGGTGCAACCAAACATCGTCACCCTTCGCAACCGTCGGCAACTAACTAACCTCTGTCGGCAACTAACATCCGACCATAACACAAATTTACCTTTATCGATGACTAAAATTTGATGGTAACACAACTTTACAGCTAACATCATCCCCCCCTTAAGAAAAGTCATCTCCAAATGACAACAAAATGTCTGGGATAGAACAACAAAATAGGAATGATGAACTACTAAGACTAAGACTGAGAATTAAAGTGAGGTAGATGAAGCATCCCTGATGAGGAAGCATGTTGCTCCGCTAGAGAAACTGGTGTGGTGGATGATCCCAACTGAGCTCGAAGCTCATAAACCTATGTGGTCTGAGTCTGCAAGTGTGCTTCAGCTACCATCTATAACTCCAAGGCTGACTTAATCATCATGGTAGCCTCCAATAGTTCCTTCTCCTTTGCCTCATTTTCTGCCTGTGTCACTATCAACCGTTGCTCTAGAGCCACCTGTGCTTCCTGTTCAGCCATCAACTCCTAGGTACACTAGAGTAAGTCTCTCTCCACTACCTCTAACTTGGTACCTAGCTCCTCCTGAGCTCTTTGTGCGGTCAC
This sequence comes from Chamaecyparis obtusa, assembly GCA_027943335.1. NCBI lineage: Eukaryota > Viridiplantae > Streptophyta > Pinopsida > Cupressales > Cupressaceae > Chamaecyparis > Chamaecyparis obtusa. The sequence goes on along the minus strand of BSBK01003688.1, from coordinate 2,371,377 downwards.
CAATGCAGTCTGTCAATCAGACGAGACATACTTAGATCACATCAATGCGTAGTACCCCTCCCTAAATGTCTGCTCCAACTCTCTAACAAGAGATGTTGCCTCACTCTCAATGACTGGTGTAGGAACCACCCATGCAGCCAACATCTCGACAGTCTCTCCATCAGGCCATAACCCCTACTCAAAACAAGCTACAAATGTTGCACCACAGCCCACTCGGGCAAAGGCTAGGAGATGTCTCAAATCCTCAATGATAGTCACCACAGCTCGAGACTCTGCTATAGCCACCAACCAACATCCTTGAATGACCATGTCTGCTAAATAGGTCTCCACGTCTTCTCCTTCCAATGCCCTAGGACTAGCAAGGGTTGTTGGGCACACCAATTCAATTCCACAAGGTGCCTTCCTGGCCACCTCGCCTCCTGCCACAGCCCCGTCCTCCTTAGAGAAAGGAGGAAGATCATTTTTTGCCACTCAGACATCTATAGACTCTATACCAATAACCTCCTATGGGTCCTCCTATTGAGGAGAGAGAACTACTACTGGTGGTGGAGCCGGAACTAACTGAAATCGTCGGCTAATCCAAGAACACATAGCTCCCACCTACACAGGGTCATGAGGTGGTGAGGGAGCCTACAAGAGTGCCACATCCACAATCACTACAGCATCCAACCCTATCACTTCCATCCAGACTTGGCCCTTGCCAATATCATGAGTGCCTCCGCATACTTCCTCTTCTGCTGCTACCGCTACCTTCGTCAAAGATTTAGGATCCTCTTCCCCTAGAATGTCTGTGGTTGCTTCCTAAGGTGGTAACTCCACTAGAGGAACTATAGAACTCACCAACGGTGCCAAAGCTAAGTGGGCTGAGGGAGATAACACTGGTGGTCCAAACCGCACAATGGCTGTCATGGTGGTGTCACCATCTTCTTCACCTGAGTCTGCGTCGGAGGATTCTCCACTGGCTTCCTGGCCGCTGTCAATGTCATCTTGGTTGGACTCTACCACCATTTTCTGCCTTCATTTCTATCTGCTAACTACACCTCTCATATCCAAGTACCGTGAACACAGGCAGAGCTCCTCCCATGAGCTTGCCTTGTGGCTTGAGCTCTAACTCATCCACAGGAATCTGCCTAAGTGCAGCCTCGAGAAATAGTCCAATGGCATAATGAGGCATGTAAAAGGTGCGATGGTGTAGCGTCATGAATTCCCACATCCTCTCTACCAACACTGAAGCCCAGTCATAGACTACACCATTCATCAACCCCTACATGTAGATGATTTGTGGGAGGGAAATGTTAGATGCACGACTCAAACCAGTCAGCCTGCTCTTAAGGACATCAAGAATGCAACGCCAAGCACCTTCTGCTACATACTCCTTCCTCAGCCCTCACACTTTGGTAGCGTTTACCACCTTTTCCAACTCTACTGGAGTGAGCCGATGGTAGACACGCTTTATCCAAAACTCTTTCCTCTCTACTAACATTTTTTGCTTTGTGGTATCCACCTTTTGTCCATTAGGTCCTGGAATGCCAAAGACCCGTGTGAAGTCCTTCGAGCCATATGAAACTATGAGCCTGTGGTTTTGATACATGAATGTACTTTTCCTTGTCTGACTGTCAAAACACTAAATCATTATCCTCAAGGTATTTTCCAGATTACGCACAGGAAACAAGGGCATTTGGATAGCCCAGTGAACACCTGCCTTATATAAAAATTGCTTTACCTCGTCATCATTTGGGGTTTCCTTCCACCATGTCCTACATTCTAGTCCATTAAGTCCTTCGAATGCTATCGTCTGATAGGTGACAACATTTTTTTCTTTTTCCTCTTGTGCAGGCTTCAGTTTCTTCCCGCTTCCACTTGCCTGATGCCCTGCAACCTTCACTCCCGATGGTAGAATAGTGGCCTTCTTGTTCATTGTTGTTCTACTTAAACTCCCTGCCTATAACTAATTTTTCCAATTGTTTCTCTTCCTGGCTGAATGCATGGTTTTTTTTCCTTTTCAAATTAAGAAACCATTACAACATATGCCCCCACGCGGCTGTATTCTCCTCCATGCAGTGATCTTCCCTTCCGTTGCAATCCAACTTCCTTCCTCCTGTAAACTATTTCTCTTCTATTGACCGTGCGGCTTGCCAAGTTTTAATAGTCCACCGTTGGGCTACTCTCCTTCACCTGCGTTAATCTTCCCTTCCTCCTTTGCCTCCCATGGCATTGTTCTTCTCCTCTGCTCTTTATGTCTTTCACTTCGGCACTTTATGTCTTTCCCATCCGTGCTTTATGTCTTTCACTTTATCTCTTTCCACTGCCGAGGTTATACATGACAGTAGTCCACCGTTCGGTGGGCCACCGTCGGGTGGTTCACTATTCAGTGGGCCATTGTTCAGTGGTTCCACTATCGGGTGAGCCACCGTTTGGTGGTTCCACCATACGATGCTTGTCTTTTTCATTTTTTCATTTTTGTTTTTTTAAATTTATTTTTTTAACTCTTTTTCTCAGTCGACACTCCATGATAGGCCCAATCATGGTAAATCTTCAATTTCAACCTATTAACCGCATCGGCTATGGGTACCCCGTCTGTTGATGACATCTTGATTGCCCTGTTGGTATTGACTTCCTAGACTTGATAAGGGCCTAAAAATTTCACCTTGAACTTTCCCGGTTTAATCTCATTTCGGCCATTATACTTTAGTACGACTTGTCCTGGAGCGAATCGGGTGTGGCGGAGATGCTTGTCATGCCAGTGCTTTCGACATTGTTGCACTATGTTTGTTGCCCATTGTGCCAACATCCATCGTTCATCTAGTTTGTTGAGAGAATGGAAATGTTCTCAGAGACTTTCCATATCACCTAACCTATTTTTGAGTGTTATTCATAGGCTTGGCACCATAAACTCTGCGGGGACCATGGCCTCTTGTCCGAACATCAATTGGAGTGGAGTATGTCCTGTAGTGACTTTATATATCATACGGTATGCCCATAGAACTGATGAAAGTCGCTCTTCCCAATCTTCACCTTCAACTCCATAGGACTTGTAAATCACAGACACTAGGATCTTGTTAGTAGCTTTCGCCTGCCCATTTACCCTCAAGTAATAGGGACTCGAGAGTGAATGAAAGATTTTAAATTCCGTAGTGGGCAACCGTATCACATGGTTAATGAAATGCCCACCTCTGTCACTCGTGAGCTGAATAGGAATGCCATACCGTGTAATGATCTATTCATAAATGAACCTTGTCATGCTTATTGCCAAGTTGTCTGGCAAGGCCCGAGCTTCAACCCATTTGGTAAGATATTCCATTGCTACCACAATGTACCGACACCTCCTTATTTTGCTTGTTTTTAGCAGTCTGACAAAATCCAAGCCCCATCTCTCGAATAATTCCTAAGCATTAAACGGATTTAATGGCATAAAATCCCACTTGAGAGGTTTCCCAGCCCTTTGGCAGGTGTCACAACTCATCACCCATTCTCGTGCATCATTATACAAAGTGGGCCACCACAGGCCCACTAGTAAGACCTTCCATGCTGTCATGTCGGGTCCCATATGGCCTCTCGTAGGACCTTCATGGGCTTCTCTTAGGACGCCTTGTACTTCCTCTTCCATCACACATCTCTAAAGTACCTCATCAAGTCCCATTTTGTATAATAACCCGTTAATGAGTTGGAAAGTCCTACTTCTAAGTACTAATTTCCTTCACTCACCGGGAGGCATTCCCTCTGGGAATTGTCCTGTGCATAAAAATTCTCTAATGCTTGTGAACCAGGGAGGAAGAATAGAAATACGAAAGAGATGAGCATCAAGAAAGTCATCATTTACTCCTTCTGGTGGCTCCTCAGATTTGAGTCGTGACAAGTGGTCTGCACACACATGACTTTTTTTGGGACGTACTATGATGTTGAAGGTGAATTCCTATAGGTGAAGCAACCATCTACTTACTTGTCCTTGAATAAGTGGTTTGTTTACCAGGTACATTAAGGCCTAATGATCCACAAAAAAGGTAAATGGAGTGGTGAGGAAGTAATGCCAAAATTTATGCACTGTGTACACCATCCCCAACGCTTCTCTTTCAGTTGTACAATATTTTTTCTTTGCCTTTGAGAGGAGTCTGCTCGCGAAGTATATGGGGTGATCTAACCCGTGATCACCCATCTATGCCAGCGTGGCTCCAATCATGAAATTGGATGCATCCACATGCACATGGAATTCTTTATCCCAGTCGGGGAATGCCAGGAGAGGCACGGCTACTAACCTGACCTTAAGGTCTTCGAATGCGTCCCCTTGCTCTAACCCCCAATTATAAGGTTCTCCTTTCTGGGTTAGTTGTTCCATCGGTCAAGATATGTGAGCAAACTGTTTGATGAATTACCGATAGTACCCGATGTGTCCGAGGAATGACTTGAGTCCCGTAACATCCGTGGGTGGTTTCATCTTGAGGATCACCCAAATCTTGTCTGGGTCAGTTTTCATTCTAGCTTTGCACATGATGTGCTCGAGTAGTTTCCCTTATGGAACCATGAATTGGCACTTCTTAGGGTTAAGCGCCAATTGTGCCTGTCGGCATCTTTCCATGCACTCCCGAAGGGCCACCAGATGGGTATCTTCTGCACTGTAGATAGACCAGTCATCCAGAAAGGCTTTAAAGTTGCCTACAAACATTTTATCAAAGATGTGCAGGATTATTCTTTGGAATGTTGTCGGGGCATTACAAAGTCCGAACGGCATCTTGTTGTAAGCATATACTCTATCTTCTACCACAAATGTTGTCTTCAGCTTGTCTTATTCTGTGATTGATATCTGGTTATATCCCGAGAATCCATCCATAAAGGAGTAAATTTCATGACCAGCGACCTCCTCCAAGGTGGTATCTGTGAAGGGAATTGGGAAGGGATCTTTGACTGTAACAGCATTCAGACATCTGAAGTCCACACATATTCTTATTTGGGTGGTGTCCTTTTTCAGTGAAATCATGATGGGCGACACCCATTCGCTTGTCGGCACCTGAAATATGATGCCTGCTTCAAGCATCCTTTCGATCTCTTCATTGACATGGGCTGCATAGTTCTTGTTCATTCTATACAGATGTTTCCATACCGGCACTGCCCCTTCGATGAGTGGAATTTAGTTGACACATAGTTCTGGTGGTACCCCCTTTAAATCTTTGTAGGTCCAAGTGAATACATCCTTGTATTCTATGAAAATTTTAAATGTCATAGTTTTCAACATGGGGTTCCAGTCATCCCCTATAAGAATGTTCTTTGGGTTGGTGTCATCTCCTAAATTCATGGACTTTACTATCGGTTCTTCATACTTAATGGGTTTCTCTTTATCGAATTGGTGTGCGAGAGTTTCCTGAATTCGGAGCTCCCCCTCTTTGTACTCCTCATACTCTGGCGGGAATGTAGGCTCCTCCTCCTCATCCCCTATCTGTTCTTCTTCATCGTCCTCTATCTCCAACATGTTACATTGCCTCAGCTCATAATCCTCCATTTGCCAATGGAACAGCCTGTTTAGTGAATCCATGTCGTCGTTAGAGTATCCTTCTATTTGTAATACACCTTCCTTGTTTGGTTCTTGTCTTCCTTCATCAACTTCTTCTTCCATGTTTGATCCCGACAAAGATGCTAAGTTTTCACTAACCAATTGACTTCTCAAATTGATTGTGAATTTCTGACCATCTCTCTCCATGGAAATGATGTTCCGCTTCCAGTCGTGCTCAGCTCTTGCTTGCACCAACCATCCCCTCCCTAAGAGAGTGTTGTATCCCTTCTTTTTTACTAGAATAACAATAAATTCCATGACAAATGGTTGGGTGCCAATCATCACCCTTTGTGCCATCAGTGTGCCTATGGGTTTAATCTCATGTTGGTTTGCACCTACCAGTTGGAAAGTCAGTGGCCATAGTGTTGGTTGTCTGAGTTTCCTTCAGGTTTCTTCAGGTAGGATGTTGACACCCGATCCTCCGTCAATGATAGTGTTCATGAGTATTGTGCCCAAGATTCCCATTTCCACTACTGTCGGGTGCCTTCCGGTGTTGAGTGCCAACAACATGGGATCCTCAATGGATTTTCCCTTTTTGCGGGAGTTTGTCATCTCCGTCGTCACCCTCTGCCTGTTTGGAGATGGTACCGCATTGAGTAGGGTTGTTCTTAATTATGGTGTCGCTATCAGAAGGTCTCCCAATTGTATTGGGATTTCTATCTGCATTATTTGCCTTAACATCCTATGTTCCGCGTGACCTCCTTGGGAGGTTCCTGTGGTGTCGTGTGTTTCATTCTGCTGGGCCATCTCAATGTCTTCCCTCACCTCCTGTACTCTTTTCTTTTCAGTCTTTGGGTGTGGGTAGGTGGCTTTCTATGCTTGCTCTCAGGTGACTACCAACACTCCCCCTTCGTTGCCTTCAATGTTCAGAAAGTTTACTCCCAGTTTAGGAAATTTTGTGTCATCATGGTCTCCAGACCCACACCATTTGTACAGAAATTGTGCCTTTTCCCCCTTAGGACACTCCCTAGCAAAATTCCCCCACTGGCTACACATGTGGCATTGAATCATCAGCCTTCCGCTTGCATCATACTAGAGGCAGCTTCATCCTCCATCGGTATTACTATTTCACCTTCCCCCTCGATGGTTGTTCCTGTAGCCGCCTGAGGAGGGTGTGTTCTCTGAATTCCTGGAGGCTGAAGCTTCCTATGTGAACATGACTTGTTGGCCACATGTCTTCCTATTGAATGGACATTCCTTTATGGAATGGCCTGCCATTTGGAAAATGTCATAGAACATCTTCCTTGGACATGTGCCCTTCGCATGGCTGGCCTCTTTGCAGTCGGTGCACCACAATTCTCCTTCCTCGTTCCGACTGGCGCTACCCTTCATGTTTTTGAATTCCTTGAGCATTTGTTCCATGTCTTTTTGTAGTGTGGAGACTTTCTTCTTTGCTTTCCCATCACTGCTGCTATCGTCTCCTGAAGTATTGTCGTTGTCTGACGAAGAAGACTCATTTTTCTTCTTTTTTGACATTTTTTGTTCACTCTCGAGGTCCATCACTCGTTTATATGCATCAATGTAAGAAGGGGAAGGAACTATCTTCATCTTCCTCCCAAGGTTAGATTTCAACCCTTCGACGAACCATCACTTCTTCAATCCATCTGCTGGTGGGCTCTCCATTTTGCCTACCAATTCTTTCAGTCGGCAATCGTAGGTCCGTACAGTCTCCTTCTACCCTTGCTTGGTTCCGTAGATTTTGGAGATGATTTCATTGTTGTCTCATAGGAGCTTGAACTCTTTCTCAAATGCCTTTTTCAAAAGGTCCCAAGTGGTCACTCCGATTTTGTCTAAGTCAGAGTACCAGTCAATCGCTACCCCCTGGAGGGTTGCTGGGAATTGTTTCATCCATTCAGCTTGGTCTGCAACTCCATTTGCCACCCAAATCATTTCACATGTGTGGCAATGTCGAATAGGATCTTCTTTTCCATCACCATGGAATTTGGGTAATTTTTCCTTGTTTGTGGAAATATTCACCTTGGGTGGGACAGTGGTTTGTACCACCTGTTGCACTACCAGTTGAGTCACTTGGTTCGCCGAAGGTGTTTGTTGTACCACAGGTTGGGGTGCTCCTCCCGTCGGTCCTTAAGAACTATTTTCCCCATTTACAGATGTTCCCGAACTACTCGAGGTAGTGTGATCCGTGTGTCATTCTGTCACTCCGATACTTTCGGTGACTGCACACTACTTCCCACATTTGGCTTCCTCTTTTTCCTTCCTTTGGGCTTCTATTCGTGGTGTTAAAGTTAAGGTCTCCAACAAGTTCATTGCTTCCTCTAGCAGGTCCTCGTCGTCACTTTTGCCTCTTTCATGGTTAGGTTCTTCTAGATCGTTGCCTTCACTTGCCCCCTCTAGTAGTCTATCGGCACGTCTCCTGAACCTCTCCCTTCACTCGGCTTGCTATTGTTCGAGTATTGCTTTTCGAAGAACTTGTTCTCCCTCGGATTCATTCTTTAAATTTCTATTCTTATTTAATTGGTTGGGCATAAATGCCTTTCCTCACACCCACAATCAACACACAATATAAAATAAAGGGACACTTTTATTCATTCATATTTTATTACAATCTCTTCATGAATGATCTTGTCATTCTTATTTTTACAGTGTCCTTCCTTTGGTCACTTTCAGATGTGACTATTCTCGATGGGGTTTCTCATCACATTCTTCCTGGAGTCTTTTGTTGACTCATTCGTGGTAATCCCAAAGGATTTCCTACCTTCATTCCTCTCGAGCAATTTCTTCCTGGCGAAGTCTTTGCGCGAGCGTTGCTTGTGCTAAGAGCCTCGAAAGGTGATGCAGAAGATGGTTAGCCGTCGGGCCCACATTCAGTGCCTCCCACATAATATCTTCTGGCACAGTGGCTCTGGTGGCCTCTCTCTGTACAAAGGTTTCAATGGTCGCAATGAGTGTGACTCAAAAGTCATTCGTCAGGTGGTCCTTCCCTTCAAAAAGTTCTCCATTATCCTCTATTCACCTATTAACATCTACTGGTATTCCCATTTATGGATGATACTCCATTTGCCTTTGTCCTTATTCGAAAGGCAACAGTGCCAAATGTTTACTCGATGGGTAGACTTGTTACAGATGCACAAACATTAACAGGATATGTAACTCAATAGAGATGATATATATAGAAAAGTACATAATAGCTTTCATTAATCATTCAAATTCGTACAACAATCATGATCTTTCTACTGAGCAAGTACAATATTCATATACAATCCGAAGCAGTGCAACCAAATGGCATCACCCTTCGCAACCCTTGGCAACTAACTAACCTCCGTCGGCAACTAACATCCGACGGTAACACAACTTTACCTCCGTCGGTGACTAACATTCGACGGTAACATAAGTTTACGGCTAACACAAGCATTCAATGTGAATATGAGAAGTAGGAGATGAACTAAATGCAAGCTATCTACCTTAAATGAATGAAAACAAGCTACAAACAAGTTAGTAAAAATACTAAATGCAAAGAAATAACTCTAAGCAATAAACTAGCATGATAACTCTAAAATGCAAATGATGGATGATTTAATCTTGGCAAGGCTCCTATTTATAGGATTTTGGAGGGATGGGTGAGGTGGATCACATGTGGCGTCCACATAGGTGCCACATGAGGGACACATAAGCCATGCAAGACTCCAAATTTGCTCACACGTGTGTGAGCAACTTGAGATGTGATGGGTCAATGTGTACTTCAAGTACACATGTGTAAGAGATGTGTCATAGTTGTAATAGTTTGGTCTAATGAAATATATTTGGCAAGTGTAAGAAAATGTCATCAAAGTTGTAAGAAACCTTGTTTACACATTTTTGGAATTCTTTTGAAAAGATAATTTTTAGAAATTTTCTCACACATGTGTGAGCAAATAATTAGGACTGATGGGTGTAGGAGTCCAACAATTAGCCTAATTAACCTTAGTTAATTACTAAGTAGGTCTATTTGTTGAAAGTGATGTGGGTAGGGTAGGATCTAGGTCTAGATTTAGGATTAATCTAATTAAAAATTTAGACTAATCATGGTTTAGGAGAATAATAGAATGTGAGGGGAAATCAATAAATTAAAATTTATTTAAAGAGGGATTAAATGAAGGAAGTGTATTAAATAAAATTTAATACACTTAAAGACAAGGTATTTAAATTAAATTTAAATACTATAGAATAATGAACCAAATTTAATTAAATAGGTAGAATTATATAACAAATATAATTAAATAATTATATTGTTAAGGGACAATTTTATATATATATATATATATATATATATAACCACATATATTATTATTATTTTATTATTTATTTATTTATTTATTTTAATTTATTTTATATATTATATTTTTTTATTAAAACAAATATTAAAAACAAACTTGTATCAAACAAAAAGGGGGGTTTCCCCTTGGCTACCATGGTAGTCTATGTTGTCGTCAGCAACTAGAACTACTGGGCATGGGGGTGGGATATATATATATATATATATATATATATATTAAAACAATAAGATGGCATGAACAAAATATTCAATTATATATTTGTATTTATATATACCTATTTTTTCCATAAAATTTAACAATGAGGAATTTAAATAACTGACTACTACCATGAAGCAAAATTACTTTTGAAGATTCAATTGATACAAACCCTAAGGTTTTCTACTACAAATTTTATCAAACCCTAGCTAATTTAAAATGAGATTTAATTATGGTATTTCATAACATACCTAACATAAATAACACAAAATCTCAAAAGCTTAATAACCAAAATTCTAAGCATGATAAGAAAATCAACAAAATATATATATCGCCCAGATCTAACGGGTGTGAAGAAAATAATCTTTCTGAAATAAAAGAATTTAATCTACAAGGGTTTTCAAACCCTACCTCAAACCACCAATTAAAGAAACACAAAGAAGACCAGAAAAATGTTGAAAAATGTCAAGCTTTCACAAAAATCCTTCAATTCAATCCTTTCATCCAAAACCTACAAAAATCTCCCTCTAGAATAATGACCAAATCCTCCTAATAAAGAAAAAGGAGTATGAAATTCAAACTCAACCATGCAAACCTAAAACTCAACTCAACTCCACAAACTTTGTTTTTATCAATCTCTCTTTTGCATGATTTACTCAATTTTCTAATTAATAACTTAATGCACTTTTTGTAATTCGTGTTTATATCAGTTCACTTAACTAATAAAAATGTTTTATTTATTTAATTTATTTAAATTAAATGTGCAACTAATTGCATATCAATTTTAACTAAAAGAATATTATTTTAAATCACTTCATTATTGTTTTATCCAATTTACCTTAAATTCAAATTTAATAATTATTTAAATCTTTAAATTCCACTATAAGTTTTTTATTTAAGTCTTTTTAATTAATAAATATATTTAATTAATTTTTATTAATTAAATATCTTCACATTTAATTTTCTATATTTAATTATTTAAACCACATAATTAATCTTAGTAAATTATTTAATTATTTCATAGCAATCACACCAACCAGCTAAAGATAAGAAAGACCAACTAAACCTAACAAAATAATAATCATGCTCAAGGATTAATCATGGCAGGCTATGCGAACGCTTCAAAATTTGTGACTTTGACATTAACAACATAAAGGAGGGGTTTCACATACTTCCATAAAACTTGGTATGCCAATCCTCCGCTTCTTCTCTCAAATCAATTTGACATTCTTCATAGCATCAAAGAGACCAAGAATGAACTACTGCTAAGGAAGGAACGCACTTCATCTAATGCAATTAATCCCTGGATTGGTCAACAAGAAGCCTTTTATTCAAAAACCAAATACTCAAGGCAAAAATTGGTTCTAGCTGAAAAGAATCGGAGAACATACGCAAGCAAACAAACCCTAGGAAGATCCTCAGGATAGTAGATGAATTGGAAGATATAATTGGGCAGAGACTACCATAAGAAGGATTGAGTTATGGTGATGCACAAAAAGAAGAAAAATAGCTTCAAACCCTTTGTAACTCACATGCCCCCCTCTCCTCAACCCTTAAAGAAATTAGTAGGTAGCCAGACCATTACAGGAGGAAAGCCTTCCGCCTGCTCTAAAGCTAGATTTGATATTTCCCTTCCTACATGTCCTCCTATCAGGCCTAAACCTCTCAACAGAAACCCTTACACCAATGCCTACATTCCTCCTCACAGAGTGTTTTCCCATCCCCCTAGACCTCGGGAGGGGATCTCTTTAGTCAAATTAACACCTGATGATTCATAGAGGCAGAGCGTCGATCTCACCAAATCCATAGTAGAGATAGCATATAAACATTTATTGATCAAAAGGACACAATCGTGACATTACAATTCTGAAAACACACTCATCATTAGCAACATGCACAATGAAAATCGATAGGATGAATGCAAGAATAAGGGCCTTTATGCATACTGGGGCAGACCAGAATCCAAAAAAGCTAGACTCATTGGATGGCTAAAGGAGTTCTGGGGGGAACAGGTAAGTATTTCTAACTTTTCGCTACATTTGATATATATTCATTTCCATAATGATAGCATTAGAAATGATTTCTTATCAATTCCATACTATTTTTACAAAGGATATGCTGTTAAATTTTTGAAATGGAAACCAAGCTTCGATGAAACCCTAATTTCGAACATTCAAATTCCCACATGGATCTCTATTCAATCTTTACTAGCAAAACTTAATAACATAGAAATACTAAAATGTATAGGAGTTGTCATTGGAGAATTAATAGGTTTGGACACTAGCTACTCTAAATCTAACAACATTAAATTTCTCATTAACTTGGAAGTAGGTCTTTAGGAACTTAAACCACTCAAACTTATAATGAATCACTCTATTTATGACTTAAACATCGCTAGATACAATGGACATATAGAAGGAATTGATAAGATGGACCCGAATAGATCTAGATCCTTTAAAACTAGCAATAAAGACTCACCATTGAATGAAGTTTTTCTTCTCATGAATATCTGGAAAAAGAACAGCAGTAGGATAAAGGTTGTTGTTGATAGGCTATAGATAGAAAGGGAACTTGTAGAAAGAGAAAAGAGAGAGAGGAAAGATTAGGGACAATAGAAGAAGGAGAGATAAGGGAAGATACAAAAACACAGACAAAGGAGGTGCAAATAGAGGAAGATCAGTTAAGGGAAATTGATATACTCCATGAAGTTCTTAAAGAAAACAACAAAGAGAAACTTCTTATGGAAAAAGAAATTTGCAAACTCCAACAATGTGTCTCCTGCTTTAAACAAGATCACTATGCAAAGGAAATTAAGAACAACATGTAGAGTCTAGACAAACTAACACATGAAATGCTTCTAATAATTATATATAAAGGACCTATTTTTGTTATAGGAAGTAGAACACCAGGAACATGCCCAAGTGAGTAGACATCCACAATCCATAATTTGCGAAGCAGGAGATTCAATACTGAAACCAGTAGAGGAAAGAACAAATGGAAAAATGGTAGGAAGTAATAAGATGGAAGATCTCAATACACAACAGTCAGAAGATCAAGGGGTGGAAATACTAAATGAGCCAAGAAGACAGGAAATGAAAATGATTCTAATAAAAGAAGAAATAGAAAACAAAGAAAAGTCACAAAATCAGGAACCATTAGATCTCTGAAATCATGAGAATCAAGAAGTGGATAAGGTTGCTTATAAAACACCTACAAAGAAGAATAGAGAGTCCAATCCAAATGTCCAAACAAGAGAAATGGAAAGGACACCATTAGTAGAGAATTATATAGAAAAGTGTTTAGAGAAAAAGACTAGCACAACGCCTAAAGCCATCATAGGGAAAACATAGCATATCACTATTTGGAAAAAAGAGAAAGCTGGTAACAAGAAAACCTATAAATTTTGGCAAACTCCACTTAATGGGAAATATATCTTCAACAACACATAAGGGAATCAAAATCTGAGTGTGAGCCAAATTCCATTTGAGGTATAGATGTTCATGATGGAGGTATGAGAGTCAGACCAAAACAAGGTAAATAAAGCCCTAGATAAGGAAGAAGCTTCCTCCAAGACCTGGGAGGATTTTGAAATTCTAGATTCAGCAAACTATGAGCATTCTAAGATAACACATAGGAAATTAGAACAAATTAGAGGTATAAAAGAAGTCCATGAAGAGGAGGAGACATATGAGAATAATGGTACGGCACAAGAAATTGGACTAGATGAGGTTGAGAGTGAAATTGACCACATAGTACACAACAAGAAGATAGCAAGTGCTTATATAGATAAATTGGGAATAGAGTAGAACATGGAAGGCATTGAGATCCCAAGATGTGGGAAAAAAGGAAAAAAGAAAAGAGAAAGAAAATCATTCATGGAACTTAGGACAATAGTAGGGAATGAAGATAACCAACATAAGCTTCTGGACATCTTGAAATCTAGGAAGGGGAAGAGCCTTCCCACAGTCCAGTGAGTATCACAACCTGGAATGCTTGGGGCTTAAATGCCCCTAAAAAAAGTGCCTACTCAAGCGCAATCTATCCTTATTTAACTTAGAATTTGTTCTCATTCAAGAAACCAAATTAAGCAAGATAAAAGGAGAAAAACTAAATAGAAAAATTGGGCTTCTAGAACACAAGCCTAGTATAATCTACAGGAGCCTCAGGAGGTTTAGGCATACTATGGGACCCAAGGAAAGTTGATTTTAATAAATTAGCCTCCAACAACAATTGGATAGGGGGAAGAATTAAGTGCTACAAATCAAACATACAATTTATTATCATTAATGTATACGGTCCTACACCAACAACAGGAAAAAGGGTAGTATGGAACGAAATAAGTAACTTCATGAACTACTATCAAATGGAAAACTTCTGGATTGGAGGGGATTTCAATGCCATATTAGAACTAAGTGAAAAAGTGGGGTAATTCAAATTGTCAATCAAGTAATGATAGATTTCAAAGAGTGGCTCAGCCGAGAGAATCTAATTGACATACCACCAACAAATGGGATGGGCTATTACCCGGTTCAACAGAAGGAAGGATTTTTGTCAAATTGCTGAAAGGCTGGATAGATTCATCTTCAAAGGATACATGAGTACTTATAACCTTGCAATCAAATCAACAATTTTTCCAAATGCGGGCTCCGATCAATTTTCAGTTAGCTTAGAAATTATGGACCAGCATAAGCCTTCTAGGAATCCGTTTAAATGTGAAAAGATGTGGTTCTTGGATGAAAATTTTATGGAGAATATCAACCAATGGTGGCAAGAAGGCTCGTTTGAAGGATCTAAGATGTTTTTTTTGGTCTCTAATCTAAAACTCTCAAAATAAAATATCCAAAAATGGAACAAAAATTATTTCAACAACATCTTCCAAGATAAACTTAAAATGGAAGAAGAACTTAATGAGCTTAATGAGGAAAGTATCAAGAATGGAATGAATAATAGCATCTTTTTAAAAGAAAAAGAATTACTATCCAAACAAGAAAACATTTTAGCTAAGGAAGAAATCTTTTGGAAATAAAAATTGAGAGAAACATGGCTAGCAGAGGGGGACACAAATACTAATTTTTTTCATAACAACACAATTAACAATAGAATAACAAATATCAAGAATGGTGCAGGAAGATAGGTAGATACGCCTGTTAAGGCTAAAAATTTGCACCTTGTTAAACTAGACAAGTTTAACAATTTTGCCTAACATGGGATTCATTTCTGCATGTGGGAAATGCATAACTTGAAATGAAACCTCTGGATTCTAGGCCGGTTCCTATAAGATGATCACCTATAACTCCTCAAAAACTAATTTAAACTTTGTGGGAAAAGAGATTGAAATTATAGAAATGAACATGCAAACTGAAAACTAAACTTAGGAAAACCAGGTGATACACCAAAGAGATAGGAAACTGAGAAGATAATGACCTTTCTTTTTGGAAACTGTAAGTTCTATCATTGAAAATAAAGAACTTCTATTCTATATAGGTGTGCATAAATATTTCATAATAAGTCCCTTAAATGGATTAACAAGGAGGAGCAATTCTTCACCTGAAATTCCTATGAATTTTGGGCACAAATTATAACCTGCACACAACATACATTCCTGCAACAAGGTAATGGATGAGAAAAAATATCAAGGAGTTATAAACTCACTTACTATTTCTATCAATCATCACTTTGACACATAGCCACAGAAAGAAAGAAGGCCTGAACTTGATAGAAAAAATACTCCAAAAAGTTGTCAATATATATCAGTCTCCAAAAGAGTTACAAATTTCTGCATAAAAATGCCAAGACAAAAATATGTCACAAAAGCCCTCCTCTGCATAATTAGAAATGATTGAAAAGTGAGTCCAAAACTCACTAAGTACAATCCACAACCCATTTTCAGATGCAACAATAAAGCCTGGAAAATAGGACCTAAAACTCCCTCCAAAAAGCATCAATAGACTGAAAAAGTCTAACCAAAGCATTAACCATCCATGTGACTCATCAAAACTACCCCCAAAAACCTCAAACTGCCAATAAATGACCTTTAAAAACTCCTTGAAAAGTTGAATCCACCCCCTAAACCTTCTCCACTCTCTTAAAAGGACTCAACAAACCCTATATACCCTGAAGATGTCTAGACAACTCATCCAACTCCTAAGAAGAAGCCCTCAAGCTATTAACACCCTTATCTCTCCATTATTTAATATTTAACAATTGGTTTATAATTGTACCAATTATTAAAATATTAAAATATAATAATATATGTATGGGTACATGATAAATAATAATACAATCATAAATAATTTAAATATTTTCTAACATATTTATATATATTAAGTAACAATAAATATTCACTTAGTAAATATAAATAAAAATTTATATTTATTAAGTAAATCATTCCATTATTATTTAGTATACATAAATATAAAAGATAAATTTAAATTATTTATGGTTTGATAAATAACCTAACATATACCCCTACATATATTATTATGTAAATCATGGCATAAGTCTTATGTTACGTGAGCATATACTTGACTTTTGGTAAATATTACATGTCAAAAGGAAATTGAAAATGCTTAAAGGGGAAAATAAAACTTTGAAACAAATGAGTCCCTTCATTTTGCATTTGGTCTTTCACAGAGATAAGAGAGAAGGAGAATTTTGAACCCTAAGAGCAAGTCGCCATTGATGGAGAGAAAATTAGTAGCTGTTTGGAAGCCATTACTACCACTGGGCCTTCATTCAGCACTCCAACTTCTGTTCTTTCTGTGTTATCTACTTTCTTTGGCTGTCATTTTTACTGGGCTGAAGCTACTATGATTGGGACTAGTTTTTTTAAGATTATAAACAGCCGCTATTGCTATTGTTTTCCTTGGATCTCTGCAGCCGATATTTGATCTTTTCCAAAAAAAAATCTATAAGTATAAATCTCTAGAAAAAAGCTGTGTTTTCTTTCTTCTGGGTTTTATGCAATTTAAAGTACAACCATTACTTGTTGTAAGACTATTCTTGGTATCTTTATAAATACATGAAGCTCTAAAAGGAAAGTTGTGCTTTCTTTGGGCATTTGGATTTTTGTCTACTCTTCTTCGCATTTTTCTGCAAGTATGAAAGTCTTAAAATAAATGTTGTGTGCCAAAGGGTTTGAAACTTATATTCTCTTTACTTGGATCTTATGAACAAAGCAATACAATCATTTTTTCATTCCATTGGAGCCATTTTTAGACTTGAGCAGATCTTCCAGGCTATGTTTCTTTTATTCTGTAGCTTAAAACTATGATTGCTTGATTATTTTCCCTATCTGAATGAGGGCATTTGCATTCATTTCTCCTTTATAAAAATGAACATCTAAAATGTTGCATTTTCTGGGTTTAAGAAATAATGAAGAACAGTCATATAGTTGCTACTAGTTATTTGAAAATGCAAAATTTTTGGGTTATTTTTTGTTCTTTGTGTGGCTGCCCTTACAAGCTTCTCCTTTCAACATACTTGTATTTGCTAAACATCTTCAGCTGAAACATTTATTTCCTTTCCTGCAGACCTTTAAATCAGTCATCTCTTTGTTTTGAAAAGCCATCTTTCTGAATTCTTCTTGCAAGGGGCAAGTGACATGTCATCTTTTTTGCAAGTAGCATTGTTGTAAATCATCAAACTGTGCAAATACTCAACTCTTCCTTGAAATTGTCACTCTTGATGGAATGGAAAAAATCTAAGAATTAGATCCACAAAAATATTTTCTCTTTGGCATTTCCTTAGAACTGGATTGCACCTTAACTTCAAAAATTTTCAGTTTTAAATTCCCTGACATAAGACTACCATGCCCACCATGAAAGAAAGTTGTAGAACTATTATTAGCGCTATCAGGTGCAGCATGACCTGTTGAAATGGTCTTTGAATCATCTAAAAACATATGAAGTTTCATGTTGTATTGTTCTCTAGCTCTGGATAGCTCTAATTTTCATTTCACCACAGTGGAAATATCTTCCTTAATATACTGCAAACCTGCTTGTATCTTTTCTCCATTCATGAAATTTTGTGAGCCTTTACTGGCTGCCATTGTTGGAGGTTTTATTTGCTGGAAACTATACTTCTCTTCCTCTGTCATTATGAAAAGGATTTTGGAAACTTATTTGGAGTAATTATTCCAATGTGTATGTCGGGCTCATACCCAAGGGTCGCCTCAAATAGGGGCACATACACATTGAAATAATTACTTTCATGCACATGAAATGAACACATTAGCATAAAAAATTTCTTTTCATAAGCACTTTCAGCACTCTGATGTTTTCTGCCTCTGATTTAGGATACCATTAAAACCACAGCATAGGCATAGAGTAAACTTAAGGTAACCAGCCATTGCTTAGATCCATAAAGGGATCTAACACCATTATTTTTTTTATAAAAAAAATTTGCAGGGTTCAAGAGCTTGCTAGGAAACTTGCAAAGACAGAACAAACTCAGGAGTAGCCAACCTCACCAATTATAACCAGTCAAAGCAACAAGCAATGACTGGTTAACCTTGACTTATCTCTCTCTTATTCTATCTTTTAATGTTGTTTTAAAATTGTAGGAGAAATAGTAGGCTATACTCACGGCTTGTGTGAGTCTTTTACTCGAATTGATCTTAAATACATGTATCTATATTTTCAAATGAATGAACTCCAAAATTGTATTTTATCATTGTCTAATACAAATGAAATGATTCTTTTCAGAATTCCACAATGTATTTTATCTTTTCTGGTTGTATATCAAATAAATGAGGTCAATTGATTCAAAAATGTATCTTTTGTAGCAAAAATGCTAAGGTAGTGAAATTTTGATAACATTTTGGCAACATCTGCTATGTGTATGCCTGCTATACATGAAACCAATAGTCTAAATCATTCCATTGGGCTAGGAGTCAACATCAAATTTTTTTAATACTCTCCCGAAAAGGGTGATTATTGTTTTCAGCCCCGTGTGATTTGCATGATTCATAATGATAGTAGGTTCGCCTTCATCATTGTGAATGGTGAACATGACTCTTGGCTGAAAACAAGGATTCTCATCTCATGGCTTCATAAAACACCTAAACAACAGGATTGTGTAAAATAGAGCAATGCTAGGTGTATGTAGGTATCGTAACCAAATATTCATATTTATATATATGTTGCATTAGGATGCATGAATTTGTTCAACTTTCTATTTATGAGCACATGTATGAATATGCCTAGTTGGCTATTGTATTTGCATGCAAGTAGGACTGTTATGTTTTCTACAATTCCTCTGGAGACTTGAAAACCCTTATTGAAAGTAGGAAAACACTAGGAAATCCTAGGAAGACTGTGCATAATAGCACTTAGGGAAAAACAAATGAAAAATTTCCCTAAACTAGACTAACTGGAAAGGGAAACACCTTAAACAAAACCATTTATAGGTTTTGAAAAATATCTTCCTTTTCATTGCAAATTATAATGAAAAACATGTCTTTGGAAAACTGTAAGGGGACAACAAAATGACATTCTTGTAAACAACATCAGTAACATTTTGTGAAGGACAAAGAGGACTTCACTTACTTGATCAAGCTGGTTGAAAGGACTATCATTTTCAAATGGGTCAACAAGCTGCATTAGTCCCTTTTCAGCTACACCTTCATACTCAGCTACTGACACAACTAATTTCTCCTTTCTTTCCTCCATATTGGCTAGATGTCTGATAGTGCATCCATGTGAGATAACAAACTTGGAACTCACTTTGAAAGGCTCTAGCTCCTGAAATGTTACTTCAGGCTGATGGGTTACTTTTTCATGCTAGCTGGAAATGACTACCTCCTGCAGCTTGCGGGTAACTTTTGGAAATGTTGGCTTTTCATCAAGATGTAAGAAAAATGATTCTAACTCATCCCAAAAAAAGGTCTTCTTCTTTATCTGCCTTACCTTTTTGTAGGAGAGGCATATTTTTAACAACATAATTATCCTCCTAAAGGTTTTTGTAAGAATCCTAATTTGCTGATAACTTTTTTGTCCCATCTTGTTCAATAGGAAAGGGAAGCTCTTCACACCAAGCCATGATATCTTCTTCAACAACATGAAAACCATCAGAAAGATCATCCTCTTCATTATTATGCTTATTAGCTGCAATTCTTTGCTCATTGTCTTCCTTTTCTTGCTCTTGCTGAAGATAATTTTCAAGTTGTAACTAATAGGCTTCTTTCTACTTTAAAGTTGCAGAAATCAGGAGCCCTATTTTCTATTTGTGCTCCTGAAGCTCTTTCTCATGGAACTCATCATGAGCTCTTGATCTTCTTTGGAAATCCTCTTCATATTCAACTCCTCTATCAAACATGACCCTTATCAGCTCTTTATAGTCTTCAACCTCCTTTTCATGAATCATCTTCTATGCTTCCAACTCTCTTGCAAGGTTGGCTTCATGCCACTTAAATTGTTCCACCAAATATTTCTTCTGATGTTGCTCCTGCTGAGCCAACACTGCCTGTTGTTAAATGTGGGCTTGATAAGACCATTCCTCCTATCGCAACTCCAATTCTTTCTGGAAATTTAATTCTTGTTTCTCTTGAGAATATGATACCATATTATGTATGCTCACATTATCAGCTTGCTAAAAATTATTTTGTGAACATGCATGTTGATTTTGAATGAAATGGGTCTCTTGGAATTGGTAAGGTTGAAAATAAGACATATTTTCATGATAAGAAGACATGTTGTAGCATGTAGATAAGCTAGAAATTTTCTAGAATCATTGAAAATCAAAGAAATGAAGTTTGATTTTCTTAATACCAGCACTTTGTCTGCTAAACCAGTTGATACTTGCTCCAGAGTCGCCAGGTGTGCTTCTTTCTTGCCTCCGAAGGTAGAAACTACCATATTCTTATCAATCAACAACAGTATAAAATATTTTAAGAATTGAGAATCAGTTCTAAGTCCCACTAGGTGTGCCAAAACTGTTAAGGCTAAAAATTTGCACCCTATTAAACTAGACAAGTTTAACAATTTTGCCTAACATGGGATTCATTTCTCCATGTGGGAAATGCATAACTTGAAATGAAACCTCCAGATTCTAGGTCAGTTACTATAAGATGATCACCTATAACTCCTCAAAAACTAATTTAAACTTTGTGGGAAAAGAGATAGAAATTGCAGAAATGAACATCCAAACTGAAAATTGAAATTAGGAAAACCAAGTGATACACCAAAGAGATAGGAAACTAAGAAGATAATGACCTTTCTTTTGGAAACTATAAGTTCTATCACTGAAAATAAAGAACTTCTATTCTATATAGGTGTGCATAAATATTTCATAATAAGGCCCTTAAATGGATTAACAAGGAGGAGAAATTCTTCACATGAAAATCCTATGAATTTTGGGCACAAATTATAACCCGCACACAACATACATTCCTGCAACAAGGTAATGGATGAGAAAAAATATCAAGGAGTTATAAACTCACTTACTATTTCTATCAATCATCACTTTGACACATAGCCAAAGAAAGAAAGAAGGTCTGAACTTGATAGAAAAAATACTCCAAAAAGTTGTCAATATATATCAGTCTCCAAAAGAGTTACAAATTTCTGCATAAAACTGCCAAGGACAAAAATATGTCACAAAAGCCCTCCTCTGCATAATTAGAACTAATGAAAAAGTGAGTCCAAAACTCACTAAGTACAATCCACAACCAATTTTCGGATGCAACAATAAATCCAAGAAAATAGGACCTAAAACTCCCTCCAAAAAGCATCAATAGACTGAAAAAGTCTAACCAAAGCATTAACCATCCATGTGACTCATCAAAACTGCCCCCAAAAACCTCAAACTGCCAATAAATGACCTTTAAAAACTCCTTGAAAAGTTCAATCCGACCCCCTAAATCTTCTCCACTCTCCTAAAAGGACTCAACAAACCCTATATACCCTCAAGATGTCTGGACACCTCATCCAACTCCTAAGAAGAAGCCCTCAAGCTACTAACACCCTTATCTCTCCATTATTTAATATTTAACAATTGGTTTATAATTGCATCAATTATTAAAATATTAAAATATAATAATATATGTATGGGTACATGATAAATAATAATACAATCATAAATAATTTAAATCTTTTCTAACATATTTATATATATTAAGTAACAATAAATATTCACTTAGTAAATATAAATAAAAATTTATATTTATTAAGTAAATCATTCCATTATTATTTAGTATACATAAATATTAAAGATAAATTTAAATTATTTATAGTTTGATAAATAACCTAACATATACCCCTACATATATTATTATGTAAATCATGGCATAAGTCTTATGTTACGTGAGATGACTTTTGGTAAATATTACATGTTAAAAGGAAATCGAAAATGCTTAAAGGGGAAAATAAAACTTCAAAACAAATGAGTCCCTTCATTTTGCATTTGGTCTTTCACAGAGATAAGAGAGAAGGAGAATTTTGAACCCTAAGAGCAAGCTGCCATTGATGGAGAGAAAATCAGTAGCTGTTTGGAAGCCATTACACTGCTACTGGGCCTTCATTCAACACTCCAACTTCTGTTCTTTCTATGTTATCTGCTTTCTTTGGCTGCCATTTTTACTGGGTTGAAGTTGCTGTGATTGGGACTAGTTCTTTTTTAAGATTATAAATAGCTACTATTGTTGTTGTTTTCCTTGGATCTCTGCAGTCGACATTTGATCTTTTCCAGAATTTTTTTCTGTAAGTATAAATCTCTAGAAAAAAGCTGTGTTTTCTTTCTTCTGGGTTTTATGTCATTTAAAATACAGTCATTACTTGTTGTTGTGAGACTATTCTTGGTATCTTCATAAATACATGAAGCTCTAAAAAGAAAGATGTACTTTCTTTGGGCATTTGGATTTTTTTCTACTCTTCTTCGCATTTTTCTGTAAGTATGAAACTCTTAAAATAAATGATGTGTGCCAAAGGGTTTGAAACTTATATTCTCTTTACTTGGATCTTATGAACAAAGCAATACAATCATTTTTTCATTCCATTGGAGTTGTTTTTAGACTTGAACAGATCTTCCAGGCCACGTTTCTTTTATTCTGTAGCTTAAAACTATGATTTCTTGATTATTTTCCCTATCTGAATGAGGGCATTTGCATTCATTTCTCCTTTATAAAAATGAACATATGAAATGTTGCATTTTATGGGTTTAAGAAATGATGAAGAATAGTCATATAGTTGCTACTGGTTATTTGAACATGCAAAATTTTTGGGTTATTTTATGTTCTTTGTGCGGCTGCTCTTAGAAGCTTCTCCTTTCAACATACTTGTATTTGCTAAACATCTTCAACTGAAACATTTATTTCCTTTCCTGCAGACCTTTAAATCAGTCATCTCTCTATTTGAAAAGCCATCTTTCTCAATTCTTCTTGCAAGGGACAAGTAACATGTCATCTTTTTTACAAGTAGCATTATTGTAAATCATCAAACTGTGCAAATACTCAACTCTTCCTTGAAATTGTCACTCCTAATGGAATGGGAAAAATCTAAGAATTAGATCCACAAAAAGATTTTCTCTTTGGCATTTCCTCATAATTAGATTGCACCTTAACTTCAAAACTTTTCAGTTTTAAATTCCCTGACATAAGACTACCATACCCACCATGAAAGAAAGTTGCAGAACTATTATTGGCGCTATCAGGTGTAGCATGACCTGTTGAAATGGTCTTTGAATCATCTAAAAACATACGAAGTTTCATGTTGTATTGTTCTCTGGCTCTGGATAGCTCTAATTTTCATTTCACCACAGTGGAAATATCTTCCTTAATATACTGCAAACATGCTTGTATCTTTTCTCCATTCATGAAATTCTGTGAGCCTTCACTGGATGCCATTGTTGGAGGTTTTATTTGCTAGAAACTATATTTCTCTTCCTCTATCATTATGAAAAGGATTTTGGAAACTTATTTAGAGTAATTATTCCAATGTGTATGTCGGGCTCATACCCAAGGGGAGCCTTGGTTAGGGGCACATACACATTGAAATAATTACTTTCCTGCACATGAAATGAACACATTAGCATAAAAAATTTCTTTTCATAAGAACTTGCAGCACTCTGATGTTTTCTGCCTCTGATTTAGGACACCATTAAAACCACAGCATAGGCATAGAGTAAACTTAAGGTAACCAACCATTGCTTAGATCCATAAAGGGATCTAACACCGTTGTTTTTTTTATAAAAAAAAATTGCAGGGTTCAAGAGCTTGTTGGGAAACTTGCAAAGATGAAACAAACTTAGGAGCAGCCAACCTCACCAATTATAACTAGGCAAAGCAACAGGTAATGACTGGTTAACCTTGACTTATCTCTCTCTTATTCTGTATTTTAATGTTGTTTTAAAATCGTAGGAGAAATAGTAGGCTATACTCACGGCTTGTGTGAGTCTTTTACTTGAATTGATCTTAAATACATGTATCTATATTTTTAAATGAATGAACTCCAAAACTATATTTTATCATTGTCCAATACAAATGAAATGATTCTTTTCAAAATTCCACAATGTATTTTATTTTTGATGGTTGTATATCAAATAAATGAGGTCAATTGAGTCAAAAATGTATCTTTTGTAGCAAAAATTCTAAGGTAGTGAAATTTTTATAACAACGCCTACACAAATTGCAAAACTTTTTTTCAACTACTACACGAATCTTCTAAACAATTACGAACGTTCAAATCTTTCAGCACAAAACACCATGTTAAATTCAATCCCAAAGCTAATTACATACGAAGATAATAAATTCTTAAACAAGGCATTCACTTTGGAAGAAATAAAGGATGCATTATTCATTCTTAACTCAATCAAATCTCTAGGACCTGATGGCTTCCAAGCCCTGTTCTTCCAGAAATGTTGGCAGATCCTAGGGATAGACTTATGGTAAGCCATAGAAGCTACTAGGCAATCAGGCTCATTATTGGCAAAAATTAATAACACTTTTCTAGCACTCATACCCAAAAAAACTAATTATGAGACTCGAGGAGATTTCTGACCCATTGCACTATGTAACACTATATATAAAATATTAACCAAGGCTCTAGCAAATAGACTCAAAGAGGTTTTACCCAAATCCATCTCAGAAGAAAAAATATGATTTGTACCAAAAAGACCGATACTAGATGGAATAATCATCATTCAAGAACTCATCCACTCTATACAAACCAAAAAAGAAGCTTGCATGCTAATGAAACTTTGGAAGCCTTATGAAAAGGTTGATTGGAGGTTTATGTGCAAATCATTGGAAGCCTTTGGATTCTCACATCATTGGACCAACCTAATCTTCAACTATATCTCGACCCCGAAGATCTCTTTACTTATTAACGGTACTCCGAAGGGATTTTTCAGCATTTCTAGGGGAATTAGACATGGGGACCCAATTTCTCCCTTTCTCTTCATAATCATGGAAGAATCATTTGGTAGAGAAATAAAAAAAGGCACAAGTAGAAAAAAAAAATTAAGGGTGTCTCGTTCATTGACGAGATTTTCAACATAATACATCAAAAATTTGTGGATGATATAATTCTCCCAGGGGAAAGCACAGTGGAGGAAGCTAAACATTTCAAACAAATAATTAAGACACATACGAAAGCATTAGGACAAATGGTTAATACAGAAAAATAAAAAATATTCTTCCAAAATACTAATCCTATAATAGAAAACAACATATGTAATGTAATGAGCTTCAAAAAAGGAACCTTCCCATGCAAATATCTAGGTGTACCAATAGAAAAAGGAGCCAAAGATAGCAAAGCGTGGGATCACATCTTAGATAAATTGGGAAAAAAAATAGGAAATTGGAAAGGGAAATGGCTCACAAAAGCTGGTTGAGTGACAAAAATCAAATCAGTTCTTTCTTCTATCGCAACTTGTCAGATGTCTTGTTTACCACTTCCCAAAGGAGTAAAAAAAATAGATAAATAGCTTAGGGATCTATTCTAGAAAGGAACAAATGATAATAAAAAACTAGCGTTGATTAAATGTGAAAACATATGCAAACCAAAGGATAAAGGGGGATTAGGTATTAAGAACCTCAGTTGGCAAAATGAAGCCTTGGGAGCAAAGTTATTATGGAGAATGTATGTTGAAAAAGATAGCAAATGGGCACAAATACTCAATAGAAAATATCTCAACAACTCTAACCCCCCCCCCCCCCCCTCTTTGTTTAGAACTTTCAACCTTGCTAAAGGGTCAAGAACATGGAATTTTATGATGCAATGTAGTCCTCTCACTCAAAAAAACCTAACTTGGGATTTAGGGAGGGGAAGAGAAGTATTTTGGGAGGAATCTTGGGTGGGTCTCGCCCCCTGCCCCCCCGACTCTTATGATCTTCCCCCCAACATCAAAAACACATTGATAAATTTATGGGGCAAGCATGTAATTGACTATAAATGCAAAGTAAATGGAAACCAAATCAAAGAATGGTCATGGAATTCAATAGAAGAAGCCACATTATTAGAACAAGAAAAACAACAATACAAACTATTTATCAATCAAAGAGCAGCGAGTTACAAGGATAGACGAGATAAACTAATCTGGGGGGCCTCAAGCTCAGCATTTTATAATGTCAAAAAAGGATATGAACTAATAATTAATTCATAATGATGGGACCAACTAGAGATTCCCCTAGAATTATGTTGGGATCCAATGTGTCAACCTAAGGTTGGTTTCTTCCTATGGGCATCCCTACAAAAGATAATTCTCACAGCTGATAGATTCACCGAAATGGGGTTTGAAGGTCCCTCCAGATGTCTTCTTTGTAAAAAAGAATCAGAGACAACAGAACACCTATTGTTTCAGTGCAGCTTCACCAAAGAATGTTGGCAATGGTTAAGTCAAAAACTCAGCTCGAAAGAAACCTTTCCAAATAGCCTTTGGGAACACTTACAAAGTTGGCCCAAACATGGGCAATCCAAAATCTACAATGGTTTGTGGAAAATATCGTCAATAATTCTTTTATGGGAAATTTGGAAGGAGAGGAATAGAAGGACTTTACACAATGAAGAAATGAACTCTGGTTCATTCCAAAATAGAGTAGAGGCAAGCATAGTAGAATTCATTAACAATAATCTCAGAAATACAGTCAAAGAAAAAGGATATTTCTCTGAGTAGGATGTAGAGATGTAAAGTAAATCAAACAATTTAATCAATCCCCCAGTGGTATACCCTAAAGTAGATAAGAAAGCTAGATTGAATTGTAAATGGGAGCCTTTACCAATAAGCTGGGAAAAACTCAATTTTGACGAAGCCTCGAGAGGGAACCCAGGAAGAGTAGGTGTAGGATGTATTATTCACTTGGATAAAGGATTATGGCTAGCTAGAAGAGTTAGATCTCTAGGCCTCACCTCTAAAAATAATGCAAAACTTGAAGCTCTAATAGAAGGATTATGACTCAGCATAGAATTAGGAATCCCAAAACTAATCATAGAAGGTGACTCTCAAATCATTCTCAATGCTATTAGGAAAAAGAAGACGCCCAATTGGAAACTAAACTCTATCTTGGAGCAGGCTTTACCCTTAATTGATAGATTTGAAGATATCAGGATTCAACATATTTATCAGGAAGGAAATTATGAGGTAGGTAAGGTAGCAAACTTAGGTGTTGAGGGTATAAATATTAACGAAAGACAATCAGTTCCATAAAATTATCCTAATATTAACCCCAAATACATACAAACTTCACAATTGGTGTTCTAAGGATAGATCATAATTATAGAAGGTAGATAGAAATGTATACAAATTAAAATTATATAAATTTTATAAACTTCAATATCACACAACAATAAAAATATTACTTAGCCTTAATAACTAATAAACTATCCATCAGTCATCTTGCAGTACGACATGAGATTTGATGTAACAATTAAATTAAAACTCAATCCTTAGACACATGCGCTTTAACAATTGATACATTTATGATGGCTTTAACAACACTATGAAGTCTAATGGCGATACAACAACACAGGAATGAATAGATTAAAACAACTCTATGAAAAATCAATTGTGAATAAGTTAAACTGCATAAATAAACACAAAGTTGTATACATAAAACAATCTTTAACAAAGATATCATTCACCTATGTCAGTTAAAACAAATAACATTAAGACACATGGAAAAAATGAATTATTTATGCTTTCACATTAAAATACAGGCAACATTCACACTAAAGATGTCAATATAAGCAACAACTAATAAATGACCAATATGATGATAGCCAAAATCTACACACACTCTTTACATTTCACAAAGTACCTAATAATCACAACAGAGCAATACAAAAGAAGAGAAATGAAGATTTCAAATAAAAATTAAATCTAAAGGCAAAGAATAATCGATCAACAATGATAGCAAACAAGACTTAAACAATAGGTATTATTTCCAAGATTAAACAAAAAAGATAAAATCCATAAATATGATCTATTTGGTGAATTATCTAAAACATATGACCAGCATAGGAAGTATCTACATTCATAAATGTACATGATTAAGTACTAAACAATAATTAGTAAACTAGATATAATCTTACAAAACATGAACTTAATAATAATACACAAAATGTTTCAATTCAATTAGCAATGAAGCATGGAAAATATAAATAAAATTTAAACAAACTAGGAGTTTAGTATCAATTTTAATTTTTGGGTTACTAACGACTAACATTTTATGTAAGTTCAGAGCTTCAAGGTTGCAGGAACAAGTGCAAACAAACACGATCCCAAATATCACAATTCAGAGGAGACTCTTTTGTATAAAACTAATGAAATTGAGTTGAAATTGTAATGTAACTCTATATTAAGGAAACTGGGGTATGCCCCTTTTAATCTATATTTTATAGGATTTTGGTCCCAAGCAAGGTTAGAGGTTTTCTTTCCTCTGTTCTTTCCTACCATTTCCCATTTGAATGAAGAATATGTATTCTTTATTCTTTATCCTTTATTATATAATATAGGGCCTTGGCCTTTTACCAATAAAAATAATAATAATCATGCTGAAGGGGAAGGATTATGAACTCATGTCACCTAGATGAATTTGGAAAGGTAAAATATCATAAACTTGTCCACTATTTTAAGACAATAAAATGGCTTAGGTTGGGATTCAGACCTGAATGTTATCTCCCCTCTCTTACCATTGAGATTTTGCAATAGGGCATGCTCATCTTGACAATTCAGGGAAGTCAATGTCTGATACCTGCAAACCTACATAAAATACAAGCATGTACATTGTGTGCATCCCTCAAGCAAGTAACTATGACTTCATCCCTCGACCACATCAAACATGTCAAATAGAAACGTAAAACATACATGTTAGCCATACACATGCAAGTATGGGGTAAGTAAAATCATAAATTTAAACAACATTTTAAATATATAAATAATCATCATCAAGGTAACTAACATCATCTAATTGCAAACACGTGATATCTCAAAACTATCTAATATCAAATCACCATGTAATGTCATACATCCAAAATCTCATAATAAAGTTGAAATAATCAATGCACACATGAAAGTGGCCTAAAAGAGTTTGGAAATATAAAACTGAAAAGACAAACTATGGGTGGGTACTACAAAAATTATACTTGCATTCAATTTTCATGTGCCTTTTGTTGAATTGTTATAAGTTATTTTACCTTCTCATGTTTATTTTATTGTGCAAAATCTCTTAAGATTGTTGATGTAATTTTGTCATCATATCAAAGTGTCCTTGATTTGTATCACATTCCTATGATCATGAAATTCATTTCTTTCACCATATTAGACTCTTGATACATGGAATTTTTCTTTGATTTGGTCATAAAATATACTACTTGACTAACAATATGCTTGCTATTTCGTCATTCTGTGAACAATTTCATCACTATCAAGCAAGAGAATAATGAACAAGAAATATTTACCATTAAATGGGTTTCCTTAACCCTTATTCTTACATTCAAGACCAATATACTAACATACTTTTCATGGATCATGTTTGGTCATTTCATCATCATCGTATGTGTTATCTTCTTGTAGATATTTTCCTTTACTATTGATTGTGATTTTTCCTTTAATGAACTTCTTTCTTTTCTTTGTAATTATATGCTAAATACCATCTACATGGAGTGATTGGCATCTTTTCCAAAACTTTAGAGATGTCAAGGACTCATCTTCTCGAAATCCCAATACCCAATCACCTTTTGCCTTGCCTTTCCTTTGTTTTGCCTTTTTTGTCTTTCAACAATCAGTGGATTGAAGGTGTCATATTTTGATGACACCCCTGAGTCCGTGATCCTAGATTCTCCTTCTTTCCTTGACATGTTTCATGTCTTAAGAATTGGAAATTAGAGGATTAAATATTCTATGGAAATATGACACCCCCAAAAATCTAAGCTTTGGTGCCCTAAAGAGCCATAATTTTCCACAAACCCTTGTTGGTACCCATATAGACCCCGAAAATAAACTTTCAAGTTTAAGGTCTTGAACCTCTTGGAACTTAGTTTAAAGAGGTTCAAAGTGGTTCAGTTTGCATAAGAGCTTCATGGGTTCAGATGTCCAATTCAAGTTTGGATTCAACAAAACTAGTAAGGGCTCAAAAGTTCAAATATTCATAATGCATGGTCCAAACATGCGATTTTATGAGGGAAATGTGGCTCAGTTCACTTATGCCAAATACAGAGGATGATTCCAAACTGTTTAACAGAGCATCCAACAATCATGACCAGCAACAAAGATCTCCAGATTTAATAAACACAGAACCAAAACACACACTCACCCTTGTTACCATCATGAAGGAGGAGCTCGACCCACTGTAGACCCAGATGATATTAAAGCTCAATTGCAAAGGAGAGAGGGGGAGCACATAGTTTGGATTTCAAATGTGGCTTCTTGGGACCTCTTCATATGGACGTGTTTCTTCAATGGCTTGAACAAGAGAAAGCTCATTTAACACATCATCAAACTCTATTAAATGGGATTTTGTAGACATGGGATATTCTTCTACCATGATTGAAAAGGCTATTAGTATACATGGAAAAGAGAATTGGAATGAAATACTATAGTACCTCTTAGCTTGTAAAGTTGCTAATTATTCATTAGATCTTGTTACTATGAATCCAACTATTGATTCGGAGAGATTAGAGGGTGATTGTGAAACTAATTTTGGGTACAAGAGAGTTAAAGGTGAAGACACATTTGTTGAACATAGGGAACTCGAGGAAGATGGATCAAAAGATATAAAGGTAGATTATAGCATATCCTCTTTGTTGGAAATGGGCTATGCTAAGAAAGAAGTCTCTTCAGCAATTGAAATAAATGGGACTAATACTCTGATACATGAATTGGTTGACTTTATAGACCCTCATTTATGTGGGAAAGAAGGTGAGAAATATGCAAAAGATGGAGTTGTTGGTTCCCATCAGGATAAGAAGCAGAAGATACAAGATGAAGAGTCATGTGCAAGTCAATTTCGTAAAAGAAGGCAAACAAACAATGTTTGGAGTATGTGATGCAGTCCCTAATTTATGTGCTGAGGAACTAATTGGTTTTGGAGTTCCTGGGAAACCTATTGGCTAGTGCTCGAAGGAAATTAGTGTGTTCATGCAAGGGCCACTGTTTTTCTATTATGAGAATGATGCTTTCGCACCAAAGGATATTTGGAAGACAATATCTGAACAATTCAATGGTATTGAACCAGAGTTGGCACACTTTTAAAGGTGGACGACACTGATGTTATCAATTTTATACTTCCTACAAAGATAATTCCACTATGTTTGCAGACAATGGAGATGGGAAGTGAACTCTCAAAGATAGTGGCAACTATTTTTTATCCAAAAGATACCCTGGGATGATGTGGGCTAGCTTATATTTGCGCAGTTGTAGAGCGCTCCTATGCAGTAGATGATGTGTTGGGAAATATGGTTTCATCACTTGTAGAACAACCATCTGTGTGATTGCTCAAACACATAATTTGTTGTTATCTTTGATTTTCTAAAAATCCAAGGGCACGTGCCCAATATATAGACCCTATCATAGCAGATAGGTAAGGAATAAGATCACATGAATGATGCTAGAACCAAGAAGAAATAGATCATCCATAGTCCCAATAAAATCCATACCACAAATCACTAAGTTGGAATTTGGGATCCTCAGGCCCATGTGATGAGGAATTATAAGGTACAATAGAAATATCCAAGCATGATAAGAAGGAAGTCTTTCTCCACATTCATTTGATAGAGCAAGCAATAGAAGACCACCTTGCAGTACCCATACAGTAACATGGCATTGAGAGAGATCCATCTATAAAAGCATCATATTTTATTTGGAGATGCATGGAAGGCCTCGGGTAGTTGGAGCCATGGTCACCTAAGTGTAAAATTTCAAGTTACCAGTGCACATGTCTCCCATTCCTCCTAGCAGCAGTTGTAGGTGATGCAGAGAAGTTGTTTTGGGAGATATGTTAGTGTGCATGAGCTTTGAAAGCTCTATTTGACCTGACACTGGAGTGCACAGGAAATTTCCATATGGTGGTTAGGAATTTTGGTATATTACATGGGTTGGTTTGAAATCAAATATGGGCTAGATGGATGCACAGTAGAAATACTTATCTCAATTTATTAAAAACAAGACACATCCTATCTATGCCACTCAATCACCAATTAAAAGATTGACGTCTCTTTTTAATACAAGGTCATATTTTTAATGTTTTAGTGAACACACTGTTGTAAAAGGCATTACATTAAAATAAAAAGCCTTGAGAATGATTCAATAGTCGAGAATCATACAAATCCAAGATTCAGTTACGAAAACTGAATAACATCCTGCCATACCTATTAATTGGAGGAGGCTCGATGAAGAAAGGGTTCCAATTTTCAGATTTTTCTAGGGGAGACTTTGAGCTACAATAGAATAGGAGCTGTGAATGTAGGAGAGAAAGATCTTCCTCATTGTAGACTTTGTGCTAAGGGGGGGAATGAAATTTTATTATGATTGTAATGCATGGAAAGGGATATTTTATTTTCAGATAGTGATCAATGTACAGGAAAAGCAAAATCTTTGTTATTTTGTTGTGTTTACAAAAGGGAAATGTTAGCACACTAAAACTTTGAGTTTAGATGCTCATTTTCTGATTAATATTCATCTTGGAGTGATATTGGTTTTCTTGAATACATATTTGTTACATCTGATCATCAACATGATCATCTTTGGCCTTTGTGCTCTAGTTTTTTCGCATTTTTGGAAAGAATAGTCCATCTTTCTCTTTTTGTTCTTTTTATAATGTAGCGTTTGGGTAAATGAACTTTGTGTCATTTACTATTTATTTTCTTTCAGTTAGTTTTTCCCTTCACATCTATGTTGTGTTTACAGATAGATGTTTGTAAGCCTTTATTGCTTACAAGTTAAAAGCATTATCAATTATATTTTAGTTGATCCATTGTAAATCCTACATGGGGAGCTGTACCTGAATAATTCAGAGGGCGCTTACACTTTTCAATAGCGAAGTGACCCAATTGTTGGTGTTGGTTGAGTCTTCTTGTTTGGGCTTTTTGGGGTCATTTTGTAGGTGTTTTCTTGGAAGACAAATCTATTCACCGAAAACCCTAAAAGGTAACTTAATTGCCAATGCAAGTTATTGTTATCTTCCCTCCATGCTTATAAAAGGGTAATTTAATGCTCATTTTCACACACTAATTTTGTGAGCCTAGAGTAATTATCAAGTTTTTAGTCCTCTGGTGTGAACAGATCTTGTTGTTTATGTGACTAGTGAGATCCTTGAGAGTGTAGCCTTCACATTCAATGATTGACACCTAGCACTTCATCTTTTCTTATGTAGTTTTTTGGTTTTGTGCTATGTTTTAATTGTCTTAATTTTTTGTGCTTTTTTTGTTTTCTTCTTCATTATTGTTAGGTAGTAGTTTAGAGTGTAGGTTAGGGTTAAACTTTAGTTAGTTTATCTTCTTGCTTTCAATAAACATTGTGCTATTAGATGGCCAAATTAGGGCATCAAACAAGACCCTAACTAATACTTGCCTTAGACAAGTTTAGAGTAAATACATGAAAACACACCCTAATTAGATCTACAAACCAACTCAAGAAAGTACGAGGCTTGTTAGAAGTATGAAAAAATGAAAAGAAGTTAAGGAAAGAACCCAAAAAAGTGTAATGCAAGAAGGAATTTTACCATAGACCAAGAATGAGATAATGCTTCAATATCAATCACCAACATGAGAATGCTCCAAGAATCCAAACAGTGAGCCAAGAGATTTTAAAAGGGGAAAGCAAAGAAAACCCCTTGTGTATGATATGAATGAGACAAAAAAGAGCCTAAAGAGAGAGAATTTGAGCAAGAAGCTCAATACAATAATGAGAGAGCTAAGGAAAGAAAAGATAAAATTGTGTCAAAGAATGTGAGAAAATTGTATCAAGTGTGTGGAAAAGCATCTCTTAAGTAGAAATGAGTGAAGGAGTTTGCATGTAAATCCCATGTGAATGAATGCCACATTCATACTAAGTGTGAGCATCCTCATAAGTGTTAGATAACTGGGGGGAGGGTGAATCAATTAAATCTAGTTATCCTACAGTCCCAAACTCCTAGATGTATATATTGAAACTTTTTCAAACAAATAATTAACTTGGTAAGATTGTTATCAATAACTTTCTATTCATTTACTGAATACTAGTAAATTCAATACTGTGTTTACCGATTAATCCAAAATATGAAATGTGTAAAGTAAACTAACAATTCAATCACATCAAGTACACATAACACAAGGATTTTAACATGGAAACCCTGTAAAAGGAAAAACCACTTGGGACTGGTAACTCAAAATATTTCACTCTTCTAAAGTGAGCTCGGTTAGGAGCCAACCCTGTTAAAGGTTACAATGCACACTGTAAGGTGTGACCTGATTAAAGGATTTATCACTACCAGTTAACTCTGGACCAGCATTCACTATGGGGTCAAAAAGAAAACCATCAACATTCATGGAATGTCATATTGAAATACAAATAAGACTGTTAAGTCCACTCGGTTAAGAGATTTAGTTGTAAAAATAGTTAAAATGATACAATAGTGATCTGATTCAAATACAACTAAGATTGCAGATTTTTAGATCTATGCTAATCTTAAAATACCTCCTGTAATCAATAATCACTTCAATCCTTCATATCCTTCAACATATTCACCTCAGTCAATAATACTCTAACACTCAGTTATACCTGCAATTCTGCTTGGTTATGTTTGTAACCAATTTGATCAATGGTGCATGAAAATAGCCCTTTCATGTGATTTCTCATGTAGATTCAATTAGCTCCAGACTCAATAATCAATCTCATGTCTCTTTAAATAGACGTCATAAACTATTTTCTTCTCATCCATTAGATTTTGCCTCTTAATCTCCATCGTCCATTTTTTTGCTTCAAGCTTCCTCGGTAGATGTGTCTCTAACACATTTCATCCTTCTCCATTCTATCAACTCTAAATTTTTGCAGTCGTTAGATCCTCACAACTAACTTTATCTTTTACCTCAGAATCACAAGCAACTTGCTAGCTCATCAATTCAGTCAATTGTTATAAACTTTGATTTTTTCACTTACTCGGTCAATACAAAAATGTGTTGGTGAATACTAGCTTCATTATTATTGATACTCACTATACACTACACTGGCTCGGTGTATACAAAAATCTTCAATTACCGACCACATTAACTTGTTCAGTTCTGATCTCTAATACATAACAAATTCATGTAATACAATCAAGTCAACAAAATGATGCCATAGATTCATCAATAAGTTACCCAATGTATACCTTAGCCATATCTCCATATCCATCTCTTCTTCATGTACATTTTTGCAACATCTTTCTCAATCATCAATGTTCTAGTACAATCAACTATGGATCTATTCCTCCTTTCAGCAATTCCATTCTATTGTGGTGTTCTTAGTGTAGAAACCTGTCTTTTAATTCCATGCTCATTATAAAAGTTAGTGAATTCATCATAAATAAAGTCGCCTCCTCTATCATATCTTAAGCATTTTAACTCTTTTCCACTTTCCTTTTTTTACTTTAGCTTTATACAATTTAAACATTTTGAAAGCTTCATATTTCTCTTTCAAAAATATAACGGTCATCATCCTAAAGTAGTCATCAACAAATAGAATAAAGTATATGTCACCATAATAACTCTGAGTTCTTATAGGACCATATAAGTCGGTATGAACCAACTCCAAAATAGCTTTAGAAGAGTAGGTCTTGCTCTTGAAATTAATTTTTGACATTTATCCCATTTGACATTGTTTGCACATGACATGGTCAGGTTTAGATAAGCTCGGTAAACCTCTAACTTTTCTTTTCTTACTGATCTTAACCATGTTGTCAAAATTCACATGACACAACCTTTTATGCCACAACCACACATCTTCAGTTCTATCCATTAAATAAGAAGTTTCAGTATTGTCAAGATAACATAGATTACCTTTAGATTGCTCACCAGTACCGACCAAATTTTTTGTTTCATCATAGATCTTCACCTTCCTACTTCCAAATGCAACTCGGTGACCTAAATTATTCAACTATGCTACACTTAACAAGTTATAGTTAAGTCCCTTCACCCAATATTCATTTTCACATTTGATCATATTGTTCAACATGATAAATCCTTTTCCTTTTACTTGACAAGGTGTATCATTACCCATTTTAATAGATCCTCCATTATAGTGTTCAAGGTATTCAAATTTATCCTCATCACCAGTCATATGATGTGTAAAGCCACTATTAATAATCCATGTATCATTCTTGCTAACTTTAGAGATAAGTGTTGTTTCTACATACCTTTCTTCTTCTTTTGAATCTTCTTTCAAAGCTATAAATACCACCTCAATATCTTCATCAGTGTCAGTGTCGGTGTCATCATCATCATCATCTCCAACAAGGTAACATGCCTTCTTGCCTTTGTCTTTGTAGTCTCGGTTGTTTCTTCTATCACAGTGTCGGTTGCCTCTATGATCTTGGTTATCTCTTTTGTCATTGTTCTTTTCACCATATCGATCATTGTCATTGTCATCATCTTTCGAGTTAGGACATCTAGCTGTAATATGACCAATTTATTTACAATTAAAACATGCTATAGGTAATTTTCCTATATACCTTCCTTTACCTTTCTGCAACCTTCTAGCCATTAGTGCTTCAAGTTCATCAAGTCCATCTTTATCACTATCACTGTCACTTTCATTTATTATCATATGTTTACTATTTGATTTTCCAATTTTCAAAGATGACATAAATGCAGACTCAACACTCAGTATAATATCGTTATCATAGTTATTAAGCTAAAAAGTAGTCAATTTACCGATTAGACTATCAAGTGTAAGAACATTACTCGGTGCAGATCTCATTTCATGAATTGCAGAGATTCTAATAGCATAGATTGGCAACAAGGTTCTAAAAAATTTACTCACAATAGTGTCTTCATCAATAACATCTCCTGCTCCTCAGATAACATTGACAACCTCCTTGATTTGGTTATTATACTGTGAAATGTTTTCTCCTTCTTTCATCTTAATGTCATCAAATCTTCCTCTAAGGATTTTAGCTCTTTCTCTCATCACATTCACATCTCCTTTGTAAACTAGTGTCAGTTTGTCTCACATTTATTTTGCTGAAGTACATGCTTTGATATCTTCAAATTCT
The DNA here is from genome assembly GCA_027943335.1 of Chamaecyparis obtusa. Lineage (NCBI taxonomy): Eukaryota > Viridiplantae > Streptophyta > Pinopsida > Cupressales > Cupressaceae > Chamaecyparis > Chamaecyparis obtusa. The sequence continues at coordinate 2,333,708 of BSBK01003688.1, read as the reverse complement.
GCATTAGATAGGGTAGCAACAATCTCTATCATTGTCATGTTATGTTCACGTCTATCTCTAAGTTGATCAACAGTCAAAGGTCTAGTTGTCAATTGTATGTAAGTATTGGTTAGGTAAAATACTACAAATTCTCCAATTCCAAATATGTGCAACCTCATTCTGCTTTGCCATGTCGAGAAGTTGTCTTTGTTCATCTTTGACACCTCTCTCTTATACATATTGTGATCTTTATCTCAAGTCCTTCAAACTTTCTTTTCAAGCACACAAGCTCTGATACCAATTGTTAGATAACTAAGAGGGGGGGTGAATCAGTTAAATCCCAATTATCCTACAATCCCAAACTCCCAGATGTATATATTGAAACTTTTTCAAACAAATAATCAACTCGGTAAGCTTGTTATCTATAACTTTCTATTCATTTACCAAATACCGGTAAATTCAATACTGTGTTTACCAATTAATCCAAAATATGAAATGTGTAGAGTAAACTAACAATTCAATCACATCAAGTACACATAACATAAGGATTTTAATGTGGAAACCCTGTAAAGGGAAAAACCACATGGGACCAGTAACCCAAAATATTTCACTCTTCTGAAGTGAGCTCGGTTAGGAGCCAACCCTGTTAAAGGTTACAATGCACACTTTAAGGTGTGACTTGGTTAAAGGATTTATCACTACCAGTTAAGTATTGACCAACATTCACTATGGGGTCAAAAAGAAAACCATCAACATTCATGGAATGTCATATTGAAATACAAATAAGACTGTTAAGTCCACTCAATTAAGAGATTTAGCTGTAACAATGGTTAAACTAATACAGTAGTGATCTGATTCAAATAAAACTAAGATTGCAGATTTTTAGATCTATGCTAAGCTCAAAATACCTCCTCTGATCAATAATCACTTCAATCCTTCATATCCTTCAACATATTCAGCTCGGTCAATAATACTTTGATGCTCGATTATGCCTACAGTTCTGCTCGATTCTGTTTGTAACCAGTTTGATCAGTGGTGCATGAAAATATCCCTTTCATGTGATTTATCCTACAGATTCAATTAGCTCCAGACTCAATAATGAATCTCATGTCTCTTTAAATACACATCATAAACTGGTTTCTTCTCATCCATTAGATTTTTCCTCTTAATCTCCATCGTCCATTTTGCCACTTCAAGCTTCCTCGACAGATGTGTCTCTAACATGTTTCATCCTTCTCCATTTGGCCAAATCTAAATTTTTTCAGCCATTAGATTCTCATAACTAACTTTATCTTTTACCTCAGAATCATAAGCAACTTGTCAGCTCATCAATTCAGCCGGTTGTTATAAACTTTAACTATTTCACTTACTCGGTCAATACAGAAATGTGTCAGTGAATACTAACTCAGTTATTACTAATACTTGGTATACATTGCACTAGCTCGGTGTATACATAAATTTTCAATTACGGACCACATTAACTTGTTCAGTTCTGATATCCAATACATAACAAATTCATGTAATACAATCAAGTCAACAAAATGATGCCATAGACTCATCAATAATTTACCCAATGTATACCTTGGCCATATCTCCATATCCATCTCTTCTTCATGTAGATATCTCTTTTCTTTACAATTTTGTCTTTTTCAAATATTTGTAACTGTCATGATAAGTATAGTAAAAAATTAGTTGACATGAATGACAATACATATTGACTTATTTAATTACTTTACATATCACTTTAATAGCTCGATGATCTATAATCATTGTATTTCACTTGTCCATTTAGTTCATCAAGTTATTCAATCAGTTGTAGGTTACCAATAAGGAGGAATAAACTAATTTCCTTATTAAAGGAATTACAAGAAATGAGTTGTCCTCCCACTTGGACTAGAGGACAAAATTACATGTAGAAATTCCATAGGAATATCCTTAATTAAATAAGAGGAGGATACCTTGGTTTATCCTTAAATTAAATTAAAAAACCAAGGAAAGATTATAAATTCTAACACCCCCCTTTAATCTTTACTTGGGGTGATTACAACAAGGAGTATTAAACCCAAAATTTACAAAAATCTGCAACTTGATCTTCAATATAAGGAAGAAATGTATTGTCTTCAAATGTGCAAGTAGTCTATCGTATGTTGTACATGCATCTTTTGTAGAGCCAAGAGAAGTGGATGGTTCCTTTAAATGTGTTTAAGTGGAAGAATATCCACATCTTTAAGTAGACTTGTGATTCATAAGATTTGTGTAAATGAATTGATGTCTTTAATTTTCCTTGAAGGATCACCTGAAACATAGAACAAGAAAAAAAGGTAACTATCCACAAGTAGAATATCATATAACATTTAAGTTAGTGAAACTATGAAACTTTTGCATGAGATTTCATCAAAAAGAAAAGGAGCTAACATGAAATCAAGATAAACCAAATGGTCAACAATCCACTCTCATATCTCAAAATAAACACACTAATGCACAAAGGACCACAAACAAGGCCAACTAATGAAATATGCATCAACACTGCATTGATCTCATGGATATAGATAGTTTCTTAATGAGTCATCACTGCAAGTGTGTGGGTGATCAGTCCACAACCTACATGACTCGTGATCTAAGCAATGAAGTATGCAAACTCATCATCACATTAGTAATTTTACAAAGAGAAATGAGAGATACAAAATCATAATTCAAGTAGGACATCAAGAACCATAATCAAGGAGACATAATAATCTAAACAAACATTAACCAAATAAATATAGACATATGCTAAATAATAATTTGAACTAAGGATTATGAGAGAGAAAAATATATTGCCTTTCAAGTATAAGAGATATCCAACAAAATTTAGGAAAGAGTTCAAGAGCACCATCCTCACCATGAGGGAAAAAAATAACCAATGGAACAAGTTGATAAACATCAACTGAAGTAAGTGCATCCTAGTGAAACTTACAAATGGAACAAGTTGATAAACATCAACTGAAGTAAGTGCAACCTAGTGCAACTTACAAATGGAACAAGTTGATAAACATCAACTGAAGTAAGTGCATCCCAATGCAACTTACAAAACAAATTAATGGAATAAGTGGAGCCCATAAAAGATGCAACTAAATGCAAAACAATAGGTTGAATATAAAATCTAATAGTACTTAATGCTAAATAATGGAATAAAAATAATCCACTAGAAGACAATGTTGTAAGATTACTCACAATACTTGAACAAATTAAATTTGAGCAACATCAGTGATATAAAGTAACAAACTAAAGAAATAAATACCCCTTGAAGATGCACCATACCACTTAAAAAGGGCTAGTAACATTACGACGAATTGTAAATGCATGATGGGATTGATTACCATTATCCTCCTCAGAATTAGATGGTTGATTCATGGGCCTTTTATCCTTTTTCTTTTTAAAGCAGGTATTAGTAACATGGCCGTCTTTCCCACAATAGGTACAATGGGGTCTTTGATGATTTGAGTTATTATTGTTATTACAATTATTGCTACCATTATGATGGGTATTGTTATGATGATTATAATTGTTATTATGAGAATTATGATTATTATTAGAATTATTATGATTATATGATATATTATTTTGATTTTGATGCTTAGACACAAAAGCATGTTCAAAAGATCTAAGAGTACCAAATTGTAATAACTTAGCTTCCTCTTGATGTAAAAGATTTTGAAATATAGCATAACTTAATTGCGGAGCTAAACTAGGAATAGCAAGCTAAGAATGAATGTTAGTAATAAACTGTTGAAATTCTTTAGGAAGACATTTCTTTAGAATGATAGTAATTAATCTAATATCAGTTAAAGTAACATTTACACCACTTAATTGAGTTTTAATAGCATCAAATTTAAGTAAAAATTCATCCATGGATTTGAAATCAATATACCTTAAGTCTTCCAAGTTGTCTTGGAGTTGAATCTTACGTGATTCAGTGGAGCTATCATAAGTTTGTTGCAAAATGCCCCATGCTTGATGGGCTTTGGTACAATGTCGAATCAAGACATGTAGATCAGGAATAAAAGAAAGACCAATTAATCTAAGAGCTTCTTCATGTTTAACTTACCATGCATCTATGTCAGTTTGAGAAGCAGTGGCAGCTGGTTCAAGAGAGGCATCTGTAGCAATCTGGAGCAAATGCTTCAAATGAAATATGAAGGTAATATGTGTTTTCCATTGATGATAGTTAGAACTTGTTAATTTGATTTCAGGAATGAGGGTGTCTATATTTAAAAAAATAAATAAAACCCCTTTTAGAAAAAGTGAACAAATTTGATAAAACACCTTAATTTAAAAAAATGTTAAATGAAAAAATTAGCTATATAAAAGTAGAAACGGATCAAATAAACTTTGAAACACTAATTTAACGAAGAAATAAAATTATGTTTCAAAATTTAACTTAATGTTAACAAAGATCTAAATAGTGAAACTTAACAATTAAAAATTGTTAAATTAACTCATAAAACTAATTAAATATGATAAATTGTGAATTTAAACATAAAGATAATGATGAAGCAATAATAGTTAGAGAATTTAAATGGAAAAAATACAAGACTTAGATGTAAATGAGTTGAGATGAAAATTTAAGTTATTAATGTAATTTTAAACTTAATTAAAATGATCAAATGTTTTAAATGATTAAACTAATTTTAAATGATAAAAAATTTATAGAAGTATTTAAGCTAACGAGAAGATTAAATGTATGGTTAATTTAATTTCATGAAACAATGATTAATAAATTAAATGAAAAAATAGAATTGGATTGATTACAATAATTAACAAATTGATTATGATAAAATAATATTGTTAGAATAACTGAGAGGGGGGTGAATCAGTTATCCAGTGTCCCACAAAAAAATGTATAATTCAAAACAACTTCTCTAATTTCTACTCGGTAAACACTAAAAACTTTCACTGTCTGAACCTTTTACCGATTACCAGTCTAATACTTATAACAATTTACCAATCAAATATAACATGTAACATGTAAAGAATGATAACAAACAAATATCACAATCAACACATAACACAAGAGATTTAACATGGAAACCCTGTAAAGGGAAAAACCACCTGGGACCGGCAACCCAAAATTGTTCACTCTTCTGAAGTGAGATCGGTTAAGACCCAACCCTGTTAAAGGTTACAAACACACTGTCAAGTGTGACCTTGTTAGAGGATTTTAGACTAGAAGTTATCGTCCAACCAGCATTCACTATGGGGTTGATAGGATAACAATGTTCATTCTATGAATGATACATCATAAGACTTTTAGAGTCCACTCGGTTAAGAGATTTTGACTGTATACAATGGTTAAATATGTAATAGTAAATGACTTACCTTAATACAACTTCAATTGCAGATTACAGATCAATATTTAGTCCATACAAATCTTTCTGATCAATATTTCACTTCAGATTCAATACTATATCAACTTACTGTCCGTCGGTAATTACTCTTTGTAGCTTGGTAATTGTTCTGCAGCTTGATTCTTACTAACCAGTATGATCAAAATGCATGAAACCCTTGTTCACGTGATAATCCTATAGTTTCTACTTCTCCCGCCAGTCTACTAAAGAAATTATGTTCTCTTATATAGACGAGAAAATCATTTTCTTCTCCACCATCAAATTTTGCCACTTAACCACATTCATAGATTTTGTCGCTTCAAACTTTCTCGGTACTTATGTCAATAACATGTTTCAATCTTTTCTGTTAGATCTTCCCTAAATTTTGTCAGTCGTCGATCTATGTAACAAACTTTATATGTTACCTTGATGTTATACTCTTGCCAGCTCATCAATCTTATCGGCTAAACTAATCATTTAATTCATTCTGTCCCACTCAGTTAACAAAGAAATGTGTTAGTGAACACTGCTTGGTTAATACTGCGATCGGTATACACTACACTCCATTGGTGTATACTAGAAATGTTTCATTTACCAACAACACTGCTTTGTGTCTTTCAGCTCTATACTTCATCATAGATGAATGCAACATAATAAAGTCAATATCATCAAGTCATAGACTCATCAACAAGTTACTCAATGTGTTCTTTATCCTCATCTGTCATGTACATCTTTCCTCATGTAGATTTCTCTGGTCTTCATCTTTTTCACCTCTCTTCAGATGTCTCAGTTTAGTAACTTATAAGATAAGTGCTGTCAAAATAGTTGACATCAATGACAACATAATACTGATTTAATCATGTTACATATCTAATCAGCAACTTCTCAGTGATCTTTAATCACAAATTCTTCAACCAAATTCCAAATCAGTTGTAGTCCAACAATCTCTCCCTTTGGCATTGATGGCAACTCAAGTAATATGAAATGTACCATACACATACCAATTATACATTCTACAACTTTGTGAACAAAATGTTGTAAGTCGAATAGACTTAATATGTTTAATCACTACGTTACTGAACTAGCATTAAATAATACAGCTTTACCATTCTATAGTTGTGATCGTTTCAGTTCTCTTACTCCTGCTTTTGTTCTCTGTAACTAATCTTCAATACTCTGTCTCATTTAGATTGTCTCTCCCTTAGATAGTTCTCATCGGTGCTTGTTCCTTTTCATATGTTGTTTATCTCTCCCCTTTTTATTTCATAAACATCAAACTTAATCACAACCTTGAACATGATTCAAAGTGTGAGCTATGTTGCATCAACATGAATGATCTTTTGATAAAAGTAGGTTGATGCAACATCCAGATCACCTTAGTGACCGATAGACAGGGTACAGACCCCAAGTCTAGTCCTCAAGTATTCAAATGTGTCCTTTGGTAGGGGCTTTGTAAAAATATCTGCAAGTTGTTCTTTAGATGTGACAAATTCTAACTTTACGTACTTCTCTTGCACTTGTTCTCTTAAGTAATGATACTTAATAGATATATGCTTTGTCTTAGAGTGCATCACAGGATTCTTTGAAATATTAATAGCACTAGTGTTGTCACAATATATAATCACTGGATCAATGATTACCTCATTCATTCCTTCCAACACTTGTTTGATATATGCAATGTTTGAATAGTTAGTAGTAGCAGCAACATATTCTGCTTCAGCTGTAGACTGAGAAATACAAGCCTGCTTTTTACTTGTCCAGGTTACAAGTCTTTCACCAAAGAAAAATGCTCCTCCGGTGGTGCTTTTTCTATCATCCCAATTAGCATCGGTGTAAACTTTTAGTTCAAACTTCCCTTCCTTAGGATACCTTAATCCATAATTCTTTGTTTTCTTCAGGTATCTTAAGATCATTTTTGTAGCAATCATGTGTGATTCTCTAGGATTGGCAAAAAATCTTGCAACAATTCCCACAACATGTGCTATATCTAGTCTATTGTGAAATACGTACATCAATTTACCAATCATGGATCGGTAAAGTGTCTGGTTTACTTTTGTAGTTTCATCCTCCTTTGTCAATTTGCATTCAGTAGCCATCGATGTTCCCACAGGTTTTGCATCTTCCATGCCAAATGTTTTCAGTACTTCCTTTATGTATTTAGATTGTGTGATGAATATCCCATCACTCTGCTGAATCACTTGTAGTCCAAGAAAGAACTTAATCCCTCCAAACATAGACATTTCAAATTCCTTTTGCATTTCATCAGCAAATGCCTTGCAGACATGATCTGAGCCTCCAAAGATAATGTCATCAACAAATATTTCAGCAATGATAATAGTATCATCAGTATCACCTTTCACATACAAATTGTTGTTTTCACTTGTTCTAACAAATCCAATACTTAACAAGTAAGTATGTAGTCTTTCATACCATGCTCTCAGTGCTTGCTTCAATCCATATAAGGCTTTATGTAATCTACATACCATGTCTCTATTGTCGGGATCAACAAATCCTTCAGGTTGTTCAATGTAGACCTCTTCTTCAAGTATACCATTCAAAAATGTTGACTTCACATCCATTTGATAGACTTTGAATTTCTTATGTGCAGCATATGAAAGTAGCATTCTAACTCCTTCTAATCTAGCAACAGGTGCAAATGTTTCACCATAGTCAATTCCTTCTTCCTGTGCATATCCCTTGCATACCAATCTAGCTTTATTTCTTGTGACTTCACCATTTTCATTCAATTTATTCCTGTATATCCACTTAGTACTGATAACATTCTTATCTTTTGGTCGGGGTGCTAAGGACCAGGTTTTTTTCTTCTCTATTTGCTCTATTTCCTCCTTCATTGCATTAACCCATTCTTCATTTTCTAATTCAACTTTCACAGTTTTAGGTTCAAATTCACAAATTAGGCATGTACCTTGTCTTGTTTTGCTTCTAGTTTGCATTCCAGCATGTCTGTCTCCAATGATTTGTGTTTCAGGATGATGTCTTCTAACAAAACTAGCCAAGACTTGATTTCTCCTTTCTTTTTCATCCTACTCAGGGTCATTTCCTTGCTCGATAGCTCCATATTGTTCCTCAATTTGTGTTGCCTGTTGTCCTGCATTGTTTCCCTGCTGACTGGTTGTTACAACTTGTGGTGTTGGTAGATACTCTGGATATTCAATATAAGTGAATCTACCATAGTCTTCTATTTCCTTTGTACTTTCTTCTATGTACTTATCATCAAACTCATCAACACGAACATTAGCACTTTCAATTATCTTATTTGTAGCATTATTCAAACATTTATATGCTTTACTTGTAGTGGAATATCCCAGAAATATTCCTTCATCTCGTTTAGAATCAAATTTCCCATTTCTCTCATGTTTCAAAATAAAGCATTTACTTCCAAAAATTCTGAAATAACTTACAGTAGGTTTGTGTCCAAACCACAGTTCATAAGGTGTTCGGTTAGAGTCCTTCTTCAGTTGTACTCGGTTAAGAACATACACAGCTGTGCTGACAACTTCCCTCCAATATGTCTGAGCAACATTCTTCTGTAACATCAATGTTCTAGCACAGTCAATTATAGACCTATTCCTCCTTTCAGCAATGCCATTTTGTTGAGGTGTCCTCAGTGCAAATACCTGCCTTTTTATTCCATTCTCATTACAAAAATTAGTAAATTCATCAAATATAAATTCACCTCCTCTATCAAATCTTAAGCATTTTATTTCCTTTTCAGTTTCTTTCTCTACCTTAGCTTTATACCACTTAAACATTTTGAAAGCTTCAGATTTCTCTTTCAGAAACATAATAGTCATCAGTCTAGTATAATCATCAACAAAAAGAATAAAATATCTATCACTAGAATAACTCTGAGTTCTCATAGGACCACATAGATCGGTATGAACCAACTCAAGTATCTTCTTTGTTGAGTAGTCTTTGCTTTGAAAACTAGACTTAGTCATCTTACCTTTCTAACATTCATGGCACATGGCATGATCAGGTTTTGTCAAGTTAGGCAATTTTCTAACTCTTTTATTTTTACTAATCTTGATCATATTGTCAAAATTCACATGGCATAACCTTTTGTGCCACAACCAAGAATCTTCATCTTTTATTAACAAATAAGAAGACTGATCCATATCAAGATATAATAGATTACCTCTGGATTGTGTACCAGTTCTGACAAGTCTTCCTCCATCATCATAGATCTTCACCTTTTTGCTCTCAAAAGCTAGTCGGTGGCCTAAGTTGTTCAGTTGAGTCACACTTAACAAATTATAGTTCAGTCCATCTACCCAATATGCATTGTCACATTGTAATCTATCATTGATCATCAATGAGCCTTTACCTCTTACCATACAAGGTGCATCATTTCCCATTCTCACAGATCCTCCATTATATTCAACAAGATGATCAAACTTCTCTACATCACCGGTCATATGATGTGTATAGCCACTGTCTATGATCCATGTATCATTTCTACTTACTTTAGAGATCAGTGTTGTCTCTTCATGTTTCTCTTCCTCTTTTGAGTCATCTTTCATAGCAACAAATACAACTTCTATATCATCATCAGAATCAGATTCAGTTTCAATATCTTCAGCTATGTAACATACCTTTTTGCCTTTTTCATCTCGATTGTCTCTATTGTTGTGTCGGTAACCTCTGCTAACTCTTCTCCCATAGCTTCCTTCAGATCGGTCTTTGGATCTATCATCATCTTTCTTCTAAGGACATATAGCAGCAATGTGACCAACTTCTTTATAATTAAAGCATCCTAAAGGTAGCTTGCCTCAATACCTTCCTTTTCCTTTGGGCAATCTTCTGGCCATAAGTGCTTCAAGATCATCAAGTTCATCATTGGTATTGTCATCACTATCAAAATTCTTACCATTCCTGCTAGACTTTCCAATCTTCAAAGAAGACATGAAAGCGGATTCAACAGAAGGAACAACACTGTTATCAAAGTTGTTTAATTCAAAGGTTGTAAGTTTACCAATTAGAGTGTCAAGAGTAAGGTTGGATGTAGCTCTTGTTTCATGAATTGCAGAAATCCTGATTGCATAAACTGGTAGCAAAGTTCTGAGAATCTTTCTTATCACTGTTTCATCATCAATTACTCCATCAGATGCTCTAATAGCATGTACCACCTCTTTGAGTCTATTTGAATATTGGACAATGTTCTCAACTTCTTTCATTCTCATATCATCAAATCTGCCTCTCAGACTTTCAGCTCGGCCTCTTTTGACATTCAGATCTCCACTGTATATTTGTGTTAACTTATCCCACATTCCTTTGGTAGTTGTGCATGTCTTGATATCTTCAAATTCAATGTCGGTACAGGCAGTAGCAAGTTCCATCATAGTAACATTATGTTCATGTTTGTCCTTCAATTGATCAAGAGTTAAGGGACCAGTGGGCGGTAGTATGTAGCCATTCTCCATCAGATCTAGTGTGGAGTTCCCAATTCCAGATATGTGCAGCTTCATTCTGGTTTGCCATACTGTGAAGTTCTCTTTATTCAATTTCGGTACTTCCCTCTTATACATCTTGAGACCTTTATGCTTAAGTCCTTAAAACTTTGTTTCAAGCAACCAAGCTCTGATACCAATTGTTAGAATAACTAAGAGGGGAGTGAATTAGTTATCCAGTGTCCCACAACAAAATGTATAATTCAAAACAACTTCTCTGATTTCTGCTCATCGGTAAACACTAAAAACTTTCAATGTCTGAACCTTTTACCAATTACCAGTCTAATACTTATAACAGTTTATCAATCAAATCTAACATGTAACATGTAAAGAATGATAACAAACAAATATCATAATCAACACATAACACAAGAGATTTAACATGGAAACCCTATAAAGGGAAAAACCACCTGGGACTGGCAACCCAAAATTGTTCACTCTTCTGAAGTGAGGTCAATTAAGACCCAACCCTGTTAAAGGTTACAAACACACTATCAGGTATGACCTTGTTAGAGGATTTTAGACTAGAAGTTATCATCCAACCAGCATTCACTATGGGGTTGACAAGATAACAATGTTCATTCTACAAATGATACATCATAAGACTTTCAAAGTCCACTCGGTTAAGAGATTTTGACTGTATACAATGGTTAAATATGTAACAGTAAATGACCTGCCTTAATACAACTTCAATTGCAAATTACAGATCAATATTTAGTCCATACAAATCCTTCTGATCAATATTTCACTTCAGATTCAATACTATATCAACTTACTGTCCATCGGTAATTGCTCTTTGTAGCTCGGTAATTGTTCTGCAGCTCAGTTATTACTAACCAGTATGATTAGAATGCATGAAACCCTTGTTCACGTGATAATCCTATAGTTTCTACTTCTCCCAGCAGTCCACTAAAGAAATTATGTTCTCTTATATAGACAAGTAAATCATTTTCTTCTCCACCATCAGATTTTGTCACTTAACCACATTCATAGATTTTGCTGCTTCAAACTTTCTCAATACTTGTGTCAATAACATGTTTCAATCTTTTCTGTTAGATCTTCCCTAAATTTTGTCAATCGTCGATCTGTGTAACAAACTTTATCTATTACCTCGATGTTATACTCTTGCCAGCTCATCAATCTTATCGGCTAAACTAATCATTTAATTCATTATGTCCTGCTCAGTTAACAAAGAAATACATCGATGAAAACTGCTCGATTAATACTGCAATCAGTATACACTACACTCTGTCGGTGTATACTAGAAATGTTCCATTTACCGACAACACTACTTTGTGTCTTTCAGCTCTATACTTCATCATAGATAAATGCAACATAATAAAGTCAATATCATCAAGTCATAGACTCATCAACAAGTTACTCAATGTGTTCTTTATCCGCATCTATCATGTACATCTTTCCTCATGTAGATTTCTCTTTTCTTCATCTTTTTCACCTCTCTTCAGATGTCTCGGTATAGTAACTTATAAGATAAGTGATGTCAAACTAGTTGACATCAATGACAACATAATACTGATTTAATCATATTACATATCTAATCAACAACTTCTCAATGATCTTTAATCATAGATTCTTCAATCAGATTCCAACTTAGTTGTAGTCCAACAAATATTGTTACCTAATTTTCACCCTACAGGCTCAATCAGGATGATATTCTACAGGAAGGTGCATTCAATAAGAAATAAAAGTATGCTGCTACAAGAGAGTATGGGAAGACTGGAAATACATGTTGCAAGAGAAATACAAGCTACTGCAATAAAGTGTAGCTACATGAAGTAATAATGGGGAAACAATAAAATACATGTTTTAGGGAATATGTAACTTTAAATGACCATTGTCATCAAGAGATTTGAAGTTATATATTGTTGCAGGAAATGTACAGTTTTACTAGTTTTCTGATTTTGTTTACTGTTACAGCCACTTTCAGACATGGTACAAACCTGTATGGACACATGAATGTAGAATATCATACTCAAATGAAATATATATGAGTACTCTTTCATTTAAATCAAGTTTGGGTTATTTTCATGAGGAAATGGAAAAGTTATGTCCATTTTAGCGACAGTACCTTGCCCAGAAATGTTTTCCAGAATCTACAAGAAGATAAATTTGGTACGGCTACATATGGGCTTGTATGACCCTATAAATTTGTGAGGAGGAAGATATTGATGTTAGGAACAAAATTTGTTGCTTCCAAAAAAAATTATTTTGACGTTTATGGTGTCATAAAATTCATTTTTTGAAAATTGTCCTACTGCAACTTGCCCAAAAGTTTTTCCAGAATTTGACATCTTCAAGTGCCCAGATTTTATTTGTTCTCACGCATCATTATTGTAATTTAATAATTATTAATTGGTTGATATTGTAAATCAATTAATAAATTATTAAAATTTCTTAATTAAAAAAAAAAAAGGAGAGTAATTAGTGTCATTAATGCAAGTGGATAAGATGCATTAATGGGCTGAAAGACTTCTTCTCAAGAAGTTGAGTTAGTTTGCAAACATAAGGAGAGTATATAGGGGGGTTGGAGAAGACTTAGGGTCGAATTTCACTTTCCCCTAAAGTTTAGAAGGCATTTATAATCAGTTGGAGCATTTTTAGGGGCAATTTTGGTGAGTCGTTGGGTTTGTTATGACTTGGTTGGACTTTTTCATGCATTGGACTTAATTTTGGGAGAGTGGAGAGGCCTATTTTTGGTGCTATTTTTTTGCATTCGACCCAAAGAGGTTTGATTGAGCATTGTATTGAATGAGTTTTACAACTCATTCTATGGAGTTCTTAGTTATACAAAATTCTGCACTTAGTAATTTTTCTCTATCCTTTGTGTCATTTTTTGCATTTCTATTGTAGTTCATTCATTATGATATACAAAGTTTTCCTTGGAGATCATTTTGGACAATGTTTATCACCTTCTTGTTCACTTGCAAAATAGTGTATTTGTGTGATTTGATCGAATTTTAGTGAAAAGTGTCATTTTCCTTCAATTTTGTCTCACCGTTTCATACCTTTTCCGCAATTTATGTAATGTACAGGTTGAAGTTTGTGTCATACAGATGTTATAAGCTCTCTAATGTGAAAAAATTCCTTTACCTTTATTGAGAAAATAGGCATTTAGACCTTTCTACAAAATACTTATGGGCATGCATGGTAAAGGCAAGATTGTGTGAGTTTAAGCATTATTTTGTGGTTTCAAGTGTTAAAGTTTCTTCGGATATCATAAATTCAAATTTTAGGTGCATCACCATAAATTTAGATTTTATTTTATGTCATCCTTCTACCCCTTTCTTTCAGAAAGTTTGTGAATTTTAGTGAAGCATCTTATAGGAATCGGCCTAGAATCCGGAGGTCTCACTTTAGTTGCATGTCCCACGTTGAAGAGATTCTCATGTTATGCCAGAATTGTTGAACTATTTCTGTTCAGCACAGGGTGCAAATTTTGGAGCTTAACAAATATCAAACTAACTTTAAATTTAAACAAACGAATTGAAAATCAATCAAACTAATTTAAAGAGACAAGTAAAAAATTAAATATTAAGCTAAACTTGGCTAGCATTGAAGCAAGGGACAAAGATAGATGCCCATGCAAGGGAAGAAATTGAAACGCTGCTTAAATAGAGAATAATGCTAATTTGAGAAAGCTCAGAGCCAAGGAATGATTTCTATGATGAATCTGCAAAATACGTTAGTAAAGAACCTTGCATTTCTCTCAAATGAAGGCAAAATTTGGAAAACTGCTTGCGAGATTGCTAAATTGGAGGGTTCTACACAAAACCCAGATCGCAAAGTTTTTAGATTCTCTATTATCTATCTATAAAAATGAATAAAAGATGGCTATGCTGGAGTTTAGACATTTTCTTTTTAAAAAGAGACAAGAATACGAAGAGTTGCAGCTAGATAATAAACAACAGACAAATATATATATATATATATATATATATATATATATATATATATATATATATATATATATATATATATATATATATATATATATATATGAACTTTATCAAAACAATGAGAATCTATTTAATAAGGAACAAAACAATGAGAAGGCAGTGTGGATACTAGTAAAAATATATATACCAGAACAAAACAATGAGCATCAAAGCAACAAGAAATATATATTATATATTGAAAATGACAGTTGGAAAAATATTAGTTTTTAAATAGCAAATAGATTTTAGCGATATATTTTAAAATAGAGTAAAAGTTGTTAAATAGCAAAAAGAAACCAAAGATATCACAGAGAATACGCCTGCAAGAGAAGAGATTAGATCAATAGAAATAAAATATGGAGATACGTCTCTAAAGAAAATAGAATCGCTTGCATGCACAAGGATTTGAAAACTGAATATGAAGATATTAGAATCTTGCAAGAAATGGTTAGAAAAGCTTGTAGAACGATAGAGAAAACATGCAAAAATGAGATTAAAACCCTTGTGGTTGCCCGACGGAGGGTGAGGTTAGATATGAAAGAAAATAACTTGAAATGAAGAAACTAAGCTGAATGAAAATGGGTTTTGCGGTAAACCAACCAAACCAAAAAAAAATCAAATACAACTCTTTGGCGGCAAACTGACCAAAGAGGGTTAGAAAAAATAATAAAACGAAAAATAAAACTTGCAACACAAAGGTTAGAAAATGAAGCTCAAGCTTCTCTCTCAAACAAGAGTCTCCAATGAGATCTGCTCTCAAGAATGGTAACCTTCAAAACTACACTTAAACAAGGATTAGAAATCCAAGCTCTGATACTATGTTAGAACTATGAAAAAATGAAAAGAAGTTAAGGAAAGAACCCAAGAAAGTGTAATACAAGAAGGAATTTTACCATAGACCAAGAATGAGATAATGCTTCAATATCAATCACCAACATGAGAATGCTCCAAGAATCCAAATAATGAGCCAAGAGAATTTGAAAGGGGAAAACAAAGAAAATCCCTTGTGTATAATATGGATAAGACAAAAAAGATCCTAAAGAGAGAGAAAATTTGAGCAAGAAGCTCAATACAATAATGAGAGAACTAAGGAAAGAAGAGATAAAATTGTGTGAAAGAATGTGAGAAAATTGTATCAAGTGTGTGGAGAAGCATCTCTTACGTAGATTTGAGTGAAGGAGTTTGCATGTAACTCCCATGTGAATGAATGTCACATTCATACTAAGTGTGTGCCAAGTGTGAGCATCCTCATAAGGAGGAATAAACTAATTTCCTTATTAAAGGAATTATAAAAAATGAGTTGTCCTCCCACTTGGACTAGAGGACAAAATTACATGTAGAAATTTCATAGGAATATCCTAAATTAAATAAGAGGAGGATACCTTGGTTTATCCTCAAATTAAATAAAATAACCAAGGAAAGATTATAAATTCTAACAAGGCCTGACATATAAAAATATGCAAAAACCCTACTGTCGTATTTGAATTCAACAAAGTGTCAGATTATCAAAATATGATACCTCGATCCTTGGAAGACTTTCAATGTTTCATGGAAAAAGAGATCAAATATCTCAATCATGTAAGGTGCTCTTATAAACTACAACTGATTGAATATCTTTAAAGAAAGTTTGACAATGGAATGGATAATTGAAAGACAATGATTGATGATCACCGAGCTACTAAAGTATATGTAAGACAATTAAATCAATTAATGTATTGTCATTGATGTCAACTAGTTTTGACTATACTTATTATGATGGTTACAAACATCTTAAGAAGGAAAATGGTAAATGAATGAGATATCTACATGAAGATGAGATGGATGAGAAAGATATGGATATGGTATACATTGGGTAACTTATTGATGAGTCTATGGCAGTATGTTGTTGACTTGATTGTATTACATGATTATATTATGTATTTAAGATCAGGACTGAACAAGTTTATGTGGTCGGTAAATGAAGATTTCAGTATACACCGAGCAAGTGTAGTGTATACCGAGTATAGTAATAACCAAGCTAGTTATCAGCAACACATCACGGAATTGACTGAGTGAAAGAAATAAAAGGAGTTTGTAGCAACCGACTAAAAATGATGAGCTGGATAATTGTTTATGATTCTGAGGTAGAAAATAATGTTTGTTATGATGATCAAACGACTGACAAAATTCAAAGATGATCAGATGAAGAAGAATGAAACATTTTATTGACACAACTGTCAGGGATGGTTAAAGCGACAAAATGAACGGTGAAGATTAAGAGGCAAAATCTATGGATGAGAAGAATACGGTTTATGATCTCTATATAAGGAGACCTGAGATTCATTATTAGTCTGGGATTCTTGATGCTGCAGGAGAATTCACATGAAAAGGATTATTTTCATGCAACACTGATCAAACTGATTAAAGACTAAACCAAGCAAAACTGCAGACAACACCGAGCATTAGAGAAAGCTATTACTGAGCAAAAACAGAGTTGGAGGAAATGAAGATGTTGAATTGATTATTGATCAGAGGTATTTTTGAGCTTAGCATAGATATGAAAAACTGTAAATCAAGTTGTATTTGAATCAGATCATTATTGTATCAGTTTAACCATTGTTACAGATAAATATCTTAACTAAGTGGGACTTAACAGTCTTTATATTTCAATATGACATTCAATGAATGTTGATTATTTTCTTGTTGACCCCATAGTGAATGTTTGGTCAAAGGAGAACTGTTAGTGATAAATCCTCTAACCAGGTCACACCTCACAATGTGTTTTGTAACCTTTAATAGGGTTGGCTCCTAACCGAGCTCACTTCAGAATAGTGAATTATTTTGGGTTGCTAGTCCCAGGTGGTTTTTCCCCTAACAGGGCTTCCACGTTAAAATATATGTGTTATATGTGTATGAATGTGTTGAATTGTTATTTTACTTTACACATTTCTGTAACTTGATAGATCGGTAAACACACTATTTAATTTACTGGTAATCGGTGGATGAAGAAAAAGGCATAATTGATATTTACTGAGTTGATTATTTGATAGAAAAGTTTTGTTATATACATCTGGGAGAATTTGGGACTAAGATAATTGGACTTAACTAATTCACCCCCTCTCAATTATCTAGCAATTGGTATCAGAGCGTAGAGTGCTTGGAAATTTTTTTTTGAAGGACTTAAGCTAAAGATCACAAGATGTATAAGAGAGAGGTACCAAAGCTGAACAAAGACAACTTCTCGACATGGCAAAGAAGAATGAGATTGCATCTATCAGGAATTGGAGAATCTCCAATATACTACTTGGATAATGAATTCATCTTGCCTACTGCACCTTTGACTATTGATCAGATGAAAGATAGACATGAACACAATGTTTCAATGATAGAGATTGTTGCTTCCATAACAGATGCCAAATTTGAAGATGTTAAGACATGCACTTCTGCTAAACAAATGTGGGGCAAGCTTGCACTAGTTCATGAAGGAGATGTGAATGTACTGAGGGCTAAAGCTAAGAGTCTTTGAGGAAAGTTTGATGACATGAAAATGAAAGAAGGAGAGAAAATATCACAATACAACAACTGAATCAAGGAGATTGTCAATGCTATCCGAGGAGCAGGTGGTATTATTGAAGAAGACATTGTTGTAAGTAAAATTCTCAGAACCTTGCTGCCTAATTATGCTATTAGAATCTCTATAATTCATGACATGAGATCAGCTCTGGGTAGTCATCTTACACTTGATAGTTTAATCGGTAGACTAACTACTTTTGAGTTGAGTAACTTTGATAATAGTATTGTTCCTACTATTGAGTTTGTATTTATGTCATCTCTGAAAATTGGTAAATCAAGTAGTAAACACATGATAAGAAATGAGAGTGATAGTGATAGTGATGAGGATGAACTTGATAAGCTTGAAGCTTTAATGGCTAGAAGACTGCAGAAAGGTAAAGGAAAATTACCTTTGGTGTGCTTTAATTGTAAATAGATTGGCCACATTGCAGCTAGATGTCTTAACAACAAAGAAGATGAGAAAGACAATGAAAGATTAGGTGAAAAAAATTGATAGGAGAGATAACCGAGAACACAGAGGCAACCGACATTATGATAGAAGAAGTAATCAAGATTACAAAGACAAAGACAAGAAGGCATGTTACCTTGTTGAAGATGATGGTGATGACACCGAGACCGACACTGATGAAGACATTGAGGTGGTGTTCGTAGCTTTGAAAGAAGATTCAAAAGAAGAAGAAAGGTATGTTGAAATGTCATTGGTCTCTAAAGTTAGCAAGAATGATACTTGGATTATTGATAATGGTTGTACACATCATATGATTGGTGATGAAGACAAATTTGAATACCTTGAACATTATAATGGTGGATCTGTTAAAATGGAAAATGATACACCTTGTCTAGTAAAAGGAAAAGGGTCTATATTGTTAAACAATAAGATCAAATGTGAGAATGCATATTGGGTGAAGGGACTTAATTACAATATGTTGAGTGTAATACAACTGAATAATAGAGGTCACTGAATTGCATTTGAGAATAGAAAGGTGAAAATTTATGATGAGACTAGAAAGTTGGTCGATACTGGTGAGCAATCTAAAGGTAATCTATTTTATCTTGATAATGTTGAAACTTCTTGTTTATTGGCTAGAACTGAAGATGTGCAGTTATGGCACAAAAGATTATGTCATGTGAATTTTGACAACATGGTTAAGATCAGTAATAAAAGAAGAGTTAGAGGTTTACCGAGCTTATCTAAACCTGACCATGTCATGTGCAAACAATGTCAAATGGGAAAAATGTCAAAATATAGTTTTAAGAGCAAAAACTATTCATCTAATGCTATTTTGGAGTTGGTTCATACTAACTTGTGTGGTCCTATGAGAACTTAGAGTTATTATGGAGACAAATACTTTATCTTGTTTGTCAATGACTATTCTAGGATGATGACTGTCATGTTTTTGAAAGAAAAATATGAAGCTTTTAAGATGTTTAAATGGTTTAAAGCTAAAGTGGAAAAAGAAAGTGGAAAAGAGTTAAAATGCTTGAGATCAGATAGAGGTGGTGAGTTTATTTTTAATGAGTTCACTAACTTTTGCAATGAGCATGGAATTAAGAGACAATTTTCTGCACCGAGGACACCACAAAAGAATGAGATTGTTGAAAGGAGGAATATATCTATTGTTGATTGTGCTAGAACACTAATGATTGAAAAGGATGTTGCACAAATATACTGGAGAGAATATGTTAGTACTATTGTATACACATTGAACCAAGTTCAACATAAGAAAGATTCAAACAAGACACCCTATGTATTATGGTATGGTTACACACTAAATGTAAGTTATTTCAAAATATTTGGAAGTAGATGTTATATTTTGAAAGATGATTGATGATTGTCTCATTGCTAAAAATTTTGTTGATGATATCATATTTGGAGGACATGATAATCTATGCAAATCATTCGCTGATGAAATGAGGAAAGAATTTGAAATGTCAATGTTTGGAGAGATTAAATTATTTCTTGGCTTACAAATTTTACAACAAAGTGAAGGCGTATACATTACACAATCAAAGTACTTAAAAGAAGTGTTGAAGACCTTAGGTATGGAAGACTCAAAATTGATCGGTACACCTATGGTCATCGGATGTAAATTAACAAAGGATGATCAGTCAAATGAGGTAAATCAGACACTATACATATCAATGATTGGTAAGTTGATGTATGTTGTGCATAGTAGACCAAATATTGCACATGCAGTTGGAATTTTAGCAAGATTTTCTACTAATCCTAAAGAATCACATATGACTATTGTAAAGAGAATCTTGAGATATTTGAAAAACACAAAAAACTATGGTTTGTGGTACAAGAAAGATGGAAAATTTTGAACTACAAGTTTACACAAATATAGATTGGGTTGGAAACATTGATGACTGAAAGAGCACTACCGGTGAAGCATTCTTTTTGGGTGAAAGACTAGTTACTTGGATAAGCAAGAAACAAGGATGCATGTCTTAGTACACTATAGAAGCAAAATATGTTGTTGTTGCTGCTAATTGCTCGAACATTGCATGGAAAAAAAAACTTTTGAAAGGTATCAAAGAAGAGATCACTGACCCAGTAATAATATATTGTGATAACACAAGTGCTATAAACATTTCTAAGAATCCAGTGATGCATGCAAAGACAAATCATATATATATAAAGTATCACTACTTGAGGGAACAAGTATAAGAAAAGCAAGTGAAGCTGGAGTTTGTGAAATCAAAAGAACAACTTGTAGATATATTTACTAAACCCTTACCTAAGGATACATTTGAGTACTTGAGGACTAGACTTGTGGTCCATCCCCTGTCTATCGGTCACTAAGGTGATTAGGAGGTTGCATCAACCTATAATTTATTAGAATATCAAATGATGTTGATGCATGATGTTCACACCTTAGGTTTCTTGAGGTTGTGAAAATTGAAACTGCATATCGGTACATGAAAGGTACTTGATCTGAACTGAACACCAGAGATAATATTTTGGCTATTGAAGATTTGTTTATTCTTTTTGGCATTGTTGTCAAAGGAAGAGAAGAATCAATGAAATATCTAAGAGAAGAACATAAGGGAGAGAAAATACATACACAAAAGAAGAAGATCAAATTTGCAGGGAGAGATTGCATGGAGTATTAATGCTATGTAGTGATCAAACATATTAAATGTACAAGCTAGGGAGAGCTTACCGTATAACAACATTTGCTTACAAAGTTGTAGAACAGATTTTTGGTATTCTTTGGCATATTTCATATTGTGTTTCCATCAATGCCAAAGGGAGAGATTGATAAGCTACAAATGATTGAATATCTTGAAGGAAAGTTTGACAATGGAATGGATAATTGAAAGACAATGATTGATGATCATCGAGCTACTAAAGTGCATTTAAGACAATTAAATTAGTTAATGTATTGTCATTGATGTCAACTAGTTTTGACTGTGCTTATCATGATGGTTACAAACATCTTAAGAAGGAAAATGGTAAAGGAATGAGATATCTACATGAAGATGAGATGGATGAGAAAGATATGGATATGGTATACATTGGGTAACTTATTGGTGAGTCTATGGCATTATATTGTTGACTTGATTGTATTACATGATTCTATTATAGATTTAAGATCAAGACTGAACAAGTTTGTGTGGTTGGTAAATGAAGATTTCAGTATACACCGAGCAAGTGTACTATATAACAAGTATAGTAATAAATGATCTAGTTATCACTGACGCATCACAATATTGACTGAGTGAAAGAAATAAATGGAGTTTGTTGAAGTCGACTAAAAATGATGAGTTGGATAATTGTTTATGATTCTGAGGTAGAAGATAATTTTTGTTATGATGATTAAATGACTAACAAAATTCAAAGATGATTAGATGAAGAAGAATGAAATGCGTTATTGACACAATTGTCAAGGATGGTTAAAGTGATAAAATGAATGGTGAAGATTAAGAGGCAAAATATATGGATGAGAAGAAATTTTTTTTTGATGTCTATATAAGGAGACTTGTGATTCATTATTGAGTCTAGGATTCTTGATGCTACAGGAGAATTCGTGTGAAAATGATTATTTTCATGCAACATTGATCAAACTAGTTAAAGATAGAATAGAGCAAAACTACAGACAACACCAAGCATTAGAGAAATCTATTACCGAGCAAAAATAGAGTTGTAGGAAATGAAGATGTTGAATTGATAATTGATCAGAATTTTTTTTTTTATGAATAGAGGCCTTTTCTATTAATAAAATATAAAAGTACAATATTCAAAAAAAGGGGTCGAGGAAAAAGTCACCCCACGAAGAGTCACATGACACCTAGGCTAGAAACATACAAATATTCATCAACAAAGCATATAAAGAAAGAAACCCTCAAGCTATGAGGGCAATAGCAGAAGAGGGAGGAGGATCTCTATCATTAGGATTGCCCCAAACATTGGGCCTTGGGGTCTGATTGGGAAGCAACCAACCATCATATTTTTCTTCTTCTTTCTCCAATTCTCCTTCCTCCTGCTTGGGAGAAATAGCAAGCACCAGGTGGGGGAACTTATCAAAAGTGGCAGGAGGCCACACAAGAACACTAGTCGAAGGCCAAGCAGATGCAGCCATAGTAGAAATAAGAAAGGGAGGCCAGCCAACATCCGTAGCCCTCGGAGGAGGAGGAGAGGTAGAGTGGCATTGCCAAGGGCACAATGTTATGGATTGCCTGGCAGAGGAACTCTAGCTATGACAGTGGTCCTGGGGTGGTGTGCGATCATCTAAGAGAGAATCTGGTGGTGCCCTAGAAACTGTACATGGGGCATTGCCCCAATCATCAGAGGTATTTTTGAGCTTAGCATAGATCTGAAAAAATGCAAATCAAGTAGTATTTGAATCAGATCATTACTGTATCAGTTTAACCATTGTTACAGATAAATGTCTTAACTGAGTGAGACTTAACAGTCTTTATATTTCAATATGACATTCAATGAATGTTGATTGTTTTCTTGTTGACCCCATAGTGAATGTTTGGTCAAATGGTGCAGGAGCACCCAAGGGTTGGTTGATCTAATCCATCTTTTTTTTTTGTAAGCCATCTTTGGCATGTGTGAGTTTTCCCTAAGGTCATGTTGACCACAGTGTAGAATCCAATAGGGATGAGAGGTCTAAATAGGTCTTATGTCTTAGGTATTTGCAATCTTGAGGCTTAAGTGTTAGAGTCTCTTTCTTGGTTATTTGTATTTAGATGATGTCACTATGATGGCATTGGGTCTAGGGTGTGTTAGAAGTCATATTTGAACATAGCATGGAGTCTATAACTCTCTAGGAATTAGCCAAAGTCATGGAGTTTCAAAATTGCAAAAGTTGTTAAATTTTTGCAAAAAGTTGCTTAGCAACTTTTGTAACTTTTCAAAGTTACTCGGACAAGATTTTCCAAACACCCTAAAAAATACCTAGGAGTTCCCTAATGGAAACCTAAGACAAACCTCAAACTATTTAACTCATTTTTGGACCAAATCCCGAGGTTGGAGATTCTTATGTATGGAGCTTTGATTTTGGAAGTGTGAATAGTGTGAATTGAAGAGGAATGTTTTGAGTTGTGCTATGGATTGAAATAAATGGAGTGTTAGTTTAGTATCTTTCCTTGCATTGTGTGTCCTTAGATTAGGAGATTTTTTTATTTTCTTGTTCTGCATTAAATCTTTATCTTTTCCCTGTTCACTGGTTCAAACCAGGAAGGTGTGTGAAATAGAGACCTATCTCCCTATCCCACTATTCAATCTGTACAGCTTCTTGGGGATAGTGAGTAGATTCCATGTATATACTTTTTACAGGAGCATGGGCCCTAAAAATCTTGGGAATCATTTACAAAGTCTTTCCCTAGTCGAGCCTATGGTGAGCCTGGCTAGGAAAGACTGAGATGCAACAAAGATAACTTGCAGAGGTGTGCATGAAGCCATCAATTAGTGATTGGAGGTCAAAGAAAAGATACTTGCCAAGAAATTCTCAAGAGGAGAGGGTCTAATCAATCCATTTGGCTACCCAAAACTTGCAGATAAGCCATGCAATCAAAGAAGTCCTAAAACCCTCCCAAAACACCTATTTTTGGTTAGGGGATTGTAC
Source organism: Chamaecyparis obtusa (assembly GCA_027943335.1). Lineage (NCBI taxonomy): Eukaryota > Viridiplantae > Streptophyta > Pinopsida > Cupressales > Cupressaceae > Chamaecyparis > Chamaecyparis obtusa. Next base: position 2,309,304 of record BSBK01003688.1, on the reverse strand, counting down.
GATAGGGTGAAACCCTAAAACCTCAAAAATCCTTGAGAGGTTGGATATTGAAGCAAGAATCCATAATTAATTTTCAAGGTTCCTTGGTATCATTTTGGAGAAAATTCCTATTTTCCCATAATAGGAGGCCTAATTAGGGCTCTTCCTTATAGCCCTATTTTGTGAAGGATCTATGAGATCGGTAAGGAAGATCTATGAAGTAAGACCTCCAAGACCTCTAAATAAACCAAATGAGACATTTTTGAGCACCTCCTTACCTTTGCAAGAGTCTATGTCAGTATTGGAGGTGGTGAGCCCTTAGATCGCATTAAGGGTCAATGTGTGTGTGAAGGAAGAAGAGCACCAAGAACTTAACTTGTCTTGGTAGATGCTACTTGATAGTTGGGTTGGTTAATAGACCAGGGGATCAAGACAAAAAAGGGGATCCTATAGGTTATTAGGTGTCAGTAGAGAACACCTAAAAGGTCCCTTGTGAGACCTAGGCAAGAGCTTGTGATTGGCTCTCCCAACCTCCATATCATCAAAGGAGAACTGTTACTGATAAATCCTCTAACAAGGACACACCTCACAATGTGTTTTGTAACCTTTAATAGGGTTGGATTCTAACTGAGCTCACTTCAAAAGAGTGAATTATTTTGGGTTACCAGTCTCAAGTGATTTTTCCCCTAACAAGGTTTCCATGTTAAAAATCTATATGTTATATGTGTATGGATGTGTTGAATTGTTATTTTACTTTACACATTTCTATAATTGGATAGATCAATAAACATAGTATTTAATTTACTGGTAATCAGTAGATGAAGAAAAAGGCACAATTGATATTTTACTGAGTTGATTATTTGATAGAAAAGTTTTGTTATATACATCTAGGAGCATTTGGGACTATAGGATAACTGGACTTAACTGATTCACCCCCTCTCAGTTATCTAACAAATATCTCAATCATGTAAAGTGGATTTAAGATGCCCAATCCCTAATCCCTCAAATCATTAGTGTTGATAAAAGGTTAAGGCCTTGAGGGTTGGTCTTTCACACCAAACCCTAAGGTCCTACTAGGGTTGTTCACATCTCGACCCCCAAAAGGATCAGGGATGTGAAAATCCTTGATTCCCCATACTATGCTCATCTTGATGGGCCAATCCCTTAATAATTTTCTAAGGGACTTTTTCAGGAGTGTTACCACCTCTAACCTCCGAAAGGATCAAAGATGGTGACATTCTCAATACCCAAAAGGGTTATCTTCATATATTATGAAATTACTTGCATGATAGCAATCAAGGATGTTCACACCTGACTATTGACATTATTGGTATTTTTTGTACCCCTAACCTTCAATGTACTATATTTCTTACAAATTTGTTCTAAGTGTGGTTCAGAGTAATACAAAAATGTTTTGTTTCAAATTTTGGTTTTGATGATGTAGTAGGTTAATTTTCTTTCTCTAAGTAGTCAGGTAGATGAACATATCAATTTTATGACGATTAAATCTTGTTCAGTGTGTAGAAGAAGATATGTCAACTACCACTCCAAGCCCTTAAAGTTGGTGATTGAACACCAAGAGATCACTAATATTGACCTAGGATAGGTGGACTTGCAAGAGTTCACAACCAGGATGGCTAACCTTGACGTGAGGTCATATTGGGTTATTTCCTTAGTTTAATCTATCTTGGTGCATGTAGTTGGGTTTCTCATCTCTGTACAATCTCAATATCTTCTCATGGCCTATGCAAATAATTACAAGCCTAAATCCTTGTTATCTATTTTCTAATTTTCTAATTGGTTTTGTATATTTTTCCTATAGAAGACCCCAAAATTTGAAAACACTACCAATTTCTTGCAAGTTCCTCTAGGGGTTCACTTTTTATAACAAATTCTTTTGGGTTTAAGATACAACATGCATGATTTATGTTTTTACTTTAATTAGGAATCTCATTTGAGCTTTAAAATAAACCTAGTGTCTTGTGTGTTTGGAAATAATAATGATGTATGCTCTCCCCCTTCCTTCCATGGACCTTAAGGATCAAAATTATATTAATATTTCATTTATTTTCATAGGTTAAAACCCAAAATGACACACTACTATCCTCTCCCCTTGTGCTCTGTGTGACCTTGGGTGTAAGAGAATATGTACCACTTTATTTGTTAGAATGGGCATGCCTTGTGGGAAAAATTACTCATTGAAGGGAATGAACCAAGTGGTACTCTTTCAACCCACTCTATAAATAATTGTGGTTATGGCTAAACCCATAATCAATGGGTGTTGATGTGTCATATAGATATAATTATCCCTCAATATCTATGTGATACATAAATGCCCTTGTTCTAAGGATTGGGAGGCATCTTAATTAAGTAAATCACCAGACATATGGACACCTGAATTTTTGTGAAATTTCCCCCACTACAAATCATGTTTTTAGAGGCTGAAAATCCCATACTTATTTGGTGCAGGAGATTGAACCTCCAAACATGCCCTATTATTATACTTTTCACAGCTGAGGCATATAATACTTTGATTTATTCAGATTATGAGATCAAGTGATTCTCGTGTTGTGGAGGGGAGCCAGTGACACTTGATCTCTATTTTTCCACTTTGTCTAAGCATTTGGATCAATCCAATTGGGGAATCAACGGGTATTATTCACTTTCCAACCTAGGATGTTGCATTTTTAAATTTTTTTCATGCGAAAATAATTACATATTGAACACATTATCATTTGGTTAGTTGGGTTAGACATTTGTGATTGTGTTGTGGTGTGTGTGTATAAATTTATTTTCCCAAAAAGTCCCAAAAAGTTGTTTTTTGTCAAAAAACAAGAACTAGTGAGGTTGCACCTAGAACCAATAGTATTGTAACCACATCCAGTGGGAATGCCTATGTCCCAAAGCTAAAATTGGCCCAAAGCTAAAATTGGCATACTTAGTACAGTCACTGTCAAATTCATTCTTATAGGTTTGCATTTGCATTCCAATGGGTTTTCTCTGAGAAATGGTGAGATTATTGCATGTACTTCATTACTATTACTAGATTGTCATCCAACGAGTTTGTTATCACAAATCATGAGATTGCACCTTTTTCAAGTCAGTTGCCACTATTCCTAAGCTCATGGTTTGTTGTCACAAACATTGGTTTTACTTTGTCTTTCAAAAAGATTATTTTGTCACATAGCTATGTTGCCAAATTTTCCAAAAGTCAACTATATACTTTGACTAGTGGGCTTTCACTTGTTCAACCAACACACCCATTACTCACATTTTCCAAAAAATAGTTATTTTTATCTTAAATCATGTCATCAATATAGTCCATCAATTCCAAAATTGCAAAATCACTCATCTTGCATTACCATTTGCATTTTTCTAATACCTTTATAATTATAGTCATCTCATTCCAAACAATACATTTCCAAAATTGATCATCCCATTTTCCAAATTGCATTTTTGCTATCCTCATTTTCTCAAATTGCATCATCGTAATCATTCTATTGGTTTCAAAAAAGAGAGTCCTCATTATCATCCATTTCCTATTTCCACATCCCCCAATCACGTCGTCATTATTTACAACTTCCAATTCCAAAATCATTATCATAGTCACTATAGTCATTTCCATCCCAAATCTGCATTCCCAAAATCAGTCATCTTCACATTCTAAATTCATTGCATTGTCTCGAACGTCGTTATTGTAGTCCAAATTTGTGTCATCATAATTATCATCCTAGTTTCAAAATTGTGTCCTCATTATCATCCATTTTTCCATCCTACAGTTGCATTTTCCCTAGCATTGGTCATCGTAGATCCAAATTTTTGTTTTTGTTATCATCCCTCGTTAGGTATTCCCTTCCTCCATGTTAATAGCTAAATGAATAATTTTTTATCACCTCCTTTTCCATCTCACATTCTTCTAAGTCAGTCCCCATCCTAGTTTGAGCTTATTCATCATCCTATTTTAAGCTTTAGTCCATTATCCATCTTTATTCTTCATCCCTACATAACTCATCAACTAATCATCATGTCTCAATCTTATTTTGATGAGTTTTTCCATCTATATTTTCCCTTTTCTTCATCTTATCCCAATGATGATGAGAGTCTTATTGACCATGACACATATGTTGAAAACATTTATGCCATCATTGCTAGAAAGATTTCTCCTAGTTCATTCCAATGTCCAATCCATCCTTTCAGTTTCTAACTAATGCCTCCATGCATACCTATCATTGATATCAACAATAATCATCACCCATATACACCTCCCTCTTTTGTTACACCATTATATCCCCTTCAGGAAATGTCCATTCCTCCATATTCTCCCATGGTCATATCCCAATCTCCATCTTCGTGTAACAACCCCATCACCTTCTTCCCAAATCCAAATCCATCATCCCATTATTCCTTAACACCTTTTGCAATCCATACTATCATTCCTTCAACTTTTCCTAGTACTCCAATCCATGATTGTAATCCCCCTACCATTCCTAATCCATCTTCCACAATCTACTCCATTCAACCATATCTGTCCTTCCACTTTCTCCTACATGAAGCCTCCATCTAACCTAAATTCCCTAGTTCATCCAAATTATCCATCCAATCCTAATCCCCCATCTAATATCAATCCTCAAATTCATATTATATTCCCCCCACCTATGCATAATCCTCCATCTAAATCAACTCCTCCATTTTATAGTCTTCCATCTCAACTTTAAATACACAAGTGTCTCATTCAAGGTATCCTCCAAGGACCAATCATAAAAAATCCAGTACAAAATTCAAATCCTAAAGGTGATGATTCATATCATTCCAGTCCATCATGTGAGGCCACTTCTAATGGAACTCTTCCACCTCCCACACTTATTATTTCTCTTCTACCTTCCACACTTATCATTCCTTTCCCATCTCCAAATGTTGTTACATCTATCACATCCACTGACACCATTGAACCATAGTCCCAATCTTCTCCTATAATAATTCAACCTCAATCCAATGAACCTCATGAATTCATCCTTATACCATCTACTCTCATGGAAAAACTTCACACCATTCCATTCACTCCCTCTTAAGAGTTTCTCCACACAACCCCCATTATATAATCCGTACAAATCCTATTACTCCAAGATCTTGTTCCAAAGCATTTTGAGCTATCTATTGACTCAAGTTAAGATCCTACCATTCCACCTACTACATTTCCAGATCCATTATCATTCCCTCATCCAAATCAAGATACTCTCATCCTATCCAATCCAATGCATGACTCCTCCTCTCTCATCCAACTCATCCCACAACCTTCACTCTATCCTATTGGTTCACTTACATTCATCCATGGTGGTTTTCTTGTAGTATAAGAATATCCCCATCATCCTATAAATCCATTTTGGGTCCTTATATCCAAAAATATCATCCTCCATCTTATCCCACTCATCCCCTCACACATAAATCCCATACTCCAAATGATGCAAGGTAGGACATGGAGAGGGGCCAAAGGCACGCCCTAACTAGATCCACCTTGTAGAGATCACTCGTGGAAGCAACAAACACACAAGTGAGAGACAGAATGTAGATATCTTTCATATATTAACTTCAATTGATTCATACATACCGGGCTGTAAGGCCTTCCTGGTTTAGGCCAGATATTACAATCAAGTATAAAAGTCCTCCAACATGCAAGGATCTGAAATAATCTTATATCTCCTAGCTACTATCTATGATGTCCTAATCGCTATCCTAAAACTACAAACAAAGATTACATTATATACAAGAGGCTACCGAACAAGTCGACATTCAGATCCACCATCAACGGAAGGAATGACTAGATCTAGGTCCTCACACTTCCCAATGATAGATACCATCATTAAATCCATGACCAAAATTGATTGCAGGAGTCGGCCTCAACAGGAAACTAAAAAATACAACTCGGTAAGCAAGAAAATTGAACGCCAGACAAGCATCACCGAGCGCCAAGGAAATTCACTGAGTGCCAGAGAGATAACTAACCAACATTGGTAAATAAAGGAAATTGAGAAACACCGAACCAACTAGGTCAAAGAAGGAACCAAGCCACATAGGAAACACAAACATGTTTTTGGTGACACGAGATTGCTAAGGACCCAAGATGCTCCTGCATCAGACACCTGGGGTTATTTGAAGATGATTCTCTAAATCATGAAATAGGTATGATTCGAGCTAAATCCAACTCAGATTATGAAATCCAAGAACTGTCTTCAATCGGTCTATTCTTCTACTTTACCAGATATTCCATATATTTTTTTCCTCTTTTACTTCTACCAATTCTTTGCTCCAAAATCTTCTCAACTTCTTCTATTGGTTTCTTAGGATAATCATTCAGTACTGTCATTTCTTCATCTGACTCATGATACTCATACAAATCAGTAATGTTGGAAATAGGTGATATATCCATGTCATCGAGTAACTCAATCTCATAAGCATTTCCACTGTCAAATCTCTTCAAAATATTACAAGGTCCTAACTTCTTCATTTTCAGCTTCCCATATGTTCCAACAGGAAATCGACCTTTCTTCAAATGAACCATTACTTCATCACCGACTACAAAAGTCTTATGTCTTCTTGATCTATCAGCTCTGTCTTTGTATTTCTGATTACTTTTCTCCAACTTATATTTCACATTTTCATGCATTGTCTTCATGTACTCAACAAACTTTACTCCTTCAGCACTTCTCTTTCTTTCATCAACAATATCCCTCAAATCTGATATACTTCTCAATTGTATGCCATTTATAATCTCAAAAGGTGTTTTTCCAATACTCCTATTCACTAAATTATTGTATGAAAACTCTGTTTGTGCCAACACAGAATCCCAATTACTCAATGTGTCTCCAACTGAACATCTCAAAAGATTTCCCAAACTTATGTTCACAACTTATGTCTATCCATCGGTCTGTGGGTGAAATGTAGAACTATATTTCAACTCGGTGCCAAACTTTCTCCAAAGGGTCTTCCAAAAGTATCCAACAAATTTATTGTCTCGGTCAGAGATAATACTCCTTGGTAATCCATGCAATCTGACAATTTCCTTAAAGAAAAGATTTGCTATATGTACTGCATCTGATGTCTTTATACAAGGTATAAAATGTGCCATTTTAAAAAATCTATCCACAACAACAAATATAGAATTATTACCTCTTACTATCTTTGGTAAGCCAAGAACAAAATCCATACTGATATCAATCCAAGGTTTCTCAGGAACATAAATCAATGTATACAATCCACTATTTTGACTTACTCCTTTTGCAACTTGACAAATTCCACAACTTATTGCAAATTTCTGAACATCTTTATACAACTGTGGCCAAAAGTATTTCTCCTTAAGCAAATTCAATGTCTTATCAACACCAAAATGTCCAGCCAAACCACTACTATGTTTCTCTTTTATCAAATTAGTTTTCATTTTTCCTCTTGGTATACACAACTGGATACCTTTAAACAACATACCTTCTTGAATAAAATATTATTCCCATTTAGTACTCGGTTGATCTTGAATAGGTTCTTTGCACTTTCTCTGCGGCTTAGAAAAATTAAGATCAAATTCATAAGAATCTCTCATGTCATCAATCCAAGAGATTCAATTTTTGTCTCAGTCATCAAAGAGCTCTTTATACTCAATGCATCAACAACTCAGTTAGTGACTCCATTCTTATGCTTTATCACAAATGTATAACTCTGCAAATACTCAACCCATTTCATATGTCTCTGGTTCAACTTATTCTGACTACCCAAATATTGTAAAGATTTATGATCAGTATACAACACAAATTCACTCGGTATCAAATAATGTCTCCATTTATTTAGTGCTTGAACAATAGCATATAACTCTTGATCATACACAGTGCATTTCCTTTTTGCATCATTCAACTTTTCACTAAAGAAAGCAACAGGTTTACCTTCTTGACTCAACACAACTCCTTTTGCACTTCCACTTGCATCACATTCCACTTGAAATACCTTATTGAAATTAGGCAATGCCAAAATAGACAATTCAACAACCTTCTGCTTCAGAGTCTCAAAACTTTTATCAACTCCATGTGTCCACTTGAATTATCTTTTATCTCCTCTCATAGTCTTAGTCATAGCATTACAAATTGAGCTGAAATTCCTAATGAATTTTCGGTAAAAACTTGCCAAACCATAAAATGATCTTACCTCACTAGCATTCTCAGGTGTAGGCCAATTCAAAATAGCTTCAACCTTTCTAAGATCCATCTTCAAACCATCAGCTGAAATCACAAATCCCAAATACACAATCTCCTCTTCATGAATGAACACTTTTTCAGATTTATCAGCAACTTTTCTTCTTTCAACCTCTGCAATACTTGTTTAACATGCAACAAATGTTCTTCTCTAGTCTTATTGAATATCAGAATATCATCTAGGTATACAATCACAAATTTACCCAAGAATTTCTTCAAAACTTCATTCATCAACCTCATAAAAGTACTCGGTGCATTAGTTCAACCAAAAGGCATAACCAACCACTCATACAAACCTTCTTTTGTCTTGAAAGCGGTCTTCCACTCATCACCTTATCTGATTCTGATATGATGATACCCACTTTTCAAATCAATTTTGGTAAAATACTTTGGTCCAGTCAAACTGTCCATTATATCATCCATTCTCGGTATAGGAAACCTATATTTCACTATTATCTTGTTGATCGCTCTGGAATCAGTTACATTCACCATTCTCCATTCTTCTTAGGTTCCAATACAATAGGTACTGCACAAGGACTCAAACTTTCTCAGATCAAACCTTTCTGCAACAATTCTTGAATTTGTTGGTTCAATTCCTGAATCTCGATAGGTGTTAACCAATGTGGTGCCTTATTCGGTAAACTAGCTTTAGGGATTAGATCCATGCAATGATCAATGCTTCTCTTTAGTTGCAAACAATCAGGTACATTATCAAAAATAATTTCACCGTACTCGGTGAGTAACTTATCAATCTTCTCAGGGACACTATCCTCTATTTTCTTACTCGGTTTGTTAGGAATCACAACAAAACATACACAATTATTCTTCAAATCCTTAACAAACTGCCTTCCTTCCATCAAGAAAACTTTCACAGATGTGCAAACATTACTAATAGGTTCTTCAATCAAAGGTAACAAGATTTGTCTTCTTCCATCAATCCAAATAGTATATTTATGCAATCTCCCATCATATATAGCATGTCTATCATATTGCCAAGGTCTACCCAACAAAATATGACAACAATCCATAGGCATGATATCACATAACACCTTATCATAGTACTTTCCAATTTTCAAATTCACATAACATTGTTCACTTACCAAGAGTGTATGTTCATCTTTGATCCATGAAATCTGATAGGGCTTCGGATGTTCCAACCTTTTCAACTGCAACTTTGTAACCATTTCCTCAGATGCCATATTCTCCAAGCTACCATTGTCAATGATTACCTTCCAAACTTCATCAGAAACTCTACATATGGTCTTGAACAAACTTTTCCTTACCAGATCTTCCTTATTACTTTCACTCCAAAGTGCTCTCCTTACCATTGAGTTATTTTCCTTCTCGGGTTCATTTGGTGACTCTTCTTGCACCAAAGCATTACTACTGTTATTGACCTTCTTACTTGCATGTGTACACTCAAATGATCTATGTCCTTCTTCTCCACAATTGTAACAAGTTCCTCGAAAACCACCTCTGTTATAACCACCTCAGTAGTTACTGCCTTTGCCTCTAGATGAACTTTCACCTTTCCACTCGGTCTTGCCTTTATCCAGATTTGTCTTTTCAGGTTCAACTCTACTATTTTCACCATAAGATCTACCTCTTCCTCTAGGGAATCTACCACCTCTACCTCTTTGTCTTTGCTCATGTCTCTTGTTCAATTTCTCCTTAGCTTTCAATGCAAATTGATAAGCCTCATCAATGTTCTCCAATTTGACCAAATTGATTTCTTCCTGTATGGAAACTCTCAAACCATTTAGGTACCTAGCAATTCTTTCCACATCATCTTCATCATGTCTAAATCTGATATCTAATCTATAGAATTCCTCAGTATATTCTTTTACCGAGCTATCTTTCTGCCTCAAACTTTGCATTCACCTAACTAGGTTAATCTAATAATCACAAGGTAAAAAATTTCCTTTCAATTTATTCACCATCTTATTCCATACCTTACTTTTGTCTTTGCCTTTCCTCTTTTTGTCCAACTACAGATGTTCCCACCACAAGGATGCATGACTTTTCAACTTTGTGCTTATAATTTCACCTTCTTTTCCTCAAGTACATTTTCATATTCAAAATACTTTTCCATCTCGGTGATCCAGTCCACCAATTCATCAAAATCCAATTTTCCACTATACTCAGGAGGATTAAAGTGTGGTGTAGACTTTAGATTTGTCAAAGCCTTCAACAATCTTTCCTCACCTTGATCCATCATCGGTGTAGGTTCTACATCACCTCGTTCTTCCTCAATTATCACTAACATCTTCAAGATGTCTTCCTCTTCTCTAGGCTATTTCAACAGCTTCTATTCTAGCAACAAGTTGTCTCAACATGTCTGCCAATCCTGGATCCGCATCTTACCTCCCACGAACCATCTCGAAAACCTCTGCAGGCCAAATCACAATTTGCTGCCCCACAACCAATCAACTAGGGTTTGACAAGAAGGAACCCTCAAACCTAGATTCACAAACCTAGATCCATATCCAACCTTGCTCTGATACCACTTGACGCAAGGTAGGACAGGTAGAGGGGTCAAAGGCACACCCTAACCAGATCCACCTTGTAGAGATCACACGCGGAAGCAACAAACACACAAGTGAGAGAGAGAATGTATTTATCTTTCATATATTAACTTCAATTGATTCATACATGCTAAGATGTAAGGCCTTCCTGGTTTAGGCCAGATATTACAATCAAGTACAAAAGTCCTCCAACATGCGAGGATTTGAAACAATCTTCTATCTCCTAGCTTCTATCTCTCATGTCCTAATTGCTGTCTTAAAACTATAAACAAAGATTACATTATATACAAGAGGCTACTGAACAAGTCGGCCTTCAGATCCACCATCAACAGAAGGAACAACCAGATCTAGGTCCTCACACTTCCCAATGATAGATACCATCATTAAATTCGCGACCAAAATTAATTGCAAGAGTCAGCCTCAATAGGAAACTAAAACAAACAACTCAGTAAGCAAGAAAAATGAGCACCAAACAAGCATCACTGAGTGCCAGGGAAATTCACCGAGTGCCAGAGAGATAACCGACCAACACCGGTAAACAAAGGAAACCGAGCAACACTGAACCAACTTGGTCAAAGAAGGAACTGAGCCATACAGGAAAACACAAACATGTTTTTGGTGACACAGGATTGCCAAGGACACGAGATGCTCCTGCATCACCAAATGCCAGTCATAAGCACCCCACTCCTTACATTCCTAATAAGGATCAATAAAGGCACATACCCATACATCCTATCCATAATTCTACACCTAGTATTCCATGCATATTTCCTCGACCTCATACATCTTCTCTCGCCTCTTCCAATGCTACTAGAAACTATTTGGATGCTAATTAAAAAATGCATAAAGCTATAAATCCATTAAAATATAAATATCACCATGTCCCCTCAAAGAAATATGCTACCACAATGCAAAACCCAATTAAAAAATACAATTATTGCCAAAGGCTACACAAGGCCACCAAAGCACAAACAAAAACTATGTGGATCCCAAAGAAAAAAGAAGCAATGCATTTGAAAGAAACATTCCCATTGGCATCTAGTGTTGCTAATCCAAAAGCTAATAATCCCCCTCCTCCATCTCCTAAATCTGTTTTTGGTCCTTATGTACCAAAATTCTATATCATTACTCCTCTATCACATCCATATCTTCCATTTTTTTCTCCTCCACTCATTTCACACCCCTGCAACATGTGTCAATATTGATCTTGACAACATCTCCTCATCATAATAATATTCCATTGTTTTCTCCATACACTTCCCATCACTATACTCCTTATCTCACATATATTTCCCATCAAAACCACATAATCCCCATTTTTGCATAATTCATCCATCTTAATAAGGTCATACCGTCTTCTAGTGATCACTATAAATGGGCTCATATTACCTCAAATATAGAACTTGATTCTTGAGTCCTTCCTCCATCTCCCCTATCACATATCTTCCAAGTTGATGTATCCACATCCTACTCTTACCCATTTCCTTCCATAAAATGACTCTAAAAGAAAAATCCACAAAAAGAGTAAAGAGAAAATTTAATCCAATGGTGAAAACTTGGCAAACAGGTGCCCTGGACAAGTACCATGATGAAAACCTAGTCCATAGGCTTCATATGTAATTCTCTCTATCTCATTTCTCTCCAAATTTGTGGGCAAGTTTCTCTAGATATCTACTTATCATCACCTCCACCATTTCCTTCATTGACTCCTCCATCGCATCTACTAGTCTTATCCATTGTATTCTATCCATTCCATTTCATCCACCCTCCTTCAGATCTTGTTAAAAAGGAAAAAAAGATGAAGACCACCTTTTATACATGCTTTGAGAAACTTTTGGCATCCATTTTCCCCTTCTCACTTTTCATGCACCTATATTTCCATGCATTCTTCCTCTCATCCATATAGTCCTTCCACACATATTCCTAGTCCTCATCTATGCATCATCCTACTTTCCATCCCCCTATCCCTCTTGTCTTCCTATCATCTGTCACACCACATTCCTTTTAATGCCTCGTCATACATGACATATCTAGAGTGGATCATCATATTGCTTTTTGACATATTCCTCGGAGACCCTACTACACTCGCTATCCATTCATTCATTCATCCATCCATCATCCTTTCATCTCCCAATTTCTCCATCCTTTCATTCATAACCCTTCCATCTCCCAATCCTTGTCTCATAATCCTCCCACCTCCAAATCCTTATCATCCTACCATCCTTTTAATTCATCTTTCCATATTATTCCCTTACTTCATAATCCCTTGTAATTGGTATCTACCTATAGGATAACCCCATTCAATATGATGTCAACCATTCCATCAATCTTCACCCAATCACATCCTTGGTCTTTTTCCCATCCTCGCTACACGTCTAAATAAAAATCCAATCATCATCATCAGGATGTATCTTCCCTGATCATTATGTTCATACCTTATCATCTAATTATATCAATCAAATCCAGTCACCTAATCACATCAACCCAATCCAATCATCCTATCAAATAAACCTAATACAACCAAATTGAATCAACCACTCAAATCAAATCCAATCCCTCATCCATGCTTGTTCTCATTTCACAAAGTTATTCATAGCTTACATCCTCAATGATTATCATCCTAGTATGTGCTCTTTGACTATATAATTTTTAGATCAGTTAATCCATCGTTATGGCCTTATCAGCTCAAGCTAGAGGTTCAACTTATCTTGATCATCCTTTTGCTTGAGAGTATCATCTTATGTGATCATCCTATCACTATATCCATTGGGTTTTCCAACTCATGTCCAAGTATCAAATAATCTTATGAAATCAAAACAATCCAACATCAAATTGATCAAACCAATTTAATTTCTCCATACTTCTATCATCCTCCCCAACCCGTGTACATCTTGTAAATCATATCTTGTCCATTGCATCAGTTCTATGTCTCCATCTAGGCTCATTTGTACATATTCATCCTTAGATCGCATCAATTGTGTCAATCAATTGTGTGTCTTAAAAATAATGTCCTTTTAGTTGGTGCTTCAATGATCATCCTAGAAAATCTTTTCCATATTGTGCATCCCAGGTGTCTTTTATCCTCTAGTTTAGTTAAATGTTTGTCCATGCACCAGTCTGCGTAGGATGCATCCTTCTTCAAGTTAGATACATCAAATCTAATTTGTTTGTCATACCTTTTGGAAAAAGATGTTTGACTCACTCATGTTGGCATTGGTTTCTTTTAGATATTTGTTTATCTTTCTTTGAGCTCCTTCATTTTATCTCCTCACAGTCTCCACAATCCTTTATATCATGGTGTGCTGAGTGATAAAACTTGGGGCATGATTTTGATTTTTCTTTTCTTTTTGTGTGTGGTGTAGATGTGTCCCTTATACTTCCACATGTCATCCCTATGGTCACATGGTGCATTGGGGCATATTGTCTTCTTGTAGATTTTTCACCATCATATCCACCAAAGTCCTATGCGGCTCTTGTGTGATGTTGGCCTAACAATATTTGTTTGTTGGATTAGTCATATGCAATATCTACGATGCAACCCTGGTTCTTCATACCTTGGCTAGTAGATGATACTGCTACATTAGAATAAATGTTCACTACATGAAAGTCTATTTCAAGGGTGCTCAAGCTCCATGATTATTTCATTATCATTTCACTTGCATTCATCCATCATCATTGCCCTACCTAGTTCTTTTCCTTAATCAATCATGATTGGGGATGTGCATGTATTCTTGTGTATTTTATTCCTTAGATGACATTTTGCACTCCCTTTCTTCTTGTTTATTGAGGCAATGTTTCTTTTGAGACACCGCCTGAGCTTCCATTTATTGTGCACCTTCTCAAGGGGGTATCACTAATTCCTCAATTCGTCGACTCTTCTCAATTAACCGATTTTCCCATCTGCTTAGGAATTTTGGTGTTCCTTTTTTCTTCACATTGCCTATGTATTATTTTTCTTTGCACTAACGCTATGCTAGCACCATTTCAAAGAGAGGTAAAATGTAGACACCTAAATTTGATTAATTACACTAATTAAATTTAGTTAGCCTAGCCACATTTTTTGGTTAAATAATTACTTATTGTTTAATTAATTAATGTCATCCCCTAGCTAAAATGATTTAATTAATTAAGCTATAACCCTATTAATTAATTAATGGCAACCAAAATCTAATTAATTAATTAATTAACCCCTTTCTTCTACTAAATAAAACAAATCAAAATAAATTTTCTTAATTAATTCATTTTGTCATTTTCCTCTTTGCTCCAAAAATGAATTAGTTTAATTAATTTATTCTTATTTGAGCACATGGCTCCTAACCTTAACCATTCCCCTAACCTAACCCACTAACTAACCCTTCAACCAACCCACTGGTCAAATCAATCTTATCCTTCCAAACCCCCCATTAACCAACCCTATCCAAATACATTCACATTACTATTTTTATTAAATGGGAAAATAACTCCAATTTAGGGTGGCATTCCTCCAAAATTGACACTTGGCCTCCCTTCCACATGTCACCCTTTGAGATGCCACTTGTCATTTTTTCATGACAAGTGTTGCATTTTTACAACCTTTCACTTTGCCTCCAAATCGTATTCAAACCCTCCATTTTCCTTCACAGAGGATCCACTTCCATTTCAAGCATAAATATAATGCCATTTTGGTTTTAGAGCTTTGATTCACTATCACTGCAAGTAATAACGCTAAATTGCCTATTCATCTAAGCATTCTCAATTCCATCATTTTACATCCATTTACATATATTATTACCTTAAGCTCATCATCTTTTTGCATTCATCATCCAATTTATTTTCATCATCATGGAGCTTAATAGAGCACCCTTGGAAGGATAAATTGAGCACACATATCAAATCAAAGCATAAAAAAGGCTCTAGTTTACTTGCTTTTTAAATGTCTTAATTAGCTTCTTTTTAACTCCTTTATCTTGAGTGTTTATCTTAATTTGTGTTGTCTAGATTGCTAGTTTAGCATTTCAATCACTTTTATTTGCTCACATTTTATTACACACAACTAGCATGTGTTGAATGAAGAATGGAGAAGAAATGGGAGAGGAAGTGATAAGGACAAATTCGACTATATACTAGTCCACGACTGAACAAACAAATATTTTACATGAGATGATAACAAGAGAAAATAACCCAATTGGGATTGAGGAGACAATATTGATGTGGGACAATTACCTCCCAAATTTGAAAATAAGGAAAAGTATGATTTTGGAGAAACTAATGCAAATATATTGTTGCTACGTGTTGAAGATTTTATAGCAAAGATTTCATGCACATTCTTGGAGTTGAAAGATCAAATGAGAGACATTAATAAAATTGTATAGGAATTCAAAGACATCCTTCATGGGAAATGCACAAAAGAATTATTCAAGTGAAACATGAATTATCAAATATGAAGAAGGAGATTCCTCAATTTGAGGATCAAAATAAAAAGTTGACTTTTAGAAAGAATCAACAAGTCACTATGAGATATATGAAAACCCCTAATATTGATGAAATAAATATTATAGTTAGATCTATTAATAAAGCATTGTAGAGCTTGTTGCCCATTTTTAAGTAAAGAAAATGTAGTTTTCAGATGTTGTATATAGTTTTGATGATTCTTTCAATTGCTAGCAAGAAAAATTGTGCCAACCAACTACAATCCTATCTTTGGTGTTTTTTGCTATTTTTGGAGGTTAGATGCATGTTGAATTCAACGCTAATAAGGTTGGAGGGGTTCCCAAAGGTCAATCTAATAGAAACTTCAGTTTGAACTGTTGGTAAAAACCCCAAAGATCTCCAAAAATGTGTGTTGGGGTGAGCTTCAGTTCCACTACCCAAACAACAGTCGATTCCTGATATTCTAGGGCATGTTTTAATGTAAACAAGGCCTCAATAATGTAATAAACACCATGTAGGAGTTATTCTATCATTATTCTTTATGTTAGAATTAGTTTTTATTAGTTTAAATATTTTTCTAAATTTATTTTGACCCAAAATAATGTACACAAACTCTAGTTATGAGTTTGGAAAATTTTAGTTGTAAAATCTATATAAACCCTTGATTTGTTTGTAATTTAAGGGCTGCGTATTCTTTGTGTGGATATAAATAATAAGTAGTGTTGCAATCTTGGTGTGTGTATACTGCTAACATTTATGAAGTTGGAATAAAAATTAGATTCAAAGAGCCATTTATGAGTTTTTTGGGTTTGCCCAATAGATCTTGTTAGTTGGTGGTGATTATGAAATATTGATTTGATGGGATCGATAACTTGGTTGGATCATTTCTCATTGTGTTTGAGGAAGGATTTGTCTCCCATGTGTGCATGGCTAATGACGTCGTGATTTTGATAAATTCTAATAAATTTTATGTTTCCTGATTTCCTTAGTTGATTGCATCATGTTGAATATGAATTGTGAAATTCTAGTTTATATTGTCATGCTATGCTGGTCCAATTTGATCTTCTATAACAGTAAGTGTGTGTTTGAGAAATAATTGTCTGTAGTAGTTCTGATTCCATTTACATTCAATTTCTCACATCCCTAACACTTATGCAATTTCTTTAAGATCATGTTTGGATTAGTGTCAAGCTTAGAATTAGTGTTTCTATTTTCATATTTGATCACTACAAGTATAATCTTCAAAATTAGAAAATCAAAATTTTTGCCAGTGAAAAGACAATAAAAGTTTTTAACTCCAATAATTACACTTAGTTACTAGCAAAGGCCTCTTTGTGAAATTGCACATTCTCTTCCATTGACGTATCCAACATTGCTATGCACTGGCCTTCTGGAACATTGGAGTGGTGAATTCCACTTTTCAAGAGAAGGATTTCATTCTCATTTTCCCTATCATTGCATCACGCTAGCATTACGGTCAATAGTTACCCTTGAATTCCTTTGGATTGTCATATTATCATTTTAATTAACCCTTATATGTTTGACCTCTAATTGTCCTCTAGGAAGTCTCATGATCATCCTTTCAAATCTTCTATGCAACTCCTCCATGCATTATGATCACAACCTTCATCTTTAGTATCTTTTTATCCCTTCATGTGTGTTATCAACCTCCTTGTTGTTATTATCTCACTTGCTCACTTTCATCATTATTGTTTTAAATTACATTTATTTCTTTCTCCCAAAGCTATCATTGGATCTTCCAATGGGTTTGCAACTCATAACATTCACCTCCTTGACTATCTCATGTATAATAGGACCTTGTTATTGCTCATTGAGGCTTATCCTTGCCACTAGATTGTGTTAGTTTTCCACCCCCTATTCCATTCTCTACCTATAATAATGGTTTCACTAGCACACACCTTTGTTTCCTCATTTTATTGTTCCCTTTTTCTATAGTTGGACAATGCACTACCCATTTATGACTATCACTATTGTTGACTTTGTAGCTCTTTCTTCTATATGTTGTGCCCCTTTCATTTCATGACTTTCCTCATTTCTCTAGACAAGACTATGCTGGGTGTACTGCCTCGTTCCTTTTGTAGAGCACTTTCATGAGAGCTTTGCTATCTTTGTGCAAGAATTAAGTGTTGTCTATTGGTCTTTATCCCAACTAAATTTGAATGCTCTTTCTTTTGCTTCCTCTTTTCATCTATCTGTACCTCTTTTTACCTTGCAACTTTCTATACACATTGTGATGAAATCATTCTCCATTTGGAATTACAACCTCACAGAGATGCTGTTTAGCATTTTTTATGATATCATGTTACCTTTTCAATACCTCTGAGCACAACATGTGTTCAACACTTGACAAACCCCTCTTTTGTGTAGTGTTAATGCCTAGCAAAGCTCTACACGCGTCCCTTCTATGTAGCATTTCTCATTACACAAAGCAATAAACTTACCATTTGCCCCTTGATTCTCTCATTTAGAGCAACATGGGTTTAGAAGGAAAGGCCACCTACTTGTGTTTCACCGGGATTGGAATCTCCATTAAAACAAAAACCCTAAACTCCTGTTGCTACATGGGTACAAAGTCTTTAATGAGAATACAAAAAAAAAACGTTTCCATTTATTTCTTTTTGTGAAAATGATCATAGAGAACAAAATTTTCTTTTCCCTTAGGCATGGAAATGAATTCCTAAGAATGGCTTCAAGTTTCCAAAACAATATTAAAGAACTTAATTGAACAAAATTAACTAGATTCTTATGAAAACTTAGAAAACATTAGACAACCTTAAATTTTAGACAACACCACATGATAAACTTAAAACTCACTAACTCCTCACCAAAGCTTGCAAAGAATAAGAAAAGAATAACAATTGTATTTTGAATTGTTGGCTTAATTAAATACCAGAAATGTAATTATTATTATTTAATAAATATATGCAGTTTCCTTGAGAAAAATTGAAAAAAATAATTTAGAAACTTGATCTTTCCCAATCACCTAAAAAAAAGACGTTCACAAAAAGAACTCAAATTTCGAGACGTGTAAGGTGCAGATCCATTCCGGGGGGCTTGGAATGCATCTCAGATATTTGAGTGTCTTTAAACAACAAAAAAATCATTTTAAACGATAAGAAAATCTTCAAATCCAAACACCTGTAAACAAAGATTTTCCTGTCGTCCAAACATTGAGTCGGAAAATAAACTCTGTAAACAAAGCATTTCCTCTCTTCTAAACATGCTCACTCTTATTGCGTGCTAACAACGCAAACGAACAAAGAAGAAAGAATAATTCGCAGGCACGCCCAAAAACTTTAAAAATAAATAATCTAGGGTTTGTTATTTGGCTAGAGTAGAAGAAGACTACTGGCACAGCAAAGCTATTCTAGGGTTTGAGAGTACGGTATGGCGATGGAAAGACAAGATGTTACTAACGGGGGGCTACTGTATCACGAGGTGCAGGAGTCGAAATTGTGCGCAGTTCACTGCGTGAATACGGTTTTGCAGGGGCCGTTTTTCACTGAGTTGGATTTGGCAAGCATTGCGGCGGATTTGGATCAGCGAGAGAAGCAGATGATGATGGAGGGCGGTCTCGATTCTGCTGATTATTTGCAGTTTATGTCCGAGGGCTCGTCCAATGTCGCGATGGATGGAGATTTTAGTATTCAGGTTCTTACAAGCTCGCCTGCTTAAGTTTTTTGGTTTTTTTTTCTCGAGCGTTTTGTTGATGGTGGAACATTTACTGGGATGTAACTTGTGGCGGTTAATTTGGTTTAAACGCAACTTTTTGCTTTTTACATAGCTCCAAGTTCTGAGTGGGCTCAACTTGATGGAAGATATGCTTTAGAGACTGTATGCATATATGTTGAACTCTGTATGTGAGCTGACCGTCAGCTCAGTTGGCAGCACTAGGACAATTTTCATCTTTTAAATTCACACACCATTGGGGACATCCGATTGACCTTCTTATTTGAATTTGTTCCTTGGATGTGGTATATGACTCAATTTTAATTTAGGCAAGTCTCTGATATTTTACCCAATTTTGATTTTGCCCACGAATCTAGCCACAATATTGGCGAATTTCCTTGGAGGGTGACACTGGCTTAGGTGTCAGAGCATACGGATATTTTGTTTTTCAAAATCATTCTACCTAGGACTTACGCTAAGCCTTTGTTGAGTGACGCATAGTGAGTTGGATGCAGTATTCTTCCCATTTTTAACTCAGCCGGCCTGGACTTACATCTGGCCTTGTCCTATTGGGTGTGGTATTTAGCCAATTATAATCCAGCCCAGTCATGACTTGTACCTAGCCTTATTCTTTTGGTCTGGCCCAGCGATTTGGATGTCGCATTTTATGCAATTTTTATTCATCTTAACCATGTCTGGCACTCGCCTTGCACTTGCTTTTGTTTGTTGGATTTGGCCGAGCAAGTTGGATTCTGGTTTTATTCTGAGGGTGTCAGATGAGGTATTTTACTTTATTTAAATTCATTCCACTTGACATTTGCATCCAGCTTTGTTCTTTGGGTGTGATCTTTTATCCAATTTCAACTTGCCTCACATAAAACATCTTCTCAGCCTCATTTGTTGGGTGTGATCCAGCAAGAATGTTGTGGTATTTCACCCAATCTTAAGAGACATGCTCCCAACATTGTTTATATGGTGTTTGCAGCAAGTTGGATATGATATTTTAGCCAATTTCAACACCTTGTTGGCTTTGGAATTTGATTATGGGGCTCCTGATGAAAGTCGCATGTTAATGCCGCTTTAGTTTGTGATTATTTATTTTGTTTTATAGTTTAGATGAATTTACATTAATGGATGCACCCTGCAAAAGTAAATGTGCTATTTTATCCATTTTAAACACTTTTTACATTTTTCATAGGGATTTGAATCTGGTGTTGTGAGATGAAATGTTTGATCCTCTAGGATGAGCTCATTTCATTTTCTAATTTTACTCATAAATGTTAGTTTTGAAAAATAGACATGGGGAGTAACCATTTGCTAACAATCTGTTATTTATTTATAAGTAGTACAATGAATTGGTAAGTCTTATGTTCCATGGTGTTTCTAGGATAAGGATGATGTATTGTCCTCTTTTAGTTAAGTCGGGTTGCGTGGGCCAATCCTTGTTTTCCTTGATAAGCATAGAGAAGAATAATGAGGGCCATATGTGGGGATGTCAAGTGCATCAATCAATAAGCTATAATAAAATAACATTTAATCCCAACATTAAGGGCGCATGAATTTCCATAGAGGAGTGTTTATTTATGAGGAACTGCAAGTTGGCTTTTAAGACAATGTGGGAGCTATTTGAAAAGGATCTTTGCCAGAATAATGAATTGATAAATGTCATTTTGTGGCTTTATGAATCATCAATTTGCAAAGTTGGTTCTCTTGTTGTCACATATTGAAGTGCTTGTTTGCTTTTGAAGGCATTGACAATTTCCATGTAAGTTCTGCTACAGTTTGAGCTATTTGTGCAACTATCGGATTAGGGATGAAAACCTTTGGATTTGGTAGTGAGATGACAAAAACCCTCTGATTTTCTAAAGGAAATCTCATTTAGAGGCTGTAATTTGTGCTGAAAGTTATGCTAGGCCATTCTAGCAAGTGTCAGTATTCTATTTATCTGAAATATTCCAGTATATCTGAATGATGATATTATATCCCAGTATATTTGATTGATGATATTTAGTTCTAGCTATCTATGAATTGTTTAACTTTTTATGCAATCTATTACCAAATTATTTAGCTACAAGCCATCTTAGACGATATGTGTATTGGAGATGATAATTAAGGAGGACATTTCTCAAGTTGGTAGACACACAAAAGAACATGGTATGTTAATAGCAAATAATTAAGGAGATGAAATAATGCATACTTAGTAACTAAAATGGCCCTTGATTTTAGTGGAAGAATTAGAAACATAAAACTTAAGATATACCTAGTCTGTTACCCTGTAGAATTAACAACTGAAGAGTATCATGCACCAGCCCAAATTGTTCTCGTCATAAACATAGGATCACCACGGTGTCAAGTTTAAAGTACAACAAGAGTTAGAGTATGCAAGCATATGATATCAATGACACATTGTTTGGAGTGTATCAAAAGATATCAAGCAAACTGTTGTATCCAACTTTTTTGAGGTGCCTTCGGGGCTACTTGTAAATTTTTTAGAAAATCATTACGTTTGGCATCAAGCAATGTGTGTTTTGCATCTCATGCTTTCGAACCATGAATTTCATTCATATGATCAATTCTAATATTGAAGGGTGATTAGTCATAAACTATGCATACTTCCTTTTTCTTCTTTCTTTCCTCGTGAAGTATAGTTGCATGCGCAAAAATGGTAGTGCTAATCATGGGTGGCAATGCAAACCATTGTGTGTGTGTTTAGTCCTTCATAAAGGTAATAGGGAGGGGTTTGTGAGCCACCCATACTATTTTTTGTTAATTTTGAAAAATTCAAATTTGGATGTACCGTGATTTTTTAAAGATGCATCTTTAATTTCCTTAGAGGACGAGTGAAAGATAAGAATTGTCCATGTGTCTTTGGGGATTGTGGGGGGATGGGGTGTGGGGTGTGGGATTGCAAAGTGGGGATATGTTCCCTATCCTTAATAAATTCTTCTTGCTATTTAACTTTGACTTGTGTGTGATTCAATGAGTTAGTTATTATATTCAATTTTAATTCACAATTGTTGACATTTACATTTTGTTGCAATCTTTGGGTGTGGTCTAGCATGAATAATGTCATATTTTATCTTATTTGAAAATTTCAGTTCACCTCACTTGGGACATGGTTGCAACCTTGTTGGTCCAGTGTGATTTAGTGAGAATGATTAGGTGTATTTTTGAACCCAATTTCATTTCTTCGTCAAGTTTCTTTTGGAATTTGAATTTGGGGCTCCTTTATGGAACCTTTGTTTCTATTGCTTTAGCATGTCATTATTTATTTTGTTTTAAAGTTGAATTGATTTTTTAATATCTACTTTTGGCTAATGCCTTTGTTGCATTTGTGAAAGTGAGTGAGGTAATTTATCTATTTTAAATACTTTTCATCTTTAGTAGGGATTTGAGTGTGGTGTATTTTTGAACCCAATTTCATTTCTTCGTCAAGTTTCTTTTGGAATTTGAATTTGGGGCTCCTTTATGGAAGCTTTGTTTCTATTGCTTTAGCATGCCATTATTTATTTTGTTTAATTGTTGAATTGATTTTTTAATATCTACTTTTGGCTAATGTCTTTGTTGCATTTGTGAAAGTGAGTGAGGTAATTTATCTATTTTAAATACTTTTCATCTTTAGTAGGGATTTGAATTTGGGGTTGTGGGATGAAATCTCTAATCCTTATTAACATCTCATTCCATTTTCCAATTATGCTTATATATTTAGCTTTTAAAAAATTGTCTTGCGGGGTAGCCTTTTGCTTGCAATTTTTTTATATATATAAGTAGTTAAACAAATTGGTATATTCTTCTTGCTAGGTGTTCCCAGACTTAGATATGATGAATTGAGTTAGCCTTTCGAGCGTAATAATAGGTTGGAGAGTCCAATTATGGACTAATTAACCATGCAACAATAAGTAAACATACATATAAAAGAGAAATATAACTTTATTGCAACAATATGCACAACAAAATATTAAAGTGTGAATGGTTGAAGGTACTTGAAGAAAAGACTAGTGATACTTCAATGAGCTTGTAACATGCTAGGGCATGAAGCATTTGATTACAAAGCATATTGTTAGGGTTAAGGGAACTTTGGAGGTAGTTTTCCAATAGTTTGGTACTATTTGATGTTTAGTAGAGCTCTCAACATTATTATGAGCACAATACCCTTTTCTAGAGTGTTTTTGGGTTAGTCTTCCAATGCTTACTGGTTTTAGTAAGTCAGTTTGAAGCACTGACTAAGTTGACTGGTAGGTTTACTATTTTTAGTATTGTCGATGGATTCAGTTTTGATGACTATCTCAGCATTTTATGTAGTCTAGTGGTTTGAAATAAAATAACAAGAGACATTGCGTCGAGTTCCTGCCTATAAGTGTTATACATATTGTAGTTATTTGTTAGATAGAGTAGTTGATGATTGTAGTTAGATAAGTGAAGACATTGAGCTTTCATGTACATAATTAGTTATCTAGGTGATTGCTCTTTGCAATGATTTACGAGTCACCTGTCTTATTGGTAGCTATTGTTAATGATATACTGACCTTCTCTGCACATTCTAGCTCCCTTTTTTATGGTGATGCCTAGCAAGACAAATGTTTGTAGCAACAAGGAACTTAAAAATATAATTTTATATAATTTTTGTCCATCTTTTATTTTTTTACAATCGATTTAGTCTACTTGAATGCTTTTTTTGCAAGTGTGTTTGGTTAGGCTCTGGATTGCGTTCAAGCAGTCACGTTAGAATAAACACAACCACGATTATTTATATCATCTTGCACCCTTCTTTACTATTCACAACCATGGATTTCAATAAACAGCTCTTTTGTTTCATATATGAAATGTCTTCGATGATAAAATTATTAAAGTAAATTAAGTATTGTTAGTAAAAAGTTGTTATTATTTAGAGTTATTATACAAAGATTTCAAATATTTGTATCTATTTAGTTTTGTACAATAATAATGTATTGCATATTATATAAATAATAGATACATAAAAATTGAGCAAACTAACAAATTATTAAAAAACAATCAAAATCATTAAATAAGATCAATTGTTAGATAGACAATACAAAAAATAGGTGAGCATTTCTTAAATTATTTTGTGTTTAAGATTTTTTTAAAACTGCATATCTAATTTGATATATATGAATGACATCACAAATGTCATTCAAGGAGATAATGTAATGTTAAAGTCAACAATGTACTTTATATATAATATTGTATGTGTCATTCTAGTCATTGGACAATATTTATATAAAAAAATAAACAGTAATATGATATTTGCAATGACTATTCCCAACATGAACCAATAGACAGAAAAATTACATTTTAAAAATTATTAAATAAAAAAATAATAATAGATTATAGAATTGTTGCTCAAAATTTCCAGTGAAACCCAGGGATGCGCACCCCCCCAAAACCCCGAAGCACCTGGTGTGGGGACATCCCCGGACGGGTACTTGGAGTACTCGAGTACCCCCACCTCCGCCTTTCCACAACCCAAGTGCCACTGGGACACGGGGACACAATTTCTGATAATTTGAATTTCTATTTGCTGATAATTTGAATTTTGATTTTTGAATATTACTATTGGGTATGTACTGTGTTACTATGTTGAATGTTCAATGGTTCTGGTTTGTGTTGCAATTTTGCTTTGTTCAAGTATTTCAATTTGGTATGTTATACTGAAACATCATTTCATAACTAGCATTTCAAGTTCTATATGTATAGTATACAGCACCCCCCTCCCCCCCTGCGCCCCCTTTCGCTGTCCCCCCCGCCGTCCTGAAATTGAGGCCCTTTGTCCCCCATCACGGAAAGTCGTCCCGACGTCCCCCAGTGCCTGTGTTACACTGAAAATTTCTAATTCTAGATACTTATTTTTAGGAATGAATGGATGCATTAGTATTCTTGCTGTAGGCAGGAGCTAAAAATAAGTTATTAATTAAATAAGTTAAATTAAAGGTTTAACTTTATCATTATTTTAATTTATCTAATAAAGGAAGTATAAGGGTTAGTTATAAAGTGAAAGATGATTTATTTTAAATGAATGGGGTCCTTTTATAGTTGATGTTACATTGAAAGATTAAAAAAGTGGCTTTTATGTAATAAAAGACAAAAAGTGAAAGAGGTCAATTTTTTTGGTAGAGTTGTAGAAGCAGTTTTTTGAAAGTTCATTTCTCATGCTAAGTTTGATATTTGATATTGTCATTTCTTTTGGAGGATATTGCTCATCTTTGGTTTGTGAGGATAAATACCCTTGTAGGTAACATTCTCCACGTTGTTGAAAGACACAATCTGGAAGATTACGTGGTGTTTTCATTTGGGAAACACACTAGAGCTTTCACGGTGATTCATTTTATGCTTATTCTCAGTTTACAGTTGCAGAATTTTGGAGGTTGAGGAGAATGACGAGGGTTGGAGCTGTTATTATCTTGCTTTATGCTGGCCATACCATTGCCATTGCTAGCTGTACATGTAGAAAGGGTGTTGGGTTTCGACTTTTGATTGACTTCATCAGCTAGGGTTTAGAGAGCTTATCTTGCTGTTTTAGATTGCCCAAGTTTGTGAACACAAAGATAACTTTAGTCTAGCCAATGAAGGTGAACTTAGGGTGTGGTCCATTTTCAGTGAGCAGGACTACATATTTTATGAACAACAACAACTAAATTATTGCTGCATTTTGTGGGTATGTTGGATTTAGATATGTAATGTCATTAATGTCATTTAATGACATGGATTGCTCATAGTTTTGAGAAATTTCGTATGTTCAACTCAGAGTGAATCTGGAATTTTCATCTCTTTGTATTGTCTGAATATTGTCACTTTTCTGAGTTATGGGTTAGCTGCAAATATTTCTGTTATCTGCACTTAATTTGTCATTTCAAAACTATTGCAAACACTTTAAAAAAACAAAAAAATAACAAAGGCAAAACAGAGCAGCATATTACACTTGTCCACAAATGTTATCACACTCTCCTTTATATGGGCAGATATAAAAGGATACACACCTCTAAGTAACACGATACATTGACCTTGGAGAATGTAAATATGATCAATGACCCCAATATTAAATGTTTGGATCATTAGTTGACTTTGGAATCACACTATATAGTTTTATTCACTTTGATTGGTGTTTCTTGAGCTAGGAGCATTCAAATATGGTGCAACTTTGTACATGACTCCTTAGGAGTCATTCAAATAGTGAATTTTAATTTTATCAATCTGCACAAGATTTGAATGTTCACCAAAAACCAACAAGGTTTTGTCAATTCATTGTGTAGTCTAGTTCAAGTCCTCAAGTAGAAGTCATAGATGCAGTGATGATATCTTCATTGTTAGCGAGAAAATGGGGAGCACCGACTAAAGTATCTAGCCTCAATTAATTCTTATGTGTTGTATTTATGCCCCAGACTTAGTCATGCGAGAGGAGTAAAGAGTTGGTCCAGATTGTTCATTAGTTAGGTAACACAATGAAATGAAATGGAAACTGATTGCCATAAACCATAACATACAATAAATATAACTTAAGATATATATTATTCTTTGACATTCATGTACATATGCTTGTCATCTATCTCTCTACTAACTATATTCTCCTATACTTTCTTCCTTACATTTCTTATCACATATATTCTTCCCATCTCTCTATTCTCTCATACTTTGTGTACTCTATTAGATTGTATCTTTGTTTATATAAATATCTAACTGGCAAGATGTGTCCCTTACATGCAACTATTGATGTAGAAAATGCCTCCTCAATTAGGAGCTCCCCAACCCCCTTGTGGTGGTGTGTAGTAGGATCTGCATTTCTGTCTTGCCTTCGACTTTTCCCTACCAACATCATCCCCCCCTTCAAAATGTTGTCTTGTCCTCAAGACAATTCTACTTCTATTGTGTTGGGAGAATAGTCTTGTAGATCTCCTTGAGATTAGAAAAAGTGGTATCCCATTTTGTCTTGGCTTGCTGCAATCGTTGGTTTTGATATCCCAGCATTTGTGGTTTTGCGGACTATATTATTGGAGGAAGGTTCGATAATCTGGAGGTTGTATTCATAATCTCTGATTTACATATTCTGTTTTATATACCCAATAATTTTTTACGAAATGAACAAATGCAAGGGTTGAACTTGTGCCATTTTGAGTTTTTATGATTTTCCTGAGAGGCTTGAACTTGTATGATATGATATGGAAGAAAGAATTTTTTTTTTTTCATATATTCCAAATGGTTAGTGATGCCAAAGCAGGTTAATGCAAGTCAAAAGCTCGGTATCAATTAAGTATGCAAAACAAAATCTTGGAATCAGTAAAACCAAATAAGAGGGGGCAGATCCAATTGGGTAAATTCTAGATCTAAGCATACAAAAAGTATAGAATGCCAATCAATCCCGTGAAAATAAGTCCCATTATGGAGAATTCAGACAAAGGAGCCTTTGGAGGGCAAAGCACTAGTCTGTTTCAAAATCTATTGCTGAAGAATAATGAGCACTGGATCCTTCGGGGCTTACAATGCTTCAGGTTGTGTCTAAATGCTTCTGGGCGTTTTTTGTGGTCACTCCAATATTTGGGTCCTCAAGGGCTTAAAACATTGGGTAGTCCACATTTGAGAATGGCAACTCCGGATCATTTCATTGTGAAGAATGAGCATCCTTGTTGACCACAACAAAAGGGCCACAATACGAGTCCTGGGATGTCCTCAGGTGACAGGCCTGGGCTAACTGGCCCAGATGAAAAATCTTGGGAGGAGATAAATGGGATCTTTTCCTTCATTCAGTTTTTGGAAGTGAAATATGCATCAGATAAAAAATCATGCAATCAAACAACAATATTTATTGAAATGGTAAATCATGTAACTAAACAACACTATTTAATAATTTATTGAAATGGTAAATCACGTAAGCTAAAAACACTGTTTATTGAAATGGTTTCCACTTGCCCGTCTCACACATTTGTGAATGTGACTTCGTAATAAACTTTGTAGGTAATTTCTTTTGCTTTTATTTTCTATCATAGATTTTTAAATTCCTTCATCACTTATATAAGGACAGGTTTATTCTATATTGTTTTGGAATTTGCAAAGTAATTCATATGATATATTGTACAGTGGAGTGATTGTTGACATAATTCTTCTTGAATTATTTGGCAGGTTTTAGAGAAGGCTCTAGAGATTTGGGATCTTCGAGTGATTCCGTTTGATTCACCATTGGCTGATGAAGCCCAGAGAGATCCTCAGAATGAGGAGGGGTTTATATGTCACCTCCAGGACCATTGGTTCTGCATCAGGAAAGTGGGTGGAGAGTGGTACAATTTCAATAGTCTCTATCCTGCTCCTGAGCATCTCTCCAAGTTCTATCTGTCTGCCTATATGGACACTCTTAAGAGTGCTGGCTGGAGCATCTTCCTTGTAAGAGGTAATTTTCCAAGAGAGTGTCCTGTCTCCAGTTCAGAAAGTAGTTATGCTTTTGGGCAATGGTTCACTCCCGAAGATGCACAGAGGATTGTCAAATCCACATCAGTGACACAGAATACTTCCCATGAACAAAAGTCTGTATCAGTTCTTTCTTCACCTTCTAATGCACAAGGAGGTACAGCTTTAAGTGTTGATAATTCTAATTATGAAGACTCTCAGTTGAGAGCTGCAATAGCTGCTAGTTTGGGACATGATGCTTTACAATGTGAAAACCCTAGTGTTCAGGGTTACTATACAAATTCATTCAGCAAGCCATTTGACTCTATGCATGGTATATCAGATGATGAAGATCAAGAATTGATGGCAGCCATTGCAGCCAGTCTGAAGGATTCTACCTCAGGTAGTGGGAACTCTAAGAATCAAGATGTTCCTCATTCGGGAACACTTGTTTTGCCAAGTTCAACGAATCCGGAGCAAAATGTTGGATTGTTGCCTGCTTCCACCCATATTCCTTCATCACCCTTCAATATATCAGGGGATACAGATTATAGTCAGCAGGAAACATTCCTTCCTACAACAATGCAGGAGAACTTGCAAGAGAAACAAGATCTCGTCTCTACTTCCACAATAGCTTCAAGTGTGCAGAACTCTTCTCTGTCTCAGGATGATCACACGCCCATCAATCAGGTGCACCATGTCACAGCTCCAATGCCAAATACAGTGTCTATCAACACTGGCTACTCAAATGTTTCTGAATTAGCAGCTGCAATGGCGGCAAGCCTGGCTGATGTACAAGTGCCTCCACAAAGAAATGACCAGATATAATTCAAATCTGACTCCAGCAGTGATTATGATGACATCCACAAAAATTCCCTTCTGGGGTTCCTTATCAACATGTTCTTGGATTGCATGTTTACCAAAGTACTTTCCCCACACACCATTTTGATGGTATTTTTTGGTCTATATGTTGAATTATCGTGGTGCAGGTCTTAAGTCTTATTAAATTTTTTGAAACTTGCACTCAGGCACCCCGTCTGTTGGTGCCTTCTCTATCTTTTGATTCTACAGCATTGGAAGGCTGGTTATTAGCACATGTGAAGGGGACTAAAGTTCAACTCTGCATTTGATATTTTTGGGAGTCAAAGCACTCTACAAATTGTTAGCTCTCGCCACATATATTATTTTTCTTCTTGTCTTGAGGTCATTTATCATATTCTACAAATATTGCTGGAATACCAGATATCAAAGTACAAGAAGATTGTAGGATATCATATAGGAAACAGTAGCTTCAGTCTAGTACCAGCTATCAACATAACCATAAGTGCATTTGTTATTACTCTCAACAAAGGATGCAGTTATAGTGAGACAATACACTCACTTATTCAGTGTTTATGCAAGAGAAACGTAAAAGTAATGTTAAATCACATCTAATACCAGTATATTACATATTGCTGGAACTTCTTTACATGTGTTCAAGTGAAGAATGCAACTGATGCAATATAATTTCCATTGATGTTGAAATTTATTTTTGTACCAAATTATGTATTGCATTCTATCTGGAGGCGGGTTCTAATTAATCACTCGGAAATCAAGCTTTAATTATTTAATCTGGACTTTTTTTTCCTCATAAAATAGATACACGGCTTTGGTGTGCAGAATGCTGATTCACGGCCTCAGTGTTACCTGATACTCCTCTAGTTACCTCCGTTAATATTGGGCTATGACTGCGCTCACTATATTTTCTTTCCAAAGAGTGGAGCACATTGTTTTAAGCATATCTCTGTTTTGCGGCTTGCCTGTCAGTATGCTCTTCCATGATTAAATATTATTTAGGATTGCCTTATAAATCTCATTTACTAGCAAAAACAATTTATTCTATTCTACATAACACTCTTTTTTATTCCAACGAATCAAGAACATTTCATTTTTAGAGAGATCAAACATTAAGAGCTATATAAATACTACATGGATGCCTTGGGAATAAATCAATACCTTAATCCTAACGACCTTGTTTTAGCCAAAAGGTTATATTCATTTTTACAAGTTAGCGTTGAGAAAAGATGTTTTCTTATTCATGGCAATCAGAAACAGACATTGACAGAAAATATACCAAAGTTTCTGGAAGCAGAAGTGTTACACCCTGAAATGTTTTCTATTTTGCAAGCGGTTAGTTTTCCATGTTTGGATAGGATTTCACACATGAATCACACATAATTCACAAAGCAGAAAATTGACAGAGACAACTTATCCAACCTTCTGGAACTGCATTTATCATCACAATTGTTTGTGTGAGATGATTCGTGAATCTCTGTTTGTGTTGTACGCAGGCATATTGGGGTAGACGAATAAATTCTACGTGACTAAAATAATGTTTTAATTGATTGCCAACTGAGGGTTGCTAAATCGTGTAAGTGGAATCATTGATGGGATGGTCGCCAAAGTAAAAAATAATAATTTTTACACATCAGTTATTGCCTTTCATGTTTGGCGGTGGCACCCAATTGGCAAAATTTGGGTTTAACTGAATGAAAGATTTTAATAACCTCCACGAGGCCAAAGCAGCTTATGGGACCCACAAACTAGCACACACCCCAGATAGGATGCCAAGAAACTTAAACCAGCTGTAATCCCTTATTTAAATCTGCTGTGGATTTTGATCATCAGGTTTGCAGTTCTGCCTAACTGCTTTTCTTCAAATATGTAGTTTATGTTGCTTGCCTCTAAAAATCCACATAACCAGATCTGATGTCATTGTAAGCTGGACATTTCATGATAAAATGATGTTCAGTTTCAACCACTTACATTGCAAAATAGACATGTCCTGTTTTCCCACTCTTCTTTTAGTATCGATCATCTACCCGTTTCACACCTCAAATGGTGAGAGCTAATTCTAGGTTGGGCTATAAGCATTTTTGCTTTTCATTTAATATTTGCTCCTATATATGCTTTTTCCTCATGATCAATCGTGGGATTAAATTGTTTGAGATAGTATATTTTTTTCGTAACTTTTGCTTCTACCATACGATACTTCTAAATTTTTCCTGCACAAACTTCTTTATTTTTTCATTGCTAATTGGACACTCTTAAATGTTAACATCACATTTTTTCATCCACGTGCTCTTTCTCCTCTTGAGTCTTTCCTCTGTAACTAACTTAGGCCAGTGGTGGTTTTCCATATGTTGAGTTTTCTTTAGGTAACTCAATAGTCGGATCAATGCCAAAGCTTCTAATGGGAAGATACCCGTTTCTGTGAATAAGATCTCACAAGGTACTGCAGTTTTAATTTTGAGGCTTCTGATGATGAGATGCTTCTGATTTCTTTTTACTTGTCTCCATTTTTTTATCTAACATGCTGCTATCCCTAATTTCACACCCATAAAAGATCACCGGTGTAACTAACAAACCAAACAACATTTTCTTGGTCTTCCAATTCCATAGCTCAGCATTCCTACATTTGCTTTGTAATGAGTACAATGCTTTCCAGCCCCCTTGAATTCTTTTTGCTCTGCACGTTTCCCAACTAAGTTTGTTTTGAAAATCAATTCCCAAATATTTGTACTCATTCACAATTTCTAAAGGGTTTCCTTCGAAAGGGAATGTGTTGGGAGTCTTCCTATTTCTTTTCAAAGAGAAGATCATCACTTTGGTTTTTACTAATATTCACTTGCATTCCCACTTCATGACAAAAGGTTTCCAATGCCTTCAAGTGTTCTCTTCGCCTATTGGCTGTTTTGGCTATTAAAATGAAATCGTTGGCATACATAAGTAGTTTTATCACATAGTTAGCTAACTGGACTCCCTCTCCATTTGTCTTGTTTAGCCAATCTTCTAACTTATCAATATAAAATCCAAACAAAGTTGGGGAGAGTGGACACCCCTGTTTGATTCCAATGTCACTGCCAAAACATTCTGACATCCCATATGTAGTTCTGATTTTAGCCTTTACCTGCTCATAAAGTCTATGTACCGTGACCCTAAGCTCCTTAGGAATTTTCAATTCTTCCATTCTATCCCAAAGTTTATCGGGTGGTACCATGTTAAAGACCTTTTAAAGTCCTCAAAACAACAAAAGGCCTCAACATCCCTGGTGTTCCATACTTTTTCAACTAGGAATCTAAGGGTGACATTGTGATCAATAGTAGAATATTTTGGACTAAAACCAGCTTGACCCTTAGCTCTTTGGTCCTCTATTTCTACCCGTCTGCTGATTTTTTGCTCTACCATGTTACCAAATAGCTTACCAAGGAGGGGGTTAACCATAATAGTTTGATAATTTGATGGATTATTTATGCCACTGCTTTTGTGAAGAGGAATCACCACACTATTTGTCCAATTTTCGAGAAAACCTTCTTTATTAACATTGTTGAAGATGCAATTGATATGAGGCACAAGAATATGAATGCCCCATTTTAGATGTCCCGCTTGTAACTCATCAATATCTTGGGCTTTTCCCCTTGCTACCTCCTTACACCTTGAATAATATCTTCATTGCTAAAAAGTTTAGATGTGACCTTGATTACCAGTGGCCCATGTTCACCCTGCTCATGTTCATATAACATCTTTGCGTACTCCAACCATTGAGACCCAGTGATGTTATTCTCTATTTGTTTCTTCTTTTGCCGCATCTTCTTTTGTTGAAGATGCAATTGATATGAGGCACAAGAATATGAATGCCCCATTTTAGATGTCCCGCTTGTAACTCATCAATATCTTGGGCTTTTCCCCTTGCTACCTCCTTACACCTTGAATAATATCTTCATTGCTAAAAAGTTTAGATGTGACCTTGATTACCAGTGGCCCATGTTCACCCTGCTCATGTTCATATAACATCTTTGCGTACTCCAACCATTGAGACCCAGTGATGTTATTCTCTATTTGTTTCTTCTTTTGCCGCATCTCTTTCCAAAAAGTTTTTGGGACTATTTTTCCCAAGATTAATTAATTCTAACCTTCTCAACTCCACATACATTTATTTTTTGTGCCTCAGCAACTTTTCATACTCTCTTCTATTTTCTTTATTCCTACCCTCTCTCATGTTTCTTTTTGCCGCCTTGCACTCATCATCAAACCATGGATTTACTAGAAAAGTAATTTTAGTATCTCATTTGGGTCTTGACCTTTTAACATTTTTCTAACGCCTTGAGAATTATAGGAACAGGATTATCTTTCTCAACATGGTGCAGTTTCGTAATGTCAAGATTACTTTCATAAATAGTAGTAAGCCACTTAAGGGCACCTTTTAATATTTCTTGATTTTCTTGAGTCATTAGAATCCTACAAGCGAAGGTATTTTCTCGTGCTAAAGGTGGATTTGTTCACTTTGCCGCCTCTTTAAATGAATGGCCAATTTTAATAAAATTGGGTTACGATTTGACTTTAGACCCGTTGGGCAGTCTTCTGTCCCAAACTCCATTATCTTTGAGGTATAATCTTGAGAGCAAATGACATAGTTCACCACACTTTGACCATTGTAAATTTTACAAGTGATGTTTCTTGACTTAGGTCATCTTCCCATATTGTTACAAATGACCATGTTGTATAGACTGCAAAAACCCAGTAATTCTGCCCCATAATGATTGACGTTGTCCTTGATGTCTTGTGAAGACCTTTCCCAACACTGGTTCATCTCTTCTTCTAACCACAACATATTGTTTCTTTCTTTGTAACTCTGTTTTAGGTTTAGAGCTTGGTTGTTTGTTGTCCTAGCATTAAAGTCACTTATAATTAAGACTTCACCCAAAGTGTTAAAAACTAAAATTTCCATTTTCAGCAATGTGTAGGGATCTTCTCGATCTAGATTCTTCTTCTTATATGTTTTTGAACCTTTAGGAGCAAATTAGCATACTACCACCCGTACTGAAGCTTGGTTCTATGTTATTTTCAACCATATGTATTGCTTGTTTAAGACTTCTTTCTCTATACTTATAAATTTGCCCCATGTTTCTTTAATAAAAATGGCAATTCCTCCATGTCCTTTGCCATTGTCAGTTCTTTCATTTCACATCGATGTTTTTTTTTATCCCTCAAATTCTAGAACCTTACCCTCATTATGTTCGTGTGTCTCCGTGAGGAAAATAATGTCTTTATCTCTTGCTATGAGCCCTAACCCAAGTCCTCTTCTCCATGGATAACCCCTACAATTCCAACTAACCATAGTTAAGTATTCCTTGGGGACCCCGAGTTCTTACTTCTCATGCGTTATTTTATCACTAATTTGTGCTTTCCCATTTTGTAACCACACCCATTCACCATTATCTCTTACTGCTTTTACTTTTTCCCATTCTTTCCTTCTTTCTTCTTGTTGGGTTATGGTAAGATCTTCATCGTGATAAATGTGTATGCCTTTGAGGAACCTCTTGTTTCTTAAAATTTTGTTTTTGTCTTCCATGCTCCTCAAAGTAACCTTGACATGTTTTCCCCTGTTATCTTTCATCCATTTTCCGATCCTTTATGCTTGCCGAGCTACTCCATTCCAGTCTAATTCATCTCCAAGGAAGTTTCTTATTAATTCTTTTGTGCTTTCCTATTCTCCATGACCTTTTAGCCCTTTAATGATGATATTTGTTGCCTTGTTGTTTCTTTCCTTCTCTTCTCTAATATGTCTCTTTACTTGCTTTTCTATGATCTCACTTGGTGTGTTTGCTAGCACCCTTACTACTTGGGTCCAAGACTTGACTTCTTCTATTTGATCTCTTAACTGATTTTCGTTTAATTCCATGTTGGCCATTGCTAATTGGATTTCTTTAATTTGAGGATGATTGCCTCTTTCACTTTCACTTCCCCTTATCGTGAGCACTTCTACTATTTTCATCTCCCCTACTACCTTCCTTATCAAAATCAACTCGTACTCCTCATTTTCCATGTTAAATTATAATTTTTGTACCTTTTCTATGAGTAGATTATTCTCTTTTGTTAGTTTCCAGTTGTTTTCAGTGATCTCTTTGAACTTAATATCCTCCATGTGACTTCTTTCTTCTAAAGCTAAAATCCTCTCCTTTATAAGCACTAGCTCATTTACATATAAATCTGGACACCACGTCAAAGGTGTCTTCATAGGGCTATATGTGTTTGAAAACCCATTTTCTTTAGATTTCGAGTAGTCTGCTGCTTGGGTTTTAAATTCAATATTTTTGGAAACTGGTGTGTGAGATATTTTTGAAATTTAAGGTATCAATCATTCGAGGGCATTGGAATTGCATCCAAATAAACTTTATTCTCGTGAATGAATTTCTCTCATGACGGTTTGCTCCAATCTATTTTTCCATTTAAGTGCAGACAGAATG
Source organism: Chamaecyparis obtusa (assembly GCA_027943335.1). Classification (NCBI taxonomy): domain Eukaryota; kingdom Viridiplantae; phylum Streptophyta; class Pinopsida; order Cupressales; family Cupressaceae; genus Chamaecyparis; species Chamaecyparis obtusa. Next base: position 2,272,794 of record BSBK01003688.1, on the reverse strand, counting down.
TAAGTTATCTCCATTAATATACAATCAATTATTTACAAGTTGTAAATGGTTTCACCCAACTGTGAACTATTTTTTTTGCGTTGGCTATACTGCATCTTAGTGCATGTGGTGGTATAAAAGCACACCATTAAGTTGTTGTAATGTCCCGTTTGTAGCACTTATAGCATGATGATGTTGTTAGCCTATTTTCCCTTGCTCTTGTAGGCTAACCATGACATTTAAGAGACTTAGAGGCCATTTGGCTTAGGTAGTTTCAGTTGCAAATCATTTTGAGGTGTTTAGAGGTAGTTTCAGGCATTCTTACTATTTGTAGTAAGTCGTTCTGGACATGGTTGGGACTGTAACGGTTCTGCAGGACTGTGAAGCTTAATCATTTCCTCTGTTGTAACTGATAGATTCTGTTCTTCCTCCAGATGCTACGATGCCAAAGATATTCCTTTTCTATGCAATGTAATATGAGATATAGCTGAGAGCTGCTGTGTATTGTCTATAGACTGTATTTTTAATAAAAGAGATATGCCCCTGCTCGAAGAGTGGATGTAGTTCATTATGAACGAACCACTATAAATTCTGGTCTCTTTTCTGTGTATTTTTCTCTTTGTTTTAAATTTTATCTGCATTCTTTAACCTCAACAATTGATATCAGAGTTGGGAAAGCTTGATTTGATTTTCTGGAAATTGGTGAAGATTTCTCGAAGTCATGGATGAAGTAGACAAATGGAAAATCGAGAAGTTTGCTGGGCAAAATTTCGGGTTATGAAAAGTGTAGATAGAGTCACTACTAATCAAGCAGGATCTATCACACACATTGCTTGGAAAAACCAAGGGTAAATGATCTTTATCAGATGAAGAGTGAGAGAAGATTGATTAGAAAGCGAGAGCAACAATTTTCTTATCACTCTCAAGCAATGTGCTCTTCAATGTTTCAACAGAGAAGACAACAAAAGAGTTGTGGGATAAGTTATCTTCATTATATGAGATAGCTTCAACCTCGAACAAGGTATTCATAATGAAAAAGTTATACAATCTGAAAATGAAAGAAGGTGGAGTTATGTCGAATTATTTAAATGAGTTCAATACCTTACTTTCTCAATTGATTTAAGTAGGCATAACATTAGATGATGAAATGAAAGCTATTCTCTTCTGTTGCTATGTTCATTACCGAATAGCTGGGAAGGGGTGGTAATGGTAGTTAGCACTTCGGTGGCTGCCAAAACCAAATTGAAATTCGATGAGGTTGCTACTACACTTCTCAGCGAAGACATGCATAGGAAGAATCATGAGTCTTCCTCAGGTGATGCATTAACATCAATTAGCACTAGCAATCGGGGTAGGGGTCAAGAAAGAGGTAGACAAAACAACATGGAAGATCTCAATCGACACATCGGTCACAATCTAGAGGCAAAAGTGGTACATGCTGGTTTTGTGGTAAACCAGGACATACAAAGAAGAAATGTTGGAAATACAAAAAGGCCCAAGATAAAGTGATCAATGATGGAGTAAATACTGCAGTTGTTAAGGATGATGGTGTATTGGTTCTTGCAGCTAGTGACATGAATGCAAGTTCGTGGGTTCTAGATTTTTGAGCCTCTTTCCATGCTACTCCATGTCAGAGTGCTTTCACAAATGATCAAGAGGGTATGTTTGGTAAAGTTTTTCTTGGAGATAACAAAGAATGTGATATTGTAGGAAAGGGTGATGTTTTATTATTTCTGAAAAATGGTAAACAATGGATTTTAAAGGATGTTAGACATGTTCCTACTCTTAAAGAAATCTGATTTCTATTAGCCAGCTTTATGCTCAAGGTTGCAATGTTAATTTCTCCTTGGATACTTGGAAAGTAACCAAAGGTGTGTTGGTTTTGGCAAATGGGAAGAAATTAGGAAGTTTATATGTTTTAGAATGCAATAATGAAGTGGGAGTTGCTATGGCTGCTACGGACAATAATGCTGAACTTTGGCACAAGAGGCTCGGTCATATGAGCAAAAGGGGTCTTGAAGTTATGCTTCGACAAGATCAACTTACAGATCTTAAATCAATTGACTTGGAGTTATGTGAGCATTGTCTTTATGGCAAACAAAATCAAACCAGCTTCGTGCGGACGAGTCATGAGAATAATTTGACTTGGAGTTATGTGAGCATTGTCTTTATGGCAAACAAAATCAAACCAGCTTTGTGCGGATGGGTCATGAGAATAAATCTTCTCCACTAGAGCTTGTGCATTCCGATGTTTTCGGTCCTACAAAGGTAACTTCTATCGGTGGTGCAAATTATTTTGTTACATTTCTTGATGATTGCACTTGTAAAGTCTGGATTTATATGGTGAATAAGACATCAAAGGTGTTTTCTAAATTTAAAAGTTTCAAGGCTTTGGTTGAAAATCAGATTGGGAAGAAAATTAAATGTCTACTAACGGACAATGGTGGTGAGTTTTGCTCTTCGGGGTTTGATAATTTTTGTGTAGATCATAGCATTCAACGTTTTAAAATAGTCCCTTTTACACCTCAAGAAAATGGTGCACCCGAGAGGTTGAATCAAACTATTTTGGAAAGAGCTTGATGCATGCTCTCCAATGCTAGTTTAGGGAAAGAATTTTGGGCAGAGGCATGTAATACTGTTGTTTATCTAATCAATTGTGATCCTTCATCTCGTCTTGATTTTGACATTCCAAAAGAGAGGTGGCTTGGGAAATGAATTTCATTTAATCATTTGCGTGTTTTTGGTTGTGATGCTTATGTGCATGTTCTTAAAGAGCAGTGAACAAAATTGGATTTCAAATCCAAGAGATGTATGTTTTGGGGGTATGGTGAAGATCAATTCGCTTTTAGATTGTGGGATCCCATTGCAAAGAAAGTTATTCGTAGCCATGATGTTTTCAATGAGAAGTCTTTCTCAAGTTTGCAAAATTAGAAAACCACTACGGATGATTCTATTGGATTTGATTTGTTTGACACTAGAAGTAATGTGCAAAGAGTTCCTCGGGTTACATTTCATCCTTCTACTATTGTTATTGTGTCTTCAGGAAATGCTCAACCCACTACTCATACTGTACCCTTGCCTTGCATCATTCCAACACAACTCATTATGACAACTGCTTCCCTTGTTATTACTTCCCATGCTGTTGCTTCCAAGCACACAACCTCTACCTTTTTGCTTGCTGCAGGAAATTCATGAGCCTATCACCATTGGTCATGGACAAACATAGAGTGTTGGTAATGAACAACAAGCTCGACAAGAGCCAACTACAGGTCATGATCAAGCTTCTAGTGATATTCAAGCTCAAGAAATTATACAAGGTTCTAACTTATGGTGGTCTATAGAGAAAGAAAACATCCATGAAAGTTTGATGACTATGAACTATTATTTTCTTTATGTTTTGATGAGGCAGAGCCTCAAACATTTACACAGGTCTGCAATGATAAAAATTTAGTCCATTGGCTTGATGTTATGAAAGATGAATTGGATTCTTTGAAAACAAATGATACTTGGGAGTTAGTCTTTGCTCTACCAAATCAATTTTTTTTGAAGAATAAATGGGTCTATAGGCTGAAAGGAGATGGAGGGCGAAAAAAATACAGGGCTAGATTGGTGGTGAAAGGCTTTTCTCAACAAAAGGGTATTGATTTTACTAAAAAAATTTCTCCGGTTGTGAAAATGCAAATAATTTGGTTGGTCTTGGGTATGTCAGCTATATTGAACCTCGAGCTTGAGCAACTTGATGTCAAAACCGCTTTCCTTCATGGTGATATTGAGGAAGAATTATATATGGAGCAACCTGCAAATTTTGCAGCAAAGTTTATATGGGCTTAAGCAAGCCCCGCGACAGTGGTATTTAAAATTTGATAGTTTTATGACTCCAAAATTTCATCCATTGTGAATCAGATCCGTGTGTTTACTATAAGCGACTTCCAAATGGTGAGTTCATCATTCTATTGCTTTATGTTGATGATATGCTGGTTGTCGGAACTAGTGTGTGGATTGTTAGTGAATTAAAGAGACATTTGGCTCTTCGTTTTGCCATGAAAGATTTAGGGGTAGCGAAGAGGATTCTTGGGATGGATATAATTCAAACTAGACAAAAACGAGAATTCAAATTGTCTCAAGAAAAATATATTTTAAAAGTTTTGGATAGGTTTAATATGTCAAATGCCAAATCTGTTGCTACACCATTAGCTGATCACTTTCGGTTGTCTTTTGAGATGTTTCCTTCAACCTCGGAAGAAGAAAATGAAATGGATAATGTTCCATATTCATCTACTATAGGTAACCTTATATATGCCATGGTTTCTACTCGTCCGGATATTGCTCATGCAGTGGGAGTTGTGAGCAGATTTATGAGTAATCCAGGAAAAACTCATTGACAAACGGTTCAATGGATTCTTCGGTACTTGAAAGGTACCCCTGATTATGTTTTATGGTTCATTCAAAGGGGAGAGTACAAAACTTTATGGTTATGTTGATTCTGATATGGCCGATGATTTAGATAAGCGACATTCTACCACTGGTTATGTGTTTACTTTTGCTGGAGCAACAATTAGCTGGGCTTCTCATAAGCAACCAATTGTTGCTCTTTCCTCTACCAAGGCTGAATATGTTGCTCTCACTAAGGGCGCAAAGGAGATGATATGGCTACAATGATTGTTTGGAGAGTTGGGGTATATGCAAAGCAAGTTCACTTTGTTTTGTGACAGTAACAGTGCTATTCATTTGGCTAAGAATTCAGTTTTCCATAGTCGCACCAAGCACATAGAGATTCAATATCATTTCATTTGCCATGCTCTTGAGGAAGGCAAGTTACAGTTAGTGAAAATTGACACCAAAGTCAATCCAACAGATGTATTAACCAAGGTTGTATCTCAGGAGAAGTTTGAATTCTGTAGAGCTTCTCTCGGCATTGTAACAACATAGCCATAAGTTCCAAGTGGGGGATATCTCTGAGCAGCTCGTCTTGTAGCATTGATTGGACTTCAAGTGGGAGATTGTAACGGTTTTGCAGGACTGTGAAGCCCAATCATTTCCTTTGCTGTAACCGACAGATTCTGTTCTTCCTCCAGATGCTACGATGCCAAAGATAGTCTTTTTCTATGCAATGCAATATGAGATATAGTTGAGAGTTGCTGTGTATTGTCTACAAAATGTATTTTTAATAAAAGAGATATGCCACTGCTTGAAGAGTGGATGTAGTTCATTTTGAATGAACCACTATAAATTCTAGTCTCTTTTCTGTGTATTTTTCTCTTTGTTATTTTTTGCTCTGTTTTAAATTTTATTTGCATTCTTTAACCTCAACAGGGGCCTCCAATAACAGTGTCATGTCGATGGTAAATGTTTAATATCGACAGAGGATTTATTTATCACTGATATGATTTATTGTGCATTAACAAAGTTAGTTTATAAAGTTAAATTTAAATATTTAACTTTATTAATGTTAGGTCTATAGTTGTGGGAAATATTTAATGGAAATAGTTCCCTTTTATTTAATAATATATTGGAGATACAAAATGTTTGGGGACTTAAAATTAAAGGAAAAAATATCGTGAAAAATAAGGAGAGAAACAATAATCACGGAAAAATAGGAGAAAAAACAAAATCTCGAAAAAATAGAAAAAGACAGTGATTTTGTTTATCCCACATGGGCAAGGTGAGTGAATGAGCTTTTATGAGAACGTTATAAACGAGATTCAAGGACTCTTTTTCAACAGGCTTGGGAATATATGTAATTTTTGAAATTATCTGGTGGGCTTGGAGGAATGAAACCCTCTTTGATGTTGGAAGATACAGTCAGGAGGATTTCGATTGAGTTTCAAAAGAAAATATGAAGTTTGGAGTTTGCATTCAAGATAATTATTAAGAGTTATTTGCTAATAGAAAGATTGATTCATATTTAGAGCAACAGAGAGTGCTGGTGATAAACATGAGAATTGTTAGTGGACATGTTGATGTTCATAGCTCATTCATTGATGGCAGGGAATCCTACATGCTGGCCATACTTTATTGGGGAACAGATATATGACTGCTGAAACCGTGCGTGGGGTTTTAGGGAGTTTATATCTACACTTTGTTGGTCATCTATAGTACTTGCAATCAGTGGATGTTTACTGTTGTAGCTGCTACAGACAACTGACTATCTAGAAGGATTAAAGGTTTACATTTCATGTGATTCTAAGATACCAATCTGGACGTCTATTCTTGCTAGTAAATATTGGACAATGCTGGAGTAGTTTGAAGGGCTTGGGAGCGTAGTGTGACACCAAATATCTGTTCGTGTTCTTCCAAATCAGGCTGTAAACACTACAACAAGTCTGCATAACATTAATTTGTATTAAGAACATAACCAAGTCTGCGACATTGTTACTGTCAGTTCTGTAATGCTTGAAGATCAAATCCAATAAAGGCTGAAAGAGTTTTTGTATGCTTTGTATCTCTATCTTTGTTATATTTCAAGCTTTGTTATGCATTATTTTTCATAATAAGCGAAATTCGAAAGTCATACTTAGCATTTCAAAACCAAACACATAGAAACAAAAATTTAAGTACCAAGCTCACCCAGGCAGCCCCTTACAGTTGCATGCTTAATTCATAACCCTCGGAAGAAATAAGCACACCCAATGAAGTGTATTTTATTGGCGTTGTATGTTGCATGTAATATTATCAAGGGTAGACATGCACAGGTGCATTTGGTTGGCTTTGTATGTTTATATCCTTTGAGATCTATCATGTGAATTTTATTTTGTTAAATTTCATTTTTGTGTCTATTTGATATTAATTTAGCACTTTGGTTTTATATCTAATTATGGTGATTATGCGATTCATCGTGCAATTTAAATGGTGTCTTCATTTAATTTACAGCCCCTAAATATGCATAATGTGATCAATAGTAATAACTTTGTTTGGGGAACAATTTAATTAAGCAAAGGATAGAGAAAAATGAAGAAAGAGATTGAATAGGAAAAAAGCTGGAATCCAAAAAGTGGAGATAATTTTTTTCTTTTGCATATTCAAAAGCAAAATATATTTCCATAGAGATAAATTGAGTGAAGGGAATTGAAGGTGTACAATGGATTTTGAAATATTATTTTTAACATTAAATAACAAAAAAATAAGGGGGTTGGTCTTTATGAAGACAAACCAAAAATACCATTTACAACAAGGTCTGCAACAAACCATTAACAACATATTAGTAGAACAACTAGTAACCCACATCAAGAGTGGGTAGACAACTCACTCAATGTGAGGATGAGAATGAGAAACTGAAGAACAAGCTTTCCTACACCAATGGATAATTGTCCAAGCAATACTATCACTAGGAACCCCCCAACAAGGGGGAGCAAGTGGGGAAGACCTCTTTGTGAGATTATCAGCACAAAGAGCAGAGTGTTAACAAGGTTGTAGATTACTAGCCAAAGGTTGGAGTAGAACATCAGTAAAAATTGATGAAGGGTCCACGTGGACATAGTGGGCCACACCAATAGTAAGAGGTGGAGTAGGACCCACTAGGTATGATGAGGCCAAATCAACAACAAGAGCATCATCCTGGGAGGAGTTGTCATTAACTTGTGAATAGTCATTAGAGGAAGAGTCAACATCTAAGATAGTCAAATGATCACCATTAGCATCCTTCAACCAAGTAGCAACACCTTTGCGATGCGTGAAAGAACAATCCATGACTAGGTGATTAGTAGAGAAGTACCAACGACATCGAAAATGTATTCATAATCCAATGATTGAGTCCATGCCCTATCCCCAACAATGAGAACCACACCCCCAAGAAGAGGTATGGAGATATCAATGTCCACCAATATGTGTGCAAAGGTAGAGAGACCTATGGAGGCCACACCATCATCTACCTTTAAGAGATGACCTATAGAGTCGTTGACAACCTTGAAACAAGAATTCTCCCAAAAATAAATGGGAAGATTGGGAAAATGAACCTACACTGGACACACATCGAGTGGTTCAGTAAGAGTTTCGAAGGAGACTATTTAGGGTTTGTTTGATAAAGAGGAATTCCCCAAAGACCACAACTTACCCAACACTAGATCTCGATCATGAGAAGAAACCAAACAAGCAATAAAAAATCCTTTAGCACAAAGGAAAAACTTATTGTTACTGGAAACTAAGGATCTCCAAGAATCTGTTACCCAACAATGAAGATTCGGTAGAAATAGAAACAAACCAACAAAATTATAGACCAACCTGCAACATTGGTAGTAGTCCACATTATCTACCACATCATGACCACAAACCACAATAGGGGAGGTCTTGGCACAAGGAAGAGGTCAATCTTTCCCCACGAGAGGAAGAGCAACAACATATTGGACAACAGGTGCAAAGCTTCACCCTCAACAAGAGGCTTTGGGGGTGTTCCCCAACTTCACAACATTAGCAAACTTATGAACATGTCTCCTAAAAGAGTGCCCAATGAGGACAGGTGGAGGAATAGAAGAAAGGTGATTGAGGAAGGAAATAAAAGCACAAATGAATTTGTTTTGCAACAAATGAGGACAATGAACTAGAGGAGTTTACTTGTGAACAATTTCATGCAAATACAAGAAACAATGTCCTCATAAAAGAAGAACTTGAAAGCATGCCTAAATGTCATAATGTAGAGGAGGGAACACTTATTGGAAATTTGTATTTCCTTAAATTGATTTATGCTTTAAATGATTTAGGTATAGGTAATACAAAGGGTATAAGGTGAAATGATGATTTTCAATGGAGAAGGATTTCTAAGCCTTCAATGAGTTGGGAAAAGAGGAAGAAGGCCAATTTTCAAAGGAGAAGGATATCTATTTCAATAAGTGGTTAGATATGGAAGAGGAAAAATGTATTCCAAACTCTTTCCTAAATGTTTGATGCAATAGCATCCTAGGATAAAAGGTAATCCTACATCACCAAAAAAATGTAATAGCTAGGTTAGTAATATTCAAGTAGTGTTTCAATTATTGAAGTGTGTTCATGTAAATATGTTGTGAACTAAGAGGTCCAAAATTTTAAAAAGAAGGGGAGAATGATGCAAATGAACTCTTGAGATTTAGGAGGTTGACAACCATCTCCTTAGAAGTAGGAATTGATTTTAAATTATTTTTACTATGTTTAGTGACAACTTTAAGGGACTCAATCTCTTAAGAATTGCTGCATGGTGAATACTAAAAATAGAGGGTTAGTCCTATTCGGAGTGAGTGTCTTTGTGAGCAAATGACATAGATATATATTTGCAGAGTTAATGGAAATGTATTTGATGTGTTCTCCTTGACATTTTTATGTGTAACTATATATGTTTCCTTATCGCTTAACAAATAATTTGCCATGTCATCCTTGAATTCAATTTATGTCTTTGTGTATTGAAAATCCCGATACATATTTGTACTAAGTTGAGTGTTTGCATTAGAAGTTCAGAGACAACTCCTTGCCAAGTGAAAAGAATCCCAAAATACAATTGAGATCAATTTTGAAGAAATTATTTTAATACTTGAATCATTTACACTGTAACACTTATTTATCTAAGAACTTGTTATCCTTGGCTAAGTGATTGGGTTTAACACTCAAATTTAAAAATGGCTTGTGATCTACAAAATACTCTACCATAGGGCCACTTTCTTTTCATGATAGAAGTTGAAATTCCATGAATAAGTGTATTAATTTAATTGCAACATATCCCTCTAAGATACATGCATGTTGAGGTCAACTGCCGAGAGCTAGCTATGCAAGCATCAAAAGGCCCGTTGACAAGATTAATTTTTGAATTTAATAAATAAATTAAATTTTGAGTATAATTATACTTGGCCTTTTGATACCTCCATAGACAATTTCCAACTACCATGTTCAAAAGTTCACATGGGATAAAATTTGGCTTTATAAAAGTATTAAGAAATTCTAATAAATTTTCTATGAGAGAATATTAGTGTATAATAAATTTCAATTTTAGTTATTTTTTTACTTCTTTACAATAAAAAATTATTGCACTAATTACTATCCTATAAACAATCTATTTATATTCCTTTGATGACTCTTTACAAGTTGATGACGACTCTCATTAGGATGATGCTCCTATTGCTGATTTGGCCTCCTTGGACTTAGTGGACCTTTCTCCAACTCTTGCTGGTAGTGCAACCCCCTTTAGCTACATGGGCCCTCCTCAATTGGCTACTCCTACTTAGCTCCAACCTTTGGTTGACGATGTGTAATCTTCTCAGTACTTTGCTCCTTGTGTTTACAATCACTCAAAAAGGATTTCACCACTTGCTCCCCTTTGAGGTGGGGATCCTAGTGATAGTATCACGTGGACAATTGTTCAACGACAGGAAAAATTGTTCTTCAATCTCTCAATCTGCTCCCCACGCTGTGGGTGAGTTGTCTACCCACTCTTGAAGTGGGCTACTAGCTTTTCTGCTAGTGTGTTGTTTGTGGTCTTTTCTTGGCCTTGTTGTAAATGACCTTTTTGGTCTATCTTTTGTAAGGGCCAACACCCTTGTTTATGCTATTTATGCACTGCTGATTGAGCTATTGATGCTTATGGGCCATGGTTTTGTAAAAGACAACACCCTTGTTTTGCTACTGATTTATATAAAAAATAATCTATTTAATAAATTACAAAAACTTGGTTATTTTTTTTTTGTTTATAATTCAATTTTAATTATGAATAACTATAGAGTGAAATCATGATAACACTATTATAATTTGACTTGGTGTAAAAAATATCTCCCGTTTAACAATTGAAGAAACATTATGATTAAGCGCACTTGAATGACCTCTTTATAAACATCACCTAAATACAATGAATGCAAAATATACCATTCATTCTCATAAAAAAACAAATCTTACTATTAATTTTATTTTACCTATTAAAATACATCACTATATTTTTAAACATGTAAATTGAACCTACAAATCTCATGCAGATATTTATAAACGATCCAATAATATTTAATAAGCAATATGAAATATTTGCTTACAGGGGGTCGACAGTCAAATTTAGGCCCCACTTCGTGCCGCCAATTGCCTTAAATATCTACTACACAAAAGACTGTCGTTTTATTATGAAAATGAGGTTTGCCAGCAATACCAACCACCCGAAACCGGAATTTTTGACGTACTCTCTAAAGGCCAAAACATAGAAAAACAAAAACATCAGAAACGTGTCGGACTAGGTTTCATAAAGCCCGCGGTTTTTATTTTCCGGGGTCTCTAGTACGAGCTACATTTGAAATAATATAAACAACAAAGTACTCTCCGCTTCTTCGCACTGCAAACCAAACGAAGAAAAAAAACACACAAAATGCTGCAATTTGTGCAAAGAAGCAGTGGGCAGGTTGCACGTTCGATTGTCACTCGAAGTCTCTATGACATTTCGAAAAGTCTCTCCAATGCTGCGGAAAATTTCTGGTATTTCGCTTCCATTCGACAAATTCACAACGCGACGAGAGATGCAAGTACGACTAGAGATGCTATTTATGTTTACGACACTTCGGGCCATCCAGGTTTCGAATCTGATGCCGTCACGATGGGATTGCTGAATTCTCTGGCTAAGCTTAAGCCAGGCGTCGGATTGTTTTGTCCGATTGATCGCTGTATGAGACGCGGCTACAGGTCGGAGATGTTTGATAAGATCATGCGGTTGCATGGCTGCGATGTTGCTGTCATGAAAGGTGTTACTATGGACCGCGCTTATCAGCTCATGGCCTCCGATAGACAAGATGAGCTTCTTAGTGAAATTCTCGAAGGTCAGGTTTGAATATTTGGACTAGTCTTGGAAAATGTTTCAGTAAAATACAGGCTTAAAATAATATGTAGATTCTGCATGCGAACCGAGAAAGCTTTTGTTTAAACATTAAATATTTGTTCCTTTTTGTTTCCTTTTGAATTTTCGTTTAAGACAGAATTTAAATTTAAAATTATTTAGGTTAGAATTTTCTTTTCAAATTTCAATTTTCTCTTTTAAATTTCAGGTGACACAGAATTTTAGATCTTAAATTTGTTCTAAATTTTTAAGTAATACATAATTTTAAAATTTTATGTGCTTTATATATAAACTGAGAAAAGTACACTGTATTTGATTTGTTGAAATACAAATTTTCTTCAGAGAAGAAAGAAGTTTCTTTGCACTTGAGAATAAGTAGTATTTTTTAAATTTAAAATTTCCGATTAAATTGTTTGATGTATTCATAAAAAACGACGGGAAATTAGTCTGCATTATAACACACGTGTTTTGAGTTTTTGGATTCGTTAACACCGGAAAATTAGTCTGCGTTTCAACATAGATTTTTTTTAGTTCGGTTTAATTTATTCATATAAATAAGGAAAAATTTGCTTGCGTTTCAATACAGGATTTTTTTGGTTTGATTTACATACCTAATACAGGGGACAATTTGTTTGCGCGGAATTATTTTTTTGGTTAAATGTATTGTTCTTAACAGCCGAAAATTAGTTGAATATTTCAGTGAATTGCGTTCTGAAAGTGAATTTATTATAGAAAAGTTACTAGTTTGAGCAAGGAAATCAGTTTGTAGTCTAAAACCAGGGAAGATTAATGTGCATCTGAACAGAGATTTTAGGTTTTCTTTTGTTAAAAGAGAAATTAGGCTTTTCTTCAAACAAGAAAAAGTTTGCCTTGAGTTTTGTCGTATTAATTGGATTTTTTAGAATAAGGGAAAAATTAGCCTGCGATCAATATTGGAGTCAGTTTTTCCTCAAGGAAAAATTATCACATTTTTTCTTTTTTAAAAGTAGCTAATAAAAAAGGTGGAAAATTAGTTCGCGTTTCAACCTAGGAATCGGAAATAAGCTTTTTATCTTATTATCTTAGTCTTTGTGAATCAACGTGGAAATGGTTTTATTCTTTAACATGGAAAAATGATCTGCGTTTGAACAGAGAAATTAGTTTTATCTTTATTTAAGTAACGATTTGTTAAACCCCGAGCATATAAAGGAGATCTTCTTTAAATGGGGAAAGGGTAGTTTGTGTTTGAGCTTTGAACATAAACTTTTTTGATTTTCATTTTAAATTCAATAGAAAAAAATCAGTTTGTCTAAACATAGAAATTAGTTTTTTTTAAAGAAAAAAGAAAGGAAGAGGAAGTCATTCTCCACTTGAACACAAGAGAAAATTAAATTGACTTTGAAAAAACAATTAAATTTTTTCTTGTGATAAATTTCAGTTTTCACACATCCTCCGTAGACGTCACAAGTATGTGGTATGCTTCTGGTTTTAACTCTTGGGATACACCACACCTTCAAAGCTATTCAATGTGGGGTAAATATTTGTGTTCATTATATTTCATTTACCTCTTCCTTCGCATATTGAAACTACAACTTGCTCGCACCATGGCTGTCATTCTCTTCTTTTCATCAAAACTTAATCTACCATGCTTGAACATTTTGGACAATCCAAATGATGAAATGCAGACATGCACCTCAGGTTATCGATTTCATTTTTTACTAAAATTTAAATTAAATGCTGGTTCTCTTTTGGATCCATGCATCTGATGTTGCTTGAGTAATCTTAAGACTGATAAATTGCTTGTGGCATCCATTTCAGTTTTGGCATCCCATGGCCATCACATGGGATGCGGAGTCACTTGTTGCTCTAAAATACAGCTTTGCTGGCTTTCCCCTAGAAGATTGGGTGGAAGTCTCTGCAAAGACCGAAAAATTCATAGCAAATTTGTTTTCCCACTTGGTCATGAACTATAAATCAAAGCATAAATCTACCAAGAGGATTGCGTGTAAATACTAGAGTGTTCTATTCCTCATTTAAATTAAAGATCTCTCTTCAAGAAAATAGAGTGTCGTACTTTGGCTTGTTTTATACAGATAGATGCCTCACTCTAATACATATTGGATAAGTAGAGTGTCTCACTCCATTATGGGTTTAATAGCCAGAGTCTCTCACTCCATTAAAGTTTTGATAACCACACTCTTATAGGTTGTCTTAAGCAAAGTGTCTTACTTGAACATGTCACTTGATTTTTCCTTGATGTTGTCACGTCATCTTGCTATACATGTCACATGCACTAGCATTGTTCCTTATTGAACAAAATGAGTTGTCTGCCTGAGCTTTAGCGGATGAGCTCTTTAATGAGTTAAAGAGCGCTAATCCCTGTGCATAATACTTCAATTTGAGCGAAATTTCCTTAGCCCATTCCGCCCATGCATTTACCATGATTAGAGCATTGTTCATGGAACTCATGGTTAGCCTAGCAAGTGGACTTAACTCCAAGTGAATTCTTATACACTTGAGTTAAGCATTGTACCTGACCAAAATGCTCATCCTTTAGAGTTGCGACACACAACTCAGGATGACTATGAGAATCAATGTTAATATCTCTCATTCTGTAATGCGGTCAAGGATTGTGAGCCCAATCAAGGGCCACTGATCCAAAAAGCTTCCTGCACATCTTATTCACAATGACAGGAGTTTCAGAAATTACAGTATGATTGGCAACAGTTTCATAACAACATTATTCCAGAATCTCAGAACTTTTGATATCAAGACAAAATTTTTATTGCCATGTGTCCCTAATTTAGGCACTTGCCATGTGGATAAGTATTATTGAATACTCAGAAAGTCATAATCCAAAAAATATAGATTTAATCCCAATAACTGCTGACATAAAGATCAGTGCAGCAGCAAGTCTTGATTCTCATGACCCTATCTAAATACTCTTGATTTTTTTGTCTGTTTGGTTACTATCATTTCAATACATGGGACTTGGGAATCTCTCTCTCTCTCTCTCTCTCTCTCTGTGTTACGCCGGGTTTCCGGGACTGGGGGACGGGGAAATGGGTTTCGAGGATGGATGTTTTTCCTTGAGCAAGGGACGGTAGTGGGGATGAGTATATAAAAAATAAGAAAATTTAAAATATATAGGGAAATTTTAAATATTCATATGAAAACATGGATAAAGCATGCTTATATACATTATAGAATCTTAACATATAAGGTCTGTAATAATTAATTTAAATTGAGAGTTCACATGAGAGTGGAAGTCAAGCATATTATGGTAAATAATGAATGTGTTGTAGTTGTGTTAAACAAAGGAGATGAAAGCTCCTTATATAGATTTACAAAGACGATGTTTTTAAAAGAAACAATCGTGAACTAAAGACGAAAATATAAACTACCTAATAAACTAAAGACTAACTAAGATGACCATTAAAGAAACATTATAATATTCTAATACCCTCCCTTAATGGTCATTGTCTAACTGTTGTCTTTTGGTCACAAATTCTTCAGAACATTCTGCTATTGCTAAGACCCTCCTTGGATCTGCAAAATGTTAATGACCAAGAAGCCAAAATTTGTCCAGAAAATAACAGAGAAGGGTGCCCCCTTCTTCGGAATGTTTTGCAACAAGAGACAAGAGCCTACCACTAACTCTGCCATTGAGATGAGTCTGCCACTAACCCTCCCAGAATCAGCAAAACTTCTGACTAGAAGTCATCACAAAATTCCAACCTGATGTTGGATAACACAATCGTCCTTCCCTGGAAACAGAGATACATATTGAGAACAACTACGAAACCCTCCAAACTATTGCAGATGAGCAGAATGCCCCAATACTGACTACAAATTACTATGATTTGAAGGGTACAAAGCATCACTTTTTCAGAAAAAAGGTAAAAACCCAGAAATAGGAACACCTGTCATGAAATCCCACGCGAACTTTGTGTCTTATAGATACCAGAAACGATTTTTGAGGAGAAAACTCGACGAAAACCCAACACAATTTTTGAGGTGAAAAATTGATCAAAACCCAACATGATTTTTGAGGTGAAAAATCAATCAAAACCCAACACAGATAATTTTTGAGGAAAATATTATAAACCCTTCAGATAATATTTGTTGTTGAATCTCTGACTACTTTCCAACATTAAGTTGGTCAATGACGCCATCTTGCACATTTCCCAATGCACGGAAAATGAAAAACAAAGAAGAGGCGATAGCACGGAAACTGAAATAGGAATCCTAATGCAGAAAAATAGAGATAGATGTAGGTAGAGACTTCAAAAAACAATGAAGTACGATTGGCACAGATTTCAAATTTTTTTTCTGAATGACCCAAAATTTTTTGATGAAGACACATAAGAGATCTCAAAAAACCCAGAAGGAATTTGAAATCGGAATAAAATTCCGGTTGGTACAGAATTTGAGGCACAGTAACCAAGGTACCCAAATTTTTTTGACAACAACCCAATTGAGATCTCAAAAAACCCACGAAGAATCTATAGTTAGATTTTTGAACCGGTACAAAAAAGGAGTGTTTTGAAAGAAACCCTAGCCGACTGGAAAATGAGCAAAAAAATGGCAGATTAATATCTGAGATTGCAAAAAAAAATGGCAGATAACCTTCATGGGAGCAGAAAAACGACAACATAAAGGGTCGTTTTTATCACATAAAAAAAAATGACTATCATTTTTGAAGAAAAACGGGCTGAGGATCTGAAAACAGCTGTCGTTTTTACAAATGCAGCCAAAAACAGGATTAGTGGAAGATAAAAACAACCACAAAAATGGTAAAAAAGCACCAGCAGCAGGTCTTTCTGACAAAAAACGACACCCAAAAAAGAAGCTCGAACATGAGGTTTGCAGAAAATGGCGTTAACAAGGACGCAAAAACCCTAGACGGATTGTTTAGAAAAAATATCAAGAACAAAAAACCTTACGGATTTTTTTATTAAAAATTCGCAAAAAACTAGAGGCCACGAATTATATTTTAAAAAATTCGCCAAATTCCGAAAAATCCATCGCCTCTGATACCATATTATGGTAAAATAATGAATGTGTTGTAGTTGTATTAAATAGAGGAGATGAAAGCTCCTTATATAGATTTACAAAGATGATGTTTCTAAAAGAAACAATCGTGAACTAAAGACAAAAATAGAAACTACCTAATAAACTAAAGACTAACGAAGATGACCATAAAAGAAACATTATAATATTCTAATAAAACAAATTATTAAAACTAAGATATTATTTAAATGAATTTTATGGGACAGCCAAGGGACGGGTTTTCAGAAGTTTCCAAGTTTCCGAGACATCTCCGTTTTTGGGACGGGCCAAATTATGCTGGAAACGCGTCTTCGGGTAACATTGATCACTGATCTATCTATCTATCCCATGATTCCTACTAATTCATCCTCCTTTGTGTATTTCTTCAAAGCTTCAATCAACTTCAATTACAATGGGGCCCAAACAGTTGGCAATTTGTCTAAGACAATGAAAGTTAGACTGCCACCAATTGTTTTGGCCCCTTTGGTAGTCAAAGTTGAGCGAAATTTTGAAGAAATATACAAAGGAGGATGAATTAGTAGGAAGCATGGGCAAGAGGTGGATCCACATTAGATAGCGATGCCCAAAAGAAGACAATCACTTTTAGGAAAGGTATGTAAGAATGTTTAGCTGCCTTGTCCTTAGGTTCAAGGGTGATTTGGTGGGTCCC
The DNA here is from genome assembly GCA_027943335.1 of Chamaecyparis obtusa. Classification (NCBI taxonomy): domain Eukaryota; kingdom Viridiplantae; phylum Streptophyta; class Pinopsida; order Cupressales; family Cupressaceae; genus Chamaecyparis; species Chamaecyparis obtusa. Next base: position 2,255,353 of record BSBK01003688.1, on the reverse strand, counting down.
ATCACATTATCAACAACAACCAACCAAAAACAAGTTTGCAACATGCAAACCCAAGAAACGAGAAGTCCTACAATCATAGACACAAAATGTTAAGCCAAAATTGGATAGAGTAGTATTTTTGGATGTTGTTTACTACTATATTTGATAGAGTAAATACATGAATTAATAATAAAGATGACAATGCATGCTAGACACAGGAGTATAACATATCTTTATTCTCTCAAACTTATTATAGAAGAAGACCGAAGATGATCAGCTAAGGATCTGAGTTGATCTGACTACATCATACTACTTGATGATACACAATATATTTGAAGGACCTGTGGTTGCCAAGAGGAACACAACTGTCAACCAACTAACACTTAAAATTACCTGAGAATGACAAAGAAACTAATACAAGTCCAATGACCAATAGTATTGAAACATAATAATAGACATTGTACCCTAACTATATTGTCCCCCCCCAAAGGAAAAGTTGTCTTCCAGACGACAAGTAAACATCAAGTAATTTTGGGGATGACTAATGACAATAGTGCAGACAATGACTTGTACTGTGTAAACTCAAACTTGTAGTGTACTTGAAAAATCAAATGGGGTCTGGGGGCAACCCCCCTAGCGGGGTTGAGGGGTAGCGACCCTTGTGGGGTCTTGGAGGTCTCGTGATATAGGGAAGGGTCGAGGGGTAGAGCCCCCACCACCAAGCCCAAATTAAGATCTTAAAAACCACACACATCATCAGGGTGCTTATCATTTTCTTGACTTTTTGAAATGCCAAAAACAATGTTGATGAAGCCATAAAATAGAGATTTTATGTCAAAATTCTGATCAAGTCGTAATCTCTACTTCAAAATTGATGGTTGTACTTTCAAGGATGCAATAATGTAAGTTGTTGAACAATGGAGAAGCCAACTTGCACACCTCTTGATGATTCTAGCAGCCATACAAGGCAACAAGGCAAAGGATGTATGATGTTGAGGAATCACAACTTGAGTAGATGTTTGTGCTTCCAATGATAGAAGAATAACAACTTGTTTTCCATATAATGTTGAAAGAGTGGGGATGTACAATACTTGTAGAGGGCCTCACAATTAATGATCTTGCATAGTGGGGCCGTACAACATGGCTTAAAATGGGCCGTATGTCGAAAGCATGTTGTTGTGCTATATGATGTAGCATGGTGGAGTTGTATGATGAAGATAGTGGACCACTTGTGAATGCTTAGGGAATTCGTGTGTTGTATGCTACAAACTAGTGATCATGGTGATTGACGTATGGTGGAGTGATAAGAAGGCCGTATGGCATGCGAAGTTTCATTGAGGCAGTACGTGGAGAATTACACTACCAAGCAATATGCTTAGATTGTGTTGTAAGTTGTCCCCAAATAAGTGTTACGCTTATAACTTGGAAGAGTCTATACATAGCCTGGAAAGACTTGCCATATAGTATGGACTGGTAGAAATCTACTTGGTAGATGAATTCCGTCAAGAGTAAAATGAATCCCACTGAGAGTAAAATAAATTCTACCATACAAGAGGGATTTGACAAGGCCGTACTATGTGTTGGTAAGAATGATGAAACCTATCTCGCTAAGAGTGGAATGTAAAGCCACCGAGGATGGTGAAACCCTTTGTTCACCAAGAGTGAGATGTACCACCGAAAATAAAAAAATGTGATGTTGCCGAGAGTGGAAGATATAATATCATTGAGAGTGAGAATATATCCCCAACTCTTCTAATTTTTTTAATTCTTACCTTTATATTTTTGGCCTTTTATTTTCTCTTTATTTTTCCTCCATTCTTTAGCCCGCTAATTAATTTTTATTCTCGGTACTATTATAAATTTTCCCTTGCACTTTATAATATTCTCTGACTCCAATATTTTAATAAAAAGCTCTTTTTGTCCACTTGCTAGCCTTTTTAACTTTTCTTGGCTCCATTTTTTATTTTTTAATTATTTCTATTGGCCTCATTTTTTCTTTTTGTTCTCATTCTCTAACCCTTCTGAAATTTTTTGTTTTTCCCCTTGGCAATTATTTGTTTGCTCCACATTATATATTTTTCTCTTTGTACTGTCAAATGTATCATCCATAATTTTACATACTTTCATTGGTTTCTCTTCATTGAGAGTTGTAGCTTCAAGAAATTTACATGTTGATGGAAATACCTCGTAGTCCTCCATTTGTTAGTGAAATAGGCCATAGAGAGATTTTTTTTCATTGTTCGAGCATGATTGTAACTCCAAACTTCCTTTGTTGCTCAACTCTATCCAAGCTTGACTTTCAGCCCATTCTTCTCTTGAGTCTAAATTTGATGAATCCAAGGAAGTTGCTTTGTCATTGACAACTTGGTTCTTTAAATCAATTACATACTTTAGATCCTTGTTTTCAATGGAGATTGTATTCTCTTTACAATTGTGATCCGCTTTGGCTGCTACTAGCCAACCCCGACTGAGTAATGCATTGTATTCTTTTTTCCTCAAAGAAATGACCAAAATCCTTAACAAAAATGTTTGGGTTCCAATAATTACCTTTTTTCCCTTTAAAACTCCTAGTACTTTAATACCTTGTTGATTTGTGCCCATCGGCTGAAAATTTGGTGGCCAAGTGGCCTGCTTACCAAGACTTCTCTAAGTGTCTTTTGGAAGTACATTCACGCTAGACACGTGATCAACAAATATATTGGTCAGATTCCTTCCAAGGATCTCCATATTCACCACCGCTGGTTTCTTTGTCCTGTAACATTAAGTCAATCACTTGGTTGCCTATCAATGGACGTTCCATTATTGGATCTTCATTTTAAGCAAATTCCAACTGGGCCTTAGCATGCACCAGATTGGTTAAGGATACAAACTACCGGTAAGTGCCAATTGCCAACCCACAAGTAGTTGGGAACTAATCATCTCAATTACAAAAATTAACAATTATTTATTTAGCTGACTACAACTATATGCACTTTTGCCAACTATAAGTGTGTAGGATTGTACAAGCTTTAGATGCTCCTACATTAGACACTTCAAGTAGGTGAGCATGTTTCATGACTCTTGTAACCCATGAACATTTGAGAAATTTTCATTGGTGATAGCGATGAAATGAAGACATGATTAATTTATTCAACAAAGAGAGATAGATATTTATATAGTCAAATATTAGTTTAATTATCTGTAATTGGTATATTAACTGCATAACAATCAGAGGCACCAAACATATACCAACTACTTAACAGTTTGACTGAACATTGTATTACGCTAATATTCTCTTCCTTTATACATTGATCCTAAAACCATCAAATTCACCTTGCCTAAGGGACCCCTCTTAAGGCTTACACAAAAAAACCTATTGATTACATGAATGAATACACATTTTGAGAAAATATTCTCTTGAAGAAACAAATATTGAACCAAGTGGGGCTCCATCAAGCTGTCTCTTGATCCTCGGAAAGGTGTAGCTTCGAGCTGTGTTCTTAAGCTCTTATTCTTGAACTCTCGAATCGCATTGTCTTGAATTATTCAACAATGATCCCTAAGAGATATGACATATCTCTGTCATTGTCTAATGACCGCCAAAGTGTATAATTCTCAATCATATACTCTGAAGCTAGCTGGACAACAATCCATATTGAGCTCAACACCAAATCCCAAATCTGTCTTCCAAATATAACCTTCACAATATATGCACAATTCAGATTTGTCAGCATCAACAAGGGAAACAAAAAGGAAAGTGTGAAAGAAAAATTGCCAAAAATGCTTCTCATGCTGAACACCATCTCAAAATGAGAAGCTAGCTTGAGATGATGGAAATTCCTCCATCCTCCGGTGCTGCCAACCTCCAAAAACCCTGCTACTCTTTAACCTTCAAGGAAAACACCATATGAAGAAATAGAAACTCCAAGGGCCCAATCAAATACATTCATAGGACACTTCAAAACAAGTTCTTTTCCAAGATCATTATAAACAAGCTCAATGATGTTAGATCGAGTGTTTATGACAATGACTGTGGCTTCAATACTTGGTACAATCATTTTCTTTGTGTTTGTCGTATAAATGATGATCCCATACAAAAACCTCTAATCTAGTAATCACTAAAGAGATTTTTTAATAGCGTTGAATCAAGGAGAGATATGCTCCTTTTACAATTGCCTTTTCAATCTCCAATCTTAAACATGCTTTTATGCCCTTTCTAACCACGAGCAATGCTCTCTTCCAAAATTCAATTTCAATACAAATATTTCTTCAAGTATTTTCAACAACCTTTCTCAAATATTTGCTCAATGCTTCTCTTGAAATCCTTACCTATGTACTTCTTTTTGAATTTGCAATAAAGACTATTCTTGACAATAAAACCCTTGAAAAAGAAACATACCAGCAAGGGCCGCTAAATTGAAGAAATCTACACTAAATGGAAGATCTCACCTTTTTTTTGTGTCACCTCGTTAATCAAGCTCTTTATCATAACTTGATTATGGCTCTTGTCAAGAACAACAAACTCGATTCCTTGCAACAAACAAAACAATTACTTATTTCTCTATTTGCCTCTTCTATTGTATTACTTCTACATAACGTTCATAGGCACCATCATCAACATCTAAACATATTAAAAACAACATTATCGGTTGGGCCGAATTACAAAAATTGATCAATGTTACTATTTCGGGTAAGTTGGTAAAATGTATTTGATTATATTATTTTGGCATTTAATGTTGTCTAGTGGTATAATTTTAAATAACATTAAAAGTGTGAGTTAAATTAAATATTTAACTTAACATTGTTTAATAAAGTGACTTTATGTAGGTGCATAGTGTTGTCCTATATTTGTCACCACAAAATGTAGGTAACAATACGAAACTTTTGAACTTAGTTTCGCGTTTCTCTATGTTAATTCGCTATTTAATTAGCCAATATTGATCAATCAATTGACCCCAATAGGTTTAGTGAATCCTTTTGCTGAAGGCTTTCGTCAAGTCTTTTTTCATTTTTTCAGTCTGTCTTCCTATACTTGATTTTTGAATCCTTCAACATCCTTTGTCGTGTTTCAAGTTTGTGTTTAGTTGTTTTTAGTCCTTTTGTTTCGTCCAATCTCTTGATTTCGGTTTTCCCTTCGATTTGATCTATCTTAGGGCTTAATCGGACTTATCAGTCAAAAGATATGATCATTTAAGTGCCCAAAAAGTGGACTCTCCAAGCTCAATTGCATATTTAAAAAATAGATGTTATTTTCTATAGTTGAGTTGCACTTTTTGAAAAATATAACATAAAATCATTTTATGTTATGTTTTCAAGTTACTTTATCACTTAAGTGACTATAGTGCACTTTATGTTATATTTTAATGTTGAGTTGCTTTTAAATTTTTCACTTAAGTGACTTTATCACTATATAGTTCTAATTTAACACATTATATATACTATATCATGAAAATGTTATTTTGACCCCTTTAGTAATATTAGACTCAATAAACAAATAGACATGTGCTGAATAAATCACTTAAGTTGTGCAAGTCAACATGACTTTCCTTTCCTACTTTACATGCAATTGCATCTAGCAAATCCAATTTTGCATGTTAAAGGCCAAAAACTTGATGTAAAAGCATGAAGATGTAACATGCAATCCCTCTTGGAGAGTGTGGCTTGCATATGTTGTGGAAAATAAAACACGCAAATGCACTTGGAGAGTGAGATTTGCTTGAAAAAGGCTAAGTCATACACATTTACATGTAAAAAGCAAGTTTTTAAAACATGCAAATGCATCTCTAGGGTGCGATTTGGCTTTTATATCATTGACTAAGTCATTTCTAGCCAAGAAAAACTCATGTGCATGCATCTAGAAAGTCCGATTTTGCCCCCAAATGCATGTGTTTTCTTCTCAAGAACACATTTTGAGCGTTTTCAGCCAAAAACGCCTCATGTAAATGCATGTCTAAGGTGTGTTTTTCTCCAAAAACGCCCAACAAATCCATTTTTGCCAAAATTTTTTGCATGTGAAGGGTTTGTAAGATTGTTTTTTGGCAAATACATGCAAAAGCGCCTCATGCATTTGATTTTGGAGACCACGATTTGCAACTTGAAATTTGTCAAAAGCCTCTAAGTTGTTGCATGCGTTTGCACTTGGAATCCGATTTTGGGAAAGACAAGTTCATTCCAACTTCTTCTTCCATTTTTGGCTCATTGAGCTCCAAGTAAGTAAATGTATTTAATTTTGCTTGTATTTCTCACTTGTTTTCCTACATTATTGCATTATATGGCTTGTTTTATCCATTTGTTCAAATGCAGCCCATGTATTTTGCATTTTGTGTTTAAATAAGTTGAAGTCTTCTTTTAGCAAATGCATAAAAATCATCCAAAATCCAAAAACGGATTTGCACGTAGAAGAATATCTTCAAGTCTGTCATGTTTGAGTCAATAGCAAGAGGTATGTTTTTGTTTTTATTTTTGTTTGCTTGTTTGTTTGTTGCTTGTTTTGTTTTCGTTTTTTGGAAGAAAGTTGAAGTTATCCTCTCAAGAATGCAAGTGCATACATGCTTCCTTCATTCATGCCAATTCATCCTTCATTCCCCAACACATGCGATTGCATCTTCCAAGCCCATTACATGTAAAAACATATCATTTTCACTACATGTAATTACCTCTAAAGAACCCGATTTTGGTAAAAGGTCACTCTTTTAGATACCAAAATTATTATTTACACATGTCCATATGCATCCAACTTGCATTCTTGACCATACAAACAAAGCCCCACATGCAATCCATCTCTATAAGTCCAATTTTGCCCCCTTTTGCCCACATACATGTGCTATTTGTTTCACTTCCAGCCAACACATGTGTTCTATGTCTAATCAATACTCCGAACACCTTGTTCTTCATAGATCTATCATTGCAAACCAAAGCTTAACCCTCTCATGGATCTAATTGTTGGTATTAAGAGATAGTAACCGGTAAGCTTACTACCTACCGGTACATGGAAATTAAGTATTGTCATTGATTGGCAAAAGAAGAAAGAGGTGCTTTGACATCTGAAACTAAGGTCTAAAGATCTAAGGTGAACACTAGAGGTGGATCTGTATGTAAAGAGACTGGTTTGGCAACCGGTGACACTATGCAAGCAAGAAGAGACTATATCTGCTCATCAAAAGGAACCGGTCACTAAGCCAAGTGCATCGGGAACTGAGGTATGGACAACCGGTCTCAACAATGCAACCGAGGAAAGGGTGCAACCAGTAAGCAAAGGAAGGTAAGGTAACAGGTCAAAGTTCTTACCTGTTTACAACATAAGGTTCTTAACCGATCAAGTGAAGACCTCGTTATGGTAAGATAAACCGAGGAAGTCATAGTCAACTATCTGTTAAACGACTTCTTGATCGGAATTTACTGCACTAAATCTGGAAGATTTTGAGTTAACATGATGATCGGAACAAGGCGTGCTTGAAGGTTTTAAAGCCAAAATTTGTGGCTTTAAAACATGGAGTTATCTCATGCGAAGGAAAGGTGCTTGACATGCATCTGCTGTTTTCGTCACTAAGCAGATAAAGCAAGGGCATGCTTCAGAGGTTTCCTCAGTGAACTAATACTCCAGTGGGTGATGAATCCGAGGGAGATCTGTAAGTAGGTCGTGCATGGGAAGCGCAATTAGGGCAAGGACTGTATATATTTTTTTGCCTGTTAAGAATATAGGTTGTCATCATTTTGCCAAAGCAAAGAGTGAACCTGTACGTTGAAGAAGCTAAGGTGAATAGAAAAGAGAAGAAAAGAGAGAAGAGTGTGCAGAGAAGCACAATAGAAAAGGAGAACATACCAACGGTGACTGGTGATGTTTCTCAGTTGAGTATAACAGAGATCTTATCAGGCTATGCAAAGCCAGTTGTAAAAGGTCAAATCCTTCTATTGTTTTCTAATAATTACAATAGCTAAATCCTAGTATTTTGGGTGGACTTTGACAGGTCCCTTGTATTAAATCCCTTAACTGGGTGACATTTTTTAGGTGTTCCAAGTCCTTTAACCAAAAAGGTGCTAACCGACCTTATTGTATCAAATCCCTTAACTGGGTCGCATCTAATAGTGCATTATAATCCTTTAACATGGAAGGCTCCTAACAAGACGCACTTCAGAAGAGTGCAGAATTTGTGAGGTCTCCTCACACTGTGGTTTTCACCCGATTTGGGTTTCGACGTGATAAATCTAGTGTCACTTTGTGATTGATTGCTTGATGCTACTTTTATGCTTGAATTTGTTTTGCTTACAATTATAAGTATACTTCATCATATTTATTACAAGAAGTTTTATAGGTGCTGATTCACCCCTCCCCTCTCAGCCCTGGTTGGGACTGTCACTAATCTCCTCAGATGATGTATTTACCCTTTGGAATTTTCATGTTGCAGCACATGATATGTCAGCACCATCAAAAGTCAAAGGAAAGATGAAATATCAATATGACAAAGAGCTGGCTCATACCACAGCCTCACTTGTTTCATCAACTCTTGATCAAATCTCAGATATAGAGATTGGGTATGTTGACATGACCAATTTCTTGCAAAGTCTCGAAGATCCCGTCAACAGGGAAATATGACATATCAAGAGGAGCAATATTCACCTGATATCTACTTTTCCTATGGCTGCTCTGGAACCCGAGTTCGTCTTTGAGTGTGCACACCATTTCAATCCCAAAGGCAAGATAGTCAAAGATGCAGATGGTAAAGTGATTTTTAGCCTGGATCCAGACATCATTGAACAAATTTTCAGAATTCCTACAAATCCTGAATGAGGAGACTTGTCTAAAGATATGTCCATACAGTCATGGAACTAAAACAAGTCGGATTATCAAAGGTACATAAATGATCAATGGTTGGTCAATAAAAGATCAAATTTCTCTAGATGGCCAAAGACAATACACAGATTTGACTTCTCTCCAGAAGTTAATGATTTGTTAACTCTCCTCAGTAGAATCTGTGGTCTCAAAGAATCTTGTAACTTTGAACCATGGATGTATAAATTCATATTTCAAATTATTGAAAACAAAGACCCTATCTATTGGGGAGAGCTCATAAGCACACCATTGTGTGAACAACTGAGTCATGTGGGAACATCAGTACCATTCTACATGAACTCCTATTTGGTCTACATTGCTGTAGCCATGGGGACATTCTCCAAACTCTCCACCAAAGGTGATTGATCGCTGGTACCTATTTGGGAATATCATGATCAGATCATGCTGACACAAAGCAAATATCATTATAGGAGGCTATAAGATGCGTTATTTGGACATTTCAGGTTCCTTTTTGACAAAGAGTTGGCAATTAAGAGACTATTAGATTAGGCTTGGGAGAAGTTAAATCAATTTGGGTGTATCTTCCTGCAATTTCCAACTTTTACCTATTTGAGAGTTGGTTATTTTCAAGGAGAACCCTATACTTTACCAAGGTATCCTACTAATAGGATCATCCTCATGGAGATGGCAAGGCAGCTCATGGAAGTTGAATCATACTAGCACAGTCAACATATACCAGGATTCAGTATCACCACCGCCAAACCCCTCCAAATTGGTCGATATACACTCAATTCAGTGTATAAAGCAAAAGCTATGGAAGCGGAACTTCTTCTTATTACATTAAAAAATTTCAAAGCTAGATCTAACTTCGATTATCGAGGGATGCATTCCAAAATCAAAGGGGCCTTCACCCATGTTCATAGCATGGAGGATGTGTGGATTGACTTGCGCACTGAGGTCGACATCATTAGAATGGATTACTGTAGACTCACACTACGACAAATCATTGATCTTAATATGATCAAGATTCCAAAAGGCTTTGAGATCGAAGATGATGGCTTGATCCTGGATCCAGAGTATTACAATACTCAGTTTGAAAAGCTTGTCCCTTTTCCTATTCAGTGGAAACAGAAGGAAGGGAATTCTGTCTTCGATAGATTCCAATCCATTTTGATGAATACAAACAAATGGCTGAAAAACAAAGGCCTCAAGAGAGTACATCTGAAAATTGGGGTAGACTGCAATCATTTTGGTCCTATTGGAAAGAGATCCCAGGTAGAAATCAAAAGCAAGGATGATTCATCTTCTTCACGACCAGTCAAAACTCTCAAGTTTAAGCTCAAAGGAGGAAAAGGGTCAAATCCACCTTTAGATTCTTTTCAAGCACCCTTGCAAGAGGAAGAATCAAATGAAGAAGGAGAAATAATGATCATATCTCCTCCTCAGTTACCAAACAACGAGGATCCATTTAATCAGGAAGAGCCATTTCTAGATGTTGTCGATAATGATGTGGATTCATTCTCCACTGTGTTCACACCTACCATTGCTATCTCGGAGGTGAACATGTGTAATGTCCTCGTTTTCAAACTTTTGGGATTAGCTTGGTTTGGCGACCCTCACAGGCTAATTAGGCGATCATAGGGGGTCAGATGGCGGAGCCAGTGTTGGGATTCCATTCTGGAGGTTCAGATTACCAGGTCTGCTCTTCGTTCGGGTCATTTTGGACAACTTACTATTTTTAGTAAGTGGTATTTTGGGTATGGCTAGGATTAGCAGGGTGTTTGCACGGAGTGTCAGATGTCTCAAGATCGAGTTTAAGGGAATCTCCAGTTTGAGAGACTTACTATTTATAGTAAGTCTATTTTTAGCAGTTGGCTATTTTTGGCAGTGGGTTATTTCCGACAGGGCAGTTGGCATTTGAGGCTCTGGTGTCGGAAATGAGTTTGTTACAATCAGTGGGATTTAGTGGCTTTGGTTTTTAAAGTTATCGTTATTAAATTAAATTATTTTAATTTAATAACTTAATTACTTTATAACTTTAATGTTATAAAGTGAAGTTATCATTAAAAAGCCTTTTATATGAAAAAGTGAAATTGTGCTTTTTCCGAAAAAGCTATAAATACAACTTGAAAAAGCACTTTCATCATCTATTGTTGAATTATGATTTTATTGAAGTTGTGAGAGAGACTACCCAGCTAGGGTTTTGAGGATTGATTCCTCTTTTGGCAATTTGAGCCATTACAAATTGATGGTGAATTTTGCAGCTGTATTTGAGGTCATAATCCAGTGCTGAGGTATACTGGAATTCTGAGAAGTATTAATCTACAGACAGATGATTGCATTCCAAGGGTTTTATTATTCTTCTTGCTGAGGTTCAATTTTATTGGGGAATGTGTTGTATCTTAATTGCTGGTGCTGCAATTAAGAAATTGGTGTTCGAATTATTCAAAAGATCAAGCGCGTGATTGATCTCTTGGCCGTACCTTATTGTAAGACTCATGCATTTGGATTTGAGGCTGTCTTCATACCTCACGTGAGTGCCATTTTCAGCTACAGCAGGGTGCGTGAGTTTAGGAGGCTATGGCACTTCCATTGGCTGCCCACGTGACTGCTAAAGGGGCTGTTTCATTCTGCTAGGGCCTGCAAATTACTACAGGACAGCCACGTGATCATTACTAGCTGCCACGTGACTGCAAGAAAAGTGGCGTTAATTAATTCTGGGCTGTGTCACAGTTTGGAGGATATCACATTTGCAAAAAATTCGCAGAATTTGCCAGGTGCCATGAATTTATATTAATAAATTGCTTATATGGTTTGTTTGACATGGGATTGAAAATAATAAATGTTATCAAGGATATTCTTTTGTTTGGATTTGTTATTTTAATAAATGGTGAAAATTTGAAAGCGTTCATTGAATTTCATATTTATTGTTCTTAAATTCTGGAAGTAATTTAAAGGTGCTATTACATTTGAGAAAAGAGCTAGTTTGTTAATAAGAGCCTGCCAGGGTTCTTTACAGTGGTATCAGAGCATTTTTCCTGCCATCCTGTGGGCTCTGGAATCATTTATATTCAGAAGTATTTTAAAAGTGACCAGCACTTCCATTTTCCCTCGCTATGGATAAATACAGGAGGCCCAGTTCCGGAAGTCATCATAGCAGTAAGGGAAATAGAGTGGAATTAAATGCTTTAGTAGAAAGCATGGAGAGACTTAGACTGCATCAACAGAGATTGGCAGAGATTTTGTCGGATCCAGTTACAGTAGACAGGGCAGCGAGATATATGGTCTTTGCCTTTAGAAGGCCGACATCGAGTTTGCAGGGGAGAAGGTTGGAGTTTTCTCCGACAGTAGTTCATGATGCTGATGTACCTACATCTAGTTCAGCACCTGCTATTCCCATCCCCAGTGCTGGTGATGGATTTATTGCACAGGAGCCAGTGGATGTGTCAGTGCCTTTGGTTGACAGCAGCGTTGAGCATCACTAGGTTGAGGCTCCCAGAGCAGTCACTACGGATTGTACCGAGGCAGCTGATGTTGCAGTTATCACTGAGTGTTCAAACTCTTTCATGGAGGGAGTTATTATTGGAGATGACACCCCCTGTGAATTGTTGGGTGATGACTACGAGGAGCATATGAGCTCTGACAGCTCAGAGGTTTATGATAGCAGTCATAGTGTGGGATCAGTACAGGAGATAGTGGTTTTTTCTTGTGTTGAGGATGTGAGCATGGAGCTTCCTAGTGATGACACTCAGGATGTGAGTGTTGCAGTTGATTTGGGCGACGTAGTTTCATGCCACAGTATAGTTGATTCACATGACGACGTTGAGACGTGTATGCAACCAGAGTTAGTAGAGGAGATGTGGATAGATGATGTGGACGCTAGCATCGTAGATATCTTCGATGATGAGAGTGAGGATGATGAGTGTTGTAGCGTTTCTAGCTTTCTATATTTGACTTTGGGTGTAGATTAAGGGTTGTCATATGGTGGTGGTGGGTTCCAGGATTCGGTGTTACAGGGACTCACAGATGAGGACATGGAAGCTTATGAGTGGCAGGAGTTTGTTACAGCCAAGGTTTCCACTTCTAGAGAGGGGGTGATTCATTTGGATGTATCTTCTAGAGAGGGGGTGATTCATGTGGATGTATCCCAGGATCTAGACTGTCAGATGGTTGCAGAGGACGAGGGAGCTGGAGATTGTGTTGAGTTGGATTTAGCAGCAGCTTTCCCGGGGTTAGATGAGGATGAGTCCGATGCTTGTACTCAGTTTGTGGATGTGTACTCAGATGGAAGTACACAGAGAGACGGTGATCTTGAGGGGGGTTTGTTGGATACAACTTCCTCTCATATGTAGATAGTGCGTTTGAGTTTGTTCATAGGAGGCCTGTTGTGCAGACTCATCATGTGACTAGCTAGTTGCAAGTTGATGAGAGAGATATTACTTCTACTCTCGAGCATTTTGATGCTGCTCGTCAGTTGTTGGCTGTTTATGGTTGGGGTGCTCCTATGATAGATGAGCCCAGTGGTGGTTACCTTTCATTGACAGAGATTCATTGTTTGCGTGAGGCTGTCAAGATTTTGAGACATAACTACTTACAGATGGTAGCCGACCGAGATCACCTAGTTGAGTGGGGGAGTACAGCCTATGAGGCACTGATAGACAGAGAGGAGGTGAGTGAGCTTACTCAGGAGCTCACAACGACTATTGAGGTTTTAGAGGACACTCAACGGGCTCTTCAGGAGTCGCAAATTCAGTTAGAGGAGGTGTCCGTGGAGTTAGAACATTTACGGTCCACACCAGCCCTAGACCCAGTTCGATTGCACATTGAGGTGGTTGGTGGTGAGTTTGCTCTTAAAGTTAGTGATGAGGAATGTGATGATGTGACAGACACACATGTTCAGTATATGGGAGCACTTGGTACGGATGAGGTAGGAGTACCAGTGGAGTCAAGCTCTTAGGTTGATTTGCTTCCTTCTGCTGGAAGTGAATCCATGTCATCATCTCACATGGCTGATAGCACGGGACAGTTGGTTGTGCCACATTTTCAGAGAGATTAGCTGTGGATTGTGGGGGAGCAAGTTGACGCTTCCACGTATAATTTCTACTGCACCGAGTCATTTATGGAGTATTTACTTGAGAGTGCAAATGTGCGACAGGATTCTTATAGAGTGTCTGAGGGTACTCTCATTCGAGGCTCTTGTGCTATTCAGAGGTTGGTAGGGAAGATTGTGGAGACTCTATCTACTATGCTTCCCCACAGGGATTTCGAGGTTGGGTTTGTTGAGAGGGTTGCTCAGGTTCCTACCTAGCCTATAGTTATGCGGAGTTCAGAGATTGGAGCCATCTCATGATTCCCAATTTGGTAATGATGAGCTATTGACAGAGATTGGGGCTTCCGATCGACAGTAAATGGTGGTGTATGTTCATCATTTGTCTTTTGACCCATAGGTAGAAGATTTCACCTCACGCAAGGGTAGTTCGGCTCCAGTTTCTTATCATCCATTATGGGATGGATTGACACCATCTTTTACAGATGGAATTGGCAGTTGCAAGTTAGACTACTTGCAGTATCCACACACCCAGGACTGTTTATCAAAGGGCAGAGTTGATAACATTGATTCAGGCACATTTGGTCACTGTCATTTTCTCAGTGCAGTTGGGTGTGAGTGTTGGATAGACAAGGACTCAGGTTTTGACAGAGTTGTTATTTCAGTTGGGTTGAGTTCCGTTGGGTTGTTTTCTGCAGCGGCATTTGTAGTTGGTCTTCGGATGTTGTTGTCAGTGGTGTCTGTTCTGTTGATGTTGGTTTTTTCTTCACAGGAGTATGGTGAGGATCAGGACATTACTTATGACCATCCTTGGGATCCGGGTGGTTTGTGATGTTGCTTGTTTTTCTTGATTGCTTGAGGACAAACAATCTTGGGAAGGGAGGACTGTAATGTCCCCATTTTTCAGACTATTGGATTAGCTTGGTTTGGCGACCCTCGCAAGCTAATCAGGCGATCAGAGGGGGTCAGTTGGCAGGAGCCAGTGTTGGGATTCCATTCTGGAGGTTTAGATTACCAGGTCTGCTCTTCGTTTGGGTCAATTTGGTCAATTTACTATTTTTAGTAAGTGGGATTTTGGGTATGGCCAGGATTAGTAGGGTGTCTGCACGGAGTGTCAGATGTTTCAGGATCGGGTTTCAGGGAATCTCCAGTTTGAGGGACTTACTATTTATAGTAAGTCTATTTTTGATAGTTGGTTATTTCTGGCAGGGCAGTTGAAGTTTGAGGCTTTGAAGTCAGAAATGAGTTTGTTGCAGTCAGTGGGTTTCAGTGGCTTTTTATTTTAAAGTTATCGTTATTAAATTAAATTATTTTAATTTAATAACTTTATTACTTTATAATTTTAATGTTATAAAATGAAGTTGTGATTAAAAAGCCTTTTAAGTGAAAAAAGTGAAATTGAAGCTTTTTCCAAAAAAGCTATATATTCAATTCGAAAAAGCACTTTGATGATTCATTCATTGTTGATTTGATAAAATTTATGAAGCTTCTTGGCTGTGAGAAATGGCTAGGGTTTTGAGGACTGATTCCTCTTTTGCAATTTGAATCATCACTAATTGATGATGAATTTTGCCACTAAAATTTTGAGAATTATATTCTGATTTTATTTGAGGAAATACAAATTGGTGCTGTTGTATACCGGTTTGTAGAAGATTATTTAAGTTGTTGGCTGAAGATATTCATCACAGGGAATCAAATTTGGAGAGACAAGGGTTTGGTGGTTCGGTCTTCATATCTGGAGAGAGTTGCAAAGTGCTAGTTGGATTTGGGTTAAGTTTGATTGAATTCTGAAAGTTAATGACTGGAGTGTGTTTTTTTCACTAATTCTGAACATTCAAGCAATCTTGGGAAGGGAGGACTGTAATGTCCCCATTTTTAGACTTTTGGGATTAGCTTGGTTTGGCAACCCTCACAAGCTAATTAGGCGATCAGAGGGGGTTAGATGGCGGAGCCAGTGTTGGGATTCCATTCTGGAGGTTCAGATTACCAGGTTTGCTCTTCGTTCGGGGCATTTTGGACAACTTACTATTTTTAGTAAGTGGTATTTTGGGTATGGCCAAGATTAGCAGGGTGTCTGCACGGAGTGTCAGATGTCTCAGGATCGAGTTTAAGGGAATCTCCAGTTTGAGAGACTTACTATTTATAGTAAGTCTACTTTTAGCAGTTGGCTATTTTTGGCAGTGGTTTATTTCCGGCATGGCAATTGGCGTTTGAGGCTCTGGTGTCGGAAATGAGTTTGTTACAGTCAGCAGGATTCAATGGCTTTGGTTTTTAAAGTTATCGTTATTAAATTAAATTATTTTAATTTAATAACTTAATTACTTTATAACTTTAATGTTATAAAGTGAAGTTATCATTAAAAAGCCTTTTATATGAAAAAGTGAAATTGTGCTTTTTCCGAGAAAGCTATAAATACAACTTGAAAAAGCACTTTCATCATCTATTGTTGAATTATGATTTTATTGAAGTTGTGAGAGAGACTACCTGGCTAGGGTTTTGAGGACTGATTTCTCTTCTGGCAATTTGAGCCATTACAGATTGATGGTGAATTTTGCAGCTGTATCTGAGATCATAATCCAGTGCTGACGTATATTGGAATTCTAAGAAGTATTAATCTACAGATAGATGATTGCATTCCAAGGGTTTAATTATTCTTCTTGCTGAGGTTCAATTTTATTGGGGAATGTGCTATATCTTAATTGCTGGTGCTGCAATTAAGAAATTGGTGTTCGAATTATTCAAAAGATCAAGCGCATGACTGATCTCTTGGCCGTACCTTATTGGAAGACTCCTGCGTTTGGATTTGAGGCTGTCTTCATACCTCACGTGAGTGCCATTTTCAGCTACAGCAGGGTGCATGAGTTTAGGAGGCTATGGCACTTCCATTGGCTGCCCACGTGACTGCTAAAGGGGCTGTTTCATTCTGCTAGGGCTTGCAAATTACTACAGGACAGTCACGTGATCATTACTAGCTGCCACGTGACTGCAAGAAAAGTGGCGTTAATTAATTCTGGGCTGTGTCATAGTTTGGAGGATATCACATTTGCAAAAAATTCGCAAAATTTGCCAGGTGCCATGAATTTATATTAATAAATTGCTTATATGGTTTGTTTGACATGGGATTGAAAATAATAAATGTTATCAAGGATATTCTTTTGTCTGGATTTGTTATTTTAATAAATGGTGAAAATCTGAAAGCGTTCATTAAATTTCATATTTATTGTTCTTAAATTCTGGAAGTAATTTAAAGGTGCTATTACATTTGAGAAAAGAGCTAGTTTGTTAATAAGAGCCTGCCAGGGTTCTTTACAACATGTCTGCATTTCCCATCTCTTCTGCATCTCCTTCCGTCGTCACAGAAGAGTAGTGTGAGAATTTGGCAAACGTTTTTGGTGATTTCTCAGCTCTCACGGAAGATCAAGTTTCCCAACTTGATACTTTGGTTGCAGGTTTTGAAACATTCATGACAGAGTCATCGAAGAACACCCGTGATTTCTATTGTGCAAACGGAGGCGTGTACCATGAAAACAAAGATGCAACTAGGATCAATGTCTACCATGATCACTATTCCAAGTTCAGCAGAGGAGGGTTTCAGTTTGCTTGCATGGTTGGGAAATATCGCCATGAAGAGAAGAAAGGTCACATTGCCCCTAGATGATTTGTCTACCAACAAGAGTAAATCTAAAGCCTCAAAGGCCAAGGTTATCTCAAGAATTGTGGTTGATTCTGAGAAGACCAAATATGCTGAAATTGCGGAACCCTTGGTAGATAAACCAACTGAAGAGCTTACTCGCTCTGATTACAAGCTCACCAAGGTTGAACTTGGTAAACAATCACGACTGGGATGTTCGCAGGATGCTCAAGATGCACTCTCAAATGTATCAAAAAGAAATCACGAGCTTTGGGAAAAGAAAAATTTGTTAAAACAAGAGAATGCTTGTCTTCATCAGATTATTCGTCAACAAACATCTCAATCCATGACCATTTCATCACAACGGCTCAGGTAAATAGGAGGGCAAAAGCAACAAAGACTTGGTTCGAAGAAGTTGTCTTAGAAGGAGTTCAATCAATCAAAGATGCGCACAAAATCCTTGAATGTATCAGAGAAGTTAAGGAAAGACTCCATGACATGATTGCTTCCTTCAACCAAGACATCAGTATCCTGAAAGAAGACCTAAGCACCTGGGAGCAAATGGCAAACAATGATTTAGATTTTTTTGTCTCATATGACATCATTCCATCCATGAACATGTTCTACCGATATCAGGGACTCATGGACCACAAAGTCCAGGGAATGGAAAAGCTTTTGGCAAAGCTACAAGGGGATCTGGAGAGCTGTCAAGTAGTAGAAGTGGACATTACCAACAATCTTAGGCAAATAGGATGCAAGGTTCTTACCAGAGATGATAACCTCTTCACTGAAGAGGAAATGACTACAGAATACACTGACAGAGTTAATGCTGATTTTGATTCTGAAGAATTTGGAGCGCACACGATGAACAAGTTTGTTGCATATAAATTTGTGGCAAAACACTTAAGGGATTCTCTTGCAGATGATTACAAAATTGTGAAATCAGCACATACGAATGCAATCAAGGTTGAAGCCATTTCAGAGACAATGAAGATTCCAGATCTTCCTATGGTTCATGATTGTATTGTCAAATATAAGGCTTTCCTTGACAATTCCAAGGACTGATTCACTTTTCTTCACCTTTTTGTTTTAGTTTTCATGCTTTGTAGATTGGAGAAGATGAATTGCATGTGATGCAATTGCATGTCCTCATGACATGTACTCCAATAATTCTTCTCACCTAGTTTTATCGGGTCAAAGTGGTTGAGTTGCTCCCACTTTTTTCTCCTTTTTCTCATTTCTTTTCCTTTAAAAAGAATGCCTCTCTCATTGTAAAAACCATATTTATTTTTATGCAAGAAAGCTTTGCCAAACTTGTGCAAGCATAACTGTGATTGTGTAGTACTATTTTGGAGAAAAGTGAATAGAAAGAAACAATTGGAACTGAAGCTGTGACTGAGTGCAATTGTGATGAATCAAATTGGAAGCTATGACTGCAATTTGGTTTTACTGTCTTTATATTTATGTCATTCTTGTGTTTTATTAAGAGCAAAGTGAATATCAGAAATAATCGGAGCCGAGGCTGTGACTGGGAGTAGTTGTGGTAATATAAAACTAGAAGTTGTGACTGTAGGTTATATTACCATCTTATTTTCACGCACTTTGTTAGAATAGTTAGAAAGTCTCTACTTTTGGAAGTGTGTGCCCCAATGGTAGAGGTATTTCTTATAAATTAGATAAACTGGTCTTAGCGCCAAGCCGGTAAGCTTTTTAACCAGCCTGTGAGTTGGTGTTGGTTTATCGGTATCATTGTTTCCATCTTTTAGATAGAAGTGTAGTTTAGAGATTAAAGTTTTGCCCATTACTCGCTCCTCGGGTAAGTGGATTCCTTCTTGAAAGATAAGAAGAAGGAATATTTGTAACATCCTATTTGATAATCTCTTAACTTCTTGCTTATCTTGAGTTGATCCAAGGATGGTGAGAAGGGGGAGCCTTCCCTTTAAGGTAGGAGAGACATTGTCTCATACGCTGTGGCTGGTATACCTATTTTGCGACTGGATTTTTTCCCAAAACTGTCGGTTGCAAAATATCCATCCAACACATAGGGTAGTATAAGGTGTTATTTTAAAATATTGAATAAAGTGATTGCCAACTTATGGAGACATAAGGAGATGATAATGAAATAAAATATTGTGAACCCTAAAAGAGGTGTGGAGTCTTGAATAAATAGGCATTCTTGAGCTCATTTTTAGTATGTAACCTCATGTTCCCATGTTGCTGCTTAAGTGTATTTTCTTCTTAAATTTAAGTAGTTATATATGTTCCCATGGAAAATTAAAATTGTAAAAAAGGGATAATATAGAATCTTTTCCTACTTTTGTAGAGAAGTTATTTTCTTTAAGAAATGAAAACAGGTTGTGAAAAAAGGGGGGCTTAAAATAAACAACAATTGTTTATTGAAAAAAATGGCAGGTGTCTTTCTAAATTTCTTTCTCTTTTATTTGTCATTGAAGTTTCTCTCATACATTTATTTTTCCCTCCAAATTTTATGTGAAAAATTAATATTAAAATGATTTATCAAAAATAAGGAGCAAAATTAGCAGTTGCATGTCCCACCAACTCCACAAATTACTCCTAAAAAAATTAGGCAATTAAAATAAGCTAAGCAACTGCATGGGGCCTTGCCCTAAGATCTTATTCATCCTTTAACTATGTGAGGCCGAAAACCTTCATAGAGAGCATCTTCTTTGTTGGTGAAATATTCAACCTAGAAGATTGATTGGTGGTTTCATTTAGGAGTCACATTTGGGCTTTATTAGAGATTATTTTATTGATATCAAAAGAAGATCCGAATTGCAGATTTCAAGAGCAATGCGAGTAGACTTGAATGAAGATTTTAATGCTTATTTGCTTGTCATTTCTGGTCTCTTCTCTTTTCATAAGCATTCCATACACTTGCTTGCGGCATGAGGGCTTCATCGTGCTAGACACCATGATTAGAGGGTGATTTTGTAGGGTGTGAGAATACTTGAGGTGAGTCGCCTTCATTGGGGGCAATTTGCATTGAGGAGATGTTTAGGGCTTGAAGCAGAGAAGACATTTTCTGTAATGTCCCCTTTTTCGTGAGTGTCATCTTTTAGAGGATTAGCCTATTTCTTGACCCTCATAGGCTAATGGAGTTGTTTAGAGGGTCTAGCTGGCAGAGTTGGAGGTCAATTCTCACTCTAAAGGTTAGGAATGCTCTTCATTTGAGTCAGATCGGTACACTTACTATTTATAGTAAGTGTCTATTTTGGGTAAGTCAAAGTTTCTATCTTTAGTTGGGCACCTGCACAGTTTGCTAGCAGTATGGAGTTGTGGTGACATTGACGAAGCTTCCAGTTTGGGACTTATTATTTATAGTAAGTCAAATTATTGTCAGAGCTATTTCTGGTAGGGGTACCCGAACTCATGGTATGCACAATGATTAATTCATTTGTCAGTTGGCTTAGTTTCAGGGACATACTATATAGTAAGCCATTGAATGTTAGAGAGGGACCCTTACTATTTTTAGTAAGACAGTTGGATGCACAATGGATACAATGGTTAACTCCTAGTTTCAGTCGGAATTGAGAAATAATGATAAATGATGGAGTTATAATGTTATAATTATTATTAAAGTTATACTTTAATAATAATTGATTATTAAGTGCATATCGTTTATAAATTAAGTGCACTTTATTTAAAAGGGGAGTTTTATATGTTTTAAAAGTAAATAATAAGTGATAAAGTGTTATTTAAAAAGGGAGATATAAGTGTTTAATAAAGTATACTTTATATTTTAATGTGTGCATCAAAAGGAAGGGAATACAATTAAATGTTATATTTCAATTGCAACAAAATCAAATATATTTAAAAAGCTAAGTTATGATTTTAGTTATGCGAGGTGTGAGTTTGAAGCTACTAGGTCAATCTCCAATTGAGAATTATAAAAGGCTTCATTGGTGAAAATGAATTGATTCATTCTATTGTGCATTGATTTTGATGAATTTGGTGATTGGGCTGAGCCTAGGGTTTGAGCAATTGGAAGTTGGAAGAATTGGGAATTCTTCTAAGTATTTTGCACTTTGAATTGGTTGATCTCTGCCAGTGAATTGTGCCAGCGTTAATCTTATCTAGAGATTAAGAGTGTGCTTAACTTCGTGTCCAAATTGTGGGGAAAATCCAGCGTTGTAGATCAGTATCAATTTACAGGGTTTTGGGAATGATATTTATTGCAGATTGCTGCCGTTAGAGGCCAGTGTTTGGAGTTTAGGCAGCCTCCCTTTATTTTCAGGCAATGGCCATCAATTAGAGGGCTGCGTTTATTATTACTGGGCAGCAATAAATATTTTAAGGGACTGTGATTTCAGGTGGAGTGCCACCATCATTTATAGGCAGCGACTAAGGACATAGAAGCTGTGTTTGGTAATTAGAGGCAGCATTTGATGCATTGAGGGCATGTTTTGACAGTTTAATGCTTCAACTTGGCAATTCACAGCTTGGTATCAAAGAATAATTGTTTCAAGAATAGCTGCGTCTAATATTTGGTGCTCAATAATACAAGCGATCAGATTCTAGGTTTTCTCATTGCAATAATAATAGTCGATCAATGAATGTAATTCATTTCTGGAATGAAATAAAATGAGATATCTGTGCATAGCTAGCAAGGTAATTTGAATTTCTTGCATTTGTATATTTTTGGAATTGCAAAAATGTTTAAATACAAACAAAGCAAACCATATACATCTAGAAAATCAGAACTTAGGTATTGCATGCCAACTATTTGACAAAATGTCAAAAGGCCAGAACTGAGCCTTTAGAGTTAGAACTTGCATGGGTTCTTATTTACCTTTTGTTTTGGAATTCATGGAAGATTGCTAGTTGTTGGTTTGAGGCAATATTGTTTTCTTGCAACTTTGGTTATGTCTATAATGTCATTCTAAGAACATTTGACTATCTAGGTATTGTTGTTATTGGTTATATATTTTTTTTCACATTTTGTATTAAATCTGAAAAGTAATTTCCAGTTGTGGGTATTTGTAATGTTCCCTTTCTAGCACAAGTTGTATGAGTTTGTCGTTAGCCTGTTTCCCCATAGTCCTGTAGGCTAACGAGGACATAAAAGGCACTTAGAGACCATTTGGCCTAGATAGTTTCAATTGTAGACCATTTTGAGGGGTTTTGAGGTAGTTTTGGGCACACTTACTATTTATAGTAAGTCATTTTGGGCATGAATGGACATCCAGTGGTAGTGACATGTCGATGGTAATTGTTTAAAATCGACAAAAAAATTATTTATCATTAGTATGATTTATTATGCATTATTAAAGTTATTTTATAAAGTTAAATTTAATTAGTTAACTTTATTAATGCATAGTCTGTAGTTTGTCAGAAATATTTAAATTAAATGGTCCCCTTTATTCTATAATGCTAAGTTACCAGATTCGCCTAAGAAAACTGAAATTTGCCATACGGTTCGGTACTAATTCGGGTCCGGTACGAATTCGGTACTAATTCGATGTTTTCCTGAGTAATTCGTCCCAAATTCGAACTAAGGGACCCTGGACGAATTTCTCAGCATAAATACGAATTTGAACTCCTTTATGGCAGACCTGGAACGAATTTCGGGGTGAATTTGCGTTTTTGGGTCGTTTTTCTGGGCGAGTTTGCGTTTAGTTTCCGTGTGCGTTTAGTTTCAACTTTCCGTGTGCGTGAGGGAGCCCGACTCTGCGTTTAGTTTCCGTGTGCATGAGGGAGCCCCCGTGTGTGCAGGAGCCCAAGTGTGCAGGAGCCCGAGTGCGTGAGGGAGCTTTCGTGTTTGCAAGGTGAGTTAAGTATTACTAAATATTATATTAATGTTAAGTATTATATTAACGTTACTGTATTATATTAATGTTAAGTATTATATTAACGTTAAGTATTATATTAATGTTAAGTATTATATTAACGTTACTGTATTATATTAATGTTAAGTATTATAGTTAGTTAACAGACTATAGCCATATTATATACTGTGAGTTAAGTATTACTAAATATTATATTACTGTTACTGTATATATTATATACTGTTAAGTATAGCAAGATTGAGTTAAGTATATGTATTAGTAATTACTGTAATACTAAATACTATATATGTAATACTAAATACTGTATGTGTATTAGTATATGTAATACTAAATACATGTATATATATATATATTTAAAAAAAAAAATAAAAATTCTTGTACGAACGAACCTAAAACGAATCGAACCCAGCCCCCAAAAATTTTGAACGAATTTCGAACCCGAATTGCGAACCCGCATCCGAACCCGAATCCGAACCGGCAACTTAGCTATAATGCATTGGAAGCATAAATAAAAGTTATTGGGGACTTAAATGAAGGAAAATTGTATTACATGGCATAAAAATATTAAAGAAAAAACAATCGCGATAAAATATAGGCTGAAAAAGAAGCCACGAGAAAATAAGGGCTAAAAAAGAAAAAAATCCTGAAATTGTAGGAATGGGCAAAAAGGTGATTTTGTTTACCCCACATTGTCAAGGTGAGTGGTTAAGCTCTTAGAAAGTGTTATACAAGAGATTGAAGAGCTCTCTTTTAGCACGCTGGAAATTATATGCAATTGATGAAATATTGGAGAAATCTTCTTCAAGGGTTTGTGAGGATGAAATCTCTCATGAATGACAATCTCTTTGCTGTTGGAAGATACAGTTAGGAGATTTGATTGAGCTCAAGGTAAAAATCTGATTATTTAGTTATCTATTATTTCTACAGTTAGCCAGGAGAGTTCAAATTTGATAGTTTGTGCTGGAGGTTGTGATTAAAGTATTTGGAAACAATCTGCTGTTTGCTGAGCACTTATATAAACACTCACATTAAGTCTAAGGCTGCTGTTTGACCTTGAAACCCCAGTAAGAGGTGTCGTACTTGCTGGAGTAAATCTTAGAGAGTTAGGGCTGGCTGTACATGCTCAGGAAGGGGCTATATTAGTCAGTGATAACTCTTAAATATGCTACAACAGTCTGAAACTCCATGAAACTAAGCAGTACCAGTCTGAGAATGATTTAAGAAGGAATTACGTGGTTTGCAGCAATTGAAGTGTGCCATACAAGTCTGATAGGGGCCGAATCAGGTCTGAAAACAGTGTTTGGGCAGCCCTTTTTGGTATGTAACTTTGATATTCATTTGTTGAACATTAATAAGTATTTTGGTTGTAGTATTGTCTAAGCATCCGTGAAAAATGATTAATGACAATGTATTTCAGTATTGAAAGTGTGAGTTAAATCTGAATATTGCTGTTGCAAGCATCTTAATACATTTCAGTATTTGATCATTTCATTTGGTATTGGTTTGGCTTGGCATTTTATTATCACTACAAAAACATCTCAGAAAATATTAAAAGTTGCAACTAGGGGGGACTCCTACAGTATTGCACAATATTGAACGTTGGGGCGTTATTTCTTTTTATATCATTGTTGCGAATTTGTCCATTGCAACATCTATTTTTCTTCCTACTATTCATTCAGAGCAAACTCAAATCAGAAAAGTCTCAACAAAAAATATAAGAGTATATATTACATTTTTGTTATTAGACACCTTGAATTTCCTTAATGGCGTTATGTGCATTCTGAGGCTTCCCATGGTGGTGACTTGGGCTTGTTGGGAAGTTTTTAAATATTATATATTTAGTAGATTATGGTGCATCTTGTAGTCTTTACAATCGTGGGCTATGAGGCTAGATATGGGATTCTTTTTGCAGGTCAAATATTTGTAAGGTACAAATTTATCATGCCATTCTATGTTCTTTGTTGATAAGCAATTTCAGATTTGTAATTGTACTATATGTAGTGGAATATTGCCTAGATTGTGATTGTGTTCTTTGGGCAATTTCTAGATGTATTTGTGGTTAGATTTGATATTAAGTGCTGATATTATGCTTGAGCTATGTTGTTGTACTTCTTTTTAAAGGTTTTGTCTTTTGTTGTGGTTTGTTGGGAAATTCTTCATTGCTATCTACATTTCCAGTGGTTCCTATATGTCAGATGCTGCTATCTATTGTCTGTAACAGTCTTGCTTATGGTAGTCAATATAAATCTATAAACGAAAAGATTGAATAAATAATTTAACAGACTCAGGCTGTTGATTGTTTGTGATTTAGTTTCTACGTAAGTTGACATTAGATACAAAATTTTGGATCACATTGCTGATTTTTTTGTCATTCATATTGCAGCATACATGACTTTCAGAGAGAATCATGACTTTGTTGTCCTGGAAGGGACAAACTTAAAAGGCTCTGAAGATGGTGCTTTGAATCTGAATGTAGATATTGCATATACATTGAATACTGCTTCACTATTGGTTGCAAATGCTAAAAGGTCTTTCAATCTCAATGACAGAAGTGTTGAATTGGAAAAATCTGATTGGAGAAAAACACTACTTGATAATATCAAAGTCAATGAGTTAGCTTTTAAACATAACCATGTTGATGTCATGGGAGCCCTGGTGTACAACTTACCTGGGATAACTAAAAATAACAATTCTTTACAGAACTTTTTTGAGGATAGAAAGATTGCATGCTTTGGTGTGATACCTGAAGATAGTTTTCTGCAATCTTGTCAGGTAGTGTCTCGTTATTTCCATAGTTACCTTTTGCTATTTTCAGGTCATGCATCCCGTTTTATATATAATCTTGATATATTTCTGATTTTTGCAAAATAGTTGATGGAAAATAAAGAAAAATGTGAACAACTTTAGTTCAAGCCTGCACCACGATGACTACTTTTTTATTCATATCCATTTTAAAGCTTCTTTCTAGAAGGACATGTCTTATTGGTTCCCCATTTAATTAATCTGGATAAGTAGTGAGGGTACTTCGGTTGGATTGTTTATGATGAATCCATCAGCAAGTTACAAATCTGATTTGGCTATTATTTTCCATCCTAAATGTAATAGGATCACTAATTCCTGCAAACTATTCGATTTGCACCTGTTGAAGTTTTACTCTGTTTACCATTACAGAGTTTTATCTCAGTAATGAAAATTCTGTGTTAGTAGATTCTCCATTTCATTTATATGTAACCTTCCTATGGAAAATTGTTTTGAAGTTCTTGTAGAAATATCTGATATTAAATTATTAATTACAGATTCCAAGTGTCTTGGTAGACGTTTTTAATATTGTTGAACCTTTCCCGTGATTTTGGCTTTTTATTGGCCTCTGATTCTGCGGTTGTCCAATTAATGCAGAACCAAAATTCTAACTGCATGCTTCCAGTTCTTGCAACTCCCTGTATATCAAACGAGAGGTCATTAGCCTTGGAAAATTTATGCAGTGAAATTTCATCAGATATGCCTCATAAAATTCTGCGAGCATTGGTAAGTGTCATAAGAGCTATGTAGTTTTAATCTCTCTTATCTGCTGCCATTTATTTCAAGAAAAAAGTTTCTAGTTGGTTTAATAGAATTCTTTTGATTTTTCTTTTCTCATTTTGCTTCATTTTCACATTTATCCAGCAGGATGGCAGTATTGGATGTTTAGTTGATCTCTGACAGATATTATGAACATAATACCCTTTTATGGAGTAGTTTTGGTTGAGTTTCCCAGACTATTTTTAGTAAGTCAGTTTCGAGCACCGACAAAGCCAATTGTTAGGTTACTATTTTTGATATTGTCAGTGGATTCATTTTTGGTGTTATCTTAACATTTAATATAGTCCAGTGGTTTTAAATAAAATAATGATAAGTTATTAATTAGTAAAGTCAAATTAAAGATTTGACTTCATTGTTATTTTGAATTATTAAATTGAAAGGACTATAGTGGTGCCAAATATTAAAGAGAAAGTGTTTTATCTAATTGAAGGGGCCTTTTGGATATGGGTGCCATTTTACGAGGGAGACTTTAAGGATTTAATTAAATTAAGTTATTTAAGTGAGCTTGAAGTCCATTTTACATATGCTGGATTGGGTATTTGATATTTTTCTAGTTCTTGGAGGAGATTGTTATTCTCAGCTTTTGTGAGGATGAAACCCCTTATAGGCAACATCTTCCACATTGTTGAAAGACACAATCTGGAGGATTTCTTGGTGGTTTCATATAGAGATCACGACTGGACTTATTTGTGGATCTTTACATTCAATCTTGATAGAAATTGTTGCATATCAGATTTGTAGAGGCCAATTGAAGGAGGTCTTTTGAGATATTGTTTGTTGTTGTGAGTTCCTTTCCTAGTTGTACCATTTTTGTAGTTGGCCCTACCATTCTGGGAGCAGCGTTGAGTTTCTGGGACTTCTAGTTAAGGCTTGACATCATTGTTTTCGCTTGGGAGTGGCGCCTAGGATTATTGTTGCATTGTATTTTAGTTTTATCAGCAATAGAGTTCATTTCTGGTTGTGGCGTCCATTTCTAGGAGCTTGTAGGAGCTGGTTGCAAGTACAAAAAATCTTCAAAGTCAATCAGAATTTGTGGGTATGTTTGTAATGGCATTGTAATATAATTTCATGATCTGATACTGATAAGGACTGTTGTAAATCTGCATTCTGCAACAGACCTTTGACGACATATTGGCCACCAATTTGAGGTATTTTATTGATGTAGAGTCTGAAATTAGTTGGTATTGATGTTTTGTATTGCTGTTTCCAATTTGGGTTATTAATGCTATTTTCCAAGATATGTATTGTGCTATGAATGAATGAATACATCAGATCAGTTTTAGTGCAAGCATTTTCACTTGTGTTGGCAAGTGATATGTGTGGCAAAAAACTATGCTAAAAATAAAAAAAAGTTCAGGGTTGTTGTCCTTCATTTTGTATTCGCAAAATGGAGGCAACACTACGAAATTTTCCATAAGTTCATAGTTCAAATTCTCAAAGGTACTCGATTTTGGGAAACCTTCAAGTCCTTTTTTGTTTTTTTCTTGGTTGTTTGGTTTGTTTTTGGTTTTGTTTTCATCCTAGGTTTGTTGCAGTTTGAATTCCGCTCATTTTGAGCTACCTTAGGCCTAAATCAGAGCTATAAATCAGAGCTATATTTCAAGAGATAATAAGGATTTAAGTAACCTGTAGGTGGGGTTTTTAAGACTGACTGCAGATCTTTGTTCTTATTTAAAAGTTTGCAATGTGGATACAAAAGTCCACCAAGGCTTCTTAAGTCATGTCAAGTGGGCTTTTTGTCAGTCATTACATATCATCTTGGTTGTCATTTACTTGCAATATGAAATTAGAACTCCACCATTACATATTTGCAAGGGAATATGTGAACTTTAATGAGATTATAATGCATTGGTGGGCTTTTAAGCCTCATTACATGCCTTCTCTTTAGAGTTAAATTGCTTGTAAAGGTGCGTGAGAAACCCATCCTTAGAATAAAAGAGTGTTTTTAATAAACTTACACTTGCAAGTGGA
The DNA here is from genome assembly GCA_027943335.1 of Chamaecyparis obtusa. Taxonomy (NCBI): domain Eukaryota; kingdom Viridiplantae; phylum Streptophyta; class Pinopsida; order Cupressales; family Cupressaceae; genus Chamaecyparis; species Chamaecyparis obtusa. Next base: position 2,226,569 of record BSBK01003688.1, on the reverse strand, counting down.
CTTTTAAAGCTTGTTTTTAGGGAAGTGGACTTTTTAAGCTTGTTTGCAAGTGCTTACTTTGTTTTAAAGGAAGATATGTTTTGATTTGCAATGATGTTCCTAAAGCCCATCAAGGGCATATACAAGTTATTTTACAAAGAGACCAAAGATGTTTTGACTTGCAAACACATCTATAGAGCCTGTCGCTGCTCATTTTGAAGCATTTGTGATTTGCAAACATGTTCCAAAAGCCCGTTATTATTGCCAAGTCTGTTTGCCCGCTGGGGTAAACTTAGTATCGCACAGACATAGTACAGGAAATATAATAAACACAGAATGTATCATAGAATAATAAATACTTTCATTAATCATTCCATACTGGCAAGTACATTTACATCGTGATGATCATACAATAATATCTCCCATGTCCAACCTCCGAGAGAGTATATAAAGTACCCGAAGAGTCACGACCGAAACGGCGTGATGTAACTGTCTAACCTCTCGGTCACTAACGACCGAGACTAACATAATACTTTATTAATATAATAACCGGTACATTCAAATATCCCGACAACATCATCCCCCCCCAAAAAAACAAGTCGTCTCCGACGACTTACAACAACAGGGAGATGAAATACACCACATAGAAGAAGAAAATCACTAGAAGGGGCAGAGGGGCGTCCCTGAAAAGATGAAGTGCCGCCCTCCCCATCAATGCTGCGTCCAGTAGGTCTTTTCCGTCACACGCATTCCTCCCGTGCCTGCACCAAACTTGTCTCCAAAACATACTATTCAGCTATAGCCTCCGCTAACACCATACTGTCTCCCTAGCCAATCTAACCTTGATAGCCACCCGTGCCAACTTCTCTGCTTCCAACTCCTGGGTACGCTGAGCCAAGTGTTGCTCTATTGCCTCCAACTGGGTGGTCAGCTCCTCCCGAGCTCTCTATGCATCCACCAAGACAGTCTCACGTCCAGCCAACACCTACTCCAAGTGCCTCAAAGCGTAGTACCCCTCTTGAAAGACTTGCTGTAGTGCTCTCTTCACCTCCGACATGCAGACACTCCATGCCTGTAGCAGCTCCAATCTCATCAACAGGTCACACTCTCCAAAGGCTGATAACTGAATTGACTGGGGGTCTAGGGGGCAATGCCCCTAGCAGGGTCGAGGGGCAGCGCCCCCGCGGGGTCCTGGGGCAGAGCCCCAGGCGCGCTCCCTGTTGCGGTACAGGGCGGGGTCGAGGGGTAGCGCCCCCACCGCCAAGACCAATTTAGCACTCTCAAACTCACACAGAAGTCTATGGAACACACCATTTTGTGATTTTCTTCTGATCCCATACTCTTTTCTGTAAAGCGTTTATGTTTTCCTTACTACCTCATTATGCCCTTCCCTTCGGTACCATAAGTTACTCATTTTGAACTGTTTTGATTTGTCGTCGTTTTTTTTTTTTTTTTAATCTTCTCCTTTCTGCCAGTCCTTCCTTGCCGTCAAGAACTAAATTCTTCTGTACTTTTTTTGATTTCCAGACTTATTCCTTGTCGTACGAAATGCTACATTCCTTGGACGGTATTCCTGTTACACCTTTTAGTGCCGTATGCTTGCTCTTGTTTCGCCTTCCAACTTTTAATTTGCCAAAGAAGGCCGTACGGTTCAGCTTTTATTACTTGCGAGCTTCTCTTAAAATTGCCGTATGTTGTTTTCTATGTATTCTTCCTTCGACCGTACGGTTGTAACTTTGCAATTCATACGGTGCCTTTTTTTGCTTTGCCTGTGATGTCCGTACGGTTAAATACTCATTCCCTTCGAACTTTGAAAGTTGCCACTTAATACTCATTAAAACTATTACCGTACGGTCATTTTTGCTTGACCTATGCCTTCGTCAAATTGCCTTCAAACTTATAAACTTGTCGTACGGTTATCATTTTGGACTTATACTAACCGTACAGTACCTTTTCTAAGCTACCTTCGTTTCTCCAAGTTGTCGTACGACCGTACGGTTTCATAAATGTTTTTGGCTATAATTTACATCTTCGTTTAATACTTTTATGTCTTCGCACCTTATGTCTTCGTTCAGCATGTTATGTCTTCGTTCACGATGTCTTCACTCAATATGTCTTCGTTCACGATGTCTTCACTCAATATGTCTTCGTTCATTATGTCTTCGCTCAATATGTCTTCGTTCATTATGTCTTCGTTCAATATGTCTTCGTTCATTATGTCTTCGCTCAATATGTCTTCGTTCATTATGTCTTCGCTCTATATGTCTTCGTTCATTATGTCTTCGCTCAATATGTCTTCGTTCATTATGTCTTCGCTCAATATGTTATGTCTTCGTCTTCAGACTTTGTCTTCGGATTTTATGTCTTCGTCTTCGGACTTTATGTCTTCGGATTTTATGTCTTCGTCTTCGGACTTTATGTCTTCGTCTTCGGACTTTATGTCTTCGGATTTTATGTCTTCGTCTTCGGACTTTATGTCTTCGGATTTTATGTCTTCGTCTTCGGACTTTATGTCTTCGTCTGTTGTTTTTTATGTGCTTGCTTGCCTTCGCTCCCAAGTTGCCGTACTGCCGTACAGCCTTTATTGCTTCGTTTCAATTTTTTTTTATTTTTATTTTTTTTATTTTTATTTTTCATTTTTTTAAAATTTTTTTTTCCATTTTTCAATTTTTTTTTTTTTCAATTTTTTTTTTCCCACCATACGGCCATGCATAGCCGTATGGGTGTTTTTCAATTTTCTGTCCGGAGGCTTCTCTGGTCACCCGTACGGACGCCTGCCGAGTCCCTCTCGGTTGCTCTGTCCCTCCTTTCGGATCCATCCTCTCCGGGTAAAGTTTCAATTTGGTCCCGTTGCCGCCGTCATGTATCCGTTCGTCGAGAGCCCACAGAGTGTGCAGTTGTTCCCTCTCCCTGTCGCCGAGTCTGTTTTCAATGGCGATCCAAAAGCTTGGAACCATAAATTCTACAGGGACCATGGTCTCGTTCCCGTACATAAGAAGAAGAAGAATCAAGATTTTGAAGGCTATAATCTTCCACACAGGATTTCAGTCGTCTCTCATGACGATGGTTTTCGGATTTCTCTCATCCCCGAGGTTTATTTCTTTCAACTTTGCTTCTTTGTACAAGATGGGTTCCTCCTTGTTTTTAGACTGGTGTGTGGGTACGGTGTTCATTGTAGCTTCTCCTTCCTTATACTCCCCGTACTTTGGAGGATATTTATCTAGCTCCTCTTCGTCGATGCTTAATGCGTTACAGGAGGGTGAGAACATCTCATAGTCCTCCTGCTGCCAATGGAACAATCCATTTAGTGAATCCGTGTCATCCTCCGAACGGCATCCTCCGAGTTTTAGTATGCCTTCGGCATCCGAATCCATCCCCTCTCTGCCTTCGTCTCGTGGGTTATTCTCCCCTTCAGATTCAGATCCGGAGGAAGAGGCAAGTTCCTCGCTCACCAACTGGGTCCGGAGATCAATAGTAAACTTCTTGCCTCCGTTCTCCATCGAGAGTGTATTCCGTTTCCAATTGTGGTTTGCCTTCGCTGCCACCAGCCATCCTCTTCCGAGTATGGCATCATACCCTTTCTTTTTCAACGGAATGACCACAAGGTCGAGCACAAATGGTTGTGCACCCACGATGACTTGTTGTGCCATCAACGTGCCGAGGGGTTTAATCTCGTGCTGGTCGGCACTTAGCAGATTAAACGTAGGTGGCCACAGAGTGGGCTTCCCTAGCTTTTTCCATGTGTCCTCCGGAAGGACGTTTACCCCGGATCCGCCGTCTACTATAGTATCCGTTAGGATGGTGCCCAGGATGCCCATCTCCACCACGACTGGATGTCTGCCATTGTTGACGGTAAGCACAATTGGATTTGTTGCCGAGTTTCCCGGTACGGAAGCATCTGTGTGTCTCGGTTTGGGTTTATCAACCTTTGTACCCAACAACACTGTCCCCAATTGAGGCATGGTGTATAGGAGGTCCTCTAGCTTGACAGCCACCTCCAGTTGAAGCATTTGCCGTACAATGTTCCTCTCCGCGTCTGTGCAGTAGGGTTCGGATGATTCGTGTGTCTCTCCCTGTTGGGCTTTCATCGCCCTTTCTATTTCCTCCCTTGCCTCCGCCATTCTCTGCTTCTTCGTTCGGAGATGGGGGTAGCGGGCTTCCTTCGCTTGCCCTCGGGTAAGAGCAAGTATAGCTTCTTTAATCCGTGTGTTGCCTTCGATATCAATCAGATTGGCCCCTACGCTAGACTTCGGACAATCGGCATCTTCATGGTCCCCAGGGCCGCACCACCGACACAGCTGCTGAGGGGCGTCATTATTGTTACACTCGCTTGCGTAATGACCCCATTGGTTGCATGCCCTACATTGGATCATTGGGCGTCCCTTCGCATCATACTGGACCCTGTTACGGGTGGAATTATTATTGTTCCCTCCACCTCGCCGGTTGCCACGGTAACCTCCTGAAGATGCATTATTGTTTGGTTCCGTCCCCCCTGATGTGGATGGTTGTTCTTGTGTATAGAGCACTTGCTGGTTACGCGCCTTCAGATTGTATGGGCATTCCTTCGTAGAATGTCCCATAATTTGGCAGATGTCACAGAATGCCTTCTTGGGACAGGCACCCTTCGTGTGGCCGCTCTCCTTACAATCCGTGCACCATAGTTCATCATCCTTGCTTGTTGTCCCCTTCATTGTCTTAAACTCTTTTAACATCCGTTCCATATCCTTCTTAAGGGCCGTGACTTTCTTCTTCGGCTTCTCGTCACTGCTACTCTCCTCTTCGGACGTATCGTCTTCGGATGACGAAGATCTATTCTTCTTCTTGGCCGTCTTATTTTCGCTTTCCAGGTCCATGGCCCGGTTGTATGCATCATTGTAGGATGTCGGAGGCACAATTTTCATCTTCCGTCGTAGCTTAGGATTCAGGCCCTCGACAAACCACCTCTTCTTTAGGCCGTCAGCTGGTTGGCTTTCCATCTTTCCGACTAATTCCTTTAGCCGGTGGCCATACGCTCGGACGGTCTCCCTCTTCCCTTGCTTTGTTCGATAAATCTCTGAGACTATCTCATTATTGTCTCGTAGTAGCCGGAATTCCTTCTCGAATCCCTCCTTCAGGTCATCCCATGTGTTTATGTTCGTTCTATCCAGATCCGCGTACCAGTCAATAGCCACGCCTCTCAGTGTGATAGGGAACTGCCTCATCCATTCGTTCTGGTCAGTCACCCTGTTCGCTACCCAGATGGTTTCACACATACGACAATGCCGTACTGGATCGTCCTTTCCATCATCATGTAACTTGGGCAACTTTTCTTTGTGAGTCGCCATAGGTGGTTGGGTCGTTTGTTGTCTGGCACCACCGCCTGTGGTACCTGCACCCACCCCTACTGTATTGCTTCTTGTAGTATTTACTAATGGCACTTGTTGAGCCTCTGTAACCGGTGGAGCTGTGTTGTGTGGAGTCGTGGGCTCCAATGGGGGGTTTACGTGCGCCTCCCGAGTGTCTTCGGTCGCACTATCTTTGGTACCTCCGGCTGATCCGTCACCGTCACCTTCACCCTCAGCTGTACGGTTCCCTTCGTGATCACGGTCTTCCGCACGTGGTGTACGGACCCAGTCTTCGAACCGGTTTCGTTCTTCCTGGAGGAAGGTCTTCAACGCTTGCGTTTGCTCAATTAATTCTTCACTACTTCGCACCCTTCGATGTTCCGGCGAAATGAACTGTTCCGATTCGGCTTCTGCACCTTCCGTGCCACTTTCGAGGTCCCCTTCAAGCAACCCTCCAGCAAGCTGGTCCTTGGCAAGTTGCCTGGGCCTACACCGACGTTCACGTTGCTGCGTGGATATCAAAGCCTTCTGTGCGGCTTCCCCTTCATCATCTCGTGCTTTTTTATTTCTATCTTTATTTAAAACATTGAGCATAAATCCTTTCCTCACTTCTCTTCCCGAGTACGTCTAGGCAACGGCGCCAGATGTTTGCCCGCTGGGGTAAACTTAGTATCGCACAGACATAGTACAGGAAATATAATAAACACAGAATGTATCATAGAATAATAAATACTTTCATTAATCATTCCATACTGGCAAGTACATTTACATCGTGATGATCATACAATAATATCTCCCATGTCCAACCTCCGAGAGAGTATATAAAGTACCCGAAGGGTCACGACCGAAACGTCGTGACGTAACTGTCTAACCTCTCGGTCACTAACGATTGAGACTAACATAATACTTTATTAATATAATAACCGGTACATTCAAATATCCCGACAACAAAGTCAATTTGTCATTGTTTTAATATAAAAAACAACTTGCAAATACAAAGGAAAAACCTGTCATTGGCTATATGAATGTAATGTCCCCGTTTTAGGCCCATGTGATTAGCTTATTTCTGTGACCCTCGTAAGCTAATCAGGATGTTGGAGGGTGTCATTTGGTAGAGCTTGTGGTCAGTTTCCACTTTGGAGGTTTGAGATGTCAGGATCGCTCTTCGTAGAGTCAATTTGACAGACTTACTATTTATAGTAAGTGTTTATTATTCGTGATCACCATGATTGCTATGTTTAGCAGGGCGCCTGTGCATTGGTTTCAGTTCAGTTGGGATTGCTTTTGCAAAATCTCCAGTTTGAGGGATTTGCTATTTATAGCAAATCTATTTTTGTTTGGTTACTATTCTTGGCAGGGCAGTGTGGGTTCAGGATGTTGTGAGAAGAATTCCAATCCATCACATTATATTTGAAGTTATTAAATTAAGCTTGGTTTAATTTAATAACTTATGTTATTTTAGGTTATAATTCAATAGTTTAAAGTTGAAGACTCATTATGTCATGTCCCCTTTCTAGAGACATGTTCTTTCATGACGGGTTTGCCTATCATCGACTGTCGTAGGCAAATAGTTTGGAGAGAGAGTCATTGTGTGGATCATTTGATTGCTTATTGCTGACAGAGCCTACATTCGGCAGAGCCTACATCCAGTTTGAGGCCTACATGCAGTTGAAGTGAGCCTACATCCAGTTCGAGCCTACATTCAATCTAGTTGGGCCTACATTCGGTTATGAGACATCTTGGCCTACATTGTTATATTTTTGAGTTGAGAAATGTACTTTATTAGTATAATGTTATTTTATTATAAAGTACATTATAATTAGATGTTTCTAGAAGTTCTAGTAACTTCTCAAGAAAAAGAATAAATAGAGGGCTTGGGCTATCATTTCTACAAGCTTGGATTTGGGATTTCTTCTACTTCTTCATTGTGAAGCAATTTGTAGCCTTGTGGTTTGCAAATACTATTCGATCTTTGGGAACGATCACTCCCCTAGATTGGCATAACTGAGGTAGTGAAATATCTACTGAAGGGTTGCAAATTTGGAGTTGGTACTCAGCCATCTCATTGGTACTTCATTGAGAAATTGTTTGAAGGGTTTGTTTGTGGTTGGAATAAGGTTTAGAATTCACCTCTTGCATTGGTGAATCATTTGGGTGATTGATTGAAGACAATTTGGCACATTTTCAGACTTTCAGTCTCAGGCCCTGGAATCAAGTTTTGCTCATAACTCCTAAACTACTTGGGATCAATTTTAATGCTTGGAAAGGGTGTATACATACCCTAGGCGGTTCAGTTTATACCATTTTGGGAGCCCAGCACCCTGCCTGGAATTTACTACAGTAGTCGTACCTGTACGGCCTGGTACGGCCCAGTACAGTGCTGCAGATTGGAGCGGATTTGGAGGCAGTTCGTCACCCTTTTATTGGCAATTGATCTTTGCATTTTGGTCAACAACTGAGGCATCCTTACCAGGTTCCATTGTAATGTTTTATGGTCAATTCATGTGCAATGTGTAACAGTCATTATAATATTCAGAAAATCAATCTTTGTTCAGCAGTCTAGATTAGTCTCTGTTTTGTCAATGCAATTGAGTTGGGATAGAGTTATAAGACATTGAATTTGGGAAGGGGATAATCTCTGTTATGTAAACAGTCCATACATTTGCTCAGAGAACAGTCTTTATAAATCAGTCCATCATTCTCAGATATTGCTATAAATGATTGTATTGGGTTAGTATGCAAGCAAGGCATTGATCATATTGTCATGATACTGTAAGGATCATTGCATTGTAATCTGAATATTATTGTCACGGTCTGAGAATAGTCATTTGGAATCATATATTGTAGCTGGGTTGATATAGTTGCATTTACATTGGTTGTCATTAATCAGTGATCCTTTGAATAGTGTGTACTTCATTGTTGCTCTATTGTATTTCATTGCTACATTGGTATTGTTATCTCAATAACATTTGGTGCCCAAAAACGAATATCAATCTGAACACAACATTTGAAACAAGACCATTCAAGTGCATGCAAACTGTTTGACAAATTGACATGGATCAGATTTGGGAGTTTTCAGTGATCCTATTGGTGAGGGTCATTACAGTGGTATCAGAGCGGTGTTCTTGCCATCCTGTTGGGTAAGAAACCTATATGCATCCTTCAGCATTTGGGCATCATAGGTACTACACACGAAGAAGAGTAGCACTAGAAGGTGAACAGGACTTCGGAGATACTCTTACCATGGGTGAGAGACAGTCACAGAGCCCACCTAGAATTCCTGATGGTGAGAGGGAATTCTTTCGGATTATGACTACGGGACAGCAGGAGATGGTCCAGTCCTTGCGTAATTTGACCACTATGATGGAGAGAGTTGTTCAGCCCAGAGCACGGGAACAGGTTAGAGGTACACTTGATCATGATAATAGGAGCGTGGCAGGTTCACAGGGTGCTCCTAGGCACAGGTCTTGGACAGCGGATAGACCTACTCGTCCTACTTTCCTTAGAGAGGAGGCTCAGGAGGCAGGAGAGGGTGATGTACAGGATGAGTTTTAGGATGATCGTAGAGCTGCTACTGCAGAATGGTAGGCATTACCACCACATGTGTGTGAGTTACTTAACTTTGATCGCTACTTGAACGAGAGGAGAGAGCACATGAGGAATACTCGGCAGAACAGGAGACCTAGAGGAGGCCATGATAGTGAGTTGCAGCGAGCTGCTAGCAAGCTCACTTTACCTTCTTTTGATGGTAGTGGACAGATGACAGCACAGGCATGGATACATAAGTTGGATACTTTCTTAGCATTGAGACCCATGTCAGAGATAGATGCCATCAGATACGCCACCTTGCATTTGGAGGGCGCAACTCATGACTGGTGGTCACATGGTATGGTTACCTTGCAGCACAACCAGGTGACATCGTACCGGGATTTTGTGGATAGCCTATGGAGCGTTTTGACAAGAAGGATCCAGAGATCTTCTGTGATCTTGCATAGTTGAGACAGACAAGCAGCTTAGAGACTTATATCAGTGAGTTTCAAAGGTTGTCAGTTATGGTCCAGGATGTATCGGAGAGGTGGTTGGTAATCCTATTCATTGAAGGATTGTCTAAACCCCTCAAGGGTTGGATCAAGGCATTTGATCCATCGACACTACAGGAGGCCATGAGGAAAGCTCGTAGTATGGAGCTTACAACACCTTCTAGCAGATTCACCCCTAGGAGTTCTACTTCTTTCAGAGATAATAAGAAGTTTGATAAGGGGAAGGGGAAGAAGGTTGATACCAAGGGGAAATCCACTCCACCCTTGGATACTGAGGCACGTAATGACCTATGCAGGAAGAAGCTATGCTTCTATTGCAAAGGTCCATATGATAGGGATCATGACTGTCCTTTGAGGCCTAAGGGGAAGGCCAATAGAGTTATGTGGGCGTACTATGAGGACTCAGATTCAGATAGCACAGCACATGAGGATGAGCACAGTGACACAGAGCCTGAGGTAGAGGCAGAGGCTTCAGAGCCTAAGGTGGAGCCGGAGCTACATTTGCAGCAGGCACGCTTATCTAGTATTCAGCAGGAGGGGTCCTTTAGGTTGCGTGGAGTTCTAGCAGGACAGAAGGTGATTACCCTAGTTGACACAGGTGCTACGCATAATTTCATTGATGCACGTTTGGTTGAGCGCTGTGGCATTGAGACAGAGGAGTTTGAGGGTCTCCGAGTACAGGTTGCTGATGGTTACACTCTTAAGTGTAACAGGATGATCAGAGATATGCCCTTACGCTTGAGCAATTATGAGTTCAAAGCAGATTACCATGTAGTTAACATGGGTGACCTAGATATTGTATTGGGGATGACTTGGTTGCATTCATTGGGTGAGGGCACTTTCAGACTCAGGGACATGGAGATCGAGTTTGAGGCAGATGGTAGGCAGCATGTCTTGAGGGCTATCAGAAATAGTGATATTAGGACTATTTCTTTCAGGCGCATGGAGAGGATGGTTAGACATGATGGGATCGGATGGGCAACCATGTCTACTCTCATGCCTACACAGGAGGACCATCAGATGACAGAGTATCACCCTGATATTCAGAGATTGAGAGAGCAGTATGATAGGGTGTTCAGTGACATTCCACCTGGTGCACCACCTGACCGTGGAATTGAGCACATCATTGAGCTAGAGGAGGGTGCTAAACCCGTGATGATCAAACCATATAGACATCCTAGGAGGTTCAAGGATGAGATAGAGAAAACCAGCAAGGAGCTGCTTGAGATGGGGCATATTCGACCGAGTAAGTCTCCTTTTGCTTCTTCGGTAGTATTGGTGAAGAAGAAGGATGGTTCAATGCGGATGTGCATTGATTATCGGATGCTGAATAAGAGGACTATTAAGAATAGGTATCCCATCCTTCGGATTGATGAGTTGATAGACGAGCTACATGGAGCATGCTACTTCAACAAGATTGATTTGAGATCCGGCTATCACCAGATCAGAGTCAGAGAGCAGGATGTGGAGAAGACTGCATTTAGATGCCATTGTGGACACTTCGAGTTCGTGGTCATGCCATTTGGGTTGACCAATGCACCAGCCACTTTTCAATCTACGATGAATAAGGTCTTCCATCATCAGTTGAGGAGATTTGTATTGGTTTTCTTCGATGATATCTTGGTATACAGTCGGACATGGCAGGAGCATGTAGTACATTTGGAGACTGTATTGAGTATATTGCAGAGGGAATCCTTGTATGCCAAGGAGTCCAAGTGTGATTTGGGTATGACTGAGCTCTTGTACTTGGGTCATATTATCAGTGCAGATGGAGTGCGGATAGATCCTGATAAGATTCGTGCTATAGTGGAGTGGCCTATTCCAGAGAACTTGACACAGTTGAGAGGGTTCCTAGGCCTATGTGGATTCTACTGCAGATTTGTGAGTGGGTATTCACGTCATGCAGCCCCTATGACAGATTTGCTGAAGAAGGGGGCCTTTGTTTGGACGCCAGAGGCGCAGGCTTGCTTTGACAGGTTTAAGGAGATCATGACTTCATGTCCGGTGTTAGCTTTGCCTGATTTCTTGAAACCATTTGAGCTTCAATGTGATGCATCCGGAGATGGTATAGGTGCTGTGTTGATGCAGGACAAGCACCCTATTGCATATGAGAGCAGGAAACTCCGTGGACCTGAGAGATCTTTCAGCATTTACAATAAGGAGATGTTAGCCATCATGCATGCGTTGGCTAAGTTTAGACAGTATCTAGTGGGTGGTAAGTTTTGCATTAAAACTGACCACAACAGTTTGAGGCATTTCCTTAGTCAGAGAGATCTCAACGATAGGCAGCAGAAGTGGGTAAGTAAGCTATAGGCTTACGATTTTGATATATCATATGTGAGAGGGACTCAGAATGTGGTAGCAGATGCATTGTCACGTAGACCACATCTCAGTGCATTGATTGAGATATCAGAGGATTGGCGACATATGATAGTGGCAGAGTATGCTAGAGACCCATGGGCATCAGGGATAGTTGATGGATCAGTTGTTGATACCCGGTATATACTTGTAGATGATTTGATTATCTACAAGAGCAGGATCTTTCTAGCCCTAGGATCGAAGGTGAAGCGATCTATATTGAGAGCTTTTCATGATTCACCTACAGCTGGTCACCCCGGATACTTCAAGACATATAGACAGGTGCGGGAGCGGTTCACTTGGAAAGGACTGAAGACAGATGTATTGCAGTATGTTCGTGAGTGCCCTGTTTGTCAGCAGAACAAACAAGAGCACACCTTTCCAGCCGGGCTCCTACAACCACTTCCCATTCCTGATCAGAAGTGGGAGTGCATATCCATGGATTTCATTACGGGCTTGCCCAAGGCCCAAGGGCATGACTGTATCTACGTGGTGGTGGATAGACTGATGAAGTATGCACACTTCTTTCCCATCACTACTACTTACACAACAGTACAGGTAGCTGAGGTCTTCTTCAGAGAGGTCTTCAGATTGCATGGGATACCCCGCAGCATAGTGAGTGACAGGGACGGCAGATTTTTGAGTCACTTTTGGCAGGAGGTATTTAGACTTTGTGGCACTGAGCTTACACCTAGCACCAGTTATCACCCGCAGACGGATGGACAGACAGAGATAGTTAACAAGTGGGTGGAAGGTTATTTGAGGAATTACGTAGCTAGTCAGCAAAGGGCATGGGTGAGATGGATACATTTGTGTGAGTATTGTTACAATACCACATTTCACATGTCGATTCAGATGTCACCTTTCAGGGCTCTATATGGGTATGATGCGCCTAGCTTCATTGATTTGCTTATGTCTGATATTAGAGTTCCACGTGCCGGGGATTTGCTTCAGGAGAGCAAAGACATTGTTGATGCTCTCAAGGATAATATAGCCAGGGCACAGAATCAGTACAAGCAGTATGCAGATCAGAAGCGGATTGAGAGGAGCTTTGAGGTTGGTGATATGGTTTACCTCATGCTTCAGCCATACAGACAGTCTACTCTCAAGAAGAGTGGGTCGGAGAAGCTTAAGCCGAGATACTATGGGCCTTTCAGGATCATTAGGCGTGTTGGTGAGTTGGCTTATGAGCTTGAGCTTCCAGCTGATAGTAGAGTGCATAATGTGTTTCTGTACTTGGTGAAGTGGAGAGATTTTCCTGTTGAGGATGCTACTTGGGAGTCGGAGGAGATTTTGCAGCACCCAGCTTTGAGATTGCTTGAGGGCAAGCAATTTCAGGAGGGGCGGACTGTCATGTCCCCTTTCTAGAGACATGTTCTTTCATGACGGGTTTGCCTATCATCGACTCTCGTAGGCAAATAGTTTGGAGAGAGAGTCATTGTGTGGATCATTTGATTGCTTATTGCTGACAGAGCCTACATTCGGCAGAGCCTACATCCAGTTTGAGGCCTACATGCAGTTGAAGTGAGCCTACATCCAGTTCGAGCCTACATTCAGTCTAGTTGGGCCTACATTCGGTTATGAGACATCTTGGCCTACATTGTTATATTTTTGAGTTGAGAAATGTACTTTATTAGTATAATGTTATTTTATTATAAAGTACATTATAATTAGATGTTTCTAGAAGTTCTAGTAACTTCTCAAGAAAAAGAATAAATAGAGGGCTTGGGCTATCATTTCTACAAGCTTGGATTTGGGATTTCTTCTACTTCTTCATTGTGAAGCAATTTGTAGCCTTGTGGTCTGCAAATACTATTCGATCTTTGGGAACGATCACTCCCCTAGATTGGCATAACTGAGGTAGTGAAATATCTACTAAAGGGTTGCAAATTTGGAGTTGGTACTCAGCCATCTCATTGGTACTTCATTGAGAAATTGTTTGAAGGGTTTGTTTGTGGTTGGAATAAGGTTTAGAATTCACCTCTTGCATTGGTGAATCATTTGGGTGATTGATTGAAGACAATTTGGCACATTTTCAAACTTTCAGTCTCAGGCCCTGGAATCAAGTTTTGCTCATAACTCCTAAACTACTTGGGATCAATTTTTATGCTTGGAAAGGGTGTATACATACCCTAGGCGGTTCAATTTATACCATTTTGGGAGCCCAACACCCTGCCTGGAATTTACTACAGCAGCCGTACCTGTACGGCCTGGTACGACCCAGTACAGTGTTGCAGATTGGAGCGGATTTGGAGGCAGTTCGTCACCCTTTTATTGGCAATTGATCTTTGCATTTCGGTCAACAACTGAGGCATCCTTACCAGGTTCCATTGTAATGTTTTATGGTCAATTCATGTGCAATGTGTAACAGTCATTATAATATTCAGAAAATCAATCTCTGTTCAGCAGTCTAGATTAGTCTCTGTTTTGTCAATGCAATTGAGTTGGGATAGAGTTATAAGACATTGAATTTGGGAAGGGGATAATCTCTGTTATGTAAACAGTCCATACATTTGCTCAGAGAACAGTCTTTATAAATCAGTCCATCATTCTCAGATATTGCTATAAATGATTGTATTGGGTTAGTATGCAAGCAAGGCATTGATCATATTGTCATGATACTGTAAGGATCATTGCATTGTAATCTGAATATTATTGTCACGGTCTGAGAATAGGCATTTGGAATCATATATTGTAGCTGGGTTGATATAGTTGCATTTACATTGGTTGTCATTAATCAGTGATCCTTTGAATAGTATGTGCTTCATTGTTGCTCTATTGTATTTCATTGCTACATTGGTATTGTTATCTCAATAACATTTGGTGCCCAAAAACGAATATCAATCTGAACACAACATTTGAAACAAGACCATTCAAGTGCATGCAAACTGTTTGACAAATTGACACGGATCAGATTTGGGGGTTTTCAGTGATCCTATTGGTGAGGGTCATTACACATTAGTGAAATGAGTAAAGTTGAAGATTGTCTCTTAGTGTGTGAGAGAAGCTTCATTTCAATGTTTATTATTAAAGCCTTGAGGATTTCAAAATTCTCACACTATTGATCATTTATGCAAATTGAAGAAGTTGAAATTTGGGATGTGAGGAACAAGGGTTTCGAGTTTTTCCTTGGAGTATTGCGTTTTGCTTCAAGAATTCACACACTTTGAATTGGCTGCAACTGGTAATGAATCGTGTTTGCTTGGCATCAATTTGAGATGTTTGTGAAGGCCGTACAACATTTACAGGACAGGGACATTACTCCATTCTATCCTTGGGATCCAGGTGGACTTTTGTGTTTTGTTTTCGAGATTGTTTGGGGACAAGCAATTTCAGGGAGGGAGGACTGTAATGTCCCCATTTTGAGCTAGCATTGGAGTTAGTGGTTTTAGTCTATCATTGGGTCCTTGTAGGCTAATACTGGTGATTAGAGGACCCTGTTGTGGGTTTTGGCCCCCTTTTCAGGGACTTACTATTTATAGTAAGTTAACTTATGGTTCTACTGAGCTCAGAGGATATAGAGGAGTTATATAATGCTTTCAAATTTTATTTTTGGCTTCCGGTTTGGATTCCAAGATTCTTGGAGGGAGCGTCTATTTTTAGTAAGTCACCTTGTCAGGTTCATTCATCTTTCATAATCAAGATCACTCTTGTGCTGTCAAATTTTGATTCTGATGTTTCCTTAGTTGTTTTCGCAAGATGGGTGAATTATGATTATTATTTAATTAAATCGGTTAAGGTTGCCATTTTTATTGGGAATATATTCTGGGCATCTTAGTGTTATAGCTCGTTGGAACCGGGTTGAGAAGTTTTAAATCCCGAGCTCATAAAACACGGACTCTATGTGTCAGAATAGCATTATTTTAATAAAAGGGTAATTTTTAGCATTAAAATGAAGAGAAATATAATAGTTTATTATATTTCAAATGTGCACATAAAGCAAAGTCTTTTGTAAGTGAAAAGTGTGTGAGAGAAGATATCTTTTATTATAAAAGCAATGCTTTGGGCAAAAAGGAATTCATTCATGAACTTATGTTTTTTATTTAAAGATTGGAAGTGGAGAAATATGGCTAGGGTTTGAGGACTGATTCCTCACTTTGCAATTTTGTAATGTCTCGAACAAGACTGACACGTTTCTGAGCCCGTACGGATGGAGTGAACAGGTGCGGTGTACACCCAATCTACCAAGGGTGCCGTATAGTGGCACGGATCTAGCGCGGACCTGGCGCAGATCTGGTGCGGACCTGGCATGGACCTAGAGTGTACGGAGAGGCTGAGAGTGTACTGAGAGGAAGCTGTACAGAGAGGTTGACAGTGTACGGAGAGGAAGCTGTACGAAGAGGCTGCAAGTGTACTGAGAGGAAGCTTTACGGAGAGGTTGAGAGTGTACGGAGAGGAAGCTGCCAGAGCCGTACGGTGGGGTTATGATGCCTCCGAGGTGCAATGTGGTATCCTCCTTCCTTTGTAGATAATTAAATATTTCTTTCGAGAACATAGAACAACTCATAAGCCAATAGATGTTTTCTAGAAAGATGTTATTGAATTTATTGATGGTGCCTTGGATTTGCCAGATCCGTTACAAGTAGAACAAGCAGAGTAGGGTGAGGGTTGATTCCCACCGAAACTGCACAAAACCAAATAGGGAGGGTCTTTCACCTCCGAAATGGCGAACAACAAAATTCCAACAGGAATTCGCATATACAAATCAAATATAAATCTCAACATATCAAATCCAACCTACACGACGAGCATAAATACCCATTGGGAAAAACTCCCGAGAGTGCACAAAAGAGCCGACGGCGACAACTAGACCTATGCCAACAAAATAAAAAATGGGCCCGAGATAAACTAAATCGATGGGAACCCAAATACAATAATTTTATTCAAAATGGGGACATTACAAATCCTCACCGCCCAAAGATTGCTTGCCCTCAAGCAATTCATCATCAATACTCTAGGATTCCAAACTAGGCGCGGACACTGATAACTGTATCCACTGGAGCCCTCAAGCCGCAACAAGACCACGTGCATGCGCTTGGAAGTAAGCAAGAAAAGTAACTCTCCATGAAGCTTCCACTGCTCCACTCTGACATAATTGTTGCCATGCCCAGAGTCACCAGGATCCCAATGAAACCAAACATCAAACTCATCAATGCTCAAATCCCAAGCCAAGTGTGGACATTGGTAGTAATATCTGTTGAAAACTTTGTGTTGCTATTGGACCATATGCACATAGTTGGATTTAGTTGGGACGAGCAAACCGTTATCAAGCTTTAACTGCATCACTCTGGTATAACTATTGCCATGCCCTTCACCAGGATCCCAACAACGCCAACCCATGAAATCTTTCACACCCTCATGTTCAACAATGTCTTCCAGCATGGGCACAGACACAGATGCTGACGCCGACAACACTGTAATGTTCTGAAGGTGATCTCTGCCCGGAGGTAATTTTGCGAGACGTCTGGAAAGCAATCTCGGCCTGAAGGGAATCTCGATTCGAAAGCAAACTTAGCCCGAAGGGAATCTCGACTTGAAGGCAATCTTGGTCCGAAGGGGATCTCGACTCGAAGGCAATCTTGGCCCGAAGGGAATCTCGATCCGAAAGCAAACTCGGCCCGAAGGGAATCTCGACCCGAAGGCAATTTGGGTTCGAAGGGGATCTCGACCCGAAGGTAATTTTGGGGGCGAACAAAGTCTCGACGAAAAACATAGCCTCGGTGGCAGACACAGCCTCGGCAACGGATAGGACCCCGACGACGGACATAGTCTCAGCGGCGGACAGAGCCTTGGCGGTGGATAGAGCCTCGGCGACGGACAAAGCCTCGGTGGTAGACAGAGGCTCGGCGACGGACACAGCCTCAGCGACAGACAAGACTTCGGCAACAGACAGAGTCTCGGCAACGGACAAAGTCTCTGCAATGGACACAGTTTCGGCAGCAAACACGGCCTCGACGGCAGACAGAGCTTCGATGGTGGATAGAGCCTCGGTGATGGACAGGGCCTCGTGTGAAGCATCACCTTTATCACCGTCATCAAATTTCTCCCACTTGTGCAAATGAGATATTAGTTTTTCTTCACAATGTTGGAAAACATTACTAACCAATCTACACGCTGCCATAGATGGAACACATTCAAGATTACGAACAGCCCACAACATAGATATGATAGGTTGGGATATTTCATCCATCTCTTCGATGCACGAAATCATAAGGCTCTCCATAGCAACTGAAACCTTACTATCATGACATTCCTTGATTGTGACCAAGAAGTGATGAAACATATCATGGATCAAATCTTGCAACTCCAGATCTAAGAGAGGAGGTTACTTACTTTGACATTGGCACAATTCTCCAATATTGTAGATCTCCTACCAAAAGGGTCACCACTGAAGTCATCAAGACTTTGAAAGCTTTCAATAATCAAGTGCAATATCTCTCTCATGGTGTTGTCATCATACGGTTCTCTAGGAGCCCAGATTCTCAAAATCTCACTAAGACATGTTGCAGTTGCCAACTTCATTTCCTTGTCATGGTGTCTCAAAAGCTTGGGTTGACTTAAGGCATCCTTAATGGGAGAAAGGATCCTCTGTATAAATCTTGAAGGTAATTGGTCAACCTTACACAAACATACTTCTAATATATCTAATGGAAGATCAATACCCTCGCTGAGCTCTTTGCTAATCCTTTGTAGTGCTTTCAACCACCACTGTCCGTCACTGCTGTGCGCCATAGTGTGATCCAAATTCCAAAATCTCTCAATCATTCCCACAAGCTGGCAAGATCACCAGCTTTGATACCATTGTAATGTCCCGAACCAGATTGACACGTTTCTGAGCTCGTACGGATGGAGTGAACAGGTACGGTGTACACCCAATCTACCAAGGGTACCGTATAGTGGTGCGGACCTGGCGCTGATCTGGCGTGGGTGTCGTACAGTGGCGCGGACCTGGCGCGGATTTGGCACAGATTTGGCGCGGACCTAGAGTGTACGGAGAGGCTGAGAGTGTACTGAGAGGAAGTTGTACGGAGAGGTTGACAGTGTACAAAGAGGAAGCTGTACGAAGAGTTTGCGAGTGTATTGAGAGGAAGCTTTACGGAGAGGTTGAGAGTGTACGGAGAGGAAGTTGCCAGAGTCGTACGGTGGGGTTATGATGCCTCTGAGGTGCAATGTGGTATCCTCCTTCCTTCGTAGATAATTAAATATGTCTTTCGAGAACACAGAACAACTCATAAGCCAATAGATGTTTGCCAGAAAGATGTTATTGAATTTATTGATGGTGCCTCGGATTTGCTAGATCCGTTACAAGTAGAACAAGCAGAGTAGGGTGAGGGTTGATTCCCACCGAAACTGCACAAAACCAAATAGGGAGGGTCTTTCACCTCCGAAATGGTGAATAGCAGAATCCCAACAGGAATTCGCAAATACAAATCAAATATAAATCTCAACATATCAAATCCAACCTACACGCCGAGCATAAATACCAGTCGGAAAAAACTCCCGAGAGTGCACAAAAGAGCCGACGGCGACAACTACACCTACGCTAACAAAATAAAAAATGGGCCCAAGATAAACTAAATCGATCGGAACCCAAATACAATAATTTTATTCAAAATGGGGACATTACAAATTTGAATCATCACATGTTGATGGTGAATTTTGCTTCTGAAATTTTGAAAATTCAATTATGATTCTGGAGGTACAATTTGGTGCTGTTGTATATTGAATTGTGAAGAGTTCTTCAATTACAGTTGATTCACAGATATTCTTCCAAGGGGTTCGATTCTTCTTCATTCAAAGGCTCAAGTAATTAATTGGAAGGCTGTTGTATCTTCTTGGTTGACTGCTCATAGTTAATTGGAGAGCTGCAATTTAATTTTCAAGAAACAAGTAATTGTTTCAGGCTGCAATTTTATTCAAGAGGGCTGCGATTTCATTCTCAGCAGGCTGCATCACCTTTTTATCTGGCTGTGTGACCGGTATTGGAGGCTGGGTATTATTTTTTAAGGGTTGCGTGAGTTTCCAACAGGGCTGCGTTGGAATAGTGAAGCTGTGTTCACATTTTTTGGGGTTGCTGAAGACTCCTTCAGGCTGAGTTCACATTCTTTGGATGTTATTTCAATTCTCCAGCACTCATACAATTGCCAAGTGCCAATAATTTGAATAATAATTTGATGTTTATAAACATTGTCACTTCAATAATTTAAATAATTAATGATCATTCAAAATTATTTAGTTTGATATTGTTTATGTTATTCAAATTCGGTGAGAAAATTCCATATGAAACAAGCATTAACAAAACACGAAGATACAAAATTTGCAAGTAATTCAGAAAGAGAAATTATATTTGAGGAGCTAGACAGGCTCATCACAGTGGTATTAGAACTTTGATCTTGCCAGCTTGGAGGTTATGAGGGCTTAGCTATGGAAGACAGGTTTGTGCCTGGTATGCATTATGTTCGCAGGGGTAGAGCTTCACCCCCACTAGAGGGTAGTAAACAGGGAAAACAGTTGAATAGCATGGTTAATCTTAGGAAGCAAACAAATGCCATGATGGAAAGTATGGAAAAGCTTAGACAAAATCAGGAAAGGATGAGTGCTTTTCTTTCAAATCCGTCAACCATAGAAAATGTGGCAAGGTATATGGTTTCCATTTTTAAGAGGTCTTCCTTAGAGAAAACAAGAAGAGAACCAGGAGGATTGTACAGGTGTAGCTTCCGCAACCAACAACCATCAGGTAGTGGAGCCTTTGCTCAATGAGGCAGTTACTAGTCCCTATACGCATGATGATGGAGGCTCTTCCCAAGAGCATGTGGTTATGACAGACTTGCTTGAGGACAGCTGCATTGAGTCTCATTATTTCCATGTGATAGGAACTCATGATCATGGGAATGCTGATGACATGATAGCCACCAATGATTGTAGCCCTACAATTGCAGCCCTACATCAACTAGTAGCAATGAAATTACTAACGATATAGGTTCTGATTTTTATGATAGTAGTCCTATGTTTGAGCCTATTGATGTCGTTGATGACAGGGCAAGTGTAGAGGATGTTGTGGATATCACTATGGGTTTTGACTCGCATGATGAGAATGTTAGTTTTCAAGATTGCAGGCAAAATGTGAGTTCTTCTAATTCTGATTTCTATGACAGCAGTGAGTCATGTTGGCAGCTGCATGAGATATCACACGTTTTACAGGTTGATGAGATTGGCATTGGTTATGTGGACACTACTGATGATATTTATGAGGACGATGCATGTTGTGGTGAGTTTGGTTTGTCATATCGGACTTTAGGAGATGACTTAGAGTTGTCATTGGTTGATGATATGTCTCGGGGTCATAGTTTACAGGGACTTATTGCAGATAGTGAGGATTCTCAGAGACATGAGTCCATTCAGGTAGAGAAGATTACACTTCATGTCTCTCACAGTTCGCAGATTTTCAGCTCAGATCAATAGATGGGAGTAGTTCACTTTGTGAACAATCCCTTATTTGATGTGGATGTCGTTATGACTTATGATAATCTGTTGTTTGAGTTCAGCGATGATCCCTTTCAGGTGATGAGTGAGGATGATGATGATGATTGGGATTCTTTCAGTACACCGGGTTATCAGACAGATTTTACAGGATGCTAGTCAGTTTTTACTGAGCAGTTTACTGAGGTGTACACAGTGAGGAGTGCTTTTAGTTTCACTTTTGATCCTCACGTTCAGGATATCTACCAGTTACAGTGTTCTTTAGTGCATCCATTTGATGACTGGTATGATGGTTTGGTTAGCACGAAAACTGGGGGCAAGTCCAGTCTGTTGGTTGAGTTACTTCCGTGTAGGTTACTCTCGGTTGAGTTTCTCCCACGGGGTGATCCTGTTGCAGCATCTTCAGCTTGGGTGTTGAGTGCAGTTTCTCAGTTGTTGATGTTTGTATTGTTGATGCTGATGATTTCTTCATGGGAGTATGGTGAGGACAGGGACATTACTCCATTCTATCCTTGGGATCTAGGTGGACTTTTGTGTTTTGTTTTCGAGATTGTTTGGGGATAAGCAATTTCAGGGAGGGAGGACTATAATGTCCCCATTTTGAGCTAGCATTGGAGTTAGTGGTTTTAGCCTATCATTGGGTCCTTGTAGGCTAATACTGGTGATTAGAGGACCCTGTTGTGGGTTTTGGCCCCCTTTTGAGGGACTTACTATTTATAATAAGTCAACTTATGGTTCTATTGAGCTTAGAGGATTTAGAGGAGTTATATAATGCTTTCAGATTTTATTTTCGGCTTTTGGTTTGGACTCCAAGATTCTTGGAGGGAGCATCTATTTTTAGTAAGTCACCCCGTCAGGTTCATTCATCATCTTTCATCATCAAGATCACTCTTGTGCTGTCAAATTTTGATTTTGATGCTTCCTTAGTTGTTTTCGCAAGATGAGTGAATTATGATTATTATTTAATTAAATCGGTTAAGGTTGCCATTTTTATTGGGAATGTATTCTGGGCATCTTAGTGTTATAGCTCGTTGGAACCGGGTTGAGAAGTTTTAAATCTTGAGCTCATAAAACACGGATCCTATGTGTCAGATTAGCATTATTTTAATAAAAGGGTCATTTTCAGCATTAAAATGAAGAGAAATATAATAGTTTATTATATTTCAAATGTGCACATAAAGCAAAGTCTTTTGTAAGTGAAAAGTGTGTGAGAGAAGATATCTTTTATTATAAAAGCAATGCTTTGGGCAAAAAGAAATTCATTAATGAACTTATGTTTTTTTTTAAAGATTGGAAGTGGAGAAATATGGCTAGGGTTTGAGGACTGATTCTTCACTTTGCAATTTGAATCATCACATGTTGATGGTGAATTTTGCTTTTCAAAAGTCAATTATGATTCTGGAGGTACAATTTGGTGCTTTTGTATACTGAATTGTGAAGAGTTCTTTAATTACAGTTGATTCACAGGTATTCTTCAAAGGGGTTCGATTCTTCTTCATTCAAAGGCTCAAGTAATTAATTGGAAGGCTGTTGTATCTTCTTGGTTGACTGCTCATAGTTAATTGGAAAGCTGCAATTTAATTTTCAAGAAACAAGTAATTGTTTCAGGCTGCAATTTTATTCAAGAGGGCTGCGATTTCATTCTCAGCAGGCTGCGTCACCCTTTTATCTGGCTGCGTGACCAGTATTGGAGGCTGGGTATTGTTTTTTAAGGGCTGCGTGAGTTTCCAACAGAGTTGTGTTGGAATAGTGAAGCTGCGTTCACATTCTTTGGGGTTGCTGAAGACTCCTTCGGGCTACGTTGACATTCTTTGGATGTTATTTCAATTCTCCAGCACTCATACAATTGCCTGGTGCCAATAATTTGAATAATAATTTGATGTTTATAAACATTGTCACTTCAATAATTTAAATAATTAATGATCATTTAGAATTATTCAGTTTGATATTGTTTATGTTATTCAAATTCGGTGAGAAAATTCCATATGAAACAAGCATTAACAAAACACAAAGATACAAAATTTGCAAGTAATTCAGAAAGAGAAATTATATTTGTGGAGCCAGACAGGCTCATTACATCGTGTTTGCTTGGCATCAATTTGAGATGTTTGTGAAGGCCGTACAACATTTACAGGAGGTTGCAATTTGTTTCAAGGAGGTGAGACTTAATGTTTTGGGCTGCGAGTCCTTTCTCTGGGGCTGCATTGTCATTATAATGGTGATAGTCAGTGCTTTCAGTGGCTGCGGATGCGAATTTGGTGATCTCATTTGTGTTTTTTGGTGACTGTGATATCACACTGGGAGGCTGCAGTATCATTTGAGGGTGTTCTTTAAGTGCTGTGTTTGGTATGTGCAATTCGCAGCAAACACATAGAGGCTGCATTTCATCCTTGACATGCTGCGTTGGAATTTCTTGCAAGAAGCAAATACAATGAAAGGTGCATTATTAGCTTTAGCTATTTGGGTATTGTTTCTTGAATAATTACCAGCTTCTTGAAATTGAATAAATTATTGTCCATCATGAGATAAAAGTTTGTTGTTGCTATTAATTTCTAAATGGTGAAAGTTACAAAAAAGTATATATGATTGAAAATACAAAAAAAATTACAAAGAAACAAATATACAAAAGGTTGTTTATAGTTGAGAGCCAGTCAGGTTCATCACAATGAAGGCAAGATAGCAATTTTAGATACAAACACATCTATAAAACCCGTGTGTATGGCAAAAACTACTTGCAATAACATTTAAAAAACCCGTCATGATTGTTTAAAAGCATTTCAATGCTTGCAAAATCAATTTAAAACCTCGTCTATAACTTGAAACGTGTTTCTTTTCATGAGTCTTCAACATTTTAAATTTTTAATGATGATTCAAAAGCCCGTCATAGTAAAAAGGGTATGTTTTTAACAAGAGGAACATATTGCAAAGACATATCAAAAATTCCCTTTTAAGACAAGGCAGCAATTTTGAACATGTAATGAGGTTCTAAAAGCCCGTTTTTAAAACAAAGCAATGCTTTTAGGCATGTAACGTCAACGAAAAAGTTCGTCCCTGCTGTTTTTAAGTGTCTTTGACTTGCATTTAGAGCTTTAAAGCCCGTCAAGGGCATATACAAGTTGTTTTAAAAGAAACCAAGCATCTTTCAGCTTGTAACGTGCTTCAAAAAGTCTGTCATGACTGTTTTGAAGCATTTCTCAGCTTGTAATGTGGTTTTAAAAGCCCATCCTAGGGCATTTGAAGCATAGTTTTCAAGAACCAATCATTCTAGCAGTTGTAATGTAGCCTAAAAAGCCCGTCTATGCCAAATATGAGCAATTTTTGAAAAGAAGCTCGTTTTTACTTGCAGCGTTGATCTTAAAGCCCGTCAAAGGCAAATATTGATGTTTTTTGCAAAGGAAAATGGCGTTTTTACTTGCAGTGATATTTGGAAAGCACGTCCTAGGGCAGATTTAGATGATAGCAGCTTGTAACAAGCAAAACAAACCGTGTGCTTTCCTCTATGGGTGCTGTTTTTCTCTTCTAATACAAGCCGACTTGCAATGGCATGATCAAACCACATCTTGCATGTTTGAATCAGTCTTTAGGTTCCTATCTTCTTGCAAATTGTTTCTCATTCATGGCCATTTGTCAATGAATGCTTAAAGACTGAAAATGCATTGATTGTTGAGGAGATTTGGTTAAGTTTGGTTGTCTATATAGCCAAGATTTGGGGATTTTTCTTAAAAAATAAGACTTCTTTCTCTTCACATTGTTGGTGATTCAAAAGAAGGTTTTTGAGTTTGAAAGTATTGTTTTAAAAAAAAACAATACATGTTATTCCCCAAAAAGATGCAAGTTACAATGCAAAGATCTTCCCCTCAAGTAAGAACTTCAAGAGTGCATATTTTTCCCACTTGCAAACGGAGTTAAAAACCCCGTTTGTAAGCTTGTCTTGCTAAAAAAGAGCAAAGTTTCCCCCCCTTCTTGTAATTGGGATTAAAAACCCCACTTGCAAGTGTCTTCCAAACACAAAATGAAGTCTCTTTCTAAACTGCAAGTGGGCTTTAAAAACCCGTTTATAGGCAGAAAACTCGCTCCAAATGACTTGTAATTGGAATTAAAAACCCCACTTATGAGTAAAAAGTGCCTCCACTTGTATATATACGCACTTGCACTTCATTTCCAAACCAAATCATTTCATCCACTTGCAATGCTCCAGGAAAATCCCGTTTTTCATCTTTCCTCCCATGTAAAAAGCTGATTTCATTCACTTTTCTCTATCCTTTGTTGCTCAAATGCCTTCCGCTCATATCCTATACACATGCTCTGCTAGCCTACAAAGTTCTAGCTTGAAAGATCGTGTTATGAGTTGTTTGGTAACTAAAGAATGGAATGATGCAAGAACAACCACATGATAGAATCATACAAGGGGTGAAAGAGCGACATGAGTGAAGGAGATCATAGAATGTTTTCAAGACAGAAATGGTCATGAAAAGGTGCTTTCCCAGTAACAACCATTATGATACAAGACAACCAAGGATGCAAGTTCATGTTCCAGATCAAGATGCTTCCACCAAACTTGAGTACTTCGATCATGGAGCATCCTTTAGCAGCATGAAGACCGACGAAGGATGATGTAATAGGAGTCGCGTCTTGTTAGATGCTTAGTTTATTTTCATTGTACATTTTGTAAATTTGTTTTTGACAGATTACATGTAATGTGAAAACAAGATGTAATTGCATGTGATAGTATCACCTACAAAGTTGTAACATGTAATCACATTGCAAGACATTAGGACTTGCAATGTTGAATAAGTCAACTGTAGATAGTTAGTTGTTGAATAAGTATTGATTAGTTGGCTTTCTTCCACTTTTCGCTCTCAACCCCTCACCTATAAATAGAGGAGGGTGTTCATTGTAAATTTTATCTTTTGGCAATGCAAGAAAACTCTGCTAGTTTGTATATGCACTCTAAGACTTTGTGCTTGGATGTAGATTAAATTGCTTTCAATAAAAGAGGCAACTTTCTTTCAAACTTTGTGTTTATTCAAGGTGTTATGTGATGACATTTTTTGAAAGTGAATATTGATTGTGAGTTATATGCTTTATTCAAGAGGGATTTGAATTCAGTCTTGCAGACTTTGAGTTGCTTATGGGGTTCAGAGTTATAGTTCACTTTGAGTTTTGGAGACTTTGTGCTGCATAAGGGAAAATTGATATAGTTGATAGTGGCTTCAAATACTTAAGGTTGAAAGACTTTGTGCTTTAGTGTTAAGTAAATTCATAGAATTTAGTGAGTATTTGGTAAGAAACTTTGTGCCTTACCATTTATTCAAGTTATCAAATCATCATTCGGGATAAGTGTAGAAGGCTTTGGGTTTCTGCAACTATTCCAACCATACAAAGTAGATTGGTGTCTTATGTGTTGTTCTTATGGAAACTCACAAGCCATCGATATTATTGTAGCAACAGGTACTTTTTGTTAAGTTTTAGTGTTGTTCGTAAGTTGTTTGTAAAATCATTCCTGAAAAAAGAGGAATAGACTAAGAGAACCGCCCTATTTTTAATTTCCAGTTAAGTCCTTGTTGGAGCCACCTAAGAGAAGAAGGGAGCCTCCCCTATTGCTAAGAGGAGAGAGTAATCTTAGTTGATGTTGCCTAAAGTTACAATTTTGCAAGTTGTGGTCACAGTGACTTACAAAACTTTTAGCTGACAAGGGTTATCTATTACAATGGTACTAGAGGTCAGTTCTTCTTGCCCAAATTAGTTCCCAACTGCCTATCCAACCAATAGAAGCTATATTCCCATTCACACCTAATCAAATAGTACAAGGGGTTTTGGATGGTGTTGACGTGAATTTTGTGACTACCCAATGTGCAGGATAAAACGCTAAGTATTCTACCCCCTCTTGAACAAGGAAACTTCAAATGCTAAACATATGACGATGTGTGATCTAGTGAAGTGACCCCAAGGTTTACAATGCATACTTATGACTTTATGTTGGACACAAATTAGTTTTTATGATGTGGTTTTTTGGTAACCACATGGGGACTTACACTATTCACTCAATGGGATATCAACTTTTCTATGTGAATAATTTGGCAATGCAAGTGCTTGATCCTAATTCTAATAAGGTTTTTTGAAATAAAGTGCAAAAGATGTAAGGGTTTAGAGATGCTATTCTAGTCCTCAAATGCAAGAGATAGTGAATGACTTTATGGAACTCTACTAGGCTTGGTTTTGTCATGCAAAGAACAACCCCACTAAGCTTAGTGCGATCTTCTAAGGTAAACATTAAATGTTCATATTATTAGTAATGACACCAACAACATCAATAAGATGCATATCAATGAGTAAGTAACAATAGAAATTGAGCTTATATTAAAATTTCAATTGACCACACAAAGCAATTTGCAATGAGCAAACTACAAGTAGTATGGATAAGTGAGTTTCACAAAGGTTCATTGAAGATTTCTTCCCTCCACATAAAGTACTCTAAGAAAATTCTAAGTTATGTTTGAGAAATTAAAGAACCATACAAATACTCCAAGTTTTCGTAAAATCACCCAACTTCAATGATTTATTTCAATTTTGGCAGCATCAACGGGACAATTCTCCAAAGACCTCCCTTTGCAAATGAGAAGGGGAGGGTTTATATAGGAGACTTTAGTACAAGCAACCACCTAGATTGGTTTGGAATCAATGGCTGCGATCATCCTAAAATTTGTAATGTCCCCAACTAGGAGGTTGTCAATTTCCAATGATTAACGTACATTACTATGCGTTTAAATCAATTCAATTCAAGAAAACAATAAATAGTTCATAATACATTTGGTCGTTAACATATTGAAGCCCCAATTCCGTACTTCTCTCCTAAACTCAACCCTAAAGAGGATGTGGATTTACTTGTCATAAGACGCTTGACACCAATCTACGAGTAGGTTCCCTCAAGGCTTCATAGGGCGCTTGACAGCAATCTACAAGTAGGTTCCCTCAAGGCTTTAGGACCTTGTCCCTATCTCGTCGTGGGATTCACCTACCTTGTGTGCATTTACTCCGCCTTTCCCTACTCAACACCAAATTATCCCCTCACGGGGCTATAGAAAGAGATTAAGAAATAGGTTGCAAATATATTAATATCTCATGTATTATCAATATGTATATGTATAAATATACCATCAAAAGCAACCTCATCAAGCCTCAACATGGTTTTTCCCTCATCTTTCGCAGTTCTTTTTCCTAATCAAAGTGAGAGGCCACTGCAAGAACAGACTCAAGTTCTAGAGCTGCCACTGGGAAGGAATCCACCTTGTGAATGTTGGAGTTAAGGAGTTTCTTCATTCCCTCCGATACAGGCTTCTTCTTAGTCCTTTTGATAAATTCATCCATATCCACATGACCTATCTTAGTGTCTTTTATCTCATCAATGTTTGAGGCCACTGCAGAAGGTTTGATTTCATTTCAGAACTGAACTGGGAGCCGGTTTATCAGACATTTGAGGATTTCAAAGATGAGATGAGAAATTCAGAGCATTAGAACATCTTGCATCATCATTAGATTTATCTTTACATCCTTAGAATGGATGTGTTGCAAAAGCAAGGTCAATTCCTTGATTCCCCGATATTGAAAGAATGTGTGTAGGATTGACGGGAAGCGCAAAAAGGGCTAAGTGTGAGGAAAATTGCGATTCAGGTTTAAAAACCCAAATTGCAAGTTCATAGGGTAGTGACATAATTTTTATGTAATCGGGGTTCAAATCCCCGATTACATGTTTGCAAGTGTGGTATCATAGTGCAATTGGGTTTTAGAAACCCGATTGCATATACAAGCTATTGAACAAACCAATGCATAACGGGTTTCTAAAACCCGATTGCACTTGTGAAAAGGGTGTTTAAATGTGTAGTCGAGGTTTAAAAGCTCGATTACACTAGGTTAAGATACAAGGTTAAATGAAAGTGCAACAGGGTTTTCAAACCTGATTGCATCTATGTGGGTGCAAGATATGTGCAATGGAGCTTTGAAGACCTAATTGCATAAGATTTGAGGGGAGACAAATGTGTAGTCGGGCCTTCAAGACCGGACTACATGTCCTTGGGTATGTCAAATTTAATCAGGTCTCCAAGACCCGTTTACATGCGTTTATTCAACAATGCAAGGCAAAAGGAACTTGCAATCGGGTTCTAAGAACCTAATTGCAAGGGTTTTTAGTTTTGTTTATATGTAACAGACCTTGTGATCAGGGACTCAATCCTTGATTGCAAGGGTCTAGTGTGAAATATCCCCTGTGATCGGGAATTGAATCCCCAATCACAAGGTATGAAAAGCCTTCCAATCTTGTGCCCTGTGTCATGAGGCATCGAGAACCCAACTACATGGATGACTGAGGAATTATTTGTTTGTGGAGATGACTGTTTGGAAGATGTGATCGGGCACAAGAAATGATCATATGAATGTAAAGGTGACTCGAACCCAAATAAATGAAAATAGTGAAACCCTGGTTTGTAAAACAAAAGACAAGAACAAACATAGCAAAAAATGGGGAAAAAATGTATAACTCTTAACAAAAGGTCTGTTAAAATCCCTGGTAAAGTGCTTCAAATCACCTAAAAGAGACTACAAATGATGGTGTGAAATAAACAAGCACCAAGCAAACACAAAAGAATTATAGAGAAGACGAATGCGATTAAGATGCCTCAAAAATGACTTAAAATGACTTAAGAGTTTAAAACCCTTTAGGTTACGCCACTTAAATGGCATTAATTGCAAGAGTTAGTGATGTTGTTGGACTTTCAAAACCCAACCACATACACTCTACAATCCAACATGCAATTTGAGTCTTCAAACTTGAATTACATGTGTAATTCAGGTTTCATTCACCCTTTGTATGATATTGGATCTTGAAAACCTGACAATATAAACAAGGAAATTTGAAATTTTGAGGTAAAAAACTTATTGAAATGCAAAACCAAGACATGTTTTGAAATACTTTCATGCTTATGAGCTCTAGACTAATGCCTTGTAAAGCATGCCTTAGAGTTCATAGGGCTATGAAATTGACTAATTTCGCAGGGGTTATCCCATGATTTGGCCTAGCTGAAATCAGGTATAATAGTATGAACAACTCATTATCATGTCTCTATCTGATCAAATCAAGCATCCAAATACTCAGACTTAATCATACCCTATCAATTCATGCCAAGGAACATTCAATAGATGGGAGTCATGGGACGTCTCATGTAGTATGTCTATTTGTTTGAAAATGTTCTATGCCCAATTATTTGACTCACACCAGCAAAGAACAAATATCATCCAACTTGAGGAAACAATCAGGCCCAACAATTAAGCATGTATATTCATTCGCCTATCATAGTGTAAATTAATTTGTGTGGCAAGTAAAAGAAGTGACCAGCTTATAGAATTCAATGTTGCCCTTATGATTGTGTCAAATCCACTTGATCTGCCCTTATATCCACTCGAACTTCAAATAAAACCTCAATTGGTTTTCCAATGGTGGATTATTGTTGTCCGATATCATATATTCCTAGGTGAAGGTATAGGCATTCATTAAAATCATGCCTCAAAAGGGATAGTCTTGACTCTCCCAATCCAGACCTGCAATATATTGTTGCCCAACTACTGTAGAATCACGTGCCATAGGGTAATGAAGTTGCTTAGTTCTCACATAAATATGGCGTCTAAATCTTCTAATATTGACCTACAGAACTAAAGGCCATCCACCAAATGCAAGAAATAACATCCTGATTTTCTAAAGATTTGATGGCTATAGTAAGGTTCGGAAAATGTCTCCACTAAGATACAAAACCCTATCATGTTTGGTGTCCAATTCAAATTCTCCAACAATTAAGTCACGAAACACAACTTGGCATTTGTCTTTGAAAAAGACTTCACAAATTTTGATCAATGAAGCTCAATGTGAATTCTGAAGCAAATCCACCTAAATTGGTTGAAATGGATTTTTGTCAAATCGACCAAGAACCCAAAGGTGTTTGTCCTTAGGCTTGCTGAAGTTGCAAACACAAGCTCTCAAAAAATTTCTCAAGAACATAGCAAGTCGGGGATGAAAAAATGACATGCCTTCACCTCCTTTTAAAAGCCTAGAAGAACTCTCTATAAGAATATGATTTAAACTCTTTTGAAGCTACTAGAAGAAGCACTTTATTTAATAAATTGACTTTATAATATTGATGTATTTTTCATTTAATACCAATTAAATTAATTAAAATAAAGTTATCCTTAAGATTTACTTTATTGGGACAACTACAAAATAATTAATGTAATTTACTCCCTTATAATCTCTCACGTCAGCCCATGGGAATAAAAATAGGCTAGAGGACTCCATTGAATGATTACTTGGAAAAGGGGACATTACATAAGAGAGTGTTAATCATGTTCTTTGGGCATGTCTTTATCATATGTTTGTTGACATGAAGCTTGCTTGTGTAGATATTTTTTCTTGTTATCGAACATCTCTAAGGCTGTATTGTAATTTAATAACTAAACGTCTAGATCCGTTTAGTTTAATCATCACTCATCAATGGTGGGTGTATTAGAATATTAGTTTAATATTAAAATAAATTGCGTATGTAATCTTGTCTATTATAAGTAGCTGTAGTTAAATTGTTCTAACGTTAGTCTATTTTTTCGCATTTAACTACTTTCTATTTTTACTATTCGATGAATAATATAATGCAATGCTCTCAACTTAAGAACACATGCTATTTCCTCTCAATCTCATTGTTCGATTTTTACCAACAAGTAATGTTCTTTATAGCTCCAAAGACTTAGTTGCTAGCTGAAGAAAAATGCCATGAGATGTTAATTGCATCTCATTGTATGGAATTGTATGTTCTATTTGCAACTGTTCTCCTTGATTACATTTTTTTTATAACTGTGTCTTTACCTGTATGAAATTTCAATATGGGATGCCTTAAAAATGAAAAAAATGAAATATTGTTTTTAAATGATCTTTTGCAGACTTCGTTGTCTGACAATATCAATTCAAACATGCTTGAAAAATCGCTACAGCAGGTAAGTGATTTTTGCTTAGCTTGATATTATTTGTGTTTATGTATGCATTTGATGCTTAGACATCATAGATATGCATATAGATATATGGGCACTTTCTAGTGTTGATAAAAATTTACTTCAATTCTGCTTATTTTGAGGTGATTGGATTCCATTATTTTTGAATTTATTTTTTAATATTTTATATTTGCATTCAATGATTCTTATATTTTCTTTAATCATGGTTTCTGTATGAGATATTTCTAGTCCAAACATTAAAGACTTGTTCTTATCTTCTAAAACTCATACAAACTTGAGATGTTTGCAGGTTCAATCCAAACTTGTGAACCCAAAGATTTTTCAATACAATCTTTTTGCACAGGCAAAGCGAGAGAGGCAGCATATTGTCCTTCCCGAGGTATTTTGTAATTATCCAGAGTCTTAGAACTGATTATATTGATTTTTTTGGAGACCATACAAATGTCAATTGCAGTATTATTTATAGTAGAAATTATCAATAGGTTTTAATTGACGCTAGAAAATTAGAGTATATGTTTATCCTGCAGTGAAGAGAGATCCTAGACTATCTCAAGAGTGATCAAATGTCGTAAATAAGTGGATGAATTCATGGATATTCAAATTCAAAGCATAAACTATCTAAACTTGGCATCACTGTGTGATGACTGGATTTCACTTTTAGAATACTGTTGAATTGTTTTAAACCTGAAAATGAAATTGTTTGTTTTATTTGGAAAGAAGAAATGTTATATTATTTCAAGGCTCGCCAAATTTGGAAAGTCAGTGGTGAAGAACATTAAAATCCCATGTAGAATACAAAACCTAAAATATATAAACTTGAATCTGTTATAATTATTAATATGCTATGTCCTGCCCTTAAACTGTATTTTGAAGTATCATAATATATATGGATGCTTTTGTGGATTTGTAAGGTGAGAGATTAATGGGTTCTCACAATATTGGGTTTGTTATCTACTGTTTTCTTATGCAGCACTTCTGTTAAGATATATATATATATATATATATATATATATATATAGGGCATATCTCTAAGTGTTGGCAATCATTACCATCTTTGGGTGTATTTATTGAAAAAAAATCTAGAATACAACTTATCTGGAACTTAAACTTGGACATGAAGGTTAAATAATTGACATTTGATTTTTATTATCTCAGAAAATTAGTAAAAACTGAGTGCCTTGCAAGTTCAGTTTTCAGTTTGTAAAAACTCAAATTTAGATCCTACATTATGTATTTG
Organism: Chamaecyparis obtusa; assembly: GCA_027943335.1. Classification (NCBI taxonomy): domain Eukaryota; kingdom Viridiplantae; phylum Streptophyta; class Pinopsida; order Cupressales; family Cupressaceae; genus Chamaecyparis; species Chamaecyparis obtusa. The sequence goes on along the minus strand of BSBK01003688.1, from coordinate 2,193,108 downwards.
GCGTTACTTTTGAATTAATGCCATCATGTCTACTTTGATAGATATTTGGTCTCTGTTAAGTCATAACCATATCTAGAAAGAATAGAAAACTTATTGCCTATACTTGTGGAGTCAATTTGAGTTGCCAAGTTAGGGAATTGTTCTTGGTATGGGAATTTTGTTGAATCAATTTTACACAATACCACCTAGAGTGTTCTGTTAATATATGAAAACTTTTCTGGCCATATTAACAGGCAAATATTGTTTTGGAAGGTTGAAATCTGCATGTTTTTATAATGCCCAGCTTTCACTTAAATTTATTCAAATTATATTCTCTATTTGATGCACTGTATCTTGGGTACTAACCCCCGAGCACGCGGGTCTGTGTGTGTGTGTGTGTGTGTGTGTGTGAGAGAGAGAGAGAGAGAGAGAGGAAATGTAAAATTCTATTTCATGCATTTGTGTCTTAAATCCTAAATCCCAAATATTTACACATCTAGGATGAAGGAAGAGAGGGAGTGAACAAGAGAGAGTTTTATGTTTGAAAAAGACAACTTTCCATGTCATGCACTGTTGCTTGGGCACTAAGCTCATTTGCGCGCGTGCGCGAGAGAGAGAGAGGAAATGTAAAATTCTATTTCATGCATTTGTGTCTTACATTGTAAAACCCAAATATTTACACATATCTAGGATGGAGGAAGAGAGGGAGTGAACTAGAGAGAGTTTTATGTTTAGAAAGGCAAATTTCCATTTCGTGCATTGTTGCTTGGGCGCTAAGCTCATCCGCATGAGAGAGAGAGAGAGAGAGAGAGAGAGAGAGAGAGGAAATGTAAAATTCTATTTCATGCATTTGTGTCTTACATTGTAAAACCCAAATATTTACACATATCTAGGATGGAGGAAGAGAGGGAGTGAACTAGAGAGAGTTTTATGTTTAAAAAGGCAAATTTCCATTTCGTGCATTGTTGCTTGGGCGCTTTAGCTAATCTGCATGAGAGATAGAGAGAGGAAATGTAAAATTCTATTTCATGCATTTGTGTCTTACATTGTAAAACCCAAATATTTACACATATCTAGGATGGAGGAAGAGAGGGAGTGAACTAGAGAGAGTTTTATGTTTAAAAAGGCAAATTTCCATTTCGTGCATTGTTGCTTGGGCGCTAAGCTCATCCGCATGAGAGAGAGAGAGGGAGAGAGAGAGAGAGAGAGAGAGAGAGAGAGAGAGAGAGAGAGAGAGATGTAACTCGGTCAAGGGAACTCAAAAATACATTATGTTGCATTCAAAATGTGTGTGAAAGAGAGATGTTTGGAAAAATCAAAGCAGGTAATGGGGACTCAAAAGTATATTTAGTTGCATTCAAAATGTACTAAGAGAGAAGAACCTTGTGAAAAATTTAAAATTCTCCTAGAGTAATGCAGATACAAGTAGAGGAGATAAATCCAAAGAGATTGATACAAGTGGTTGTATCCTAAGTTGTATGATGAAAGAGAAACATCAAATCTATGGATCCGATAATAACATAATCTATGCCACTATTAGCATATGGCCAGAACTCATTTTGTTGTAAGATCTAAATGACCATTTTTATAGATGTCATATGGTCTTAACTTTTTATGCATGCAAGAAAATGTGAGTTCAATTTGTCGTTATTATCATTCTCATGAATTTCTAATTCCAAACAAGTGAGTAAATCATGTTTGCACTATTTCTTTAGTTATCTTGCTTCTATTTATTTTGACCTTTAACATGATTTTGTGATGCTTGTGCTAGAAACTAAACATTAGTTTTCATTTTGCAGGGTGAGGAATCTAGAACTATTCAAGCAGCAGCTACTCTGTTAAAGAATAAACTATGTAATCTTACCCTTTTGGGAGATCCCGAAAAGATAAATGAACTTGCTAGTCAATTTAAAGTCGATCTTAAATGTGCTCATATCATCAACCCTTTAGAATCACCTCTCAGAGACAAGTATGCCACAATGCTATATGAATGTCGCAAGGCAAAGGTGCATCTTCATTTATCTTAGTACTACCATTAGAGAATTATCTTAATCATTTTCATTTTCTTCATTAAAATGCACTTGACTTGTAATATTTAGAAACATTTTATGCTTTTTTAATTTACTATAGGCTAAAATATCTTTTTCAAAAGTAAAAAGCTTGTGTATTGTAAACAAACACAAGTTACTAAAGTTTTTTCTTTATCTAAAATTTGTGGTTCTTTAATGAAGTTCAGTTTGTACAAAATTTTAACGCTTTTTATGAAGATCCTTTTATTTATCTCTTTTAATAGCATTGTTAAGAAACACAAGTTATTATAGCATCTTCCATTTCTTATTTACTAGCAATTATATTTTAATTCATTAATGATCCACTTTTTGTTATTCTTTTATCGAGTATGTGCAATGTCCCCGTCATTAAATAAATAATAATATTTGTATTTGGGTCCTTATTGATTTAATTTATCTCGGGCCCATCTTTTATTTTGGCGTAGGCGTAGGTGTTGCCGTGTTGGCTCTATTTGTGCACCCTCGGGAGTTGTCTGATGGGTATTTATGATCGGCGTGTAGGATGTAATAATGTATATCTCATGATGAGTTTTGATATTTTATTGTAATTGCGAATTCCTGTTGGAATTCTTTTGGCTGCCATTTTGGAGGTGAAAGATCCTCCCTATTTGGTATTCGCAGTTTCGGTGGGATTCAACCGTCACCCTATTCTGCTTTTTCTTCTGTGTTGGGTCTGGCAAATCCAATTTACTATCATTAATATCAATAAAGTTTCCTTGCAAATATACTTGGCTTGCATCTTTGTTCTGTGTCTGCATCTCTTACATTGCGACATTACATCTAATTGGCGACAACTTTAGGCGAAGGGAAAGAGGGACATAGTACAACCTTCTTGCATGCATATTCAGCCACCGTATGGCCTTCCAATCACCTCCGTACGAGCTCCCTGCCATCATCGTACGACCTTCTTGCTAACACTGTACAACCTTCCAAACCACCTCCGTACGACCTTTTCGCTATTCCGTACGACCTTCCTGCCAGCATCGTACAACCTCCCTTGCAATCACCGTACAGCCTTAGTATGGCTTTCTTGCCATCACTGTACAACCTCCCTATCTCCCTCAGTACGGTCCAAATTGGGCTGTGTAAGAGGCAATGTTGGTATCTGGAGGCGTGTTTTTCTTGTGAGGGTGCGGTTTGGAACACTATAGTGGTAGCAGAGTTGGTGATTTCGCCAGCTTGTTGGTAGTGGATGCAAGTTTATACTAGGAAGAGAAGAACGTATCACTCAGTTGGTAGAATGTCGGACGCACAAGATCCTACCGCCCAAGTCATGGCTCTGTTGAGAGCTCACTAGGAACCAAGTACAGATTAACGACACTTAGCGACTCATGGAAGAGACATTGCGAAAATTGGCTGAAGGCAAAATATCTGTAGAAAAAAGTGACAATTCTGTCTCGGAAAAGGCAAACCCCCAAACTGTACGCTCTCGACTGTCGATGCCAACTTTCCCTCCATGGGCGGAAGAACAACATAGAGAGCAACCAATTTTCCAAGAAATGCAAGATCAACTTCGGGAGGATTGGAGGAAGGCAAATATGGAAGGGGATATATCCTACAAAGATTATGTTGATCTAAGAATGAGGTATTCTAGTGGCAAGCGGGGCTTGTTACTAAATTTCTAGGCATGTTGAAATTTAGTTTTATTGTAACATTGTATAAACTGATCATGCATTGTTTCTATTCATTTCATTTCAATCATCTTATTCTGAGCAAGAAAGGACAAAGTTCATTGTATAGATCAAATTTGATATGTACAATTTTCATTTTTACAACTGATAAAATGATTTGAAATACTGAAGAGAAAATCTCACACAAGCCGTGAGTATAGCTTACTAGCTTTCTACTAAAAATGGAATTGCATTGCATAAACAGATAGAATATGTATAAAGAATAGAGGTGAGGTTAGGGATAACCAGTCATTGCCTTTTATGCTTTGACTGGTTATATCCTGCAACATTGTTTTCATCCAGCTTCTAGCCTCCAAGATTCCTTGATATCTGCAAAAAACGAAAGAAAAGCAATGTTAGATCTCGAAAGATCTAAGCAATGACAGGATATTCTAAGCTACCATTACATATGCTATCTATTTATGCAATTCAGATATCAAAAAGAAAGTAAGCTATATTCATTATCCAACTGAAAGAGCTTCCTAAAAGGACAAAAAGGTTGTTTACAGGTGTCACGAGCCCATGCTCGAACCTTGTGAACAAACTTTTTGAGTAAACTTCTGAAAGGAAAGTACAATGGTGATTGTTGCTGCAAAGGAGCATTAAAGGGACGTACTGTTCTTAAGTATTGAAACCTTTTGTTTCAAATAAATTGTAGTAGGGTTTAACCAACATGAGATATTAAAGAACCTTTTGTAGCATTTTCCAGTCAGAGATTTTCATAGTGCTATTGGTTTCATACTTGGTGCTGCAAAAACCTCAATGAAACTAATTATCAGATAAGTTTCATTGAGGTGTTTGCAGCATTAAGTCATAAATGAAGACCAACTTTCAGAAATATCTGTTGTGATCTCAGCATAATATGACGTGTCTTTCAACAATAGACAGAGTGCAGTAAGCATGATCAAATTCAGAACTATTATGTAAATATACTTGGTCTGTGCTAAAGAAAGTGCAGGTGACCTCGTTCTTAGGGTCACCTGTACTTGCTCTAGCACAGATCAAGTCATTTATTCTTCAAATCTTCCCAGCAATGGTGTTACAGTAGTTACAGAGGATGGCATATGTTGCTTTAGACATGGCATAAGAACAGGGTGATACACAGAGGAGGGTATCACAGGAATGACAGTCGTAATAACAAAGGCCAGCATGAGTTGAACACAAGGTGAACATTGCAAAGAATGACTCACGAAGATACAATAATGCACAAGCAGCAGCTTGTTCAATACAGAAGGGATGGAAAATACCCAGCTAAAAAAAAAAAAGGGAAAGGAGGAGGACTTTCTGCAGAATCACTTTCTCAGAAAGGGAAAAGCTAACATTTTCACAGAAAGAAGCAACAGAGGTAAATATTCATGGGATTCCAGCAGAAGATTGAGATATTTGTAATTCAAACACACAGATCTGTACAATCCAGGTACTTAAGAGAGAAAATCAGACAATGGTTTGCTATAAAAAGAATTTAAGCCTGATCTAGGCACAAAAGGCTGGAGATAACTCAGAGCACAGAAAAGAGAAAAAAAATCCATACACCAGTGTTCGGATTTTGAGACCAGTTTTACAAGATTTTCCTTTCTGTGTCATGTTTTTTTTTTTGCTATGCATAAACAGTATTCATGTGCTGACGACAATAGAGATTCTGGGTTTCTTTAAATCAAGTCAGAACAAGGATTTATGCCTAGTGTGCTGTAAGTGAAAGAACAGAAAAGAGGGAAAAATCCAGAAGATTTCATGGAGCAGCAGTAAAACCCTCGTTCTGATTTTTCCAAGCTTCAAAGAACACATCTCATTTGCGGCATACATTCTCAGAAAGGGAGAAGCAAATCATGTGGTTTCTTTAACAAATAGCATCAGAACCTTTTCAAAGAGTGAAAATGTTGAACAAATTATATGCCGGAATTCTCAGAAGAATTATGAGGACGCAGAGAAAGGCCAGAATGTTCAGCAGGTTCAGAATAGCAAAGAAGAAAAGAAACATATGCTGCAGCAGAGGGAAAACATGTACAGAGAAAGAGAAAAGGAGATTCAGCAACAATAGATGCGGAAACTATGCCATCTTCGAAGATAATGCAACTACAGCAATGAAAGGAAAGAGAAGGAATTTATCCAGGAATTTAACAGAGGAGCGTAATAAGTTGAAATACCAAGCATAAATCAGCACAGAATCATCAGATGCGTATTTAAATGCAACAAAGTAGGTGTCGATACCTTTTCAGCAGCAGGTGGCGGCTCTAGAGTCAAATAAACCGATGAAACTGAATGTTGCAAGCAGCAAATGGCGGATTGACTGTGCCAGAAGATGACGATGATCAAAAACTCCAAGTTACAAGAAGGTTTGCTGCGAAAATGGCGGCCAGAACAGCACTTTTCTCGGCATTCTTCTAGGGTTTCAAAACCCTTAGAGACTCCTCTTTCCAAATCGACTAGGCCATAAATGAATGTAGTCATTTGTATTTAGGTTATCTTTTCCTTTATGCCTTTTAAAAGTCTTTTGAAATCCGAATACTAAGCTGAGGTATCGGATTTAAGGTTAAGATTTTTTTTTTTTAAAAAAAGAGTTGCAAATGTTCTAAGTATCTAAACAATAAAACAAATATTAAGTTAAAATATATTGTTTTATTGTTTAGGTATTTAGTTATAGACTTAGCAAAATAAATAACTCATATGCCATTTTTTACAAAAGCCAAATAATATAATAATGAATTACTTAGATTTAGTAATTTATTATTTTATTATTTGTTATTTGTTAAAAGAGTTATGTTATTGCAAATATTGTGAAATAGCAATTAATTGATAATATTATAAATCAATTAATTAACTATTCAAGATTGCAAAGTCCGAATGACTGAATCCATTTTCGGATTTAGAAGAAGAGGGGTTTGAAAAGGTCCATATGTGACTAAGTGTTTGAAGATAAGATGTCTTGTGACATGTTTTGGATGTTGGTTGTAAAGTGGGTCTCTTTTATGAGTCACTTGAGTCTTTTAGGGACTGTTATGACTCAACTAGAGTTGTCACTTGTAATCATTAGACAGGCAAGTCTTTTTGAGTGCCTAGACCTATTGGGTGGCATTAGAGAAGCCCTTTTTGTAGGGATTTCCTTCACATCCGACCCCTGCTTGTTAGGAGTTCCAGGTGATATTTGTCCTATATATGGGCTATTTTTTTTTGCCATTGCATTGGGATTTTTCTTTTGGGGGGAGTAAGGAAGTGCTGTTGTGATCAGTTTGGATATCCTTGGCATTTTTCTACATTCTACTTCTCATGTAAGCCTTTGTCATTTGCCTTTGAGCTTAATACAGAGATTTTCAGATCTATCTTAGAGTTTTCATTGTTGTGTACTTGTGATTGATATTATTTTTATGCTTCATTTCTTTGGAAGCTTTAAACTGATGTCTCATTTCAGTACCTTCAGAAGCTAGTGAAGTTATACATAGGTCATGACTTGTATATCAGATTGGTAATTGTTGAATGTGATCATTTTCCTTTCATAAATACCCAGTTTAGAATCTTTTCATGAAATACTTATATGTGTGACCATTCCACTAAGGTTGTATCATCATCATTTCTGGATATTCACTCATTGTGTTGTAAGACAAAGTGGTTTGCTGATTATCATTTTGGTGCATCACCTTTTCCTACTGCATTTTAAAATTTTTGCAAGTTGTTAGTTTCTTATCCCTTTTCCATCAAGTTTCAGTTTGTCAAATTAGGTGAAGTATCAAGTCATATTAAAAAGGAACCGGCCTAGAACCCGGAGGTTCAGTCACATTCAGAGCTTACCCACAAGCTAGTGATTGTTCCCATGTTTTCCAGAATTTTCTAAGTATTTAGGTGCTTAGGCATAGGGTGCAAATTCTGGAGGTAACAGGGCTATTATAATGACGATCTCAGATGAAAGATTGGCAAGGTTAATCTGTTGTCTTTTGATGGGTTTGGATCTACCACAGCTTGGGCATGGGTGCAGAAGGTAGACACATATTTCTAGCTCAACCCTATGTCGGAGGATAAAGCCATCAAATTTGCTGCACTTCATCTGTAAGGGATAGCCCACGAATGGTGGCATCATGACATGGTTACTCTCGGCCAAGATCAAATAACATCCTATGCCGAATTCACTGAGAGACTGATAGACCGTTTTAACGGAAGAGATCCAATACTAAATTTTAAAGAGTTGGCTCAACTAAAGCAAACCAGCACAGTCAACAGCTACATAGCAGAATTTCAAAGACAGTCTGTTCTGGTGACAGATATTTTAGAAAGATGATTGGTGGTATTGTTCATGGATGGGTTGATAGAACCCTTGAAAGGCTGGGTGAAGGGATTCAACCCTATCACACTCACAGAGGCAATTAAGAAGGCATGCGACATGGTGACATCTTCTTCGTCTTCCGGCAGAAACTACTCATAGTCCAAGCCACCTCTTGCCCAAATGGAGAAAGACAACAGACCCCCAGCTAAGAAACCCCTGTTGGATGAGGCAACCCGACAAGAGCTCAGGAGGAAGAAGCTTTGTTTCAAATGTAAGGAGCCATGGGAACCAATGCATTGATGCCTAGGCAAGGGTGTTAAGGTTATTAGAATCATTGGAAATGTAATAGCACTCCTTATGTAAAGAACCCAACTGGCTCTGAACTAAGAACTAACTCTCTTCTCAATTTCATTTGCCACTTTATAGAGATCTAAAATATTTATAACTTATTTGCAAATTTTCAATTAGAACATAGACAATAATTCATTGGATTTCTCAACACAAGCAATAAGAACACTAGCATTTTACACCAACTTGATTGCTTATTAATACTGAAAATTCAACTAGACTTTCATTAACAAAACCATAACAAATTAACAATTCAGAAAAATGTGCCCAAGCACCCTCTTAAATACTACACAGCCATAAGTCGGCTTTACAAACAAATATATCCCAAAAACCTAGTTGGCTTCCAAAGACAAACAAATATTAAATGAAACATTAGTTGGCTCTCACATAGCCTTCCAACAATTAATTCATCATGTCGGCATCCAGATCCACATAGGAGAATGCAACACGCCAGATCTAGGTCCCGACACGTCCAACGGTCAATCCATAACTCGAGGAGCGCGACCCAAATTAAATGCACCAGCCGATTCATCCAAACACACAAGTCGGTCAGCAAGAACACTGAGCGCCAGTAATAAATACCAAGACCCCGTCAGTAACCAAGCATCGAGCACCATGAACACCGAGTCACCGATTGACCTTCATCCACCGAGCTCCGTTAGTACTTCCAATCGAGAACCTTTACCAGGACCACCGAGCTCCATCGGTGAAGCCAAATAGACTTCGACCGAGAACTATCACCAAAGACCAAGAAACTCCAGTCTTCTACCGAGATCACCAGCCAATTAACCGAACTCCACCAGACAGTTACCGAGACTGCCAGAATCTTCGAGAACCGAGGATGCCCCTGCATCACTCCTCTCAGCACCGGTTGGGACCATCACACTCCTTGTCCACAGAGTGTCTTGATGCTCTAGTGGAATTGGTTAAAAAACGGGGCCATTACATCTTATAGTTTGTAATGTCCCTTATTATTCTTCTTTTATAATTTCCTGCAAAACCGACGTTAGTACAAAATACTATACAATATTTACATGACTCATACTCTACTCTAAGTTAGTAGGGGGGGATTTGATTCTTAAGGTTGCCTCTAGGTCGGGCTTCACAGAATTCTCGATTCTCGGCTTGAGGGATATAAGATTCACTCTAAGCAACCGGGCTATCGACACATCATCCCATAGAGCACTGCCCATAAGAATCTCTTGGAAGCAATAAATGCATTCCAAGCCTACACATATGCATATGATTGGCATCAATATGTATATAAAATCCTTTAATATATATATATATATATATATATATATATATATATATATATATATATATATATATAATGAAAGTATATTTAATTACTTACCAAATCGAAAGACTGCTGTTGTCGGCTGCAAGATCTTTGTTTCCCTTTCGTTTATTTATCTACCTGTTTATATTTCTCTTCAGGACTTGCCATTACTCCCTTTTCTATATTTGCTTGGTCCTTTCCTTTTATATTTATAAGATATGCTTCTTCTCTCACTACGTATATTCCTTTCATATCTGACATAACTTTTCTTTCATATATATAAATATCCTTCCTTTATATTTGCATCAATTTCTTCTTAAATCTTCTTGTATTTGAATTATATGACTTTTGTCTTCCCGAGAAGATCAAGATCTGGATTAAAAATAAGAGGTAAAAAGTATCTAATCCCTTCCATGTTATCGGTTCTTGATTTGGAACGCAGTCATTAATATATCATTGCTATGTGTTATTTCTCTATCGTTTCTTATTAGTGCTATTATTATATATATACTAGATCTCAATACTCTTGAGGACTATTCAGTGCCGTATGCCTGATTCCAATAATTCTCAACGATATCTCTCCATACATTTTCTATTTGATGCCCATATTCATTATATATTCCTCCGTACAACTACTCACTCACAGATGGTATCCTCTAATTTCTTATTTACACTGCAGCATGCATATACCACAGCATGTGCCCAACATAATATACATCTCCTCTCTTTTATTGGCTGTTAGATATATAATTTATCTGATGCTCCCATCCTTACCGACTAGTAGTTTCTTATATTCATATCCTATCGATGGTAATATGCCGAAGACTCTCCTCCATTCCTCCCCCGATGCCTGATGGAAGTGATAACGAAGTTTCTTATATACCTTAGCCTAAGGATCAAATGAGTGTGTTTACTTAGTATTGCACCCCTTGGTAATGATACCTTAATAACAACCTTAGTATTGCACCTCTTCAAGCCTTCTCAGCAACAAATCGTGCCCTTTAGATTATCGATTTGGTTACTTGCTGCGACTTATCCTTAAAGACGATTGTTTGATTTAGTCAAGCCGATGTTACAATAATACACATCGTAGTTGCTGACTTGGAAAAATTGTACTATCAATGAATAATTATCATTCCTCTATTGTTATTAAGCCGATAGGCTTTTTATGGGCATAGCCCCATTGATGGAAAAGTGTCAGCTAACTGGATAGAAAAGTGTCAGCTGACAGAAAAGTGTTAGCTGGCCGGAAACATTTGAATATATATTTTAATAAATATAATACAAAAATGTTAGCTGACCCAGTTTTGGTGAGTTTTCGGCACAAGTTTAGGGCGGTTTGGGGATATGCTTTTGCGATTTGGGGATAATTTTTTCTATTTTTGTCTTTTCGGTTGCTCCCTTGAACAAATGCTGGATGTGAATGACACCTTTTTTCAACCGTTTTCTACCTGTTTTTTAATATAAATAGTGAGGAGAACTGAGTTTTTATGCTATTGTGAGTTAATCAGATTATTTGTGCAACGATAATTAGAGGTATGTAATCAGATTCAGAGGCGGTTTATAGATTTACTTTTCTCTCTTAGAGTTTAAATGCTTCCTAATTTAGTTAGGGTTTTCAAACTTACTACGACTTATCTTTCCTCTGCAAGTCTATCTGTAGTTTTTTTTGTTTTTTTATAAATGTATTTAATCAATGGAGTGTGATTTGTTTGGAATTTATGGGGTTTGTGCTTTGTTCTTTGCTTGGCTTGAAATTATACGGCCAGTTAGGCACCGCGTTGGACTGCAAAATCACGATTGGGAGCGAAGTGGTGCGAGTCTTTTTCCGTTACAATAAAGATTGTTTCATCAAAGAACTTTAAATGTATTTGGCTAATTTCACACGCACCCTGTATAATTCAATTTACCTTAAGTCATGTTTTTTCTGCAAGCATTGAAGTTGCGGCTCTATTGTTATAGAGAATACAACTGTAGCAACATCTGGTAAGCGTTAAGATAGTTGTAGCTTCTCTATTGAACGCATATTGATTTAATTTCTATGCCTGAGATTTTATTGTAAACTACTATGTAGCGCTGCGAAGACTCAATCTAAATGGTTGGCTTGGGGTTGTTTCCAATTTGGTTTCAGTGAATCTTATGCTTCGAGCGTACCCCAAATGTAGCCAGATGGTAACCTCAGATGAGTATTGCGTAAACAGTATCACTGTGAAGTTACTATTAATGTTTATTGTATATTCATTTGGTTCTTTCTAATGATTTTTTTATTTTTATTAATTTGGTTTTTTAGAGTTTTTATCTATGTATTTCAAAAAAACAAATATTAAAAATAGTATTTTTGCAACAAAAACTAAACTTGCAGGTTTGAGTCAAACAGTATATTTCTGCTTTTAAAAGCAAACTTAGGTTTGAGTTGAACTGCTAGCTACAAGTCATCTCCTCACCACAATTCGGTCCTCCAAGGCTTGCTCATGGCTAGATCAACCGGGGTTCTCCAGCGAGAACTTTGAGATAGGGGCTGATTCCCGCTCGTCTGTATCGTTACCGGGCCCGATCGGCCTTACAAACAACTTGCTTGCCCTACTATTCTATGGCAGCTCGGGCAGGATTATTAGATAAGGAAGGATGTGGGCGGTAGCGGGCAAATGTAGAAGGAATGGGTGGGCGCTGCTATCAAAACAATAGGAGAGAAGAGAGAATTACTGGTTCTCTCTTCAATGTTTGCATCGGACTTACTTAGCGATAGAGGGGTGTAGCGAGAATAGCACATTACATGTGAATTTGAGATAATGGGAAAATATTGACACTTGTTCTTGTGGACCTTCAGTTGCAAATTAGGCTACAAAGTGACAACTCTTGAAAGCCCAACACTACCAAAATCATTTGTACCATTCCCACAGTGTAGGGAACAGGCAAAAGGGCCCATTAATAATGACTATTTTTTGTGGGTAGCTTAAACAGTGAGCACCTACATGCATTTGTTATATTTTAGGGTTTCGTTTTTCCTAATCTATTAATAAAGTAGGAATTATCGACTTAAAAATTTTCATTTGTGTTCTAAGCGTTGGTTGACACGAAGAATCCAATGGTTATAACTATGAAACCTAATAGGTGTGACAATCCATTTTTTGTTTTTCTGGACTTGTCTGTTATTAAAGTATAATGATGAGGGATTGTAGCTTGGAAATATTTCTCTATTGGACAATGGGAATTTTTAAAGTTTATTAGCACACATGAAGTGAACCAAGATCTCTGCTACTAATCCATTTAATGGTGCAATGCAATAATTCCTTTCTTACACTACTATTATAATGAATGCAATGAAAGATGTTCTCTCAGAATGTTTCCATTTGGCAATCCTTCTAAATCTCCACTTTCTAAATTTGGGGATGCATCCATTGAATTCTCACAAGAACAAAATGAGTCACGTCGACAAAATAGCTATTTGAAAGAAATATATTCTGTATTGGTTTAATAGATGTGGAACACAGATACTCTGGTAGGACTTTATTCCTTCCTGATTTTCCAGCCTTCCTAAAAAAGATTTGAAATAATTTTTAAAGGTAGGAATATTATTATTTTAAAAAGAAAGAGTGAAAAACATAAAATGTTAAAAGATGTTGCAATAATAGTCTCATTCTTAAGTTTTATTTCATAATTTGACAAAATTAATATAAAAAATATTACAATTTTTACAAAGTAAAAATTATGTGAAAAAAATTATTTTAGTTATTTTTAATTAAAATGTAATGACTATCAAAATTTTAAATATAAACTTAAACATCATACAACACAATATCAATTTATAAAATTAATCTTCATAATTAATATTAACTTTGTGTCAAACAATGATCAATTTTTGTGTTCAGGCTGTGAAATCTTAGGAATAAAGGAGGAGGAGGAGGAGGAGGAGGAGGAAGACGAAGAGGAGGAAGATGAGGAGGAAGAAGATGATGATGATGATAATGATGATGACAAAGAGGAAGAGAAGGAAGAAGAAGAAGAAGAGGAGGAGGAGAAGGAGGAGAAGGATGAGGAGGAGGAGAAACACAAGAAGGAGAAGCAACACAAGAAGGAGTAGAAGAACAAATGGGAGTAGAAGGAGAAGGAGAAAACACTTGCAAAACACTTGCTTTACCCTCACTCCAACCTCCTAGTACATTAAACAATTTATATCTATGCCAATTTGAAGAACTCCTAGGGTTGACACAAATTCCCTTAGCTCGTTATCATACCCATATTGTAATCTCCATTGCTTGCTCACAGTAATGGATGTAATACTCAACTTTTTGTTTAATTTAAATTATAACTACCATTTTCCAAAATGCCCAAAAATTGAAGTTTAAAAAAAATTGTATACAAGTGCACTTCTCAAATACCGTACAACATATGTTGCTATCGGTGTAAACATTGCACCTCGTTGGTGCAAGTGCTAGTTGATTATTGTAATCGCTATTGCTATATTGACCACTTCACCTGTAATCATGTATTTGTCTGAGGCATAGTAATGATAGATGCAGTTGGCTAGACTTTGATGTCTTATTTTTGTATGTAGTTGCAGTCTTAATTCCCTTGGTGAGCAGTATTAATCAATGGTCTTTGTTAGATAATTATTATTGATGACCAAATCGATTACAAGGAAGATAGAATCGGTATTGATATTAACATCAATTGACAGCAATAATCAAATCCACTTAATCTGTAATTGGATTAAGATAAGAATGCATGGATGGTAATTATAGAAGGGATAAAACTTGTAATAATAAAATTCTAATTTAGAGAATTTGTAATTTACTATTTATTTATGTTTCTATAATTATTATTTATTAATATTATTTTATTATTGTAATAAATTATAATTATAATATTCATTTATAGAAATATATTGTATTATATCAATTAACATATGATATTAATGATATAATTAATTTTAATAATAAATTATACTTATTATTATTAATCATTTATTAACTTTTTTAAAATTATTTATTATTATATTCTATTAACAAAAGGGGACATTACACAGTTATGCAGGACTGTAGGTGTGTTGTATCTCACATTTAATATTCTGTTATAAGATTAAGACAAACAAAAATCCTAAATATATTCATTCTAAAACTAAATCATATTTATGAAAAGAAAAAAACCAACTACTAAAGTGCGTGAGTATAAGCAGAAATTACATATTTATGAAAAGAAAAAAACCAACTACTAAAGTGCATGAGTATAAGCAGAAATTACATCGACTGTAATTATTAAAATTATTTCTTAAACAGCCCAATTGTTGGATTGATCTATTTCCTTTAAAGCCCAAACTCTAAATAGATGAAGAAGTAAAGACATGAAAACAACAGATTTAGGTAATCTTAATAAACAAGAGTTGATTTCGTAGCATTGGTTTCTTCCCTTGTTGATGCCTTAGTCTCACCTATGCAAATTGCTCCCATTATTGCCTTTAAAGAATGTACTGCTCTGGTTTTTAATTAAATTTGGTCCAGCTCTCTAATTATGCATCAATATTCAGTAGAATCTTATTTTCCTATTTGTTAACAAGTAAGATCAAAATAAAGAGAAAGCCTTACTATTTTATTCCTTGTTACTTAGCTGTTATAGTGAATTTATTAGTTACGTCTAATGATGATTTTTTTCATAGAACCCTTATATGTAAAACTATAGATAGTTTTTGGAAAAATTATACCTCCATAAAAATTTAAAAAGAAGAAAAAAAGAAAAAAGAAAAAAAATAAAACTATGTTTCTATTGTACAGGGTATTACAAAGGAAAAAGCCTATGATCTTGCAAAGGACGTCACATATTTTGGTACATTGATAGTTGCTGCTGGAGATGCAGATGGTATGGTTTCAGGTGCCATACACACAACTGCAGATACTATCCGGCCTGCCTTGCAGATTATCAAGGTAAAATGTATCCCAGTAACTTTTGTGTTGCAATGTTTTCTACATCAAACTTCAATCCCGATATGAAATATGTATTAGATACAAGAAATATGACCTTTGGAATGCACAACTTGTTGCATGTCGATAATTAGTTTGTGTAAAACCATCAATTTGAAGTGACTTTATCTCTTGTGGTTCTTTCCCAGACAGAACCAGGTATAATAGCATCAAGTGTCATCTTCATCTGCTTAAAAGACAAAGTGCAAGTTTTTGCAGACTGTGCAGTTAATGTGGATCCAACAAGTAAAGAGCTTGCTGGTATAGCAGTTGCATCTGCTGAAACGGCAATGGCATTTGGCATCAAACCATTGGTTGCCATGTTGTCATATGCAACTGGAGACTCCAATGATGGTATTTTATTTTCAACTTATTTGTTTGGAGTAAAATTCTATCTATATTTTTTCTTTTCTCCTGACTTCATAAGTTGGAGAGCCAGTTATAACATAATGGGCTAATTTTTGGTACTTTTTGAATTTTACAAATTTAATTTAATATTTAATGGAAATTGCGAGAAAGAGCATGACACCCCTTCTTTTGCTAGTTTTATACCGTTTCTGATGTTCATATCTATTTAAGCTTGTGTTTTATAGAAAAAAATGAGATAAATAAATTGTATGAATAGTTGGCCTACGGGACTCAAGGCACAACCAATGGTTATTTGTAGTAAAGACATAAAAAGAAACAAAAGAGGGTTTATAAGGGGATGTAAATCCTAGATTGAAATCAAATCTTCAAGATTAATGAGAAATAGTATATACCCAGTTCAAAGAATTCAAGAAATGAAGACATGGGGTGACCATTTTAGAGGGGCAGGTCTGCCAAGTATATAATCCCCCTAGCATCCTAGGGTAATTAGCATATCATAACATACTTCCCATAATGGATCTGAGTACATCATTTGGAGATGCTTTAGCTCATAAGGGTTTGCTGGAGTAAGGTCATATTAATGTCAAAGACTGAATTTCTATTACTAACAAATATAGTGATATGGTTCTGATCACACAAGTTCTCAACCAGGGGTAGAAAGAAAAAAAAACTATATTAATGTTCACAAATGACCAAAAAATAGATCAATAGGACTAGAACATAGTATTACAAAAAGCAGTCACAAATGGAGGCTAACCTAAAATTAGGGCAAACCTCCAAGCAAGAACACTAATGAAAGAGGAGGGGGGACACCTTGTATGGTAATAAGTAGAAAAAGACCATCCAAGTGAGAAACTAAAATCTTCGAGTGTCTATCTTCAGAGACATGTTGGAGCAGCCAGTGACATAATCATTGATCACAGTGGGAATACCAATGCAGAGTCTGAGAATACTTTCTGGGGAGATTTGAGAGATGAGGGGAACCAGTCTGGACAATTCTAGCAGGCAGCCGATGTCCCTAAGAATTCCCCGACGTTTGAGCTGAAGAACTGCTAGTAGTGAATAAAAGAGCTGGTAATGTGAGTCTGCACCAGAGATCTGCACCATGGGACTGGACGACTGATGTATATCACAACAAATTTCTACAAATAGTGTTTATTGAATGTATGTAGGCATATATTTGTCATACATATATTTTTCAAGCTTCCTACCATATGTATGTATATAGATGCTCATAGATATAATTCTTTAGATAGATTCTTAATGCTTGGAGATTATACTTTAATGAACCTGTTTTACCATAAGTATACACACATACACATACACATACACATACACTATAATGTCCCCATTTTGAGCGTGCATTGGAGTTAGTGGATTTAGCCTATCATTGGGTCCTTGTAGGCTAATACTGGTGATTAGAGGACCCTGTTGTAGGTTTTGGCCCCATTTTGAGGGACTTACTATTTATAGTAAGTCAACATATGGTTCTATTGAGCTCAGATGATTTAGAGGAGTTATATGATGCTCTCAAATTTATTTTCGGCTTCCGGTTTGGACTCCAAAATTCTTGGAAGGAGTGTCTATTTTTAGTAAGTCACCCCGTTAGGTTCATTCATCATCTTTTATCATCAGGATCACTCTTGTGCTGCCAGATTTTGATTCTGATGCTTCCTTAGTTGTTTTCGCAAGATGGGTGAATTATGATTATTATTTAATTAAATTGGCTAAGGTTGCTACTTTTATTGGGATTGTCTATTGGGCACCTTGGTGTTATAACTCGTTGGAACCAGGTTGAGTAGTTTTAAATCTTGAGCTCATAAAACAGGGACCCTATGTGTCAGAATAGCATTATTTTAATGAAAGGGTCATTTTCAACATTAAAGTGAAGAGAAATATAATAGTTTATTATATTTCAAATGTGCACATAAAGAAAAGTCTTTTGTAAGTGAAAAGTGTGTGAGAGAAGATATCTTTTATTATAAAAGCAATGCTTTGGGAAAAAGCAATTCATTCAATGATATCTATTGTTTGCATTTTGTGGAGAAGTTTGGGAGAAGGGTTTGAGGGTTTGTTCTTGGTTTTGAAGAAATAGGAATCTTCTTTAGAATTCCGCACACTTTGAGTTGGAATCCAATTGCCAATGAATTGTGTAGTGATTTAATTCCATACATGATGAATTAGGGAGTCCGTACAACAATCCGGAGAAGCTATAGTTTAATACAAGGAAGCTGTGAATTTATCCAGGGATGCTGCGATTTAATTCCTTAAGGTTGTGATTCCTTTCCTAGAGGCTGTGATTACTTCCTTGGGTGGCTGTGATATTATTTTTGGTAGCTGAGATATTATCTTTGGTGGCTGCGATATTCTTTTAGAGGCTGCGATTTATTTCTTTGAAGCTGCGTACCATTTCATAGGAGTTGCAATTCATTCTTAGCAACTGTGTTATTTCTTAAGGGGCCAATTCTCATTCGAATTTATGTAATGTTATTTGAATATTTGAAAGGCTTTGAATTGAATCAATTGGTGAATTTGGAGTTAGAAATTATTTGCTGCCTGGGATCATTTTATATATTTATAAAATTGCAAAACAATTCAAAAGAAAAACATAATCTTCAGCATAGAGCCAAGCAGGTTCTTTACATACACATACACATACACATACACATACACATACACATACCCATACACATGTATCTATGTAGGCATACTATAGACACCTAAAATTGTCCTATGAATTCATTAATTCATACTGACCTAAGCGTGGTAATTAATTGAATTTTATTTAATAAATTACTTCAACCTTATAATATAATTAATTTTAATAATTAATTATATTATTATTTCCCTCTAGCCTAATAGTGTAATTAATTTGTAAATAAATTAATTACACTATTTCCCTTAGTCAATTTTCAAATAATTTAATTGTTTGAGTATTTCCACTTTTCCATCTTAATCTCATGGTTTAATTAATTCTAAATTAATTAAACTAATTCATAGTCTGAATCCCCTGTCCTAAAACCTATCAAATCATCCTAAAACCTACTCAATAATTAATCCTTGATTAATTAGACTAATTTCATCATTCCTAACCTCATTAACATTTTCTCCTAATTTTTAATTGGTCTCACATATGTGAGCACATACCTATAATTTCATATTTTTGAAATTACGTGTTGATGTGAGTTTTATACCTGTACAACATGTAGGATAGAACACTCATGGTTTCAAGATGAAACATTGGATATTGAATCCTCTCTTGAATAAAGACACGACTTATGCTAAAGATTGCAATGAAAGATCATAAAGGTGACTCCAAGGTTCCTTCTCAATGGTGGATACTCAGTGATAATAATGTGATATGTTGGTATCATGAGGGGACTTACTCTAGTTCAGTAGAACTTTGTCAATTTAACCTTAGATGATATGGCTTCGCAATGTGCAATGAAAATATTCCAACTTCCAGCTTATGAAATGAAATGCAATGAACTTAAACTTACGATTCTAAACTACTCTACTTCTACTCAAGAATGTAAGGAATTGCAAATTTCCTTGGACTCTACTAGATGCAGTTGTAATGTTCCCATCATTAAATAAATAATAATTTTTGTATTTTGGGTCCCGATCGATTTAGTTAATCTTGGGCCCATCATTTACTTTGGTGTAGGCGTAGGTGTTGCTGTATCGGCTCTATGTGTGCACCCTCGGGAGTTGTTAGACGTGTATTTATGGCCGGCTTGTAGGATGAATTTCTCATGTTGAGTTTTGATATTTTATTTGTAATTGCGAATTCCTATGGAATTCTGCTAGCTGCCATTTCAAAGGTGAAAGATCCTCCCTATTTGGTATTTGCAGTTTCGGTGGGATTCAACCCTCACCCTACTCTGCCTATTCTCTTGTTTTGATCTGAAGCACTATATAATAATAATATTATTATTCCTCTTGCAAGTACTTATTCTAGAATTGTATTGAGCACTAAATTCATTAACGAAGTAGATTGATTCAATACCCAGAAGGAGAGGTTAAACAAGTTTGTGCGTATCAAAGGTTGGAGACACTTAAAACACCGTACGACCCAGGTAACAACACCATATGGCTTCCGCCCAATCGTACGGTCCAAACAAAAATACTCTACGACCCAAGCAACATCACCGCACGACCTCCTCCTAACCGTACGACCTAGATAGTCAGATCGTACAACCTTTCCCAACAGTACGACCCAAAACTGGTTGAAGCATTCCATACACCGTACGGTCTGTGCATTGCAGTACAACCCTCCCATTATCGTACAGACTCCTCCAAGCATAATCGTACGGCTTGCATAAGCCTGTGTGCAAAGTGGTTTTTCACAGCGTGTGTGCGTAGCAGTTTGGATAGTTCATAAGGCCTTAGGTACATTACAGTGGTATCAGAGCTGGTGATTTTGTCAGCTTGTGGGTAGTGAATGCAAGTTTATACCAAGAAGAGAAGAAGCTATCATTCAGTTGGTAGAATGGAGGACCCACAAGATCCTACAGCCAAAGTCATGACTCTGTTGAGGGGGCTCACTAGGAACCAAGCACAAATTAACGACACTCAACAACTCATGGAAGAGACATTGCAAAAATTGGCTGAAGGCAAAATCTCTGCAGAACAAATTGACAATTCTGTCCTGGGAAAAGCAAACCCCCAAACCGTATGCTCTCGATTGTCGACGCCAACTTTCCCCCCACAGACGGAAGAACATCACAAAGAGCAACCAAGTTTCCAAGAAATGCAAGATCAACTTCGAGAGGTTTGGAGGAACGTGAATATGGAAGGGGATATATCCTACAAAGATTATGTTGATCTAAGAATGAGGTATTTTGGTGGCAACAAGTAGGGCTATTATAATGACGATCTTAGGTGAAAGATTGGCAAGGTTAATCTGTCATCTTTTGATGGGTCTGGATGCATTACAACTCGGGCATGGGTGCAGAAGGCGGACACATATTTCCAACTCAACCCAATGCCGAAGGATGAAGCCATCAAATTTGTTGCGTTGCATCTGGAAGGAATAGCCCACGAATGGTGGCATCATGGCATGGTTACTCTCGACCATGATCAACTAACATCCTATGCTGAATTCACGGATAAATTGATAGACCGTTTTGACGGAAGAGATCCAGAACTGAATTTCAAAGAGTTGACTCAGCTAAAGCAAATCGACAGTCCACAGTTACATAGTAGAATTTCAAAGACTGTCTGTCTTGGTAACAGATATTTCAGAAAGACGATTGGTGGTATTGTGTATGGAAGGTTGGATAGAACCTTTGAAAGTTTAGGTGAAGGGCTTCAACCCCATCACACTCACGGAGGCAATTAAAAAGGCACGCGACATGGCGACATCTTCCTCTTCCACCAAAAATTACTCACAATCCAAGTCACCTCTCATTCAAAGGGAGAAAGACAACAGACCCCCACCTAAGAAACCCCCGTGGATGAGGCAACCCAACAGGAGCTCAAGAGGAAGAAGTTCTGTTTCAACTATAAGGAGCCATGGGAACTAGGACATCAATGCCTTGGCTAGGGAAAAATCCATCACATTGAGGTGTTGTCTGACGGCGAGGAGTAGGCACTTGAGCCAGAAAGGGATGAACAACAAGCTTCCAAGGAGGAAAACATCAATCATGCATAAAGGATTGCCACACTATTGAAGAGAGGAGGTGCCATTGCGGCTCTGGAAGGAAATTCGAGGTGTACTGTTTTCTGAGTTCAAGGTACCATCCAGGGAGAGCGGGTGGTGGTTATGCTCAACAACAGAGCCACACTCAACTTCATCAACTCATCCCTGGTTAGCTGACAGAGTTTGCGTACTGAGGCACACCAAAGATTCAACGTCAAGGTGGCTGGAGGAAACCTTCTGACATGTAACCATCTGGTTCCGAACCTGAGCATTACCATGGGAAACCACAGAGTGACAGATGATTTCTTCGTGGTCAATCTGGACGACATGGATGTCATTCTAGGCATTCAATGAATGGAAACATTAGATGAGTACACAGAGTTTCAAACGAATGGAGTTCTCATTCGAAGTGGACAGCAAGAAGGTTGTGCTGAGAGGGATGTCAAATGGAGGACTGAAGGAAATGTCAACCCGATGGATGGAGGCAATCCTCAGACACGACGATGTGGTTTGGTTTGCACATTGTTTCATCTCACTAGAACCTGTACAGGGACAAAAGACCTACTACCAGGATGAGGAACAAGCAGTCTTGGAAAAGCACTTGGTCTTTGCCGACATACTTGATGAGAGCTATTTGTGACCCATTTTATGCCATATTTTAATCTATTTAATGTACTTTCATACTCTCTTCCATACTTTATTTCCGTTCCATTTCACCCTATTTACCATTTTACGTTGCATGTGATTCAATATATATTAGTAGTATTTAATATGGTTTTGGGATTAAAATATGGAAAATTCATTATTGATTTCTTTTACTAATCTTTATTATTGCAGCATGTTGATTTATAGATCTTCCTATCGCCTACATTATGAGAACTTACTGTCTCATTTGAGACATAAATTTTTGTGTATGATGTTGGCCCACAACTTATTCATGTCATTATTTTAAATATTATGACTGCTTCCATGGTGGCATTTGGTTACCTCTTCGGAATAAGAGAAAGATTTTGAAGTAATTATTTGATACACTATTGAATGAAGATGGAGCTGTCTGTTGTGAGAAACTAAAATATCTTCTATTTTCACCATTTTCTATAATAAGCCAAGAGTAATGTAATACACTACCAACCAAGGATCCACGTGTATTATTTTTATGGTGATTGAAACAAAAAAATCCTGTGCTTGAAATGCTAAGGAAACCCGTGATGCAAATATTTGAAATGTACAAAATTTGTGATCCTCTCCACCTTAGATCTATGTTGAAGGATTTCATGAGTGGAGGGAACCAAAATAGTTATTTCCTATATTCTGCTGTAACTACTTGCAGCCCGTAAGAAAGGCTGTGCATAAGCTATTATTTTGTTTTTTATACGCAATAACTATTCTGGTCTATATTTGTTATAATCTTTGTATATATAAGCAGCATAATGGGACTCAAAATATAGTTGTATCCTTTCTGAGAAATAAAATAAAGGATCTGCTGATTAGTCTAGCGTAGACAATCATTTCCGCTTCACTCACCTTGCGAACTAGAGGAAGGGCACACTCTTGGAACGTTTGGTGAGACTGTTTCATATTGTGAATTATTTAGAGATTATATTTTGTGTTATACGTTTTGTATTAGGTAAATTAATTTGTAGTGTAAAATGTGTTTATGATTCAATAAATTCTAAAAGATCTAAAATGGTCGATTATGTTTAATTATAATTATATTTTAATCGATCAATTCAATATTGAACATAACTCTTATTTGAAACTAGAATATGTGTAAATTATTTATTATAAAGTATTTTCAAATATATTTCATTTCCATAGTTTGGTTGGTAGGAAATAATAATTCTTTAAATATCATTTCTTGGGTGTGCTATTTATTTTCTGCAAGTTTGCATTCTTGATTTCATCTTCATGTTTTATTCGAGTTTTCAGAATAGTTTACTTTAAGAGTTGTGTATTAGTTTCTGTTGCCAGGAAGTGACAGTTCCTGTCACCAGAATTGCTTTGGTTTGCTGTAGTTTTATTTTCGTGTGTTCTAGCTGCATCCATAATCACTCAGCTCACAACCTGCACCCCTTGATGGTATATTACCCCAACACCTTTCACAAGCTTACGCCCTCGGATTGACACGATTAGACCAAGCTGAAAATCATTCTAATTTATATTAAATCTTTCTCTATTTTTTGCCCCAGTATTGGCCTATCAATATCACCGGGCATACCACAACACCGCGAATTTGAACATAATATCGAAATGGAGGCTAGCACCAAACCTGTCATCACCACACCATACCGCCACCCTAAGAAGCTTAAGGACGAAATTGAAAAGACAATACAATATCTTCTTGACAAGGGTTGGATCAGGCCCAGTTCTAGTCGTTTTTCTTCATTAGTAGTGTTGGTTAAGGACGGAACGCTGCATATGTGTGTCGACTACCGCGCACTGAACAAGAAGACCATTAAGAATAGGTATCATATTCCTAGGATCGACGATTGGATGAGTTACATGGTGTGGCCTATTTTTCCAAAATAGAGCACCGTTCGGGATATCACCAAATCCGCATGAGGGAACAAGATGTGGAGAAAAATTTCCGTTGTCATTATGGGCATTATGAATTTCTGGTCACGCCATTCGGTTTGACCAACGCACCAGCTACATTCCAAATTGCATGAATCTCATTTTTAACAAACAGCTACGCAAGTTCCTATTGGTATTCTTTGATGATATACTAATCTACAACAAGACATGGGAGGAGCACTTGAGGCATTTGGAAGAAGTGCTCGGGGTTATGGAGTCACAGCTGTTGTTTGCCAAAAGATCCAAATGTGAATTCGGGATGACAAAGATATTATATCTGGGGCACATAGTCAGTAGCCAAGGAGTTCAGGTACATCAAGAAAAGATTCAAGTGATCTTGGATTGGCCACCTCTGAAAACTCTCTTGGAACTGCGTGGATACTTTGGATTGTGCAGTTACTATGGACGGTTTGTGAAGGGATTTTCATAGCTCAGTGCCACTCACCAATCTAACAAAGAAGGGATCCTTCCAGTGGAGTGAACGGGCACAACAAACGTTCGAAAATCTCAAGGAGGTTATGAGTTGTCCAGTTCTTGCACTACCAGATTTCACTCGGCCCTTCATCCTAAATCCGACGCATCGGGAGAAGGCATTGGGGCCATGTTGATATAGGACTGCCACCCGATTGCATTTGAGAGTCGAAAGCTCTCGGGAGCTGAAAGGTTGTACTCCATCTACGACAATAAATGCTTGCCATCATACATGCCCTGACAAAATTTCGACAGTACCTCGTGGGAGCCAAATTTGTAGTTCGTACAGATCACAATAGCCTAAGGCATTTCTTGGAACAGGAGTTGAACGAATGACAACAGAAGTGGGTTAGTAAAATACAAGCTTTTGACCTTGACATTGAATACGTAAAGGGAAAAAATAATGTTGTAGCTGACGCATTATCAAGAAGGTCGGCCATATGCCCCTTATGTCAGATTTCGGTAGATTGTAGGTCACATCTCTTGGTCGAATATTCCAAGAACAGCTTCGCATGCCAACTATTGGATGATAAAGTGCAAGATGACAGGTATGAAGTGGTTGATGATATCATTTATTACAAGGGCATAATTTATTTTGTACCTGAGTGCAAATTGAAGGAAAAAAGCTTAAGGGAGATGCACGATTCACCCTTGGCAAGGTATTAGGGGTACCTGAAGACCTAGAGGGAGATCCGAGAAAGGCTTTCATGGAAGGGTCTTAAGATTGATATCCTACAATATGTACGAGAATGTGCTACCTGTCAGCAGAATAAATCGGAACACACCTTACCAACGGGTCTACTCGAACCTTTATCGATCCCTGAGCAGAAGTGGGATAGCATCTCAATGGATTTTATTTTCGGACTTCCCAAGGTTCAAGGAAGGGATTGTATTTTTGTAGTGGTCGATAGATTGACCAAGTATGCACATTTCTTTGCTGTTTCCACTGGGTATCAGGCCGTACAAGTAGTAGACTGTTACCAATATTAAGTTGTCATTAGTAAAATCAGATGCAAACACCATTCCCACCGGTAAAGGTTCACCGGTCACTCACGTTACTTTAAAGGCACCGGTACACTAGAAACAAAGTGTATGCACCGGTAGATTAAACAGAGGGGATACACCGGTAGACCGAACCAAGTACATTGTACCAGTCTTATATTGCATACATGGATGAACTGGGTATAAGTGTATACCGGTCAAAACTGCATAAAGATCCGCACCGGATTCTGTGGAGCAGTTTGAGTTAAAACTAGAATATGCGGAGCATCCACCGCTCAGAAGTGGAGTTAGCTTTTTAACATGAGTTAGCTTTATTTATGCGGATGTTTTTCAAGAAACTCCAAATCAGAATGCAAAGCTTTTTGCTAGTTGCATGATTTATTGTTGAGTTTACAGCCTGGTGGTTCTATGAGTTAAGGGTTTCATTAAGGTGAACTCTTGTATAAATACAGGTCACAGGATGCAAGAAAAAGTGTTGTTGAGAGTTGTTGAATAAAGAGAGCAGAGAAGAGATATCTACACAGAGATCATAGTCACCAGTGGCGAAAGGCAAAGAGGCAGAAAAGATTCAACAGCCAGGCAAACCAGGGAAGAGATCAATAGGTATGATCTAATCAGACAATCAATGTCAATTCAGATCATTGCTTTTATAAGGTGTGAAAGCAAATTGAAATCCCTTTATCAGGGTGAGCCCTAATCGGTTCTTTGTAAAAATCCTTTAATTGGGTAACATCTTTGTTGATGTTGAAAGTCCTCTAACTAGGCAACTCCTAAGAGAGTTAAGATCTTAACCAATCTTCTACCAAATCCCTTAACCGGGTAGCACCTTCACTAGTGCTTTGTAAGCTCCTAACACGACATCTTTACTTCTGCAGTAGTGAAGTTGTGAGCTTTGTCTCACCGTGGTTTTTTCCTTCTAACCGAGGGTTTCCACATATACATCTTGTGTTGATCTGTGTGTTTCTATTTACGCTTATGAATGATTGTTTATATTCTGCTTATGAAGGAAGAATAATTGAACAAGTGTTGAATTGTAATAGAAACAAGTATTTACTGACTCACCCCCCATCTCAGTAACCGGTTAGGAATAAAAATTGGTATCAGAGCCAGTTCTCTAATATATAAAGTTTAACCGTTTGAGAAAAAGATCATGGAGGGATACCGGTATCAGAAACAGCTTGAGGAAGCTAATGACATCATTGCCTCTCTAGAGAATAGGCTGAGAAGATCACTTGCAAAACGGAAGGAGCTGGCTCTACAGTTGAATGAGAGCAATGAGACTATTGATGAACTCTCTGGGTAGAGTGGATCTGATGAAGATGAGGAGGCAGTCTCTGATCTCATGGAAAGAAACCAGATCCTAACCGGTCAGATCTCCAACCTTAAGAGGGAGCAAGAAGATAATGCCCTAAGGATGACTGAATTGATTGAGAAAAAAGGAAAGCTAAAGATGAAAGAAACACAATAGTCAAGTCATTAACATCATTGAAAGAGCAAGGAACCTGGTAGAGGAAGCTGTAGGGGCAAATGATCTTGTCATTCTACAACTCCAAGAAGACATGCAAATTGTGACCTAGGAAAACACCAACATGCAAAAGGGTTGGCATGATAAGGATGGAGCATGCAAAAGACTGGCATTAGAGTTGTATCAACTAAAGGAACAATTGAAAGAACTTGAAGAAAGAAATGAAACCCTAAGAAGATACAACGAGAGCTCGGTCAAGCTTGATGAGCAACTTAAAGCTCAAAGAAAGCACAAAGATCACACCGGTCTTGGATTCACTGAAAAAGACATCAAAGAGACTGGTGAGTCTTCCGGAGCTAAGACAAGCAAGAAGGATAAGAAGCCGTTGGCACAAAAAGGTAAGAAGACTTTTATCACCTCTTGGAATCATTGTGGGAAACTGGGTCACAAAACAAATGGCTGGAAGAATGCACCGGTAAAGACAAACAACAGTTACTGCAAAAACTGTTGCAAGTATGGTCACAAGATCAATGAATGTTGGTCAAGCCCCACAACTGTGTCCAGTGGAAGCAAGGGAAGCTTCAAGGGCTACTGCTACGCATACAATAAGTTTGGACACAAAGCTGATGAATGCATATCAAAGACAATGGCATTCTGGTCCCCAAGACCAGTATTCAGCAAGAGAAACAAGAACCGGAGCACAAACAATTGTGCAAACTATGGGATGCACAGTCACAATGACTCCTGGTGCAAATCACCCAACAATAGAAGGGTGAATCCATGGAAGGCAACCAGGATAGTCTGTTACTCCTGCCACAAAGTAGGACACCTAGCGAAAGAGTGCAGGAATCGATCACTGAGCAAAAGTAAAGAATCGGTCAAACCGGTTAAAAGATCTTATCCTCAAATGAGAAGATCAATAAGAAAGAGAAGACTGAGAAAACAGTCAGGCAGATTTGGCTCAAAAAGGAATAAAAGAGCTTTGCTGAGGAGAAGACTGAGGAAAGATCATCATCTGCAGATGGTGATCTCTTCAGCAAATTGAGCTGTAAAGGCTTAGAGGGAACTGGTAGACCATCTAC
The DNA here is from genome assembly GCA_027943335.1 of Chamaecyparis obtusa. Taxonomy (NCBI): domain Eukaryota; kingdom Viridiplantae; phylum Streptophyta; class Pinopsida; order Cupressales; family Cupressaceae; genus Chamaecyparis; species Chamaecyparis obtusa. The sequence goes on along the minus strand of BSBK01003688.1, from coordinate 2,164,947 downwards.
CATTCCCGGTAGAACTGGTGAGAATTGGACTCACTCAGTCTACAAGGACAACCAGACAGGTAAGCTTTGATCAACCAGGGTTTGTTAAACCGAAAAACCCTGAATACCGGTTGGCAAAAATGGAAAGAAAAGTTAGGTAATGCAATTAATGCTGTAGCCGTTTAACAATAGTTACCGTTTGGTAATTACCGTTATGCCCTAACTATATAAAAGAAAGGAGAATTACTCATTTAGTTTTACTTTGCTATTTTTGTGATTAACGAATTCTTGTGCTGAGTAATATTCTCGTCCTTTGATCATTGTGAGCTACTGTTTGTAATACCGATCAAGCGACTTTCTATGTTAACAAGTTATCAAGAAATGGTATCATCATCCTCTACTGTGAAGCTGATCAAGGGAAATCAAGCGAACCGACCTGCATATGATATTGTGGTGGTTTAAAACAGGGAAAACGACATGGCTGGTGCGCTATTGTCTGTGCCAAACGGAGTCCTCTTGCTCGAAGACGTGACGGCGTTCATTCACGCTAAAGAGGAAGAATTGGGCGAAACTTATATTCAAAGCGAGTACCTTGAGTTATGTGAACAAGACTTCCTGATAAGTATGTGAAGCTGGTATCATCTGGACTTATCAATGGAGTATGCTACCCGACCATCTTCCGGGAAGATTGCATTCGAATGGTTCTAAGCCATCTTCATGAACCGGGTTTCTGGCTCAATAAAGGTGTATGCCATCCAATCACAAAAGAAGATCTGCATAGAGTGACTGGATACAGTGATCGAGGGGAAGCACTAACCCTAAGGACTATCTCCAATGCCATTGTCAATAAACTAACAAAGTCAAGATCTGATGGTCGACTTATGACCGTGACCGACATTGAGGATGATGGAGTCCGCTTTGCATCTGCTGTGATTGGCTACAAGGTTTACTAGTCAAGCAATCTAAACAGCATACCAGGTGGAGCAATTCACACCGCACACTGGATAATGCACGATAATGCTCAGTACGACATCTGTGCGATGCTTTGAGGGCAAATCTTTGAAAACATGAAGAAGCTCAGAGTTGTCAAGAAGAAATCCATGAAGTATGGAACCCTGCTGGTATGTGTGTACTTCTACTATTTAAATTTCTTCCCGGGAATTGGAAAAGTGACTTGGGGAACCGATAGATCGGTCATGCATCAAATCAGTGAAATGGCCGACCAATTGGGAAACCAGTTAGGTAGAGTAATGATTGAACACTTTGAGGCATTTCAACTACGAATGCATACAAGAGAGAGGGTGTTGTCAACCATTGTTGACGAATACAAAGATGTATGCTTTCTGGTTACCACTGATAACTTCATATTCAAGCCATGGAACCGAGAACCATGTACGCTTCTGAGCTAGGCTACGAGATCACCTCAAAGGTTGCTAAGGCATATGCAGATGCCTTGATCGAGGCGGATCTAGATCTCGGTGCTTATCGGTTCGGTACCCATGAAGAGATCCATGAGAATTTGAAGAAGAGGACACCGATTAAAAATGTCTACACCAAAAGGGCCCCCACACCAAAGAAGAAACCGGTGACAGAGCAGCCCAAGGCTCAAAGGAAGAAAGCTCAACCGGTACCCAGTACCCAAGAGGAAGAACGAGAGGAGATAGAGACCGAGGAAACAGTTCCTCTGGTCAGAAAGAAGAAATCAGGTAAACCGGTAAAGGAGGATCCACCAAGAAGTAGGAAGCCCACAATTGATGAATTTGTGGCAGGATTGAAACAACTTGGCGGAATGGGTGATGTCAAAAGAAGATACAATTTGGCAAATGAAGAAGATAGAAGGAAAATTGAAGAAGCAGTAGTGTACTGCCTCCATAAGTTTAATTTGCAACCTGTGGAACTTCATACAACATTGCCTGATGATCTTCTAGAAATTCTTGAAGCTAGATAGAAAGCTTCAATGGACAGAGAAAAGGAGCTGAGGATACGAGCTCTGCTAGAGGTTCAGAACCACCTCACTATGGAAGAAGCCACTGAACAAGCTGAACTGCATCAGCAAGATTCCTGACAAAGAGGAGGATTAGTCGGATGCTGATAGGAGAAGCTGACAAGGTTCATAAGGAAGGAGTAGCCATATGGACCAAACTTCTTCAGACCTAGCAGGAAGTAGAGGAAGCTCGACAAAGAAGCACAGTTCCACCGGTCCCTGACACCGGAAAAGGAAAAGGAGTGCTTGGAGCGGAAGCAACGGTCAAAGATAGGAATCCTATAGAACCGGTCATCGTCGACATCACCGATGATCAAGGAAGTGATCCAGCACGCCCAACTGTTCCTAAAGGTAAGACTCTAGCTATGACTGTCAATGATATTGTTGACGAAGTAATGGATTTTGGGGAAGTAGAGAATGCTGCTAAATGGTATAATGTACTAGAAGAAGAAGATAAACAGGCAGTAATTATAGCTCTAGTAGAAAATTTTATGGATTTTCATAGAACTCCAAGTGACTATAGGTCCAAGTTTCCCCTTGAGTTAAATTCTAGGCTTCAGACCAAATGGAGAACCGGTGTAGGCACAAACACAAGAATGAATAGGGAAACATTGTTAAAGGTCAGACCTGGTCTCAGTGATGATAGAATAAAGCTTCTCCTGGAGGAAGCAACAATGAACTTGGACACCAAGTATAGAGTTGCCAAGATTCTAAATTGATTTGAAAACGAAGTCTATAAAGAGACTTTAGACTTTTGGCAGCAGTACAATTTCAGTGCACTAGAAACAACAGGTCGATAGGATCATCCTGAAACTGTACAAGCACCACCGGTTCAATTCACTACTCGTGAAGAACCTACAACTGGTAAGGTAAATGTTCAAGTAGAGGAGTTCACATTTGGTGAACAGATAAATGTTGAACATGTAGAACAAGAGCTGGGAAATGATATCCCTATGGGAGAATTACATTTAGCTAAAGAGCAGCACAAGGAAGAAATCCCACAGGAAGTTCAACTTCAACAAGAACAAGATGCCCCACCTGAAGTTGAAGTGCAACCAGAAGAAGAAGATCAGAATAAGGAAGAAGCACCTGCCAAGGAAGACCTACCTGAAGAAGAGGCGCAATCGGAAGATGAAGCTCAACAAGGAGATGAAGAAAATAAGTAACAGGAACAAGAAATTCTTGTACACACTGAGCAAGCTCAACCAGAACAGGAGCCGAAGCGAAAGGAGCAAGCAGATATTCCAAGCTCCTCCTCATCTAAAAGAATGTTATCATTTTCTGAGGATAAAGAAGCCAAAAGGAGCAAGGCCACCGATACAGTGGTTGACGTCAGCAAAATGTCAACTAGACAGCTAAAGGAGCTGACCAAGAGAAAACAAGACATGGTCCTGACCATTGTCAAGAATATATTGTGCAACTTCGTACCTAATGCTGACATAGATGAAGATGAACCTGTGATAGATCAACTGGAAGTCTTGGCACAAACAATCGGTGATGACCTGACAGATCCTGAAATTGTAGCTATAGATCACTATGAGAAGAAAAGAATAGAGATTCTCCACAAACAAGTTGAAGATATCAAGGTATCTCTGTCATCCAACTTAAGAGTTCTTCAACAACAGATCCAAATTGCAGGAAGTTTGATGATAAGAACTTCCAACTTTGAAACTTTCTTGCAAGATCTGACAGAGAAGTCAACAAAGACTTCAGAAGACGTTAGAGCCTTGTCTTCTCAATTTGACATAAAAAATAAGTTTGCAACAAATTTTATCAGAGAAATGATAAGTCTAGCTCAAATTTTGAGAAAGACTACAGAAGAGGAGAATAAGAGAATCCAAGACATTATTGGATTTCAGTTATTTCTGGCCCCAACATTTGACTCCATGCAGCAAACTGCAACTTCTACAAAAATTCTGATCAATGAACCGGATTATAAAATTGTAAAGGATATGGAGAACATCATTGTTTCTCCAAAAGCAGCCCAAAAGAACATTGAATATGTAACCGGTCAATGGGCACCGTTTCTTTATTTTGCAAAGAATATCTATAAGGATATCTTCACCAAGCTACAAATGTGAAATGCTAAGTGAAGCTTAACCCTTTGTCCTATGGAGGCAAAAAGGGGAAGAAGAAGCAGAAGAAATGGGAAGAGGAATGGGAAGTTGGACAGAGCGGCTCCAGGATAGAAGAGCTAAAGCCCTCGGACAAGGGAAGCAGTAGTCAAGGGGAAGTCTGCAATCAGAAAAGAGAAGAACTGAAGTGTACAGTACATAGGGTAGCATTCTGATCAAGGACAAAATAGCCACAGAACCAGAACAGGAAGTGTGCCACCAAAATAAACAACAGGGAAAGGAGAGAGTAGTCTACAGGACAAGGTATGAAATGTGATAAGTAAGTGAGTATGGTTTTGCCACCAATGACAAAGGGGAAGATTGTTAGCAATATTAAGTTGTCATTAGTAAAATTAGATGCAAACACCATTCCCACCGGTAAAGGTTCACCGGTCACTAACATTATTTTAAAGGCACCAGTAGACTAGAAATAGAGTGTATGTACCAGTAGATTAAATAGAGGGGATACACCGGTAGACCGAACCAAGTACATTGTGTTGGTCTTATATTGCATATAGGGATGAACTGGGTATAAGTGTATACCGGTCAAAATTGCATAAAGATTCGCACCGAATTCTGCGGAGCAGTTTGAGTGAAAACCGGAATATGTGGAGCATCAACCACTCAGAAGTGGAGTTAGCTTTTTAACAGGAGTTAGCTTTATTTATGCGGATGTTTTTAAGGTAAACTCAAGATCAGAACGCAAAGCTTTTTGCTAGTTGCATGATTTATTGTTGAGTTTACAGCTTGGCGGTTCTATGAGCTAAGGGTTTCATTAAGGTGAACTCTTGTATAAATACAGGTCATAGGACGCAAGAAAAAGTGTTGTTGAGAGTTGTTGAATAAAGAGAGCAGAGAAGAGATATCTACACAGAGATCACAGTCACTAGTGGTGAAAGGCGAAGAGGCATAAAAGATTCAACAGCCAGGCAAACTGGGGAAGAGATCAACAAGTATGATCTAATCAGACAATCAGTGTCAATTCAGATCATTGCTTTTATAAGGTGTGAAAGCAAATTGAAATCCCTCTATCAGGGTGAACCCTAATCGATTCTTTGTAAAAATCTTTTGATCGAGTAACATCTTTGTTGATGTTGAAAGTCCTCTAACTAGGCAACTCCTAACAGAGTTAAGATGTTAACCGATCTTCTACCAAATCCCTTAACCAGGTAGCACCTTCACCAGTGCTTTGTAAGCTCCTAACACGACATCTTTACTTCTGCAGTAATGAAGTTGTGAGCTCTGTCTCACCGTGGTTTTTTCCTTCTAAACGAGGGTTTCCACGTATACATCTTGTGTTGATCTGTGCGTTTCTATTTATGCTTATGAATGATTGTTTATATTTTTCTTATCAAGGATGAATAATTGAACAAGTGTTGAATTGTAATAGAAACAAGTATTTACTGATTCACCCCCCTCTCAGTAACCAGTTAGGAATAACACAACCTTGTTCTTTCGGGAAGTGTTCCGACTGCATGGTCTCCCTTGAAACATAGTAAGGGGTAGAGATAGCTGCTTCCTCAGTACTTTTTGGAAGGAATTGTTTCGGCTTGCGAGGACGGAGTTGTCGCCAAGCATTAGTTAGCACCCATAGATTGATGGACAGACCAAGATTGTAAACAAATTGTTGGAAGGATACCTCAGAAACTATGTTTCAGCACAACATAAAGCATGGGTCAAATGGCTACATCTAGGAGAACACTGTTATAATACAACATACCACATGTCGATTGGGATGACACCATTCAAAGCATTGTACGGTTATGAACCACCTTCGTTCGTGGACATGGCTTTGAGTGATAGTTCTGCACCGAAGGCCAAGGATTGGCCACAAGAGGGAATAGATATTTTGAGATCCCTCAAGGAAAACCTTCAGCGAGCCCAAAATGAAGAGAAGATGTATGCTGACAAGCATCGAATCGAGAGGAGTTTTGAAGTTGGGGACTTTGTGTACCTCCGGCTTCAACCATACACAGAGTCTTCTCTGAAGGTTTCTGGAAAGGAAAAGTTGAGGCCGCATTTCTATGGACCCTACCGTGTGATAAGGTGGGTGGGTGAGGTTGCATATGAATTGGAACTACTCGAGGGAAGCCGAATCCACAACATCTTTCACGTTTCTTGCTTGAAGAAAGTTGTGGGTCAACACATCATAGTCTCAACAGATTTGCCACCTCTTGACGATGGAGGGAAGTTAGTATTAGAACTAGCCGAGATTGTCGACATTCGGGAGAAGAAGCTGAGGACATGCACGGTCAAAGAATTTCTTGTACGTGGAAGGATCTACTGCTTGAAGATGCCACCTGGGAAGGCGAGGAGATTTTGGAACACCCTAGTTTAAGATTGCTTGAGGACAAGTAAATTTTGGGATGGTAGGACTGTAATGTTCTTGTCATTAAATAAATAATATTTTTTGTATTTTGGGTCTCGATCGATTTAGTTTATCTCGGGCCCATCTTTTATTTTGGTGTAGGCGTAGTTGTTGCTGTGTTGGCTCTATTTGTGTACCTGTTATCACCTGAAATTGCACCCTTCAAATTCCTAGAAACTTGACATTTCAAGGTAACATGGAATCACTCCTAAGTCGTGGGTTACTTAGAAAATGGAGTGAATCTCCGGATAAGGCCGGCTCCATTTTCTAAGTAACCCACAAGTTAGGAGTGATTCCATGTTACCTTGAAATGTCAAGTTTCTAGGAATTTGAAGGGTGCAATTTCAGGTGATAACAATTTTTGGCACGCCCGGTGGGACAGTCTTAAGACAATTTTTTATAATTTGTATTTGCTGGTTTTACTGTGCAACCTGCAAAATTTCAGACCTTTTTAGAGGTTTTTTCCAGCATAGTTGGCGACTCCATTGGTGAAGAATCAACAGATGTGGTGCTGATAAGCTTATATGATAAGAATACAGATAAGGAGTTCTAAAAGTTTTCAGTACAGAGAGTTGTCTCCTCATAGGAGAGGAAGAAGAACAACTGAGAAGGTTCAAGAGGCTCTTGTTTATACAAGAAGAGCACGGTCAACACCTCCTTTAGCAAGAAGTTTCACAGCAGCAAATAGTTCAGCTGGTCATTTTCAAATACTAAGAGGAAGGAGAACCCAACAAGCTCCAATGGCTAGAGCTTTTGCAGCTTTCAACCAGGGTAGCCCTTTGAATTTAGCTCAACATGATCCTATCTCGGTGGCTGCTCTCAAAAGTTTACCTTATTTTTTTGGAGAGGATCAAGTTACTCTTGTAGAACATATACAGGACATAGCAAACTTATGTGCCCTGCATCATGTCATAGAGGACAATGTGGCAGTAAGATTATTGGCAGCCTCCTTCAAAGGGAAAGCACTTGAATGGTATAGAAGGCTGGTTGCAAGAACAATTACCAGTTGGGATCAGCTTGGAGGAGCTTTATGTGACTTTTTCAAAGACAATTTAGATCATTTATCATTGGTGCAGCAACTGTCCACTATTAAAAGAGCACCACATGAACAAGTTTCAGATTTTAACTTTAGATTTCAAAAAACTTGGGAAAGGATTCCTGTAGCAGTAAGGCCTACAGCTAAACATGCATTCTTATATTACTTAAGAGCATTTAACAGCAGTATTGCTGTCATGATTGAAACTTTGGGAGGTAACACGCTGCCTGCAGCTTATCAACTAGCCATTAGGGCAGAAAATAACTTGATACAGGCTGGACAAATAGCCCCAAGGCCACCCATGCCCATTTTTCCTGTATCACCAACTCCTTAGCTTGCAGTGCCATTGCAAGAAATTCCATTGGCAGTATTACCAGCAGTACCAGCGCTGCCATCTCCAAATGCACAGTAGGCAGTTCCTACAAATGTTGCTACATCCTAGCCAAATGATTTGCAAAAAATCAAAGGCATTTTGCAAACGTTTGGTAATGAGCTGACCAGCATTAAGAAGCAACAATTTCAAAATCCAAGGCCTTATCAGGCAAATAATAATTTTCAACTGCAAGGTCAAAGTCAGCAATACCAAAATAATAGGCAGAATTATCAAGGTGGTTACCAAGGTAATAGGCTGAATTTTAATTCAAGGCCATTTCAAGCATATCACCCTGCCACAATTAGTAATTCAAAAGAGATAGTACTTGCTCAGAATAATCTTGCTGTTGAGTATGAATGGTGCTTTTCGTGTAACCAACAACATAATCAGAATACGTGCCCAAATGGTGTGATTAGTCAAGCATTAATGGTTCAAGGAACAACAACAGCGCAACAAGACTCGTCTCATGCCGAAGTTTCACAGCAGCAAGATTAGCTGCAAAATGAGACTGGCCTTCTAAACTGGCAAAGAGAGGTGGTGTAAACACGAATGATACTCCAATTGCAATTTATACTAGAGCAAAGAAGAAGCATTTGAGCTCGATAAAGCAGCTGATAAAGAACAAATAGGTGATAAAGGAAAGGCAGTTGCAGGAGCATCCATGTCACCACCTCAACAAGTCCATGCGTTACAAAGGACCCCTGCCATTGCAAGTAAAGGACAGCAACATGTTCAAGCTGATCGTGATGCTGGGAAGATCCATCAGAAGACGAGTCCTGTTGCACCTTTCAACATTGTGGACAACATGAAAAGGTTGAATGTCGATATGTCGGTATGGGATACCTTGAATATTCCGGGGCAAAAAGATATGCTACAAGTTGCTTTGAAGGAGTTGAAAGATGGAAATGAGTCTACAACAACAAGGAGTGGCAGCGTTCTTACCAATCACTTGCAAGATGGCAGCATGCCTGCCAAAGAGGTATCTAAGGATCCAAGACCTCCTCCTTTTTATCTAACTTTGATTATAGGAGATAAGCTAGTTCACAACTGCATGGTAGATAGCGGTGCTAGTTGTTCTGTCATGCCTAGAGAAGCAGCTGATAAATTAGGCCTTCAGTATCAGCCTTTAGAGAAGGGAGTTGTTCAATTAGATGGGACAACCGTCAATACTTTGGGGGTCATAAAAGGTTTAGATCTTACACTTCATGCTTGCCCCAATTTTGTTGTTCCTCAAGACATTAGCATCATTGACTTGCCTCCACACTTCGCCATGTGTCTTTCAAGATATTTCACAGCTAAGGTAGGAGGGTATTTATCAGTTGATTGGTCACATATGATATTTAGGACCAGGTATGGGACAAAAGTAAATATTAAATCTGAAAGGTTAGCCAAAGACCATATAGAGCCCTATCATCCTAGTGCAATAAATATGTTATCAGATTCAGCACGGCCAAGTCAAGCTGCTGTTTTCAATCACAACAATAATGATGATTTTGATCCAGAGGTTTTATTAAGAGGGTGGGCAAAAGAAAACATTGTTGACAGTCTTGCAGGTATGTTTCATGAAGCTAGCATGGGAAATTATGTCATTTATGAGGTTGATGCAGAAATTCCTAACTTAGAAAAAAGTGAAGAGGAGATAATTTATCAGCAAAATGAATTGTGGAACTTGTTTTTTGATGGGTCTCATAGTAAGAATGGTGCTGGTGGAGGTGCCATGCTCGTGTCACCTCAAGGAGATAGGTATTTTTCAGCTTTCCGTTTTGCTTTCTCATGCAAAAATAACGTTGCAGAATATGAAGGCTTGATAGCAGGTCTTGAATGGGCAAGGAAGCGTGGAATCTCTTGTATCAAAGTACATGGTGACAGCGAGCTTGTGGCAAATCAGGTTTTGAGGGCTGAACATTACTAAAAACAATGCACTTAAGTGCTATAGGAATAGAGTGTGGGATTTGATTGAAGAGTTCAATGCTTTCAATATTCTTTCAATTCCAAGAAGCCAGAATAAACATGTAGATCAGTTGGCTGCCATTGGTGCACATTTTGATCTTGTTAATGATCTTAGGAAGGATAAGGTACAGCGGTACATCAAGCTGGTTACCCGGCCTTCAATTCCGAATAACGATGTCAATTGGCAGGTTTTTGATAGTGACGAGCAAATATTGACTTTCTTGCTGGAAGAAGAGCATTTTGCTGTTATAAATCAGGATAAAATGAAACGATAGTAAGGTGACCTGTAATGTCCCCATTTTTTGCAGGTCATTGATCTGATGGTGCCAAGTCATTATTGTGATCCTCGTGGTCTGGCGAGGTGTTTAGAGGGTCATTGGTGTGAACTTGCTATTTATAGTAAGTCAATGGATAGTTCCGATGAGCTCAGATGAGTTAGAGGAGTTGAATGATGCTCTCGGTTTTCATTTCTAGCTTCCGGTTTGGGCTCCAAGAATCTTGGAGAGAGTGTTTATTTTTAGTAAGTCACACCGTCAAGTTCATTCATCATCTTTCATAATCTGGATCAATCCTGTGCAGATAGATTTCGATTTGGACGCTTCTTCAGTTGTTTTCGCAAGATGGGTGGTTTATTATTATTATTTAATTAAATTTGCTAAGGTTGCCATTTTTGTTGGTATTATATGCTGGATACCTTAGTGTTATAGCTTGTTGGAACCAAGATGAAAAGTTTTAAATCTTGGGCACAAGAAACTAGGACCTTGCGTGTCATATTTTCATGATATTGGTGAAAAGGCTGTTTTTGGAGCCAAATGAATTAATAAATTATATTATTCAACATGTGCCTAAGTATAAAAAGTGTTTAAGTGAAAAGTGTGTGAGAGAAGACACATTTGAATTATAAAAGCAATGCTTTGTGAAAGGGAAATCATCCATTGTTGAATTATGATTTTATTGAAGTTGTGAGAGAGACTACCCGGCTAGGGTTTTGAGGACTAATTCCTCTTCTGGCAATTTGAGCGATTACAGGTTGATGGTGAATTGTGCAGTTGTAGTTCTGATTCTGAATTTTAATCCAGTGTTGATGTATACTGGAATTCTGAGAAGTTTGTTCTACAGGCAAATCAATTTATTCATTCTGGGATTTGATTTGTCTTCTTGGTGAGGATTAGAATTGATTGGGGAAATCTGCAATGAATGCTATAGGTTGGGAGTTGAAAGACAAAAAATTCTGTTCCAAAATTCCTAAGTGCAGCTGTACGGAATTAAAGACTTCATATTTTTCCAGTTTGTCGTACGCCATCAATTTAGGCATGTTGCGTGAGTTTTTTCTTTGGTTGGATGGTCATGTGATGCTTATTGGGTGAAGGTGATAAATGTTTGGGAAGAAACGTGCATAGCAGGAGCTGTTTGAGATTAAAGGGGCTTGCGTCCATTTCCAAATTTCATTATTTGCAGCCGGGTTAAAAAATCAGACTTGTGATAATTCAGAGATTCCGATTTGTTACAGCCAGCCGTAAATTTCATACACCTGCAGCTGGATTCATTTTAAAGTGCCAGATTAATTTGTTAGTTGTAGATCAGTTATAATAGTTGCTTTAATTTTGATAATTGTAAGCAATTCAGTGGTGTTATAATTTCTGATATCATTCTAATAAATGATGAAAATCTGAAAGTGTTCATTGAATTTCAAAATTATTGTTCATATATTTTGAAAGTTATTTTAAGTGCAATTAAATTAGAGAGAGCTAGGCAGGCTCTTCACATGACCAGCTTATCCAATTGAGAACAAACAAGGTTCCTAAGAGTCTTGTTGCTCTAGAATCCACTTTCAATAGTGATGATCAGCTCAAGAAGGGTAAGGCTGGAATTCAGGTCAAAGAAGACCATTGAAAGATCCCAAGAGGATCCTTTCACTGAACTTTTGTAAATTTTAATTTAAAATAATAGATTTTCTTGTGCTTTATTTGTGGTCTTAGAGAACTAGACATAAGTGTTTTCCCTCTCGGGACAACGGAAAGTAATTGCATAGACACAGTTAAATGCTAAGCATGTAGTATAAGACAACTGTATTAAAGTAATCATCAGAGTATTCCGTATATATTTCATGTCCCTTACATTCACAGAATAGTGTGTACATATAGCTTCCGAAAGGACACGACCGAAACGTCGCGTCGTAACTGTTTTACCCTTTCGGTGACTAACCACCGAGATTAACATAACATTAACATAACACTTTATTATATGACACCCGTACATACAATTATGCTGACAACATCATCCCCCCCAAAAAAACAAGTTGGCTCTGACGACTAGACAAAATTGAGCCTACTACAAACTACTCAGAAGGGGGCGTAGGAAGCGTCCCTGATGATGACGGCGCGTCTGTGGCTGTGTCGGAAGTGACTTTAGCCCTCAACTCGTACACTTGAGTCGTTCGAAGCTGTAAAGCCTGTTCTGCCCTCATCTTAAGTTCCATAGCCTTCCGAACCATGCTGGCTGCCTCGAGCACTGCCTTCTCCTTTGCATCCAAAGTCTCCAAAGCAGAACCAAGGCGAGTCTCCAGAAGAGCCCGCTTGGCACGCTCAGTCTCCAATGTAGCCCGTAAAGTGTCCAACTCCGACACCGTAGTACTCCGCTCAGCCGCCCAAGACTCCCTCTCTTGAACCACTGCACTTCGCTCAGCCGCCCAAGACTCCCTCTCCTGAACCACTGCAGTCTCCAAAGCTGTAAGACGGGAAGCTGCCTCCTCCCGAGCTGCCTCTGCTGCCAATCCCGTAGCTTGATGTACTGAGGAAGCATGCTCTAACCGCCTGAGAGTGAAATACTCCTCTCGAAAGGCCTATTCTAATTCGCGGATAAGATCCTGAATCTTGCTCTCGCCCGTTGTTTCACGAAGAGCCCAGTCCTCCAACATGGTAAGAGACTCCTCAGTAGGCCATCCCCGCGCCTCAAAACACTCGGCGAATGCCTGTGGACAGCCGACCCGCACAAAGGTCAAGAGGCGTTCCAACTCTTCAGCAACCTTGTCCTGGGCCTGAAGCTCTGCTGAGGCGACGACTCGCTGGGCTCCAGCAGCTACTGCGGATACATCCGCCAAGTACTGCTCCAATACCCTCTGCGCGGACTCCCTCGCTGGTACCGTCCTCTGTGACTCTGTCAGGGCTGTGGCTCCTCACTAGCCTCAACCTGCGGTCTCTGTCCCTCCACAGGAACTGGTCTCTCGGACATCTCTCCTCCCTCGGTTGCTGGCTCCTCTCTAAGTGGTGACATCACTGTATCAAGTTCTACAATCACTGGAGGCCTCTCCATGACGGCTCGGTCTGGGGACAAGGAAATAGGGGCCGCCACTGCTATCGGAGGCATCTTGAACTGCTCCAGCCATGAAAACACAAGAGAGTCCTCATCCCCCATTGGCAACGCCCAAGCGGGCTCCTTCAACACCCCTGGCCCTACTCGCACAAAGGCCTCAGTGCCGACTACACTCAAGGTAACGGCAGGGTCCCTCTGAGGCGGTGACTGCTCTGAACCTCCAACCCCATCTCTGCTAGTCCGACCATCTACTGACTGAGCTGCAGCTGGTACGGAAGCCTTACCCGGCGGGTGCATGACTACGGGAGCCCGGAACTCTCCGAAACGTGGTACAGGCACTGCATCCCATGTGGTACCGAACGGTACTGAAGGCCCAACTGAAATAGACGCAGAAGGCGCTGGTGGCGTAAAGAGTACCTGCTCTGGTGCACTCCCGAATGGTGGAGTGGGTACCTCTGTATCGAGTGTCCGAGTCTGCTACCACGACACTTCCGCTGCCCTCCTTGTCCGCCGAGTCCTCACTCGACTCCTCTTGGCCACTATCCACATTTTCCTCTTCTGAATCTGAGAGGGCCTGGCGCTTCCGCTTCGATGCTGTCTGTACCCCTCCAGTATCCAAGTGACGCCAATGAAAAATAGGAGGCTCCCTCGTAGCGATGTCCACCGGCTGTGGTCTCAGCTTCTCCAACGAAATCTGCTCTCGGGCAGCATTCAGGAACAACCCAATGGCAAGATGAGACATATAGAATGTCCTGTGCTGGAGAGTCAGGAACTCATACAGCCTCTCCGCCAAAACCGATGCCCAATCATACACAGTGCCATTCCGGAGCCCGTTCATGAAGATAAGATGGGTAATAGCAATATCTGAGGCCCTACTAGCACCGGTCAACCTGCTCTTCACAATGTCCATCAGACACCGCCACTCTCCGGAAGCCACAAAGTATTTCTTGATACCGCGATTCTTTGTAGAAGCGCCTAACAAGGAATCTAACTCCCTTTGAGACAGATTTCTCGAAACCAGCTTGATGTACTTCTCCTTTTCTTCTCGAGACAGCTTCCTGGACTTCAAATCTATTTTCTTCCCGTGCGAGCCAGGTATGCCAAAAACCCTGGATATCTCTTGGGCAGAAAATCAAATCTGTATCTGGGTGCCACAATACATCAAAGTGCTACGCCGGCTAACCCGATCGAATGTATCAATCATGCCTCGGAGAGGACCCTCATTCCTTAATGGAGGGCAAGGGCATTTGGACTGCCCAATGTACTTCTGCTCTTCGAAGCTGCTCCTTCAAAAAATGGGTGTCTGGAGCGTTATCCCACTAGGTTCGGCACTCCACTCCGCTCAAACCCTCGAATGTCACAGTCTTCCAAGTAATCTCTTCCTTCTGTGCTTGTGGCTGCTGTACGCGTGGACGGTGTTTTCTGGTACTATCCATGCTACTAGCAATGCGGATTCCAGACCGTGAAACCCTCGGTCCTCTGCTGCTACTGGCTTGTTTTGAAACTTGTAACTTCTGCCTCCAGGTGCTATGCTGTTGCCGTGATCCCATACTACTGTGTTGTGTGCCAACAATAACGGTCTTAACTGTTTTGTTTTTTTCTTTTGAAATGCTTCCTCCTGCCGTACAAATCAACTTCCTTCAGATGCTAATGTACTTTTTCCAATGTGCAAATATGTAGCAGCTCCGGGTCTCATCAATTGGTCACACTCTCCAAGGGCTGATAACTAAACCGACTGGGGGTCTAGGGGGCAACACCCCCAGCGGGGTCGAGGGGCAGCGCCCCTGTCGCCAAGACCAATTTAGCACCTTCAAAGTCTATGAAACGCACTATTTTTGTGATTTTCGTCTGCTCCCATGTTCTTTTCTGCAAACCGCTTATGTTTCCCTTACTTCCTGCTCATGCCCTTCCCTTCGGTACCATTCGTTCTTCAATATGAGCTCCTTTGTTTTGTTGTCGTTTTTTTTTTTAATTTTAAAGTATACCATATGAATTTCTTCCTTCATGCTTTCCCTTCACACATCCCAATGCTGTACTGAATCCTCAGACCTCCTCCAACCGTGCCGTACAAATGCCCTTATGTTGTGCATTAGCTACCGTATGACTTGGTATTCATACTTTGCAATCCGATGACCGTACACTATGCCTCCTTCCCGTGCCGCGTCTGGATGCGGTACGGCCAGTACAATCCGTACACTGATCCACCGTGCAGTGCTTTGCTTGCAGTCCTCGCCTTGTATGGTTCCGTACAACACCTTTATTTCTTTTGTTTCAGCTTGTATGTCGTCACTTTTCTGTACGGTGCCGTACAATACTTGTAAATGTATCGACCACAATAATGCTTTAGTACGGTACCGTACTTCCCTGATGCAGTGCCCTTTTTGATCGTACGGTGCCGTACGGGGCTTTATAGATCCGTACGGTGCCCTACGGTATTGCTTTTTTTTTCTTTTTCTCTTTTCTCTTTTTTTTTTTTTTTGTTATATTTCCTAAGTACTTGGTCCTCGCGGTGATGTCGTCGGCCGTTCGTGATACACCTTTAATTTCGAGCCGTTCACCGCATCCGGAATTTCTCGTCCGTCGAGGGTCCACAGCTTTATGGACCCGTTTGCGGCCACCTCCCGAACCTTGTAAGGGCCTATCCATTTCACTTTGAACTTTCCAGGCTTGATTTTGTTTCGCCTGTTATACTTTAAGACTAACTGGCCTAGTGTAGACCTGGTCCGACGGATGTGTTGATCGTGCCAGTGTTTCCGTCGTTGCTGGACCACATCTGTCGCCCATTGTGCCATTAACCTTCATTCATCAAGTTTGTTTAGGGCATACAGGTGCTCCCTCAGACTCTCCATATCGCCGAGTTTATTCTCGATAGCAATTCGGAGACTTGGCACCATGAACTCCATAGGTACTACCGCTTCCCGTCCGTACATTAATTGGAAGGGTGTCTGGCCCGTCATCACTTTGTAAGTGGTGCGGTATGCCCATAACACCGACGGCAGTTTCTCCTCCCAATCTTCATGTTCTACCCCACACGACTTATAGATGACCGAGACCAGAATCTTGTTGGTCGCCTCTGCTTGACCGTTGGCTCTCGGATAGTACGGACTAGACAAGGAGTGAAAAATCTTGAACTCCGTCGTAAGGAGTCTCACCACATGATTTACAAAATGGCCTCCTCTATCACTGGTTATCTGAAGTGGGATCCCGTACCTCGTGATAATTTGTTCATAAATGAACCTGGCTGTACTTACAGCAGTGTTGTCTGGTAGGGCCCGTGCTTCAACCCACTTCGTCAAGTACTCCGTGGCTACCACAATGTATGTGCACCGCCGAGGTTTGCTAACTTTTAAGGGTCCCACGAAATCAAGCCCCCAACGTTCAAATAACTCCTGCGCAGCCGAAGGGTTCAATGGCATAAAATCTCGTTTCACTGGTTTCCTGGCCCTCTGGCACGTATCACAACTGCCGACCCATTCTCTGGTGTCACTGTGCAGCGTCGGCCACCATAGTCCAGCCAACAGTACTTTTCTGGCCGTCGTGTCCGGCCCCATATGTCCTCTTGCCGGTCCTTCGTGTGCTTCCTTCAAGATCCCTGGTATCTCTTCCTCCATCACGCATCGGCGGAGTACCTGATCTGCCCCCATTTTGTAAAGAAGTCCATTGATCAATTGGAACGTTCAGCTCCTCAGAACCAGTTTGCGTCGTTCCCCTAGTGAAATTTGTCCCGAGGGAACTAGGACGTCGATAGGTACTCGTCAATACGAGTGTACCAAGATGGTAAAACCGCAATCCGGAATAAGTGTGCGTCCGGGAAATCATCATTTACCCCCTCCGCTCGTTCTCCCGACTTGATTCGTGACAGTTGGTCAGCAATCACATGGCTCTTCCCTGGCCGTACTATAATGTTGAATGTGAATTCTTGCAGTAATAACAGCCACCGACTCACCCGTCCTTGAATAATGGGTTTATTCACCAAGTACATCAAAGCTTGGTGGTCTACATAGAAGGTGAAGGGTGTCGCCAACAAATAATGTCGGAACTTCTGTACTGCGTAAACCATGCCGAGAGCTTCCCGTTCGGTTGTACTGTAATTCCTCTCAGCTTTCGAGAGTAGTCTACTGGCGAAGTAGACCAGGTGATCCAACCCATGATCCCCAACTTGTCCCAATGTTGCACTTGTTGCATAGTTGGAGGCGTCGACATGCACATGAAATTCTCTTTCCCAGTTCGGGTAGGCCAATATTGGTGCCGCCAACAGTCATGATTTCAATTCCTCAAAGGATTCCGACTGCGCCGTTCCCCATACGTACGGTTCCCCTTTTCTTGTGAGGTTATCCAGGGGGTAAGATATCTGGGAGAAATTTTTTATAAACCTCCGGTAATATCCGATGTGTCCCAGAAAAGATTTTACCCCTAAGACATCCTGTGGGGGTTCCATCTCCACAATCACTCGAACTTTATCCGGGTCTGTTTTAAGTCCCGCTTTACACACTGTGTCCGAGTAGTCTACCTTGCGGTACCATGAATCTGCATTTCTTCGGGTTCAGTGCGAGTCGTGCCCTCCGGCACCTGTCCATACATTCTCCGAGTGCCTTCAGATGCGTCTCCTCCCCACTGTAGATGGACCAGTCATCCAAGAACGCCTTGAAGTTACCCACGGACATCTTATTGAAAATGTGGAGAATTATTCGTTGGAACGTTGCCGGAGCATTGCAGAGACCGAAGGGCATTCGGTTGTAAGCATATACTCCGTCCACCACGAATGTCGTCTTCAGCGTATCTTCCTCCGCTATTGATATTTGATTATAGCCGAAAAATCCATCCATAAATGAATAGATTTCATGGCGGCCACCTCTTCAAGAATAGAGTCCGTGAACGGTATGGGAAACGGATCCTTAATGGTGACTGCATTGAGACGCCGGAAGTCGACACAAATCCGGATCTGGTTGCCATCTTTTTTAAGAGATATTACGATGGGGGATACCCATTCGCTATTCTGCACCCTAAAGATAATCTTGGCCTCCAGCATTCGTTCAATCTCCTCTTGTACTTTCGCAGCGTAGTTTTTATTCATTCTGTACGGCCGTTGTCGTACTGGTACTGCGCCTGGTACCAACGGGATACGGTGAACACATAACTCCGTTGGGACTCCCTTCAAATCTTTATAAGTCCACGCGAATATATCTTTGTACTCGATGAAGATCTTGAACCCGGCCGTTTTCAGCACTGGGTTCCATTCGTCTCCTACCAGAATGATTTTCTTATTCGTCTCCGTACCCAGATTCAAAGGTTTCACCGTTGGTTATTCGTACTTCATGGCCTCCTTGTTTTTAAACTGATGTGCGGGTACGGTATCCATTGTAGCTTCTCCTTCCTTATACTCCCTGTACTCTGGAGGATATTGATCTGGCTCTTCTTCTTTGACGCTTAATACGTTACAGGAGGGTGAGAACATCTCATAATCCTCCTGCTGCCAATGGAACAATCCATTTAGTGAATTTGTGTCATCCTCCGAACAACATCCTCCGAGTTTTAGAATGCCTTCAGTATCTGGATCCATCCCCTCTCTGCCTTCGTCTCGTGGGTCATTCTCCCCTTCAGATTCAGATCCCGAGGAGGAAAGTTCCTCGCTCACCAACTGAGTCCGGAGATCAATAGTAAATTTCTTGCCTCCGCTCTCCATCGAGAGTGTATTCCGTTTCCAGTTGTGGTTTGCCTTCGCTGCCACCAGCCATCCTCTTCCAAGTATGGCGTCGTACCCTTTCTGTTTTAATGGGATGACCACAAAGTCGAGCACAAAAGGTTGTGCACCCACGGTGACTTGCTGTGCCATCAACATGCCGAGGGGTTTAATCCCGTGCTGATCGGCACCTAACAGATTAAACGTAGGTGGCCATAGAGTGGGCTTTCCTAGCTTTTTCCATGTGTCCTCCGGGAGGATGTTTACCCCGGAACTGCCGTCTACTATAGTATCTGTGAGGATGGTGCCCAGAATGCCCATCTCCACCACGGGTGGATGTCTGCCGTTGTTAAGGGTAAGCACAACTAGATGTGTTGCCGAGCTTCCTGGTATGGAAGCATCTGTGTGTCTCGGTTTGGGTTTATCAACCTTTGTACCCAACAACACTGTCCCCAATTGAGGCATGGTGTGTAGGAGGTCCTCCAGTTTCACAGGTACCTCTAGTTGAAGCATCTGCCGTACGATGTTCCTCTTCGCGTCTGTGCAGTAGGGTCCAGATGACTCGTGTGTCTCTCCCTGTGGAGCTTTCATGGCCCTTTCTATTTCCTCCCTTGCTTCCGCCATTCTCTGCTTCTCCGTACGGGGATGAGGGTATCGGGCTTCCTTTGCTTGCCCTCGGGTAAGAGCAAAGATGGCTTCTTTAACCCGTGTGTTGCCTTCGATATCAATCGGATTGGCCCCTACGCCAGACTTCGGACAATCAGCATCTTCGTGGTCACCGGGGCCGCACCACCGACATAACTTTTGAGGGGCATCATTATTATTACACTCTCGTGCGTAATGACCCCATTGGTTGCAAGCCCTACATTGAATCATCGGGCGTCCCTTCGCATCGTATTGGACCCTGCTTCGGGTGGAATTATTGTTATTCCCCCGTCCGCCTCGTCGGTTTCCTCGGTAGCCTCCGGAAGATGCATTATAGTTTGAATCCGATGTGGAAGGCTGCTCCTGTGCAAAGAGCACTTGCTGGTTACGTGCCTTCAGATTGTATGGGCATTCCTTCGTAGAATGTCCCATGATCTGGCAGATGTCACAGAATGCCTTCTTGGGACAGGCACCCTTCGTGTGGCCGTTCTCCTTACAATCCGTGCACCACAGTTCATCATCCTTGCTTGTGGTCCCCTTCATTGACTTGAATTCTTTTAACATCCGTTCCATATCCTTCTGAAGGGCCGTGACTTTCTTCTTCGGCTTCTCGTCGCTGCTACTCTCCTCTTCCGACGTATCATCTTCAGAGGATGACGAAGATTTATTCTTCTTCTTTTTGGCCGTCTTGTTTTCGCTTTCCAGGTCCATGGCCCGGTTGTATGCATTATCGTAGGATGTCGGAGGCACAATTTTCATCTTGCGTCGTAGCTTAGGGTTCAGGCCTTCGACAAACCACCTCTTCTTTAGGCCATCAGCCGGTTGGCTTTCCATCTTTCCAACTAATTCCTTAAGTCGGCGGCCATACGCCCGTACGGTCTCCTTCTTACCTTGCTTTGTTCCGTAGATTTCGGAGACTATCTCGTTATCATCTCGGAGAAGCCGGAATTCCTTCTCGAATGCTTTCTTCAGTTCATCCCACGTAGTTACCTTGGTTTTATCCAAGTCTGAATACCAGTCAATAGCCACTCCTCTCAGTGTGGTGGGGAACTGCTTCATCCATTCATCCTGGTCAGTCACCCCGTTGGCTGACCAGATGGTTTCGCATGTACGGCAATGCCGTGCTGGGTCGTCCTTTCCATCATCATGGAACTTTGGCAACTTTTCTTTATGAGTCGCCATAGGTGGTTGGGTTGTGTGTTGTCCAGCACCACCGCCTGTGGTACTCGCACCCACCCCTACTGTGCTGCTTTGTACGGTATTTACTGGTGGCACTTGTTGTGCCTGTGTCACCAGTGGAACTGTGTTATGTGGAGTCGTGGGCTCCAACGGAGGGTTCCCGTGTGTCTGCTTCGTCAACGTCACCCTCAGCCGTACGTCTCCCTTCGTGATCACGGTCTTCTGCACGTGGTGTACGGACCTAGTCTTCAAACCGGTTTCGTTCTTCTTGGAGGAAGGTCTTCAACGCTCGCGTTTCCTCGATTAATTCTTCACTACTCCGCACCCTTCGATGTTCCGGCGAAATGAACTGTTCCAATTCGGCTTCTGCACCTTCCGTGCCACTTCCGAGGTCCCCTTCGGGCAACCCTCCGGCAAGCTGGTCCTTGGCAAGTTGCCTGAGCCTACACCAACGTTCACGTTGCTGCGCGGATATCAAAGCCTTCTGTGTGGCTTCCCCTTCGTCATCTATCACTTTCTTATTTCGATCTTTATTTAAATTATTGGGCATCAAGACAGACTATACACATTGCTCAATCAAAAAGAACACTTATTTTTTATTAATTCATGTTGCTTTACAACATTCTCAATTGAACTACAATTGAATTTTTGTGTTCTGTTCCCCTTCGTTTCAAACTTCAACAACTTTACTGTTTGTCATTTCCTTCCTCCCGACGGCAACGAAGATGCTCTCGGGCGTGGAATGCACGGAGGATCTCCTGGCGGCGGTCCTCACGGTCAATTTCCTCTTGCCGAATACGTCGTGCGAGTGCTGCTTGTGCCAACAACCGTGGAAGTTGGTTCAACAACCGATTCGCTGCAGGGTTCGCCCCAATCGCGTCCCACACTACGCCTGTAGGGACGTCTCCGTTCGTTGCCTCCCTTCGGACGTGAGTTTCAAGAGCTACTTGAAACAAAATTCTGAAGTCACGTGCCAGATTATCCTCTCCGTCGTACAACTCGGTACGGGCTTCGTCGGCTTCTGGGTTTATTGCACTAACGGGTAAGCCCATTATGCCTACTCGCCATCCGGGTATGTCTAGGTAGCGGCGCCAGATGTTTTCCCTCTCGGGACAACGGAAAGTAATTGCATAGACACAGTTAAATGCTAAGCATGTAGTATAAGACAACTGTATTAAAGTAATCATAAGAGTATTCCGTATATATTTCATGTCCCTTACATTCACAGAATAGTGTGTACATATAGCTTTCGAAAGGACACGACCGAAACGTCGCGTCGTAACTGTTTTACCCTTTCGGTGACTAACCACCAAGATTAACATAACATTAACATAACACTTTATTATATGACACCCGTACATACAATTATGCTGACAACAATAAGTTGCAGAAGGATTGTTTCTTTTTTTGTATTTTTCAGATATAAGTAAAACAATAAATAACATAGCAACAATTATGAAATAGGCTGGAAACAGCGTACAATAACATAATATTCAGTCAACCAGAATAGCTACAAATCGTACCAGGCAAGATGTGCATTCAGTGTGCCAGCAAGGGTGTTTACAAATAATGAATGATGATGCCAGCTGCAGGAATAGCCAACCACTCACCAAGAGAAGAGATGACTGATGTAAACCAACCAGCAAATCACGTGCCAGCTGAAAGGCAGCCGTACGGCTGCTATAGTCACGCCAAGGCAGCCAGAGATCCTAACGTGCCAATCAATGCCTCCAACATGCAACACACAAGTACTCCTAATCGCTGAACTCAATCAATCTCTGTCAACTGCTGAAACTCTACTGTAGAATGCTGGAAACCATCTATTGGGGTTTGCGTCCCAATAACCAGGCTCTGGGGTTTGCGTCCGAGTCCTCTAGATTCACTCCTTAGAGCAAAATCGCAAATACCAAGAATGAAGATGTAAAAGATAATGAAAGAATGAGCCAACATCTCTTTTTATCTCCCTCTCAAAGCCAATTGAACCCTAAAGGGGGAATATGCCTTTCTCTTTATTATAAAATGGCATCTTCTCAATTAAAAGGCCTTTATGTATAGGAAAAACACCGCTTTCCTCAAATAACATAACTCAAGGTGCCAGAAGGTTTCCGGATGATGAAAATAAGTTATAATAATTCAAGACCTTTCCAACAAGCTATAACACATAGGCCTGCCCGACCAGATGAAGCCAAAATCCCCTTATTACTCCAATTAGCTATATAAATAACTTTATTTTAATTTATTAAAACGCAAACTTAGGAAATATTTAAATATATTAAAATATTTCCCTTTTTGCCTCTAATAGCCCAAACCAATCAAATAAACATGAGTCTGACGATGTCACCTGTCTGTGACTGATGCCGAACGAGATGGGTCAACTGGTAGTCCCACCCTAAAATCTAGGGTTGTTCCTAGAAGTTAGGAAACCAATCCTGTCGCACTGAAACTAACACCAATTGAAGGGTCATGAATAACCTGACGACTGGCAACTGTCACAAATTCCTAAAATTTAGGGATATCCCCTAAAATCTAGGAACTGCTCCGAACTGCTTGTAAAGCCAAAACCCGGTCACTATATGCATTGAGTGAGTCCCTATCCATCTCTGCTAGCCTACGAGACTCCAATGATAGGCCAACTCCTCCGCCTCTAATGTCCACTCTAGAAAGGGGACATGACAACCATTATGAGGAGCTGGAAATAGCAGAAGGAAATTTCCTCAAGATTGGAAAGGTATGTTCTAAAGAAGAAAAACAACAATTTAAAGATTTATGTCAAGAATTTCTTGAAGTTTTCGCTTGGCAATATTCTAATTTAAAGGGTTTCGATCCAAGTATTGTTGAACATACAATTGATTTAGATCCAAGTTCTAAACCTGTTAGGCAAAAACAAAGGCCCCTGAATTTGAGATTAGAGCCCTTTATGATCAAGGAGTTGACAAAATTGGTAGGAGGTATTATCTTTCCTATCAAACATACATCATGGGTTTCTAATTTGGTACCGGTAAGGAAAAAGAATGGTGAAATCCGGTTGTGTGTGGATTTCAGAGATCTTAGCCGAGCATCATTAAAGGATCATCACCCGTTGCCTTCTATGGAGCAAATTTTATAGTTAGTGGCTGGTTTAGAGAGGTTTTCTCTCCTTGACGGTTGTTTAGGTTATAACCAGGTTCGTGTTAATGAGGCTGATCAATTTAAAACAACGTTTACAATAAAGTGGGGAACCATGGCCTACAAATGGATGCCATTTGGGCTATCCAATGCTGGTGCGACATTTCAGAAGGCAATGAAGCATGCATTTCAAGGTCTGATTAATAAATTTCTACTGGTTTATCTTGATGATGTGACAGTTTATAGCAAGACTACAGCTGAACATTTGCAGCATTTGAGGCAAGTATTTGAAAGATGCAAAGAGTTTGGCATCTCTCTCAATCCAAAGAAGAGCATATTCATAGTGCATGAAGGAAAACTTCTTGGACACGTTGTGTCCAAAGCTGGTATTACTATTGATCCTAAGAGAATACAAGCTATTCTTGAGTTACCGCTGCCCAAGCATAAGAAAGGACTGCAAAGCTTCTTAGGGAGGATTAATTTCGTAAGAAGGTTTATCCTTGATATTGCAAATTTACAGTAGCCTTTAACTGCAATGTTAAGGAAGAATATGGTTTTTTAAGTGGTCCAAGGAAGGCAAGGATAGTTTCCAAGCTATCAAGGAGGCGTTATCATCAGCCCCTACTTTGGTAAACCCAGATTTCTCACAAGATTTCATACTGTATGCTTTTGGCAGTATTGACAATATATCTGCTATGTTGGTGCAAAAGAACAAAGACAACTATGAGCAGCCAATTGCTTTTTCCAGCCAGTCTTTAGCTAATTATGAGACTAGATATACTTTTGTGGAGAAACATGTACTTGCAGTGGTGCGTAGTTTGAAGAAATTCAAGCCTTTAATTTCTGGTAATAAGGTACATATTCTTGTAACCCATCCAAGCGTGAAAGAGTTTCTATTGAGCAAAGATTTAAATGACAAAAGGGCTGGTTGGATCACAAAAGTCATGGAGTTTGACGTAGATATCAATCATACAAAACTGGTAAGAGGAAGGGGGTTATGTGAGGAGATGGCTGCAATTCCTGAAGACAATGAAAGTGAAGATTCAGTTGCTGTTTTGTTTAATAGCAATGATATTCAAGTTGATGGATCACCAAAAGATGAAGGCTGGGTGCATGAGATGACCCATTTCTTAAAGACTAGAGAATGTCCACTACATTTAGACAGAGCAAAGAGAAGGTATTTTCGTTTGCAGTCTATTCCTTATGTTTTTTTGAATGATGTTTTGTTTAGGAAAGATGTCAACAGGATGTTATTGCGGTGTATTGACTTTGATCAAGTGGAGAGAGTCTTAAAAGAATTTCATGATGGAGATTCAAGGGGTCACTTTGCCCCACAGACAACTACATGGAAAATCATGCGTGCTGGTTATTTTTGGCCAGAATTGTTTAAGGACTGTTAGGCCTGGTCTAAAAAATCTGTGAAGTGTGCGCTCTTTGCGGGTAAGGAGAAACTCTCAGCTATTCCTTTACAGCCGGTTCAAGTGGGCCAGTCTTTCATGAAGAGGGGTCTTGATTTCATAGGACCTATTAATCCGCCATCTAGTGCTGGTCACAGGTGGGTGCTTATGACAACGGATTATCTTACAAGGTGGACAGAAGCGGTTTCTTTAAGGGACTCAAACGAATTTGCTGTTCTAAGTTTTTATGAGGATATAGTTACCAGATTTGGTGTCCCAAAATCTATAATATCTGATAATACGTTGGCATTTGTTGGTTTTAAAAAAATTGATTGGGCTGTTAAGCATGGTATCTATTTGAGTACATCCTCAAACTACTACCCTCAGGGGAATGGTTTGGCTGAAAGTACAAATAAGAATTTGATAAGGATCATTAAGAGGACAATGCAGGAGAATCAGAGAGTTTGGCATTCTCTTTTGAAGACTGCATTATGGGCAGACCATATAACTCCTAAGTGGTCAATTGGTAATTCTCCATATATGCTGGTGTACGGAAAAGAAGCAAGGTTACCTTTATCAGTTGAACTTCCAGCTCTTGATATTATGCATCAGTTACAAATGTTTGAAGAAGAAGATCCTATGGCAGTTAGGTATGCTGAATTAATGGAACTGGATGAAGTTAGAAGAAAAACTATGCAAACTTTGGAGTATCAACAGCTTTAGACTAAAAAAACATTTGATAAGAAGTCTACTCCTAAGGTTTTCAATGAGGGAGATGTTGTGCTGAAGTGGGATGTGTTGAAAAGTAGGCTAGGCAAGCATTCGAAGTTTGACAACTTCTGGAATGGCCCTTTTGTTATTACAGAATGTAAGGAGCATAACGTGTATCAGTTGTCAACTATGGAGGGAAATGTACTGCCAATACTAGTTAATGGTATTCACCTTAAACGCTGTTTTGAGGTATGATCTTCAAGGTTCTTTGTAAATATCAGTAGGTTGCAAATAAGGTGCTGCCGCACCATGTTTTGTGTGCTGTTTTTTCCCTAAGTGCTATCATGCACAGTTTTCCTAGGTTTTCCTACTTTCAATAAAAGTTTCCAAGCCTTCAGAAGAACTGTAGAAGAAAAGAGCAGTCCTACTTGCATGCAAATACAATAGTCAACTAGGCACATTCATACATGTGCTCATAAGTAGTAAGTTGAGCAAATTCATGTGTCCTAATGCAACACATATATAAATGTGACTACCTGTTTACGATACCTGCATACACCTAGCATTGCTCTGTTTTGTACAATCCTGTTGTTTAGGTGCTTTGCAACCATTACATGAGTCATCCTTGTTTTCAGCCAAGAGTCATTAACACCATTTAGAATGATGAAGGGGAGCCTACCTCACCATTCTGAATCATGCCAATCAAACGGGGCGAAAAACAACAATCACTATTTCAAACTAAAAAAAAAGATCTGTTGTTGACTCCAAGCCCAATGAAATGTTTTAGGCTACTGTTTTTTTATGTCTAGTAGGCAGACACCCGTCAGAGGTCGCCAATTTTGTTACCAATTTAATTTGGGCTTAAATTGGTACAGCCATGGTGGCTGGGACTATTTGATTATTTGAAAATCATGCTTAATGCCTATGATAGCTATCTGATTTATTCTATGAATATAAATTGCATTTTATGACGAAAAGTAAAAGCTATCACAGAAAAAGCAAATATATACCAGATATCTTTTCTGAAAATGTAATTTTGTTTATCAATTGTTCATCACGTTTCACACAGGCCGTGAAACTAACGAAAGATACAAGAATTGAGATCTAATCTATAAGCATAAATGTAAATGCAAAAAATAAATAAGTCATGGTTGCCAGCCATTGCCTGGAATGACTGGCTGCGTTGAAGTTCTTCCGAGCCTTTGATTCTGTTGCCTTGCCTTCCATTTTCCCGCTCCAAATCCTGCAAGTTAAAATGAATTAGATCAATATGATCTAAGCAATGACCAACAATTTCATTATCCTAACTTCTGCATACGCATTTACATCCAAAATCTAAGAAAGAAATCAGTTTATTGCTAATGAGTTTGTTTCCTGTGCAGCGTCACGCCTACCACTGACATGTGGACATAAATGTGGCTCCCACAAGGGTTTGAGCCCAGCATGTCAGTGGTAGGAGTGATTCAGATCAAGAAAGAAGATAAATACAGTATTAAAGGGGCATGTGAACCATTCATGGAACCTTTTATTGTATTCCAAGTGCAAGTAAAAATATTAAAGAAACAAATTATCTGTTTAAGGGACAATACTTTTTGATTGAAACCTTACAGGTAATTGGAATAATGACATAATTTCAACCAGTAGGTGGTGGTGATCTTCAGAGTAAAGTACAGGTGCAAGATACAAATTTATCCTAAGAAGAGGAAATGGTACTTCAAGTACAATTTTCATGCCATATTCAGAAAAATGCAATCAGCACATCTGAAGACAGCCGGATTTTGTTTTCAAACATTATGTTGTGTCAAATATGAAGGATTATGGAATGAATGCAGTGATGCTACAACCATGTCAAAGATAGGAGGAAAAAAATCAGGGATAGCAGCAACGTTATGAAGCATCAAATGAGCAAGAGAGTCTAGTTTCTTTTAAAAGAATGCTGGAGGAAGTCAAATGAACAGTACCAGGATTTCGCTCGCTGGCTGATTCATGTTGATCATGATAAATCCCATATAGTTTCAGCTTAAATTTTAAAAAAAGAGCATTCAAGCCTGCAGGATTTAAATGTAGGGGTATTGCTGTGCATCATGAATGAGCATTTCATGGCTCAAGTGGCAGATATAATGGTCTTCATCAGCAAATCCACAGAGAGAACAAAAAAGACTGATTCTTACAAGTCCTCAACTACTTACAGTAGTACGGAAAATACAGTAACATTAACAGGAAAGAAATACTAAAGAGTGATGCTGCAAAGCCGATAAACTTGGTGGGAAGCTTATTGTAGAGATTAAGAGAGCAGCAAAGCAAGGACAAATGAGTGCTGGAAAAGTATTGCCAAAAATTTATTCAAACAAGGCATCTAATAACAAGGTTTCGTGTACTTAAGTCACAGCTCCAGGAGGTCTCTCTTCATATCCAAACAATGAAATCAACGCAGGCATTAGAAGAAGAAATAAGATGTTTTTTTTTTCTTTTTTCCTGCAGGAAATATTAAACAACTTCCAGAAAATGGAAAGGTTAAACTCCCAGCATGAAAAAACATGCAGTGTAAAACCCAGGAAGGATGTCTTCTTCCATACTTGAAGGAAATGTTTTAAAGAATAAATTTGCAAAGGGATTTCAAAACATATTTTAAAAGGGTCATGTAAAACTCTTAGAGCAGTTGCTATGTATCACAATGGAGCTTGTGGAAAACGTTTTAAAAAAAACCAGTTTCAAACCCTCACGCAAGAAGGAGAATTCAGAATAATAGCAAAAACACACCTGCAGATTTCAGTTTTCAACATTTAAGCTCTAAAAAATTTGTAAAGTCACAATAGAGACTTTATTTTACAAGGTGGAGTTCATAGTTTTTAAAAACATGAAGGAAAAAGAAAAACTCTTGCAGATCTATATGGCAAACACCATGGCGGCTTCTTTCTCTCTCAGGCGGCAGCTCACGCATAGAAAAAACAAAGAAAAGTCACCTACAGTTGGTGTTTTCGAAATTTGTACAAGCCCTCAGTTCAAGCTATAATGGAATGAAGATAGGTAGAATCTGCGAAGAACGTGATATGACACTGGTACGAACTTCATATTCACGGTTTCTTTGAGATTTTACAACAACAACAGCGATAACAACAAAGTAAAACGTGATATGAAACAGATCTAAACTTCAGACCCGTGTTTCCTTCAGATTTAGCAATAAAAGAAAAGAAAAGAAAAATGAAAGATTTATCCATTGTATCTGGTTATAATGCGAATACCTGAAGGAAAAAAGTTTTTTTTTTGGTGTGGATTGCATATGAATCCTTAGCAGCTCATGTTTTCTTCCTTCACCAATAGCTTTCAGTAAAGGAGATGCGGGAAAAGACTAGAATGGTATCAGAGATCGCATCTTGAAGACTCAGATATATTAACTCTCAGGAAGTTTTGCCAAGATGACGATAGAATCTCCAAGAAAATGCAGCATAGTATTCAGAAAAAGAACCAGAATGATGTATACTTGCAGGAACAGGAAGGGAGTCGAGACTTTTCAAAATGCAAACCCTTGTTATTGGCGGCGGCTGCCTCCTCAAACCCTCTTTCTCAATGCCAAGTGAAAACAAAATGATACAATGTTTTAGGGTTTGCTTGTTTTTGTCGGCAGTTGAGATGAATTGCATAAATGCTTCAAGTCCATGGTTACTGTGAGTGTTTTATTTGAGGATAAAAATAAAATTGCTTAGCATTGTATTTATAGGTTTTAACATATAGTTGCAATGTTAGGTAGTGTTATCTAATTATTCTTATTATTGTTTTCTTAAAGACATTAAAGTATTGTAATTTAATATTTATTTAATTGATTTATTTCCTAAATCCACTAATAAATATTAAAGTCTTTTGAAATACTGTAATTTAATATTTATTAAATGATGTTTTTATAAGTCAATTAAATAAATATTAAAATTAAGCAAAGGCAATAATGTAAAAGTGGAGAGATAAGGATGCTTTAATAGCTTAAGGACTTTTTCTTGGAAGTCATGGCATTTTGGAGACATAAGGAGGATTTTTGGGAGCCTTGGAGTGGATATAGGACCTGTTAGAATAGATATAGGAGAGTAGAGAGAATTGAGGGGTTGGATTGAGCACTTCAAGGAGTTTTTTAAGGTCATTTATTGGCAGTTTGAGGCTTTTGAGGGCAGTTTTGGTGAGTCGCCAGGGTTGTTGATGACTTGGTTGGACTTTTTCAGTCTTTTGATGCTTTTTGGAGGGAGTTTCAGGTGCTATTTTCCAGGCTTTATTGTTGCTTCCAAAAATGGGTGGTGGATTGTACTTATTGAGTGGGAGACTCATTTTTTTAGCAGTTCTGATTAGTGATTTTGGAGACTTAGTATTTTGCAGAATCTTGGTCTTTCTCCTCATCTTTTCTGTAACTCAGTTTGTTGGAAAGTGGAATATATTACAGGTTCATATCTTATTTGCAGAGTACTTTTCTTCAATCCAGCTTGTTATTACAGTTTAGTGTGATGTTTTTGTGATTGATAAGGTGAAAGTAAGTGTTGTTAAACCTTCCTTATAACCTTTGTCTTACAAATCCTTACTCCTTTCCTGTAAGTGATTACTTGTGTAGGTTGTTAACTGTGTTGTTGAATGTTCAAGGACATGTGTGTGAAATTGTTTTTCCTCCTTAATGCTTGCATGTTTTTATCCAGTTAATGAAATATTTATGCATTGGAATCCATAACAAGTCGTGATATTAGTAGTTTCTCTGTATGTGAGTTAGGGTGTCACCTGAAATTGTTTTCAGTTTCATTCAGTTGGTATTCACTTCAGTTTAAGTGTAGTTTTCAAGTTTAGAGCTTCTTTTCAGTTTCTTTCTTTTCAAGTCTTTCTCCCTTTTCCTGAGATAAGTAGTTTTATTGTGATAACCAGCTAGGAGCCAGCCTTATCCGGAGATTCACTCCATTTTCTAAGTAACCCACGACTTAGGAGTGATTCCATGTTACCTTGAAATGTCAAGTTTCTAGGAATTTGAAGGGTGCAATTTCAGGTGATAACAGTACCCTCGGAAGTTGTCTGACGGGTATTTATGACCGGCGTGTAGGATGAATTTCTCATGTTGAGTTTTGATATTTTATTTGTAATTGCGAATTCCTGTGGAATTCTTGTAATGTACCCAATTGTGATTTTGCTAACAAAACACGCCTTCAAATTTGAGTTACACCTAAGAGTCCAGATTTGGACTGTATGGTGATAAACAAAGGCCCTATGGAACAATAGGAGGCCGTACGGTGGAACCTTAGTCCGCACGCCGTTGCTAGGAGAGGCTGTACGGTAATGGTATCAGAGCCATACAGTGTGGTAAGGAAGGTCGTATGGTCGTGTTGGAGGCCGTACTGTGGTGGGTGTAAAGACTGTACGTTAGTGTTGGTAGTCGTACGGTGTGGCAGTGGAGGCCGTACAATAACGAGGCAATGTCGTATGGTTTGAGGATGCCGTACGAAAATGAGCGGGGGTCGTACGGTGATTGCAGATTTAGGTGAGGTTGTAGGTTTTCCTTTCGCCACTACACGATGATCTTTAATATCTGATAATGCTTGTCCTTCGAAATGGTTTAATGGAGTTATACCAATGTTGCACGATATACATTAGATTGATGAATGCCAGTTACCAATGATATTATCAATGATTGCAAGATTCAATAATGATAGTACCAGAGCCCATGATACCACATGTTGTATTAATGCCGAAGATGCAAATAGATTTTGCAGATGTATAGAAAGATGGTGTTTCATAATTGCCAAATCCGAAACAAACAAAGCACAACAGATTTGGCGCATAGTGAAATATCGGAGTGATATTTCCAAGGGTAGACTAGGGTGGCTGTGAACCACCGAAACCCCAACAAACCAAATAGGGAGGATCTTTCACCTCCAAAATGGCGGACAACAGAACTCCAATTGGAATTTGCAAAGACAAATAAAATATTCCAAGATTCATATCAACAACTACCTACATGCCGATCATAAATACCCCTTCAGAGAAACTCCTGAGGGTTTACAAAAGAACGCTGACACGAGAAACACCTACGGACAACAATAATAAAAATGGGCCCCCTTTTATTAATTAATTAATGGTCCATTTATAATATTATTTAAATTTTGGGACCATTAATTAATTAAAAATAATTTATTAAAAATGGGGACATTACAATTCTGCTGGCTTCCATTTTAGAGGTGAAAGACCCTCCTTATTTGGTACTTGCAGTTTTGGTGGGATTCAACCCTCACCCTACTCTACCTGTTCTCTTGTTTTGATTTGAAGCACTATATAATAATAATATTATTATTCCTCTTGCAAGTACTTGTTCTAGAATTGTATTGAGCACTAAATTCATTAACCGAGTAGATTGATTCAATACCAAAAAGGAGAGGATAAACAAGTTTGTGCGTATCAAAGGTTGGAGACACATTTACGAACACCGTATGACCTCCCTACCGTACGGCCCAGGTAACAACACCATACGGTTTCTGCCCAACTGTATGGTCTAGATAGCAATACCGTACTGCCATGAATGGAAATGAAAACAAACACAAGTGTTCATCACGAAATCTCTCACGTGATGTCGTCATCCCATGATGACGGTCACCATAGCTCCTCCTAGAGGGTGACTTAACACAAATGTTTAGTCATGGAGTCACTCACATGACCTCCACCATGGCTGCTCCCAGAGGGTGAGTCCATCATGGCTACTCCCATAAATGGAAATATAAATGAGCACAAGTGCCCATCACAGGGTCACTCAACGTGATTTCGTCGTCTCATCATGACGTTCACCATAGTTACTCCCAGAGGGTGAATAAACACAAGTGCCAAGTCATGGATTATCTCACATGACATCCAACATAGCTACTCCCAGAGGGTGGAACAAGGGCTTTCCTCTCAAACTCCTCTTTCACAGAGAAGATTGAATTGACAAGTGCTTGCACCTCATATCTCTCCGTCTCATAAAAATATACACTACAAGGGCTTTCACCTCATATTTCTCTATCTTAGAGAAATATACACTACAAGGAATTTCACCTCATATCTCCCCGTCTCAGAGAAATACACACTACGAGGGCTTATACCTCAAACTTCTCTCACAGAGAAGAATGCATTAAAGTACATCTGAAGAAATCACTGATGCTGAGACTCCCTTTGAAGCTCTAGACACCAACATCAACCTTTTGACCTTCTCTGTGATGAGCCTGGCTGGCTCTTGTTTGTTCAATCTTGTAACGTTGTTTTGAATTACCAATTTTAAATGAAAACAAACAAATATATATATTTTTTGAAAGCTTGTAATGTCCCTAGTCCGGTCCGTATGAGATTTGGGCTAATTTACTTGAACTTCTTTATATTAATTTTATTCTTGAGATCAATTGAATTTGACAACTACAATGTCAATTCTTTTGATATTCTCTAACAATTAGATTTGTCCACAATACTGGTGTAATGATGGTGATTACTGCCTTCAACCGATTTTGATTGTATAAATCTTAATTGATGAGTTTGATAGGTATAACCTTAAGATAGAACGGAAATGTACTTTAGTTGATACTGGTATAATTCTTAAGGCTTAGGGGATGATTATATCGTTATTCCTTATTGGGATCTCCAATTTCACGTAATCTGACTTCCCAATCCAGGGGCAAGTCATTCCCACTTGAATCTTGTATCCTTTGCAATACAACTCTTTTAAACAGCTAATTTCCTAATACCTTGGCAAACAATAGTTCAGTACCTTCCAGCCAAAGAAAAATGTACAGATGTATCAGTACTGATTGTGATCAGCTGAGTTTGTCCATCTCTTGACTTGGTAGCTTCCTTAATCCATAGAATCCCTTGGGCATTTGGGACAGATATAGTCGGTAGTGTATCAACAAAATATATATATATATATATATATATATTGCCCTGCTCTCAATTATTCACTAGCACCAATATTTAGCTTATCATGTGATTTGAATGTGTGAAGACCACTCAAGGTAAAGACCCAACTGTCTTATTAGCACCATTAAATCTGATCATCTTTAAGGCTGGTTGAATATTGAATTTGATTAGTCCCCCTGTGTTTATAATCCTCTGAACCTTTCTCGTGACCAAAATATGTATATTTTCTACTTTGTATGTTACATGACCTCACTTAACTATTCTCCATAAAATTACGTATAGACACGTTCTATATAATTCTTCTATATTCAATTTCTTAAGTCTGGTTCGATGTTCGATTGGTGTATTTCTTTGCTTGGACAATCGCTGTCCTACCATCTTTGATCATATTTTTCTTGTAATTCTGGACTTACAACCATAATGGTGATAAACTTCCAATAACTCGCACAACACCTAGGATGACGGGATGTTAATATGTAAATTGTGTGCAGCTTAATATCAATTAGTCACCTTGCTGTTGTATCTAAAGTTTCTAAGATGCTTGGAGCTTCCTTGGTCTTCCTTTCCACTCCCTTCGTGAAGCTCTCCCCGCATTCCATATCTTCCCTCACCTTATATATATGCCGTCAACGTCAAGGGTCACAGGTTGCGACCACTCTCTTTACATAATGCTGGCGTTTCAATATTAATAAAGTCGATTATTATTGACTTGATCTTCTGTCCCATTTACCACTCCATTCATTATTATCACTTATCCTGTCTGTTTGTTATCATCAACGACTTATTTATTTCAGTCGGCTTGGTATTATCATTGTAGAATCAGCTATTTAAGTTGATTACATTATGGATAATATTAAAATAATTAATATTTGTTAATTACATTGAAAATATTAAATAATTAATATTATTAATTACTTTGGATTATTAGGACTCGTGTGAAATAATATTAATTGTATATTGATAATTTATAGAGATCAAATTATTGATAGTATATCTTATTATATAGTTTAGTTGTTAATATTACATCATATTTTACTAATTATATTCTTCTATTATATTAAGATTATATTATATTATATTTATAATAATGATAATCTTTGATTATCATTTATTATATTAATTTGTATTATGTCTTTATTTATATATTGATTTTTATTATATTGTATTATATCAATTGATATATCTTATTCTTCATTATTGTATTGATTTTCATAATAAATTATATCATTTATTTATTTTCCTATATATATATATTTTTTATATATTAATAATTTTTAAATCTTATTTCCAAAATGAGGGACATGACAAAGTTTTTCAATTCAGACAATTGGAATTACGGCAATTAGCAAACATTGAACTTTGAAAGTTAAAACTTCTGAATTCAATAAGACATTGTTTGCTAATTTTCAAATTAAGAAATAATTGATAAATCAACACCTTATATGTTGACGCAGATCATCAAGGTTGTAACGCAGCTTCTTATTTTCAATACTCCTGCTGGAAATTGACGCCAGCATGAAATAGAATTCGATCCTCTTCCATTGACATCACTTGTGCATTGTTAAGAACAAAAACTGCTGGAGATATATCTCTGAACTCTCACGCAGCCAAAGGGGTGTTACACTGTCACACAAGTTCAACACGCTGCTTTCCAAATTCAATGCACAGCCTTCCAAGGATCGTATGGCCGCCTTAATCCAATGCACAGAACAAAGAACGACCACAATTCATTGGTATCGATACCAACTCAAAGTGCAGCAATCCTTGAAGAAATTAAAGTTTCTTCAAGAATATATATTCGAAACCCTTGTGTCTCTCCAATTCGATTTTCCCAAACTCATGAGTAATTATAAAAACAATGGCAATTTGATATCTGAAACTAAAATAACTTGGTGTCAACACAATTTTGCCATCTGAAATATCTCATAGGTTTTCTTCACAAGTGAAGACCAAACTCTAGCTTTTTCTTCCAATTTCGAAATCCTCCTTCAAACACAACTTCTCAACTTTTTCAAATTCATAAAAATGACATAAGGTGAGTAAAATTGTTTTTCATGTTATATTTATAAGCTTTAAGAAAAAGCTTCTCCTTCACACCTTTCACTAATGTGGCTTCCTCAACACACCATTGTTTTATAACATTAAAGCCATATAGTTATTAAATTAAAATAACTTAATTTAATAACGCCAATTAGAACATGAAGCAACTGAATCTCTTTGACAAAACAATTCTGACTTCTAACAACAGTGTCCTGAGCTCACACTGCCCTGCCAGAAATAGCCATTTGACCAAAATAGACTTACTATAAATAGTAAGTCTCTCAAACTGGAGATTCTGCATAAGGAACTCTGAATCATCTAAAACCCCTGGCCAAGTGCTCTGCCAAACATAGCAATATGTGAAATACTGCTTACTTAAATAGTAAGTCATCCAATCTGACCCCAACTAAGAGCAGGCCTGACAACTAGAACCTCCAGAGTGGAATCCAACCACTGGCTCTGCCAACCGACCCCCTCTGACAACCTGATTAGCTTATGAGGGTCACCAAACTAAGCTAATCCCAAGAGTCCGAAAAACGGGGACATTACATTCTCGTCCAAGTTTGCCTCTGTAGGTTTGTCAGACTCCCTCTGAATGTCAATTCCTCCTCTTCGAAGAAATTTATCACAATCTATATAGACTCTAACTCTTCGAGAGATGTCTCAACTCAATCCTTAAAGGCAACATGAGTAGGCCCCTCTCTCTCTCTCTCCAATTTGAAGACAATCATCCCATTGTCATGCTCAGCTGCCACAGATAGTATGTACATATCTGTTGCCACCGATAATCAACCTCAAGAATAGGTGAATCAACCAAGCTGTTGACACTCAAGCGACCCCTCTGGACGGTGATCTAGTGTTTCTTACAGCCTTACAATCTGCTTATCAACAAACCTGCATCTTTTATGCATCAATGTCAAAGAATTCATAGCATCACATTCTGGCCTTGCACAATGTGTAGGTTCACCAATGTGACCTCTATCGAAAGGTATTGGTGCTGGAGCATATCCACAAACAAGGCACCTGAAAAATGATTTTTTGATTTCGGGTATAATTGAGCTGCACCGAATAATCATTGCTTTCACTGAAACCATCTTTTCAATATCTGTTGGATTCAGATCTTGCATGTTAACCGTATCTCTAAGATTGAATATTCTTGCTTGTATGTGCTCCCACAGAGGCTTGAAGTGAACACCAACATCCGTCAATACAATGTCAAAAATGGCAAGAACTTCAAGAGGATATCTGAACATCTTGCCATAAAGGTCCTCATCATATTTGAAGATGTTCATTGCGTCAATATTCAATGAATCACCTTCGACTTCCATTGTCTGTTCTAAGAGCCTCATGTATTTCCCTTCAAGGTCTGAAGGATCATCCCTAAAATTCCTCAGAAAGTGCTGAACTGCTCGATTGACATCTTGAACACTTATGTTTGTGCCCCAAACAAGAACAGGGAGGATGCCATCAAGGTCACCCTCGGAAGATTGGGCCATCTCTGTTGCATCCCTTCCACTGTTGGGAGTAACAGGTAGTCTTTGACGCTTGCTTGTTGAGGAACTACTGACATCATTGCGATAGTTGACATAGTAAAGTGTTCCTCTGTTAATAGAAGGGGTCCCAAAGTCAAGAGGAGTTGTGTAGCCCGAAGATATGCTCCCTGACCTTCTGCTGTTGCATCTATGTATAGGACTGGACTCCCTAGACGAATGACCTTCTCTGGGTGCAATTGGGGAAGAAGTGCTATTACAGAGAGCCTCAAACAATCTTCCCATGATGGAGTATGAATGCATATTGAGGTTTGATAGCAATTACGATCAACTCCACGACACTTTAATTTAAAATAAGCTCGATGCCTTGTATAATTAATATTATTCTTTGCAAATATTAAGAGTCCCTTGCACTTTAATATTTAAGTATGAAGCTTCGCATAAACCCAATAATAATTGCAGAGACACCATTTGTATAAACATAATTCATCAAATAGTATTCTCGACGATCCTCGATAATGAGCGGCCTTCACATATAATTAGAAATCTACACTGCTAATAATCTTATATTATTATGCCAAATAATTATCAACTTCTGCACTATTAAAATCTTTGGCGGCCCACACACAAAAAGTTTAATCATGAAATTTTGACATCTTTAGACTTTATTATGTATGCACAACCTTTGAAATATTGGCACACATTATTTACGGGTCTTGACTTTAACACTGGCTTTAGTCTTTGAATTATTTAATTCCACAGTACTTAAGGAATGGAGCCCACAATGCCAGCATAAACCTCCAATGTGCTATAGTCCACAACAATATCTTTATTATTTCCGATAAATATTAATCCTGTGTTACTTCAATGTTTGCCAATCTTAATCGATTTTGCCGATAATATTGTTGACTTCATACACAATAATATTCGAGTGTCTAATATTATTGAATGCCAAACATATGACGCCACCATTAAATTAATATATAAGGTTCTCACATCGTAGTCTGAATGGAACACTGTTTATTTTTGAAGTCTCACAGACCTGGGAGGAGGGCCTGCTCCGATACCATGTTGTTTTTAGTGTGCTCA
The DNA here is from genome assembly GCA_027943335.1 of Chamaecyparis obtusa. Lineage (NCBI taxonomy): Eukaryota > Viridiplantae > Streptophyta > Pinopsida > Cupressales > Cupressaceae > Chamaecyparis > Chamaecyparis obtusa. Next base: position 2,126,602 of record BSBK01003688.1, on the reverse strand, counting down.
TTTAACCACGGGCAGTCTTTCCCTCCCAGCTATAGACAACCTACGATTGTCTCACTTGAGCACTGCTTATTCTCCATAAAGCAGATTGTGTGATATGTATATTATTTTCAAGAGAGGAAGATTAATCTTCCTTTATACCTTTTGTGGTGCCCCTTCACCAAGGAATGCCACTCTTCCAAATGGTTTCAATTATTATATTACTAATATATTATAAATATAATTATATTATCACATAATAATATAATAATTATATTATCAATATGATTATTATGTTATCAATCACTATAATTTTATCAATATAATTATTATATCATAATAATTATATTATCAGAACCTTTATTTTATCTATGTTGGCCTGAAGGAATCCGACCATAGTTACACTAACATTGACATTGTAGACTTAGTCATTTCCTTTTGCAACTGATTCTCGGGAATCCTTCTTGATGCCTAAGTCATGTTTTGTGTTGAACTTAATCTCCTTGAGCTAATCCTCCTTTAGCCCTTGTCAAGTTGGCCTAAAACCTTCTTGGAAACCAGTCATTGACTCAGAAAATACTTCTTTTAATGAAGGATTTCACTCTTCAATGATGTAAATCTATACTTGATCCTGATCAAATACTGTTTTCAAGTTCATATCCCAATTCTGATTTTAGCCCCTTTTGATTGTCCAATCATACACTTCCTTACTTGCATTCACTTGACATGGAATCTGATTTGCTCTCTGGAATTCACCTTCTGTGTTGTGGATTTGCACTTTTAATGTGCGTGGATTCTTACTGATTTTCAATCAACACTACTTATGAATTCTGATTCCCTTGTGTATTACACCAGACTATGCTATGGAATATGCTGCCTTGCTTCTGGGACAAGTTTTAGTGATCCACTAGTATCAGCTTTTGAGTTCTGATTTGAATTTCGCTTTTAACCTGATTCTATATTCGTCCTTCCATTCTGATCAGATTCTTCTAGGGTTTGTCTTGTATTTGCACCTAGGGTTTGGATATTTTGCACTCCAATCTGATCTTAATCTAGATTTTTTGCCCTTCTGCACTTAATTTTGACTTTCTCCTCTTTAGGTCTTTCTGCTTCAACCTCCTTGCAAATCTGCACCCAATTTAGTACACAAATCTCCCTTAGGTTTGATTGGACCTACCTCCCACTTGCTGAAGTTATTAATATTTTCTGATTTTCCCTTCAGAATTTCGCCCAAGTCTTGATATAATATGTCCTTGAATCTGTCCTGTTTGCAAATCTGATCTGATTCGCCCTCCTAGGTCTACTTTTAATGCACTAGGGTCTACCTGAATTTTATCTAATTCGCCTCTTAGTTCTAATGGATTACCCAACTCGGATATGGAACCCCAATTCTGCATTTCCCTTTACAAATTTGCAGCCCTTGTTGGAGCTCTGATCTAGTTTTGGCTGGAATCTGATGCACTTTGCTTTTGATCTGGGAATTTCACCTTAAATCCAGATGTGAAGTCGTCTTGATCCTGGGGAATTTGCACTTCTACTGGAAAAGTCGATTGGAATCTGATTGCATTTGTTTCCTTTCTTGGGAAACTTGCCTCAATCTTGATCAGATTTGCATGTCTTCGTCTTGGTCTTCTCTGCTTTTTTATTTTATTGGGAGGAGCTGAAAAGGGGTTTGAAAAGAAGAATTTCAATTCTCATATATATAGGCACTTCATCCAAAAGCTAAGTTGCTAGTTTGAATTCGGGTTTGGATGTGGGTTCGAAATTCGTTCAAATTTTTTTGGGGTGAGTTTGAATTCGTTTTGGGTTCGTCCGTACAAAAACATATGTTTTTTTTAATATATATGTATATGTAAATATATGCAGCAGCAAATAAGTTCATAGACCACTATGCTAATAGTAAAGCAACATAGCAAAATACACCGCTATATATAATGTTTTAGTCCAAATGACATATGTTTTACCTTTTTGGCCTTTTGAGTGGTCTATTTGAGGGTTGGAGGGTTTCTTTTGCCAAATTCGCCCTATGTCCTGCTGCAGATTTGCAAATTCGCCATAAAATGGCAAAAATCATGCCGGGTTCGTATGACAGAATTGGGGCAGACTGTGAAGGTCTGTGGCAGACTTTTGCAAGAATATGATAAGGACCAGACTTTTGCAAGAACCGGACCAGACTTTGGGGCTGCCAGGGAAGAATTTGGTAACATGGTCCAAAAGGTATATCCTTTTATGTGGCCGACTTGATTAAAGAGCGTATTCGGGTTGTATCTTAATTGTTTTCTTCTTAAGGCCAACTTGTATTATTTTCTTTTTGGAATTTGCGAAGAGATTCTCTTTTTTCCTGGTTGAGTTGATTAATTGTTTTTGAATTTATAACTTTATTAAATTGTTTACTCCCAGGTTGGCCAGCCCTATCCTGAAAGTTGCGATGGTTGAAAAATGTATAAATGCAAATTCGAATTCCCCAAATCAAAGCATGAATCAAACACAACTTCTTTTGCCCTGCTCCTTTGGTTTTACTCCAATCTAGAAACTTCACCCTCAACTCTGAATTCTCTGTTCATCTACCCAAATTCTCACTTATTACAAATCTGACTTTTATCTTCCAATTTCCAAGTTTGCAGCCTTATGTCTAGGATTGGATTATGTCTTCGGACTCTTCACCTGGAGTTCACACTTATCTATAGGTATATCTTTGATTTTCTGATTTTTCTCTAATGAAATCGCATCTATTTCTAATTTTCACTCTGCTGCTCTGATTTCCGATTTTTCCTCGGGCTTCTAATTTTCTGGATTCGCAGCACTAGTGATATGGATTAACTCAGCCTTTGGCACTAACCATGAAGTTTGCAACCCTTGAATTTCTTGACCTTACCTGAGAATGGCTTGGATCAGATGCTACAGTCTTTGAGGATGTTTCAATTTTTCTTTGAAATTTTTGATTTTTCCTTCTCAAGTCTGCAACATTACTGCATGGAGATCAAATCAAACTTGATTCTCTTGCACAGCTCGAACTTCCTGAAGCTTGCTACTTTCTGACTTTAGTTTTCACAGATTCGATGTCCTTTCTTGATTACCTAGATTTGAACTTCTCCTCAAATTGCTTGTTGCAATCTGATCCCTTACTCTTTGTCTCAACTAGTATGACTTTACTTGATCTTTGAACTTGATTTGTCCACTTGCATTGTGTTTTAATCTTGCTGCTCGATGGGCTTAAGTGATTTTTCTTTGAATCACACCCACACAGCCAATGTGGCATAAAATGTAATGACCCCTACCAATAGGCCACTAAATAAACCCTCAAAAATGCAACTCAAGATGTAGATAGAAAATTATTTTTGAGTATATGAGTTCGCTGTCCCAAAATTTCAAAATAATAGATAGCAACCAAATACCATCTAAAACACTATCAATGATGTAGGAAATTGCTCAAAACCATATGCCATTCATATATCAACAATTTGCAACAATGCCATACATATTTCAGCCAATAATATGATCATCAAACCCTAGGTTTGCAATATAGATAGACTGAAAATTACAATGCCTTTTCACTTGCAAAATCCTAGCCTTCCTTTGATACCAATAATGCCAAATGGCAAACAAAGACAAGTACAATGTAAAATAGTAAAGTGCTGAAGCTATATTTTGTACTCAGCTGAAAACATACATTTCTCAGAAAATATGCCAAATGCCAAATGAGAAGTGAGGAACCTGATTGTAGATGGCTGTGATAATTTTTGCCAGTGCTGAAGATGCCAACACCCAAGCCAAAGTCACCCCAAATCTGAAAATGTACTTTCTTGCAGATTTTCGAAAATGTCTAGGAATTTTGAAAATTCCTTAAAAATAAATCATAGCATTTTGGGACTCCAAAATGCACCTATCTTTATCTCCTCGACGATAGCAATCCGATGCAAAAATACCCAGAATGATATGCTGAGTAATGAGGAAGATATGAGCAAAAATGTGGTTCCAAAACCCTATCCTGAAATTCTGAAAACTGAATTAGATTTGTAGCAAAAACTTTTTCGGATTGCTTTTTCGCTCTATTTTTTTGGACTTGCTTTTTCACTTTGCTTTTTTGGATATGCTTTTTCGCTTTGCTTTTTCGGATCTGCTTTTTCGGACTGCTTTTTTGGATCTGCTTTTTCGCTTTGCTTTTTCGGATCTGCTTTTTCGCTTTGCTTTTTCGGACTGCTTTTTTCGGATCTGCTTTTTTTGCTCTTGCAATAAAAAACTCAAACCTTCAGGTAAGTCTGAGGACTCCAAATAAGCTCAACTTGAAATGGCTGAATACCACTTCCAAAGTGCAACCCTTCAAAGGATATTTCACCTCCTCAGTTATGCAAATCCTTAAGAAACTCTGTTCCTAAAGATCAAATGACAATCTGCAGACCAAGATGGCGCCACAAATGCTCAAAGAGAAAAGTAGTGTAAAGTCAAGTCATGGGATGTCCAAATGAGAGGCCAAGCACTCTATTTATTCACTTTTCTAAGAAGCCACTAGAACTTTTAGAAGTATCCATAAAATATTCTTATAAAATCCTTTTATAATGCACTTTTATATAAAAAGTAACTTTATAAAATAAAAAGTGCAACTCAACTCAAAATTATAACATTTTGGCCCCACATAACACATTATAATAAAAATATGATAAACACCATCTCTCCAAGAGCAAATAAGACCATCCAATCCCCAAATAATCATCAGAATGACTCTCTCACCAAAACCATTTGCCTACGAGAGTCCATGATAGGCAAATCCACTGAAAAATGACATGTCACTAAAGAGGGGACATGACATAAAAAAAACTTTGCCTTTGTGTAATAGTGCATTTATTTAATTTCCCTTAAGATTTTATTTAATTTCTCCTCATATCTGCCAAGGGGGAATCAATTCATAAAGGGAGGCATACATTTTAATTACATACTCATGAAATTTGAAAGTTGTGAAGATAAATCCATGTCATTTTCATTTCGAGCTTGATGAAAATTCGAACAGCTCAAGAACAAATCAAACCCCTGTAAATTTGATTTCATTTGCCTTATTCATCCCTCAAAGGGAAATCCGATGCTTATGAGGACTGCCTGCTTCTTCACCAATTCATTTGATCCATGTCTTTGATCCCCAAACAGGGAAATTTGATCTGCATAAGGACTGATTTTTACTCTTCTTCCTTGTCGATAGGGGGAAAGTCAACTTTCATGTGGATAAAATACCACATCCACACTTAGCATTTTTACCTTGACTTATCGGCAAAGGGGAAATTCAATCCCCATTTGGATTCTTATTTATTTCATTTTCGTTATCTGTAAGGGGAAAATTGACCCCTATAGGGATAATTAGAACTCCCATACTCGACATTTTTCATAAATTGATAAGGGAAAATTGATCTTCATTTGGACTTGGGGGGATTTCATGTTCATCTGGACTAAGGGAAATTGTTCTTCCATTGGTATTTTCCTGACTTTGGAGCTCAAAAACCATCTTCATTAGGACAAAGGGGAAAATCCATGTCCATAAGCACTTGGTAATTCCCTTAAAATTTCCTAAGTACATGGTCCATTGGGAAAATTGATCTGCACCTGGATTCTTACTTTGTTGCTTGTTCTTGATATCTAGAAGGGGAAAATCGACCCTCATCTGGACAAATTGGTCCAAGATTTAGTTTTTTTATTGCAAATATTTCCCCGTGAGTGGAAAATCGACCCCTATAAGGACTTTCATCGTTTTTCAAGGGAAAATTCTGTTTCCATCAAGAATTAGTGCCTTTTTGGAGTGGAAATTCTATTTCCATCGGGACAATGTTCAGTTTTATAAGGAAAAAATGATTTTCATAAGGATTTTGCATATTTTAAGTATGCAAAGTCAATTTTGATAAGGATTTTGAAGCCATTATGTATAAAATATTTCTTTATAATGCATTTTGGACTATTTGGTTTGTGGTTTGTTTTAGCCTATTATTGGCCCTCGTAGGCTAAGTCAGTGGTTAGAGGGTCCCAGTTGGCAGAATAGGAGGCTCTTTCCTTTTCGGAGGTCAGAAGTGTTTTGGATTGTGTTGTCGGGTAACTCGAGTAGTTAGACGGTTGGTCCTTCCGGAGGAGTTACACGGGTGTGACGGTTCGCCTCGCATCCCTTCGGACGTTATATATATGTACTTGTCCCTTTGAGAAAGACACAACGATTATGATGTACGAAAACTCCTATGAATACATGAATACAATGCTCTTTTATATTCTATGCTGAGTACTTAGTTGTCTGTATGCAATTACTGTCTGTTACCCCACGAGGGTAAACATTTGGCGTTGTTGCCTTTCGGATCTGGACGAATGCAAATGGAGTATTGTCCATAAATGGGAATACTAGTTGATGATAATAGGCAACAAGATGAGAATGGCGAACTCTTTGAAGGGGAAGATCGCCTGACGATCGACTTCCGAGTCACACTCACCGTGGCCATTGAAACTTTTGTACAGAGAGAGGCCGGGAGGGCCACTGTACAAGAAGATATTGTGTGGGATGCACATAACGTGGGCCCGGCTGCTAGCCGTCTTCTGCATCAACTTCCCAGGCTTCTGGCGCAGGCAACGTTGGCACAACGCGCTCGCCAGGAGGAGATTGCTCGAGAGGAGCATCGTCAGGAAATCCTCTGCGCATACCACGCCCGGGAGAACCTCCATTGCCGTCAGGAAGAAGGCGATGGCAACTGTAGGGGACTTTGAAATATGAAGTCGGACGAAGGGAGAAGGGAACACAGAAACAATTGTAATGCAATTGACAATGTTGTAAACCAACATGAATAAATAAAATAAGTGTTCTTTTTGTTTGAAAAGCGATGTTCTGTGTTTAGTTTTGATGCCCAATTTTTTAAACAAAGAAATAAGAAAGCACGAGATGATGAAGGCAAGGCCGCACAGAAGGCTTTGATTTCCGCACAGCAACGTGAACGCCGATATAGGCTGAGGCAACTTGCCCAGGACCAGCTTGCCGGAGGGTTGCCCGAAGGGGACCTAGGAAGTGGTACGTAAGGTGCAGAGGCCGACGAGGAGCAGTTCACTTCGCTGGAGCATCGGAGAGTGCGGAGTAGGGAGGAACTATTTGAGGAAACACGGTTGAGAAAAGTCTTCCTTCACGAAGAGAGAGATCGGTTTGAGGAGGGTCTGACCCGTACACCAAGTGCGGAGAACCAAGTTCAAGAAGGGGACGGTATGACCGAAGGTGCTATTAACGCACAGGCAAACCCTCCGTGGAGCCAAGAACTCCACACAGTACAGTCCCACCAATTACCCAAGTGCCACTGGTTACCGCACACAATAATCAAGGAAGTGCGAGTACGAGTGTTGGCACAGGCGGTGTCGGAGCATCGAATCCATCACGGAGACAACAAGCAACAATGGCCGCAAGTAAACCGAAACTGCCCAAGTTCACGGGCCATGCTAAGGAGGATCTTGTTCGGCATTGCCGAACCTGTGAAACTATATGGGCTGCCAACGGGGTTACAGACCAGGATGAATGGATCCGACAGTTCCCTGCAACATTAAGGGAAGGAGCCATCGACTCGTGTTCGGATGTAGATAAAACAGGCTTGATGACATGGGACAATGTGAGAAAGGCTTTCCAGACGGAATCTCAGTTGCTAAGGGATGACAATGAGATTCTGGCTGAGATTTATAATACAAAGCAAACAAAGAGTGAGTCGGTCCGTGCCTATGTGCGACGATTGAAGGAACTCATCGGGAAGATGGAATCCAACCCGGTGGACGAACTCAAAAAACGGTGGTTTGTGGAAGGATTAAAAACTTCCCTCCGGAAGAAAATGAAAATCGTACCACCCACGTCATACAGCAATGCGTAGAACCGTGCAATGGATTTGGAGAGCAAATTTAAGACCTCCAAAAAGACTAAGTCTTCCGATGATGAATTTGATGCAGAAAGTAGCGGGGGAGAATCGAGTAAGAAAGTGCTTGCCCTACAGAAAGATCTGGAGAGAATGATGAAAGAATTGAAGGCCACCAAGGGAAGCTCGAAAAAAACTGAGGAAGACGCCGTGTGGTGCACAGACTGCAAAGAAGCCGGACACAGGAAAGGTTCGTGTCCCAAGAAAGCCTTTTGTGACATTTGCCAGATTGTGGGACATTCCACCAAAGAATGTCCCTACAATTTGAGGGCTAGGAATCAACAAGTGCTCTTCACCCAAGGGCAACCCTCCACGTCTAGGATCGGCGGTCAACAGAATGCTGCATCATCCGGTGGTTACAGAAACAACCGACGGGGAGGTAGAGGAATTAATGAGAACAATAATAACCGGTCGTGGATCCAGTACGATGCCAAGGGGAGACCTATGATATAGTGTAGAAACTATAATCAATGGGGACATTTTGCCCGTGACTACCAGAAAGAGGCTCCCGCTCCACAAAAATTGTGTCGGTGGTGCGGACTGGGGGACCATGAGGAAGCTAACTGCTCGAAGCCCGGCTGCAACATCCTGGACATGGAACAAGGAGGCACAGAGAAGATCTTGGCAATTACACGCGGGCAAGCCAAGAAGGCCACATATCCCGACCCTTGGACGGAGAAACAAAGGGTGTTCGAGGCGAAGGCCGAGATCGAGAAGGGAATGGAGAACTCCACAGACACCGACACTTCTACTCGAGCCATGGCGGAGCAAAATATTTTAACGCAGATGATGCAACTGGAGATACTGGTAAAGGTCAAGGACCTACTGGAAACAATGCCGCATCTGAAAACGGCCCTATTCCTAGGACAAAACGTTCTTGCAAGCACGTTCAAACGGACGGAGGTTCCCGACGACTACGCAGTCGATCCCATGACGTTGTCAATAAATAGTGGATGGAACCTTGCAGTGGTGGAGATGGGTATCTTGGGTACCATCCTGACTAACACGATTGTTGACAGTGGATCTGGGGTGAACGTTCTACCGGAGGAAACTTGGAAGAGCCTCGGGAAACCAACACTATGGCTGCCAACCTTCAACCTGCTAGGGGTCGACCAACACGACATCAAGCCCCTCGGAACCTTGATGACGCAATAGGTAACCATCGGGACCCAACCATTCATCTTGGACTTTGTAGTAATTCCCCTGAAGCAGAAGGGGTATGACGCCATCCTAGGAAGGGGGTGGCTAGTGACTGCCAGGGCCAACCATAACTTGAAAAGGAACATCCTCTCATTTGAGAAATGGGGAAGGAAGTTTTTGATAGATCTCACAACACAGATGGTCGGGGAAGAAATGGCATCCTCCTCCGATTCCGAATCGGACGACGGAATAGATGATGGGGAAGGAGGTATGGAGCCCAATGCCGAAGGGATATTGAAACTGGAGGATTATACAAATTCCATGGACGACCTATTCCATTGGCAGATGGACGATTATGAATTATTTCTGTCGTCCTGTAACATACTGGAGGTCGAAGAAGACCGGAATGAGTTTCTTTCGGAATATATAGAATACAGAGAAGGAGAAGCCCGGATGAGAGAAAGCCCTGCCCATGAATTTCCCAAGGAGGAACCAATCTGGTACAAAGAAGCAAAGTTGAAAGAAATAAACTTTGGCGATGAGCAAAATCTGAAAACCATCCTAATGCGAGACGACTGGAGCCCCGTATTGAAAACAGCTGCCTTGAAGATTTTTACAGAATACAAGGATGTGTTTGCCTGGACCTACAAAGATCTGAAGGGCGTACCTCCGAATTATGCGTGCACCGCATTCCCCTGGCTCGTGGAGCCCAACCTGTGTTGAAGAGGCCGTACAGAATGAATAAGAATTACGCTGCAAGGGTAAGACCGAAATCGAGTGGATATTCGAAGCTGGGATCATTTTCCGAGTTGACACAAGTGAGTGGGTTTCACCAATCGTGATCTCCTAGAAGAAAGAAGCCAACTAGATCCGCATCTGCGTGGATTTCAGGTGCCTCAATGCAGTAACAATCAAGGACCCATTCTCGATCCCCTTCACGGATAGCATATTGGAAGAGGTGGCTGGCCATGAGATTTATTCTTTTATGGATGGGTTCTCGGGATATAACCAGATATCCATTGCAGAGGAAGATATGTTGAAAACAACCTTTGTAGTGAAGGATGGTGTGTACGTGTACAATCGGATGCCCTTCGGTCTGTGCAATGCACCAGCGACCTTCCAGAGGATTATCCTCCATATCTTTGACAAGATGTCCAAGGGGAACTTTAAAGCATTTCTGGATGACTGGTCCATATTTAGTGGAGAGGACAGACACATTACATCCTTGGGGGAATGCATGGAGCGGTGTTGGCGAGCCCGTCTGGCACTCAACCCAAAGAAATGCCGATTTATGGTGCCGCAAGGGAAGCTGCTTGGGCACATAGTCTGCAAAGAAGGATTAAAAACAGACCTTGACAAGGTTCGCGTAATAGTCAAGATGGAGGCCCCCACAAAGGTAACCGGCATCAAATCCTTTCTCATCCATATTGGATACTACCGGCGGTTCATAAAAACTTTGCTCGGGTTTCATACTCGATGGATAAGTTGATGAGGAAGGGGGAGCCGTACGTTTGGGCAAAGGAGCAAGGGGAAGCCTTTGAGGATCTCAAGACAAGGCTATTAGCGGCTCCTATTTTGGCATTTCCAAACTGGGACAGGGAATTCCACATACACGAGGATGCATCGAACTGTACCATCGGAGTCACTCTGGCTCAGGAAGGAGGGCACGGACTCGATCATCCTATCTATTTTGCAAGCCGGTTACTGTCGAACGTGGAGAAGACTTACAGTACCACGGAAAGGGAGGCCCTCGGGATGATTTACTCTGTCCAGAAATTCAGATATTATCTACTAGTGACGCCGTTCACCTTCTATGTGGACCACCAGGCCCTTATGTACCTCGTGAATAAACCAATCATCCAAGGAAGGGTAAGACGGTGGCTCCTCCTACTTCAGGAATTCACGTTCAAAATTATAGAATGGCCAGGATGCAGCCATGTGATCGCCGACCAGTTGTCACGAATCAAGTCGGGCGAGCCACTTGTGTGAATAAATGACGACTTCCTAGATGCACACTTGTTCCATATCGCTGTACTCCTGAAGTGGTACATGAGTATCGGTGAGTATTTATCCATTACTTGATTCCCGGAGGGCATGCCTCCAGGAGAACGGAGGAAGTTGGTTCTGAAAAGCAGGACCTTTCAGCTAATCAATGGATTGCTGTACAAAATGGGTGCAGACCAGGTGCTGAGGCGATGTTAGATGGAAGAAGAGGTATCGAGAGTGCTAAGGGAAGCTCACGAAGGTCCTGCCGGAGGACACATGGGTCCAGATACCACGACCAGGAAGGTGTTGTTGGCTGGCTTATGGTGGCCAACATTATACAATGACGCCAGAGAATGGGTAGTTGGATGCAAAACTTGTTAGCGCGCCGGGAGACCCCTCAAATAAGACTTTATGCCACTCAATCCCTCCCACGCACAAGAACTATTCGAAAGATGGGGATTGGACTTCATCGGGCCTCTGAAGGCCAATCGTGCCCGGCGTTGCCAATACATTGTGGTGGCCATGGAATATTTGACCAAATGGGTAGAAGCGCGTGCATTGCCTGATAATTGCCATAAGCACTGCAAAGTTCATTTACGAACAAATAATAGCAAGGTATGACATCCCGATTCAATTGACCAGTGATAGGGCGGTCATTTTTTAAATCATGTGATTAAACACTTGACCACAGAATTTAAGATTTTACATACACTGTCAAGTCCTTACTACCCTCGGGCGAATGGCCAGGCCGAGGCGACGAACAAAATCTTGGTAGGAGTCATTTATAAGTCATGAGGCGTGGAATGTGAAGACTAGGAAGAGAAGTTGCCCTCTATGTTATGGGCGTACCGGACTTCGTACAAGGTAACCACCGGGCAGACACCATTCTAGCTGATGTACGGGCAGGAGGCAGTGGTATCGACTGAATTCATGGTGCCTAGCCTTCGGATAGCCCTCGAGAACAAGCTCAGTGACATGGAGAGTTTGAGGGAAAGACTTTATATCTTGAATAAACTGGACGAGAAAACAGCACTGGCACAGTGGGCCACGGAAGTAACGCAACAACGGAGGAAAATGTGGCACGACAAGCACCTCTGCTGGATGCAATTCACACTAGGCCAGTTAGTATTAAAGTACAATGGGCGAAACGAGATTAAGCCTGGGAAATTCAAAGCCCAAAGTCCTCTTCTAATCTTTTCCTCGAACTTCGTTTGCTTGCTGATTCCATTTCTTCTTGCTCCCAATGAAGATATAACCATTTTTTTTTTCAACTCCCATACAACTCTCCTTAGTTTTTCTTTTTTTTTTCCTCCTCGGCCATACAAACAATGACCGTACGGAATGCAAAACTAGGATGTTGTTTATTTATATCCTTCCCACCGTACGGACGTGCGTTTCAACCCTCCTCTTAACCTGTACGGGTGACGAATGTTGGTCGTACTATACCGTATGGTGACTACTTATGTGTTGCTCGCTTCGTGGCACGGCTGTCGTACGACCACGTTCCCTTTTCCTTGTTCGTGTTGGTTTCCTTCTGTTCGTGAATTCCTTTCCTCACGTGACTTTATAATTCTTGTCGTACGACTGCTTATCTCCTCCTAGCAGATACCTTCGTCGTCGTACAGTCCGTTATTTCGTTCTCCTTTCGCGTCGTGGTCGTACGGTCCGTAAGGATGTGCGGGTTGTTTGCTGGCCGTACGTGAGTGTTGCTACTTGCCTGTTGTGTATGTCCTTCGTTGTACGACAACTCCCTTCATCGTGCGGTTATCAAATGTTGTACGGTTACCTCACCGTACGGTGTTTTAATGTTGTGTGCTTTTTGTCGTACAGTCGTACAATGCTTTTCGTTTTTTTTTTGAATATTAATTGCGGAGTTGCTGCTAGCTCGAGCTCTCCGGTCTCCAATGATAAACTTTCAGTTTCGAGCCATTGACAGCATCAAGGATTTCTCGTCCGTCGAGTGTCCACAACTTGATCGACCCGTTCGCTGCAACCTCCCAAACCTTGTAGGGGCCTAGCCACTTAGCATGAGCAAGAATACACCACTTTCTTCTGGCGCACGAGTTGCAGGTGCAGGCACAGGGAAGAAGTTGCAAATTCACAGGCCACAAATGGCGGCTGCGGGATCTCAGAGAGAAGAGATTACAACACAGACCATTGTGTTCGAGGGTTTGAACAGTCTGGAATGCCGAAGATGGTGGAATGAGAGCGAGGATACCCCGAAACCCTACTGGTCAAAGACAACCTCTCCAGGGAAAAGGTACATTGGGTTATCCAAATGCCCATTTTTTGCATGAAAGATTTCGAAGGGCCATTGCGGGCAATGATAGAGTCCTTCAACAGGTTTTCAAAGCAGAGCGCTATTCCCTACCTGAACCACTCGGTGACGGTTTCCTTCATAGTATCCAAGTTTTGCAGAGTGTTCGGGTTGCCAACCAGAGGCGTGAAGGTGGACTTGAGGCCACAGAAGATGAGTGCAGAAAATAAAGATTTTTATATCCAGCTGGTTTGTAGGAATGATCTCACGACTGCGGAGTCCCTCCGGAAGGCGTCACATAATCGTAGAATCAAGAAGACTTTCATCCAAGAGGGCCACTGGCGATGCCTTATGGACGTAGTGAGGAGACGTCTTATAGCGTCTAGCCACACCTCAGATATTTCATTTCAGCAAGTTACGTTGATGAACCACCTATTGGGCAGCAGAATGTATGATTGGGCTACTGTGCTAGCGGAGCGGATGTATGCTTTTATGACACTTAAGCACCGCATGTTTTATATGCCACACTATGGCATCATATTCTTCTTGGATGCACTTGAGTGACAGATTCCATCGGCTATACTGGCCTAGGAGGTTAAGGTGGGCCCTCTGGTTGCAGGTGAGCCTCCCATCATGCGATGGCAACACTTGGATACACTCGGCTGTCAGAATGTAGTTGCTGATTCGAAACGAGCCAGACAGGAGTTGTAGGTTAGTGGGGAGCACGGGGATGCAGATTGCGGACGTGAGGAGACATCAAAGGAGAGTACCTCGGAGGGTGATGATGAAGATGAAGTGGGGGTAATCTCAGCCACCCCGTTACTGTTTCCACATCTTGTACCCTCCAGTATGGCACAAGTTGCCTTGGTCTCCGGTCCTACAACCATTTCGGCATTTGGCCAGGTTCGTGCCCCAGTTCAGTTGACTTTGCCTGTGGTCATGTCAGCCAGAGTTTCCATAGTAGATACGCCTCCAGAGCCAAAGAGAGTTTCCATAGTGGATGCACTTCCGAAGCCAGAGACAGGGGATAGCGAGAGTGTACCTCCCGGCAGGGACATGACAGAGGTGATGGAGCAGTTTGCCGAGCAGGGTAGGGTTGAGTCAGGTCAGGTACGGCTAGAGATGCTGGGATCGGAGCCGGTGGTAACCTTTGAGGACTTCGTGTTGATTGAGTCCGACCGTGACAGTATGGATGGAGGAGTGTCGGTTGAGGAATTTTCTACACCTATGTGTCAGACTGGACTACCGGTGATAGGTCGTGCGAGTGCTTACTTGGCACAGAGATCCCTTCCATCGGTGGCACGGGGATCCTCTATTCTATCCCCTTAGCGAGAGGACTTCCTTTGGGATGATGGCGAGTTGGGTAATGTTGGAGGTGGCGGGCAAAATGTAGAGACCGGGATAGCCGAGGTGCAGGCAAAGAAGGGGAAACAGGTAGAGGTGATGATGGCCAAGGATTTGGCAGAGTATATGGAATCTCTTGAATTGGTGATTGATAAGGGTCGGTGGTTGGTGCAGACAGTGATCATGACAGGAGAGACAGAGGAGGCTTGGGAGAGGGCTCGGGTGGCAGTAGACAGATCTCGAGAGGAGATAGCCACCTGGTTAGCAGCCAAGCATAGTGCTTGGCAGATGGAGCATGCCGCATTTCTTGCACAGCTGGAGGCAGCGAATGCCGGTAGGAGTCTAGTAGAGGGCCAGTTAGCCGAAGCCAAAGCGGCGTGCAGTCACAAGGATATGGAGCTACAGGAGGTTACTCTCATTCTCAAGGAAGCAGTTGAAGCCAACTCTCAGATATAGACAGATCTGGATATCCGTACGCAGCAGGTGTATCAATTGAGACGGAGGGTCAACTCTTTAGCGTCCCAACCATCAGTTCCAGGGATGCCCCCTTCCACTTCTTCTGAGCTGGTTTCTTTTTCTTATGTAGCGGGCATTATCTCCATTTTTGTTGTTTAGTCGTCAGAGACGCCTTTTCTTTTGGGGGGATGATGTTGTTGGGTAACTCGGGTAGTTAGACGGTTGGTTTGTCCGGAGGAGTTACACAGGTGCGACGGTTCGCCTCGCTTCCCTTCGGACGTTATATATATGTACTTGTCCCTTTGAGAAAGACACAACGATTATGATGTACAGAAACTCCTATGAATACATGAATACAATGCTTTTTTATATTTTATGCTGAGTACTTAGTTGTCTGTATGCAATTATTGTCTGTTACCCCACGAGGGTAAACAGATTGCTCTTTGTTTGGGTCATTTTGGTACACTTACTATTCATAGTAAGTCTTTTATTCAACATCTCTATATTTGGCATGGCACCTGGACTGACCTCAGTTACAGTGATGACCCTTGGCATCTTTGTTGATCAGGTATTCAGGGATTTACTAATTGTAGTAGGTCAGGGGTTGATAGAGATGGACCCTTGCTGTAATGACCCTCACTAGTAGGATCACTAAAAACCCCAAATCTGATCTGTGTAAATTCGTCAAACAGTTGGCATGCACTGAATGTTCTTGTTTCAAATGATGTGTTCAGATTGATATTTGTTTTTGGGCACTAAATTTGCAATTGAGATAACAATACCAATATGCAATAAAATGGAAGAACTCAAATAACAATGCAATTCTAAATATCACTCAATGCTATGATATCCTGAACTTCTCCAATTCTGATTGCAATATATGACTGTTACATCTATTACATATGAGCACTGTTTTTATGGACTGTTTACAACACAATAGCTAAGACATGAGATATATGAACCATCTTTCATGAACAAGTCTTATCAATGCACTTTTCCTAAACCAATAGCAAGTCTGAATACATTGACTGTTACATGTCAAAATATATGGTAGTGCTGTTACCCACAACCCTCTTACTTCTCTGACAATTTAGTTATAACAGAGATTGCTATAACAGTAATAGTAACCATGCAATTATGACCAAAGAACAGGGTCTAACAACTCTCAAATCTGGACAGTTACTATAAGTTTGAATACATGCGACTTTTACATAATTTATTGACTTGCACAAAGTACTCAAAAACACATAGAAAGAACCTGATTATCGCTCCTTATAATCTGCTATGAAATGGTGATGAAGACTGATGCAATGAAGACACCAAACTGCCAACCGAACTTTGCAAACTGTCCTTGCTGGGGCTGCCGTACCGGGCTGTACATGTACAGCTCCTGCATAAAATAATTGCAGGGTTTTTGACACTCCAAAAAGCTATGAAAAGGACCGCCGGGGGTTTACTAAGATCCTCCCAAGAGCATAAAAATATTCTCCAAGTAGATTAGGAGATATGAGCAAATTATTGGTTCCAAACCCTGATATTGCAATTCTGAAAATGTGCCAGTTTGTCTTCAATCCTTTGCCAAATTAATTCACCAATGAGTAGATGAAATTCAAGACTCCTATGCAATCAATATCAAACCCTTATTCAACCAATTACAAACTCTCAATATCAATTTTTCAAGTCTGCTTTTTCGGACTGCTTTTTCGGATTTGCTTTTTCGGACTGCTTTTTCGTTTTGCTTTTTCGGATTGCTTTTTTCGGATCCGCTTTTTCGTTTTGCTTTTTCGGATTGCTTTTTCGGACCTACTTTTTCTTCCTCTTGCAACCAAAACTCAAACCCTCAGGTAAATCTGAGGATTCCAAATAAGCTCAACATGAAATGGCTGAATACCACTTCCAATGTGCAACCCTTCAGAAGATATCTCACTTCCTCAGTTATGCAAATCCAAGGGAGTTTTCGTTCCCAAAGATCTAATGAAAATTTGTAGACCAAATGACTACAAATTGCTCCAATATGGAAAAGTAGAAGAATCCTCAAATCAGCTTGTCCAAATGAATGCCCAAGCCCCCTATTTATTCACTTTTTGAGAAGTTACTAAGAACTTCTAGAAGCATCCATTATAAAATCCCATTATAATGCACTTTTATAATAATATAACTTTATAAAATAAAAAGTGCAACTCAACTTAAAATTATAACATGTGGGGCCCGCATAACTCATAATAATAAAAATAAGCTCTAAATCACTTCTCCAAGAGCAAATACGACCACTGATCTACAAAATGACTCTCTCCACATCGCCACCAATCTACGAGAGCCTGTGATAGACTGATCCGGCACGCTAAACGATGTCAGCCAGAATGGGGACATGACACTTGCTATTTTTAGTAAGGCAGTTGGATGCACAATGGAAACATTGGTTGACCTCCAAGTTTGGATGGTTAAAAGAGATAATGAGTTTTCGTTGAGATATTAAAATTATAATAGCATTAATGACCATTTATTAATGGTTATATTATAAAGTTATGAATTAACTTTATAAAGTTTATAAAGTGAAAGGGGCCAAGGACATCATTAATGTGCATTAAATACATCATTAAAAGTGGGCGCCTAAACCAAGGAGGATATAGTTTTATATTATAAAGTCAATTGTGCATCAAAAAACAAATGTATTTAAGTCATTAAAGTGACTTATTGTTGAAGCTATTTGGATCAAACTTATTGAGGATTATTTATTAAGTCAATTCAAAGCTATTTTATGAGTCATCAATGTGACTTGTTGGAGAAGCCTCAAGAATCGAACGCCATGAAAGAATTATAAAAGGGCCTGTTACTAATTTTACTACCGATTGCAATCATAGAAAAAATTAAGCACATCAAGTGAAAGAGGTACACCTTTTGTCATATGCAGTGCATTAAAAGATTACAAGTACAAGAATTCAATTTAAATCTTTCAGTTGTATTTTAAACATAAAAGATTACATCTTTTTATGCAATTGAAATGAAATGTAATTTGCTGAATATAAACCTCTCACACAAGACCGTGAGAGTGGCCTCAACTACCCCTATGTAGATGGGAATATGCATAAAACAGATAATTTAAATGCATAGGAAATAGTAAAGGAACCAGCCATTGCCTGGGGGTATATGGCTAGTGTAGGTCTGCTTGATCTTTTGCCATGAGTCTGGTTGCTATCCCAGTGTCTTCAGGTGTTTTGTAGACTCCAAATCCTGAAAAAAAAGAAAAAGAAATGGTTAGATCTTCAAAGATCTAAGCAATGTTGGTTCCTGTTACTACATACAATGCACTCATATCAACTGTTCATAGTCCCTATCTAGGTAGGAGCAGTCAAGAACATAATCAGGAAAAGAAGTGAGATCATTCATTATTATCAAAAGTTTTATTGCTAACATATTTGTTTCATGTGTAGATGGGTTCTAACTCTAATAGGTATGTGCCCTTGACCGAGGCTGCCTTAAGGTTACGAGCCCGACATGCCTCTTAGAGTTAGAACCTTGTAATAACAGATCAAAAGAGCACATGTATACTTACTAAACAAAGTATGTTACAAGATTGAAGAAAAAACTAATCGAGGAATCAGATGTTACTGAACTATCAAATTGCACTGTGCAACAGTTATAAATCAGAGTAATAAAAGCATCAAAGGGACATATTAATTTATGAAACCTTTTCCTTTTTGCATTAGAATTATGTGCAATAGTTATAAATCAGATTGATAGAAGCATTAAAGGGACATAATTTTATCATTTTGAAACCTTTTGTTTTCAATTTCCAAGTGAACACAACTGCAATGTGCAACATTAAGACATCATCAACAAAAGAAACTCAAAGAGCTTTACATCGGGAAGATAGGATGGAGGAAAATTTGCAATCAGATTTCAAAGCAGTAAGATAGAAATATGCAATCAAATTTGCATAAGGGAGAGATGGCATCAACAGATGTATATGTTGCAATAGTTATAAATCAGATCAACAGAAACATCAAAGGGACAAGAATCATTCTTGAAACCTTTTGTTTTATACCCTTTTGGGACAACAATGAAGGCATCTCCAACTTATAGAGAAGGATTGAAATGACAGTAACAAAGTATTTTCAAACAACAATAGAAATGGTTGAAAAAACCTTATGAAGACCCCAGGAAATTGCAAGTATAGGTAAATAGGCATTTCTAGAATTTTTCTCAATGGCGGCTTTCTTTCAAAGAGGAAAAACCAGTCCACAAAAATGCAAGAGTAAATGGTGGTTAAGCAGAAAATTGTTCCAGGACATCAGCCCGATCAAACTTCAAGTTCTTTTTGCCACAGAATAAAAGGACACAGCCTGAAATGCTTCAAGTTCCAAAAAGAAATGGCTTAGATAACAACAGATAATAGTCACCATCACATTATTGATAAAACCCAAAACTCTCAGGAAAATGATTTGCAGATGCGGAAGAACATCGAAAGGAAAATAACCAACAGCATTTACGCCAGCAACAGTCGATATAAAAGCTGAAAACCACAGTAGAATGTAGTAACAAAAATGGCAGAGAGAGCACAACATAGAGATGTTGGTGGTTCATTACTCAGATTTCATCAAATATACAGCAAAGGGAAGCAATAAACACCTAACATCAAAAGGAGTAAGCGACTTATCCACAGCAGGGAGAATGCCCAGTCATCAACAACAAAGATTGCTCATTCTACATTACTGACAAAACCCAGAAAACACAACATTTTTAGAGATTCATATTTATGGAGTGTCCAATAACCAGCAGTAACCAGCAGAGAGGTATGAAATGGTGTTTCAAGATTCGACAAACATAGCACAAATGCGTCAAAAAGCCTCAATGTGGGCGGCACCAACAAAGAACAGAAATATCATGGTACTTGGTGAAGTCCATGTTCCTCATACTTGCAGCCACAGAAAAAAGAAATAATACTGCGGAACTTCTTTTTAAAAACCACAAAGAAGCTTAAGAAAGATCAAACCCTAGCAAAATCGAATGATTTGGACTTACCAGTAACCAACAGCAGCAGAACCTTAGTATTAGCTGTGCTTAGAAGCAGAGAAATTCTCTAATGGTAACTCCAAAATATCTCCAGCAAACCCTCATGGCGGCAGCTCCTCTTTGGAAATTGCAAGTTGTAAAAAATGAAAAGAATATGATGTGCTTTAGGGTTTGTATACCCTAATAGTTTTAGAGCTTTCCTTTATATTTTTGTTTTAATAAAACATATCTTCAATAATAAGGCCACGTAACCTTAAGGCTTTATGCCTTAGGTTAAATATGCTAAGATTATAGTATCCCTAATAACATGCTAAGTTAATAATATAAACATATTAAATTTTAAAATTTATGTTTATTTATTTTAAGTGGTTATTTAATGATAACTTATTTAATAAACATAAATTCTTTTTATGTTTGTTAATTAAGTTTTTATTATTATTACTTAAAAAAAATAATATAAAAGATAAATTTTAAAATTTAAGTTATGTTTTATTATTTATTTTGTATATTATTCTGGATACTATAGTGTTAGTAGTTGGTGATTATTATTAGACATATGCTATATTAAATCATAACTTGAAGAGGAAGTTGTGTCTTGACTGAAAGATTATTTTGGAGACGTGGCAATCCTTTTGTGCCAAATTGGGAGACTTTGTGTTAGGGTTGATGATTTGCTTGTTAAGTAGAACAAGTTTGGGGAGCTTCTTGGAGTTCTTTGAGGGGAACTTTGAGTTATCACCATTTACACACAGCAGAGGTTGAGTTTGAGGGACATTTGGCATCTTTTAGGGGTTTCTTGAGTCCTCTTTTGAATTGTTTTCTTCCAAATTCGAGTTCACCATTCCTATTTTGTAGGATCTGGATAGGAGATGGTGGGTGTTATATACTCCTCATTTAGAAGGACAGAGGGTTCAATTTTTTTGAAGAGCAGATATCTGCATTTGTGACTTCTGTCCTTGGCATTTTTCTCTTCATTTATCTGATCTATTCATGTGTTGATTCATTGTTCTGTTGCCTTTGAGAATAATAGATATATAGAGGACTTGTTTTGGAGAGCTATTCAGTTGCAGAGTTGGTGATTGATGATATTTTATGTGTTGTTTTATGACCTTAAATACTGTCTCATTTTTTGCATTCACAAGTAATAGTTTTGTTGTTCATAGGTTATGAGTTATACACCTTGTTGATAATTTCTGAATGTGACCTTTAAGAGTTTTCTCATGAAATATTTATATGAATAAGCAGTTCATTCAAAGGTTGTGTCCAGGTTGTATCAGTTTAAAGTTGTTCATTGTGTGAGGATAGAGCATTATTCTTCATTGCTTTTTGGTGTATCACCTCCTTTAAAAGTTCCATCTAAGTTGTTTTACTTTAAGTATTTCTTATCCTTTTTCCATCAAGTTTCCAGTTTTATCAGTTTAAGTGAAATACCAGATTATATCCAATAGGAACCAGCCTAGAACCCGAAGGTTCAGTCACACTTATAGTTTTCCCACAAGCTTGTGATTGTTCCCATGTTACTCCACAATCACTAAATTTTTAGAGCTTAGTATTTGGGTGCAAAATTTTGGAGATAATAGTTTTGGCATGCCTAGTTGGACACTTCCTACCAAGTCAAATATATTCTTGCTGTTTTGATATGCAGTCAGCAATTTATTTACCTGTGAAGAGGTTTTAGTTTGCATATCTTGGTGACCCTGTTTGTGCAAAGTTGAGGATCAGTGCTGTTCTATGAGAAAAGTTCAAACCAGAAGTTCAAAATCTTTTGAATAATTACAGTTAGAACCTCCGAAGAGAAGAGGAGAACTCTTTCAAGATCTTAGTCATCAGACTGAGCTAAGTCTTCAGTTCCTGAGTTGTAGATTTATAAAAGGAGAGAAAAGTCATCTGGATGTGAAAAATCAGGCATTCTGCAAGTCCAACTTGTAGAACCGGGTTTTCTGAGCTAGAAGTTTCTGTTGTTTCAACATTGACAACAAAAACTCCTGGTACATCATCAGTATCAATAGGTATTCCAACTTTTATACCTTCATTCTCAGCTGTTGTACCACCTGTTCATCCAACTCCAGTAGTAAATCGAATGGCTAGACAATTTGCATTTGTGCCTTTCAACCAAGGTAGCTCGTTAAATTTTCCCTAGCATCATGGTGTACCTTTGGCTGCATTGAGGGTTTATCTGATTTTATAGAAGACGGTCAAACTTTGGCAATTGACCACATAAGAGATGTGGCTACTCTATGTAATGTTCATCATATTACAGAGGAAGATGTGGCTACAAAGTTGTTGGCAGCATCTTTGAAAGGTAAAGCTTTAGAATGGTTCAGAACTTTGGCTGTAGCTTCAATTAATTCATGGGATGCATTTGGAGATTCCTTAACCAAGCATTTTGAGGATAAATTTGATCATTTATCCCTCGTGGAACAACTTACAACAATCAAGCGTGCACCTCAGGAACAAATGATGGATTTCAATAGCAGATTTCAAAAAACATGGAATAGAATTCCTGCTACGGTAAGACCTTCAGCAGATCATGTATTTCTTTACTTTTTGAAAAGCTTAAATAGTGACATATCTGTTATGATACAATCCATGGGTGGTGTTTCCTTACCTCAAGCTTTTTCTATTGCTGTTAGAGCTGAAAGTAGTCTTATCCAAGCAGGTATGATTGCACCCAGACCTCCAATGCCTATATTTCCCGATATTCAGCCTAACACGCCTTTAAATATACCACCATTTACCCCTTTACCATTTGTTCCCAGCTAGGAAATAGTGACTGCAGGTCCTTCTTAGGAGCTGCAAGACATTAAAAGCAGTCGGAAAAAGATTGAAAGCTTGCTGCAAACTTTTAGTAATGAGAGGGTAAACCTTAAAAAGAAGCAATTTCAAGCTAGGCAGCCTTACCAGCTCCAAAATCAAGCTGCAAACCAGTATCAACAGCCTAGCCAAAGCCAATATAAGGGTAACAAGCAGCCTTATCAAAGAAATGTTTCTGGTAATAGGTAGAATTTGAATCAAAGACCATTTAGACCTTATGCTCCTATACCCTTGAACATCGTGACAGATATAGTGCCTTCCCAGAATAACTATGCAGTTGATTATGAGTGGTGTTACCCTTGTAATCAATCCCACGATCAAGCTATATGTTCCCATGGTGTTATTAACCAAGCATTAATGGTACAAAATTCTTCAATCACACAGCCTGTACCTGAGGGTGATCTTGGTCAACAGCAAGATGCACCTCCTATTAATGCTACTTTTATGAATTGGCTAGGAGAGTATTTCATTGCAATAGATGGAGATGACCCTACACCTGTTGTCTACACCAGAACGAAAAAAAGAGTTCTAGATAGTGAAAATGTGGTAAAGAACAAGAATGTAGCAACCGCAGGGTCATCTACACCTCAAGTGCAATCAATACTGCAAGGAAATTCTCTCGTAGTCATTCAAGAGCAGCAGCAAGAACAGGTACAACCTGCTGTTCCCAAGGTTAAACAAAAGGTGCATGTTGTATTACCTTTTAATATTGTTGAGAATATGAAAAGAATGAATGTTTCTATCAGTATGCTCCAACCATAAATTGCCAACATCTGCCGAGCAACATCAAAATGCTCAATGGCTGTGGCAATCATGCTGTCATCCACCTTTACTTGCCCAACCAAATGATGTGGACCCTGAAATGTATTACTCCTTAAATATACACTGTGATATGAGGCTGTATCACCTCATGATAAGCAATATCATGTGTGCAATCATCAACGCACCCATCATTAACTAAGGTGCTGCTGCTATGTACCTCAATGGACGACTTAGAAGACACTATAGAAATTGCTGATTTGATAGTATCTCCACACACTTCTACCCCAAATGTATCTGAAAGTGCCTGCAAATCACGATCCTAGGACCTATTACCAACCAAAAGTTTTTCTGATTTATCTACCAAAGTCTGATTTGAAAAATCAGATTCATCATGACATGAATCCACATCACACAAAGCATCATTAGTACCCACTTCTTGAGTACTATCATGTGGGAACTCATTGGTACCATCCTGCACATGCGTCATCATTGCTATCCCATGTTGATGCAAAGTATCACTACTGCCATCAACGGTTGATGTCATATCATTGGCTTCCTCGTGATTACAAACTCCTATCACATGAGAGAATGATGAGACTTCATGTGATTGTCTTCAAACAAATTAGTAATGGCAACATGACTCTGTAGAAAATCTCCTTCATGATGTGTAGTCAAAACTCTAGTGGCTGCTCCACTACGTAAAGGATCAACTTTCATATCCACCTTTTGATCTTGGGCCTCCATTAGAGTTTCATAAGTATGAATAACATCACAAGAAACCTAATCTTCATGTAGCTGTTTGAATGCAACTGGTTTAACTTCGAACATCACTAGCTCCTCCCCAATCTGGAAGTCATCATAAAGTGTTTTGTGCTCAACATCTCCCTTAATGTAAGTCTGATTTTTAAACACCATGGGATCAACTGCATGTTGGTCACTAGCTGCTAAAAGCTCATTGTAAAGATTTTTAGATGCCCCACCTGTAGAGACCTCTTTTTTCTCTTCCTTTTTGTATTGTGATGTAGACCCCTTAAAAATGGATGTCATATACTGTGCTAAACTGTCTATGGTTGCCGGATTTGAAAGCAATTCATCCATCCTTTTTTGATTTTGCTTAATCTTCTCCAAGTTTTTCATTATGGCATTTGACTGTTTCCTGTAAATAATCATGCTATTCAATTGGTTTTCTTGTTTAATTGATTTCTAGGATTTTTCCATAACTGAAACAACTACAAGAGTGCTGGTCACTCAAAATCAAATGAGTGAGCTCAATGATTTCCACTCCGAACAAGATGGTGAGAAATCGCTTTGATACCACTAAGAATCCCTTGTGGTTCTAACTTTGACAAACACTGAATTGTTTCAAATTTTAGATGTTTGACATTTTGTCAAACACTTTGCATGCAAGATCTGATTCTTGTTTGGTCTTTGCAATTGTTAAACACTTTTTTTGATTTTTTTAAAATATATGGAATTCAAATAACAATGCTTGAAAAATAGACTAATTACAATGCAATTAATTATTAGCAACTCTACTACATTATTCCTCAATGAAAATATTTACAATGTCAAATACAATGCATGAGGAAATCTATTTAGAAATTATTGAAGAGAACCTGAGATTGGTCACATGCATCAAATGACACTTAAACTTTGTATCACTGCCTCTGAATGATCACTACATGACGCCAAAGCAAGATAATTAAACTAAAGGCACTCTACTTCCCCAACATGCTTGATCTTCTGTTAAATGCTGCCCAATTTGTCAGAACACAGTCTCTACAAACTGTCTGTCGTTGCTCTTAATACTAACGCAGCCTTCAAAATATGAAAGCCATCCTCCTTTCAAGGCTGCGGCTGCCTATGTTTGATGAACTACAACTGATTTGAATAAATTGTATGACTTGAAGATCTGTGATTTTAGATCACTGAGTTGTTGATTAGATATGTAAAATGATTAAATCAGTAATATGTTGTCATTGATGTCAACTAGTTTTGACAATACTTATCTTGTAAGTTACTATACCCAAACATCTGTAGAAAGAAGAAGAAAAGAGATGAAGAACAAATATATCTACATGAGGAAGATGGATATGACAGATGAGGATAAGGAATACATTGGGTAACTTATGAATGAGTCTATGACCTTATGTTATTGACTTGATTATGTTGCATTCATCTATGATGAAGGATAGAGCAAAAATGCACAAAGCAGTGTTGCTAGTTAAAGAAGCATTTCAGTTTACACTGACGCAGTGTAGTGTATACCGAGCACAGTATAAACCGAGCTTGTGTTCACCAACACATTTCTTTGTTAACCGAGCAGAAGAAAAGAACTAAATGACTAGCTTAGCCAATGGAAGTTGATGAGCTGTAAAGTGTTATGATTATGAAGTTGGAGATAATGTTTGTTACGAAGATCGACGGCTAACATAATTCGAAGAAGATCTAAGGGATTGAAATAAAACGTGTTACTGACACATCAACCAAGGAAGGTTAAAGTGGTAAAATCAACAAAGAAGATTAAGCGGCAAAATCTGATGGATGGAATTAAAACGGTTTACTTGTCTATTTAAGAGACTAGGGTTTTATTATGAAATTCATGCTAGAAGAAGGAGACTTCAGAGATATCGCGTGAACAAGCTTCATGCATGCCTGATCAGACTGGTTAAGGAGAACCGAACTGCAGAGATTATCGAGCGTCAGAAAGCTATAACCGAGCGACAGTAAGTTACTGAGTATTGATTGAAACAAAATTGATATATTGATCAGAGGATTTGAATGAGCTTAACATAGATCTGATAATCTGCAATTGAAGTTGTGTTGTAATCAGATCACCTGCTGTTACATTTTAACCATTGTAAACGGATAAATCTCTTAACAGAGTGGACTAGAAAGTCTTGTAATGTCATTCATAGAGTGTACATTTGTTATCCTGTCAACCCCATAGTGAATGCTGGTTGGACGATAACGGTTGGTCTAAAATCCTCTATCAAGGTCACACCTCACAGTGTGTTTGTGACCTTTAATAGGGTTGGGTCTTCACCGACCTCACTTCAGAAGAGTGAACAATTTTTGGGTTGCCGGTCACAGGTGGTTTTTTCCTTTACAGGGTTTCCACTTAAAATCTCGTGTTATGTGTTGACTGTGATGATTGTTTGTTGTCATACTTTACATGTTGCATATTGGATTTGATCGGTAATCACTATATGTTATTAACTGGTAATCAGTAAAAGCACAGACAAAATACTATTTTATGTTACTGAGCTGCAGAAGTTTTAGGAAATTGTTTTTGGATATACATTTTGTGACCGGGACTGTGGATAACTGATTCACCCCCCTCTCAGTTATTCTAACAATGTTTCCAAATGCAGCGCTTCTTGAAGTTGGAATCTGCAGTATAAATTATTCACCCAACCTTTGCAAACAATTCCTGCGATAAATTGGTAGGATTTCTACTCCAAAAATTGGACCCATTAATACGAAACATGACCTCTGCGTGAGGCCATCGATTTGCACAATTCACTGGCTACAATCAACCAATTCAAAGTGCTTGAACATCTGAGAATTATCAATTCTTTAGACCTTGGAATTTTAAAACCCTTATTCCAAACTCAACACACACAAATTCATCAAATAACAATGCATCATGAATGAATTTATTTCCTTTTGCCTTTGGCTTTTATAATTCCCAAGTAATAAATCAATCATGAGGCTTCATGAATATAGTTCTCATAACTTACAAGTGTATTTGCTTTTGTTGCATTTGAAATATAACATTTAATTATATTCCCCTCTTTTTGATGCACACATCAAAAATAAAAAGTATACTTTATTAAACACTTATATCTCCCTTTTAAATAACACTTTATCACTTTTTATAAAGTATACTTTTAAAACACCCTTTTAAGTGAAGTTCACTTAATTTATGAATGATATGCTTTTAATAACTAATTATTATTAAGGTATAACTTTAACAATAATTACAATGTTATAACTCCATCATTATTCATTATTTCTCAATTTTGATTGAACTTGAGAGTTAACCATTGTATCCATTGTGCATCCAATTGCCTTACTAAAAATAGTAAGGGTCCATCTCTGTCAACTCCTGACCTTCTATAAATAATAAATCCTTGATTACGTGATCAACAAAGATGCCTAGGGTCATCATTACAATTGAGGCCGGTCTAGGTGCCTTGCCAAATGTAGAAATGCTGGATAAATGACTTACTATAAATAGTAAGTGTACGAAACCGATCCAAACGAATAGAAAACCTACGAGGGTTAAATAATAGACTAATCCCACGAACTATGATGCTCACGAAAAATGTGGACATTACAACAAACCTCATTGATAACATATACAAGATATTCTTGGGTTATAGGGACCTCTACATTTACTGAGTGGGGCAAGTTAGGATTGTGAACATAACACCTTGCTGTCCTCTTGTTGCAGGAGATTGTTATTGGCATCCAATTACCTCTTCACTTCCAATTTGCATTGAAATGGGACTGTGGAACCCTTGTCCATATCAACCAATTTTTGTCCAACCACCAAATGTCTAGATCAATAATCTTTTGCTTATTGTTGCAGTCTTCTTCCTTCATGACAGTCTGATACATAGAGAGATTAGACTTACTGTCTGTCAGAAACATATGCAAAGCTTGATTTCACAACATGCACCTTTGGGAAATGATTTATTACACAAAAAGAACCTCCATACAAGATTTGAGGGTTTTCCACCATATAAACCAAAAATTATTACATTTTCTTGCTCTCAGGTTGCCCTAGTTGGGGTTACAGGGAACTTGCAATAAAAATGCAACATCTCTCTCTATAGACAATGGATTTGAGTGAGATGAAAAGAAAATTAAAGTAGATTCATAGATATTTCATTCCCAATAGGTCTTATATCAAGATATGAAATATACAGTCTGTACAATGTGTTGCAACAACCTGCAACCTCTTAAAAAACAGTTATATGGAACGACCTATGGTAAAATGGCCATAACTTTCTCAATACTCAATGGAATTTATTGTAACAAAGACCAAATAAAAGTAGATTCAATGCACTTTCAATTTCAAGTGGTCTCAGCTCATTTAATTCAACGCACAATCCATACCATGCGAATGAACAGGATTGTTAAAGGAACACACACAGAAAATTGCCCCAAAATGACTTCAAATTCTTATTACAACATTTAAAAACCCCTTAGGTCATGTATACAACGCATATTTAGCTATTACATTCAGTTTTGCCCCTCCAACTGACCTCTAATTGCCTTTTAACACTTTTTTAAAAAGTTGTCATTACAAGCATAAAATTGTCATTAACATTGACAACAAATGAACAACTTGTACATCTTTTACCCTATTGACTTGAAACTTTTTTAAATGATCCTATATGACTTCTAATGGTCCAAAATGACCTTATTTACATCAAACATCACAAAATAAGGCAAAAACCAACAATTTGAATCCCATAGGCATGAGGGTGCCCTTGCACCAATAGCCACCTTCATCCACCCATGTCTTACATTTGTCTCCCACTTGGCATTTGTTGGCCATCCACCCAAGGTTGCTCACACGTGTGAGAAACACATAACCCTTGCATGGCCAACTAGTCTTGCCTATTTGGAATCCACCTCATCAATCCAAATGAATCCTAGCGCTTCATTTTGAATTCAAATCTCAACCATCCATTTCCCTCCAAATCCTCTAAATAGGAGCCTCTCCGCAAGCATTTCATCAATCATTAATTGTGCATTGTTATTATGTTAAAATTGTTCTAGATCTTTAGTATTTTCCTTTTGAATCTAGTGTCCACTTAGCATTTCATTTCATAGTTAGCATTATATCATATTTTCTTAAAGATTCACATTCAACATCCATTAGTTTGCACTTAGATTTTCATTTAGAGTCCATCTTAGTTTCATTATCTATCCATCATTCATTTAGAAATCTATTGGGGGATAATATTGTTGTGTTTTGGAGAGCATTGTCCACATTATAAGTTCAAATGAGCACATCAATAGAGTAGGGTGCCTCCATTCTGCTCAATTAGAGGTATGAAAGGATTTTAGTTAGATTAGTGCTTTTGTTTTGATTTGTTTGCATTAATTAACCCCTCAAATTTTCTCATATACATACATATACATATGTACATACAAATATATGCATACATACACATATATATGTATGTATGCATATATATATATATATATATATATATATAGATGTATGTATGTATGTCTATATGTATACATCTACATACATACATACATAAACACATACATATATACATACATACATATGTATATATGTACACACACACACATCAACCCACTATGTTTAGGCAAGTAAACACATACAATCAACTCTAGAAGTTATGTCAGTGACAAATTAAAAGCAGAAGAAAGAAACAAAGATGGTTTTTAAAACATTTCTCTATCTGGAAATTATGGTGAAATATGTTCATTGAAATATAATCTCTAAGCATTAAAAAATCTATCTAAAGAATTACACACACACACACATGTGTGCACGTTGACGTGTATGCACGTATATAATTATACAACAAAATTCTCAATCCAATATGTTTAGTCAAGTAAACTATTAACTCCAAAAATATGTATTATGTATGTACATATCTACATATATATAATATATATGTATATATACATATATACATGCATGTATATATGTATGTATAGGAAAGGAAAGGTCTTTTTATAGTCCGGGATACCAACCATATGTTTTTGCATCTACATTGGTGACAACAATATGGGACTACCTTGTACTCCTTGCGGGAGGCACCTAACTGTGCTACAAACGAGGTGTACATACCCTACCCCCTAGTGAGATTTGAACTTGTGACCTCTTTTTCAAGAGTACAAGTTCTCCACCACTAGGCGTGTGTATATATATGTAGATGTGTGCATTATATATGTACATACATACATATTAATATAAACATGTATCTGTGTACATAGTTGAATCATATGATGAATTATATAGAATTTACTAACCTAAAAATTTACCATTTATATTTTACTTATTGAATTTGAATTGCTCCGTGAACTTGGATGCTTAATGTAGTTCCTGTGGCTTTCATTAAAGCTTGCTATACTGATCTTTTGGTATATTGACTCTTGGTTGCAGAGCCCTCGGTACAAAAAGTTAGAGATGCCAAAAATCTTGCCCTACAGTTGCAGCCTAATTTATGCATTGAGGGTCCTTTGCAGGTGAACAATTCCTTCAAATTTTTTTTTGCAATTTTTTTTGATTTTTATAGTTCTAGAATTTAAAATACTGAGATGAAAATAAGGATTGCCTTTCTTGTTTGCAGTATGATGCTGCTGTGAATTTGACAACAGCAAAAATAAAGCTCAAAGGACAAGAGAGTACAGTGGCTGGAAAGGTTTGTCTTTGTATATGACATTGAAATGATCTAGAGGTCCCCTTTTTCACATTTAAAAAAAATTAAAATGTATATCGACATTTTGGACATTACAGTAAATCTTTTTGATGACATGATTTAAAAATGATTTTTACTGATAATAAATACTAACCTAAATGATAACTCTGCATGTTTGTCAATTTCTTATTGCAGCAATAGTTTTCATATGTTCTTTTCTTCCCTAATACAATTATGTGTGTGTGTGTGTGTGTAGTCTATGTATCCCAGTATCTAGTTGTTTAGGATTATCATATATATAAATGTACTAATAGAACTGTAAATAATGAATCTATTATGAACAAAGCATAACTATCCCAAGAAGTATGCTTCTGATTTTAAAGTCTTCCAATCTATTAAGAGTAAATTGCTAATGGTTTTAATCCAATAAGAGCACATCTTTAAGGATATCTTCAACTATATTTTATTTTCACTTTATTCGCTCACAGTGAATACGTAAATAAATCATGTTACTCTACATTGTAGCATACATCGTTCTTACTTTCTATACCATTTCAAATTCTTCTTCTTTGTTCACTTCTGTTTATTATAAATACACATCTTGTTGTTGCACTTTTCTAGAAAATGCCATCCTTCTCAATTGATATCACCTTTGCGCTATTCTATCCATTTTTCACGTCCCTTATTTGTTAAGTCTAAATTCGAACCTTCACTTGAACCCACTATAATTTTTCTATGTTGCTTTGATTTTATCAAGTGTTTACCTTCGACTCATTGTATCCCTGCTCTCACACTTTTATGTGCATACTTGTAAAGAGCCTTGCTGGGTCTATGCTGGACACTTTTTTTTGTATATTTGTTTTGCATTTTTTTTTTGTTTTTGAACATTTATATATATGTTTTTTTAAATCTTCAAATAAATATAACTGATATCAAATGCTTGAACCGAATTGAAATGCAATAATTCAAATCTCAGATTTTTATTTGCAATTTCTCACAATGCTTGCTTCTCTAAATTTTAAACAAATATATCCTATCGTCAAATGTAATTAACTAACCACGTGCACCTTGGAAGAAGCGTGACTGCTTGACTAAACAAATTGCAGCCCCTTGGTTATTGACACCAGCAATTTATTCATGGTCTCCTTTGCATCAAAGTCCTTGCGTAGCAATGTGAGAAGCTTAGATTTGGACGGAAGCCTTCCCCAACACTAAAACGCAGCTGAAACATTAAATGCGCACACTTCCAATGAAATTGCAGCCACCTTGCAAATGCCGTACGGACTCCATATTCAACCTATAATGATCAGAAATTTACACAATTCATTGGCAATGAATCCAATTCGAAGTGCATAGGCTCAAGAAGAATTTCTCAATTCCTTAACTACTCCAAACCCTTGTTGTTTTCCTCTTCCCAAATTTCAATTTTTTTAATCATGGATGCATAATAGATGATTTTCGAAAATCCTTCAAAGCTTTTAATAAGCATTTAAAAATGATGGCTTCTTCAATACAGCAAAAGCTCAAAAGCTTCAAGCTTACACTTTTCACTTAAAAAGATTCAAGCTTACACCATTCAATTAGAACAATAAAACTAATAAGTTATTAATTAAGCTAAGCTTAATTAATAACTCCATATGCAAATAGCTTAATAAAATGCTCCTGACACTCAGCTCCCTGAGCCTCCACTACATTGCCAAAATAGCAACCACCCAAAAATAGACTTACTACAAATAGCAAGTCTAACACAGAGACCCTCAAATCCAACTGTCAGCTCACGAGGGTCGCGATGATGAATTGACCAAAACATCCTCCTGAACCTTGCTAAAACGGGGACATCACAATACTCTACGTGCCTAAAACTGATCTTACTGACATTTTACTTTTTCAAAACTTGTAGGCACATTAACCTCCCAAATTTAGTTGGGGGCGGCCCAACTTAAGTACTTGTCAAGGATCACTTGAAGGTAATTTTGATGGCTACGTTTTCTCTTCCCTTGTGTTCCGTCTTTTGTCCTTCAACCTTCTTATCACTCTCATCTTCCTCCACATTATTTTTCTTGCTCCATGTCTATCCCTTATAGTTCTCTTCTATGATAAACATCATTTCTAGTTCAATGGTGTTTTTTTCTGTCACCTATATTCTGCATATTATCGATTGGTATGGGATGTCCTTTTTTGGAAATGAATTTTAAGGAAAATCAATCTTGGTCGTTCATTGTGATTGGGGCTCCTATATAAACCCCACCTCCCTCATTTGTAAAGTGGGACTTGTTGGAGAATTGTTGCTAAGATAATGCTAAATTTTCTCTACTTTTCATTGTTGTGCCTTGCATGGTGAATTGTTGTGATCAAGTTTGTATTATTGCATGGTGATCCACATTCCTCACTTAGATTAGGATTTCATTTCATGTTGTTTAGAAGTAGTTAGTTGGATGAAAGTAATTGTGGATGTTTACTTGATTGACTCGACAAATCCGGGCCACTAGCCTCTTGCTGATGGTAGGAGTACCTTGTGTGGTAGGCCGATGAATCAAAGCACCTAATTTCAATTGATATTGAATCTTTAGTTTGCATCCATTTGATGGGATTGAAGAGGAGATATTGATTTGAAAACCATTCGAGTGTTCCTTAGAAGCTTGCACTAGATGGGTGGAGTTGCTGGCGAGATCGCATCTAGTATAGTCCAAGTCCATCCACGATTCCTTGCATTCATAGTAAGAAGTAGAAGTAGCAATAGAAGTTAGGTTTAAGTTTGAATTGAAGTGGAAAGGTTGGAAAATCAAACCATATTTTCATTGCACATTGTAAAGAAAAATCCTTAGAAGTGCATTATTGACAAATCTTGAATGAACCGGCGTAAGTCCCCTTAGTGATCTAGAAGATCACATCATTTCAACTGAGCGAGTATCCACAGTAAAAGAACCTTGAACTCACCTTATGATCTTACTTTGCAGGCTTAGCATAAGAATTGACCTTATATCAAGAGAGAGTTGAATATTTAATGTTTCACTCTGAAATATTGAGTGTTTGATTCTGCATTTTGTAGTGGACTAAAACTCACATCATGCCTTAGTGGTTTAGTTTTCTTTAGATTTGGTTGTCTTAGGTTTGTTTGTTGTAGTTTAGGTGTCCTTTCTTTAGTAGGTTAGGTTTGAGAGGGATCCCATTTGTGACAAGGGTGATGTTTTCTTATCACACTCTGGTGTTCTCCCAATAGTTGTGTTCAGATTATTTCCCAGATATCTCTCTGTGAAGATCTCTTGAATTGGAGATTGTTCCTAGTAACCTCATCATGCGAAAAGGATTTGTACTAAATTTGGAATGGAGTCATTCATTGTGTCTGGGGTACCTGAATCTTTTAGTTACAACATTTTACTCACATTTAATTGCTTCGAGTTCTTTGGAAGTTCTTAAGGTGAAGTTGGAATTAGTAAAAATTATACGCCTGCTTCAGTGCCACTGTGGTTTCTCCGAACCCATTATAAGCTTTCACTGCTTATGGGCCAAAATGAAAATTCAAAAGAGAAAAGTGGTATCAAAAGAAGAAAAGCAAAGATAAAAAGTAAAAAAATGAGAAAAGTAAAAGAAAGTCAAGGCATTTTGGCTCTGGGTGTGCGAATATCTCTACCGGTGCTCTAAAATTAATCACTAAAGGTAGAGCAATGTTCGTGGTGGATTACATCAATAACCTCGTCGGGGCTATGGACGCTTGATTGGCAGCGAGGCTCTATCCAGGATGCTTTTGGAATATGGATATAAAAATAGCTAAGTTGAATGGATCTAAGAAGTTTTCAATGTTCTTGTAGAGCGGGGAATAAATGCACTTGCACACATGTGGGTAAC
Organism: Chamaecyparis obtusa; assembly: GCA_027943335.1. NCBI lineage: Eukaryota > Viridiplantae > Streptophyta > Pinopsida > Cupressales > Cupressaceae > Chamaecyparis > Chamaecyparis obtusa. The sequence goes on along the minus strand of BSBK01003688.1, from coordinate 2,091,686 downwards.
TAATGATTAAGGTTCTTATCTCAATTCATGGTCTTTCTTCCATTTTGAGTGCATTTCCTAGTCATTTGATAGGTCAAAAGGGAATTAATTGAAGGTTCTTGGTTCAAAGCAAGTTTTATCCTTGAAATGTTCAAGAACATTTCTTTGGGTGGGTGCTAGATCTTGTGAGGTTTTCACACCATCACCCCATTGCAATTGCGGACCCCCTCTTTTGCTCGTAGTTGTTAGGTTCGACAAATTTTGGCATTACATTTGGCAATCTAGTGCTTTAAAAGATTGAGGGGTGGTATTAAAATCAAGTAGCCAGGTTGTGATTTTAAAGTGGGAACATTAAAAATAAAGTCTGTCGGGGTCATGTTATATTGGGTTGAATGTAAAATTCTAAGTGTATTTAAATTTTGGCTAGTCAATTAGTTCAAAATTTCATATAAAGGCATATTCCATGCATAAGGGCCTTAAAACCCTTATAAAAATTGATTTTTCACGTTAAAGGTCAAAATCCTAAGGAAAATCAAATTTTCTTTATAAAAATACACAAAATTTGGATTATACATGAATTTCCCTTCATATTTTGATTAGAATCCGGACTACACATGAATTTCCCTTCATTAATTGGCTTTTTCCTAATAAAATCTAAGTGTTGGGGTTTAAATCCAAGCATACTATGAATTTCCACCACTTTGGATGAATCTTGCTTGAAAATTTTCTGTGTTTGAAAAATCTAGACTAGGGGCGATTTTCCCCCAAGGGTGAGCTTGAAAATTTTTCGAAGTTTGGAAATTGTCCAGACTAGGGTCGTTTTTCCCTTGGAGAAAGTTGGGAACTTGGAAAATTTTCGAAGTCTGGAAAGTGTCGAGACAGGGGTTGTTTTTCCCCAAGACTGAATGCGTACACTGAAAATTTTTCTAAGTCTGGAAATTGTCCAGACTAGGGTCGTTTTTCCCTTGGAGAAAGTTGGGAACTTAGAAAATTTTCTAAGTTTGGAAAGTGTCCCGACCGGGGTTGTTTTTCTCCCAAGATTGAATGCATACACTGAAAAGTTTTCTATGCCTGGAAATTGTCCAAACTAGGGTTGTTTTTCCCTTGGAGAAAGTTGGGAACTTGAAAAATTTTCTAAGTCTGAAAATTGTCCAGACCAAGGTTGATTTTCCCTTGGATTGGATAGAGAAACTAAAAATTTGTTGAAGTGTTGGAATAGTCCAAGCTAAGGTCGTTTTCCCCCTACAAGGCAAGAGTGGACTCCAATTTTTTTCTGTGTCAAATTAGTCCAAGCATGGGTCGTTTTTCCCTTGAGGGCTAACATTGAAGATATGCGAATTTTTTCTAAGTGTTGGAGATGTACGAACATATCATGTTTTTCCCCTCAAGAGGAGTATGGAATGTGGAAAATTTTCTAAGTATGAGAACTATCTAGACTAGGGTCGAATTTCTCTAAGGGCCAAATTGTGAAATTTTTCTTAGTGTCAAATTTGTCCATACCAGGGTCGAATTTCTCTTTGAGGGCCAAATTGTGAAATTTTTCTTAGTGTCGAATTTGTCCATACTAGGGTCGATTTCCCCCCTTTTGATAGCAAAGCAAGATCAAATTTTTTTTTTAAGTATAAAGGGGAGTTTTACCCAAACTTTGATCGATTTTGCCTGCCTAGCATGAATGGAGTTGGAGTTTGGACATGGTTGCAAGCATGGATCGATTTTCCCCATTATGGCAGAATTTTATTATTTAATTAAAGTTAATGTGGGAAATCAATAAAGTCAAAGTGGAACCTTCTAGAAGGTGGTAAATATTTTATCTCACATTGCTTGTGGAAAGCAAATACGAGGCAAAAACAAGTATAAAAGGAGGGGTGCTGTTGTAATAAACATGAATAACTTTGGAAGACAAAGGCAAGGCAAGCTGAAATTTGAAGCAAGACTCCATGAGAAGCAACTTCATCCTTGAATTGTTCCACTTCTTCCAACTTCTCCTTCCATCCATGGCTGATTGCAAGTACTAAGGCAACTTTTTCTAAGGCATTGGAGGACATTAGAAGGCCAAAGGCAAGGAATTATTAGTCCAAAATCTGCAAACTTATGAGATTGACAATTTTTTTAGAAATTCATGGAAATTTTTCCAAGTGCCCAAATTGCCAAGCACTCATTCTAAATCAGTCCCCCATCCTCGGGCATCGATTTGGAGGCCATTAGAGGGCTAAATCTTAGGTATGCATGCCTAGATTTGAAAACTTCAAGAACAGGGGCGATTTTTTAAAAATTCATATAAAATAATTTAAGGGCCAAGGCTGCCCAAATTTGTTTGCCGAGTCTTCCTTGACCAAATACCAACCTTTTGCAACCATTTCCAGTCACTGGGAGGTTAAGGTAAGGCTGCTATGAGCGAAAATATGAAAACAACTTCTGAGAATTGTTATTTTTGTCAAATCTGGGTTTATCTTTTTTAATTGCAGTCTGATCCCAATCATATTGCAGGCCTTTTGGGCATCATTTGGCACAATTTTGCAACCATTCTAAAGTCTCAAGACACAAGTTTCAGATCCAGGTTTGCAGACTTCTATAACATGGGCGATTTTTAAGAAAATCCTCATAATTCACCTTTTCATCCAATCACAAAAGAAGTTGTTGCCGAGTCATTGGGAAGTTATTTTGCATCTAAATCATCAAGGTTGAGGACTGAATTCACCTAGATTAAGGTAAGTTGCAGACATGTACTCAAAAAATCAGAATTATGACAAAGGGTTTTTATCCAAGCTAAATTAGTTCATGCCTTCATTAAACTCATGAGTGCTGATTGGGTCTTGTTTGGATTGGTGTTTGGACTAATATTTGGATGATTTTCAGACCTATCCATGGATTGTCTTCAAAAAACCAGAACTTTGCTACGGTCTGATTTTATTATTTTAAGTAATGGATTATTGTTCTAACACATGGATAAGTGCAAACTTAGGTTCCGAACTCTCAGTTCAATCATTGTTCATGAAATTTAAGCATTGTTTGGATTAATTATAACTCATTTTCAGACTTGTCCTCAGAAAATTTTAAGTCAAGATTGGATTTTGTGCATGGATTGCTTCACAATTTTAACTCATAGTGTGCATATGAATCCATGGATCCTGATGTGTGCAGACTTAGTGAAATGTTAGGACTTATTATGATTCATTTTCAGACTTATCATAAGGTATCTTCAAAAAATCAGAATTCTCCCTTTATTGGTAGAAGTCTGATTTTATCATTCAAGTGGTTAAGTTTGACCATTTTATTATCCTAAGATTCTCCTCCAAATTCTTATTCAATTCACAACCTTATTTGGATAGAAATTTTGTATTCATTGCATTGAATTCAAGGACTAATTCAAGGATTTAAAAGTCTGAAATTTATTATTTCGTTTAAGTCCTGTAAGACCATACTAACTTTGAGCTTTGTACCAGGAATCATGTCCAGATCAAAGGCAGGGATAGTTGGAAGGAAATGAAGACAAACTCGAGCTCAAGGCCAAGGATAGCAATGAAAGAAGACTAACTTAAATAGTCAAGATCAAAGGAAGACATCACTTCAAGATCGTGCACTTCAAAGCTGAGACAAAGGAAAGAAAATTCAAGGATCTAGATCAAGCCTTCATCAAGCAAGGATATGAGACAAGTTTGGATTTAAAGGAGTCCGTGGACAAGTTCAAGGATTCAATACAAGGACACTGGTATGTCCCTATGCAAGTCAACTTTCACTTGATTAGATGCTCGAAGAATAAGGACTATCTTACAGAGAGATCAATTTGTTCCTATTCACATCAATTTTTCATAAGGATCAAGCAAATACACCAAGGAATTTTTGAGGATGATTCTAACACCAAAGTTAGCAGTGGAACATGGAGAAGGACATAGAGAAAGAAAGAGTTAGCATTGGAATTTTTGAGGTCTAGAAAAAAAAAGAGTTCAACGACAAGATTCCCATCAAGGGAATGATCCTAATGATGATCAAGTCATCCAAGGAAATGAATCGACAAAGATTTAATATGCCAAGAAAGATGTTCATCTGTTGAAGGGATTTCCAAAAGGATCAAGTTCGAAGGACGAAGAAGAATTCCAACAATGAAGGTGGAAATACCAAGGGTTCAAGCATTATTGTAATGTCCCCTTTTTAGCGTGACCACGACTATGGATGGATTAGCCTATCATGTGACCCTCATAGGCTAATGGGGATAGACAGATGGTCTCTTTTAGTGGGCATCTACTTCAGGATTCAATATGCTTTCGTTTTGCATCATTTGGACTTCATTTGCTATAGTTTTGCCACGTTTACTATTTATAGTAAGCCTGATATTGTTCGAGAAGGACCCTTTCTATTTTTGGAAAATGCATTTGGTCACATGTGGAAATAATAGGTGTGACTCCTGTTTCAGACGACATATTTAAAGGATAAATGTTTTGGGAGTTATTATTATTTTAGTGGCCAAATTATTATTAAATCATTAAATGGCTTATTATAAGGTTATAATTTAACTTTATAATTTCACTTAAGTTGAGGGTTGAGTCATCATTGGAAGGGGCCATTTATTCAATTAACTCATGGAAGCCTAAGCCAAGGTATTAATAAAAATATTGGAGTAAATGAATTATTAAAAGAAAAAAAGTAATCTTTTATCCCACAATGGTAAGGAATGTGTTTGAGCTCTCACAAGAAAGAATAAAAAGGGACTTAAGAGCTCATTCTCATATATGGAATTGATTATTTTTGTGCTTTGATACTTGGTGAATTTTATGAGTTTCTCTAGCAAGGGTTCCAAAGAGCCATTGCAAGTTTAGAGGCCATTATTACTTTGCTTTGAGGTGCTGAAAGATTGCATTGAAATTGCTGGTTGTGCTAGGCATTGTTCTACATCAACCTTTCAGAGGTTTGTGCATTTACAAGGGTCTTATTTGATCATTTGGGGATCAATTTGAAGACATTTAATTGCAGATTGAAAGAGTTTCGTAAGAAGTCATTATCCAAAGTGTTAGGAATATAGGATGAATAGGTAAGTGAATAATCTGCTCTTGTTGATGGACTGAGGAATGCAATGGCCTTTGTGATTGATTGATTCCTCATTCCAATCAAGCATATATATTATACAAAGGGTTAGCAACTTGGAGGATCATGACTCTTCATGATGTCCATTAATTACTAACTAATATGATTAGTTTACTTAACATCTCTTACTATATTTCAACACTCCCTCTTAGTAAAAGAAGATTTAAGTCAAACTCTCAGTCATGACAATTTAAAACCAACAACTCAATGCTGTCTAGCCATGAACATAATATTTGATACAATTCGGAATACATCATGACAATTTTAAACCAACAACCTAATGTTGTCTAGCCATGAACATAATACAGTCCGGAAAACATCATGACAATTTGAAACCAACAACTTAATGTTGTCTACCCATGAACATAATACAGTCCGGAACACATCATGACAATTTGAAACCAACAACTTAATGTTGTCTAGCCGTGAACATAATACAGTCCGGAACACATCATGACAATTTGAAACCAACAACTTAATGTTGTCTAGCCATGATATGGTTATTACACAACAAGTAATAACATGGTGTTCAAGATATCTGGCACAATCCAGGACAACCCTGTTCGGGTGTCAATCTTGAAGCTTGGTTAACTATTGTCAAGATTGTCACCTTGAAATAGTAACCCTAATTATTTACACAGAAGATCGTCATCTTCTATGAACACAAAATGAATGGACCCATAAAGTCACCTTGACTCTTGTCAGAGGGTAGATCCACCATGGCTCATCCCAGAGAGTGGAAACCAAGACTTCTACCTTAGACTTGTCTATCAAAGACAAGAATCATTTAAAATACAAAATGATGGATCATTGAAGCTGAAACCTTCTTTTCAGCTAAGGATTTACTCCTCAACATACCAAGGTTATCTGAAAGTACACAATCTCCTTTCTAGCAAGGGATTTGGTGAGAATATCAGTCGTTTGTTCTCCACTGAATTATGAGCTTACAAAGTATACACCATCTTGACATGGTACACTCCCTCTGAATTTGTATGACCAATATCATGGGGTGCCAACTTAATTTGATCTTCTAGCTTCTCCCTCTGACATATAGCCTTCTCTCGTGATAATAATCATAATTCTCTGCTAAAATTTCTTGATTACTAGAGAATCAACAAAATATGGTCTACTCCCTTTGAATAAAGATCCTCGAATGCCTACTGATGGAGATCCTTTAACTTCTCCCTCTGTCACGAAGGCATACCCTGTTTATATAATCAACTCAGTGTTACTGCAGGATGTCACTTCATACCTTCCTTCCTGAGAGAACTAATACGAATAATCTGAATAGTCATAAGGTTACATTGGCTAGCATAAGATGCATTTTGATCTTTTCCAAGGCCACAACAAGAACACTCCCTCTTGGACTTGAGGGAAGATAATAAAGACCTCTAGTATGATGTTTATCTCAATGAGCTGTAGTGTCATGATGTATGGAATGCCTTAATCAGGGATTCTATCCACGTGCATCTCATAGGCGATTCTATCCACAAGTTCCCACTACTATAATCTCAAAATTATTTTACCTTCAATTGTGGACTCCCTCTCAATCAATATGATCAAGTTTGTCCAAGTTGACTGAATCATCTGTTTCCTTAGAGGCTAAATTTCGCCAACTTCTTGACATTTCTGAAGATGCCAGAGATAGATTATGAATATAAACTATCCCGAACATAAAAATGATAGAAACATACAAAATTTATTTTAATGAATTACAACTGAAAATTCATATGGATTAATAAAACATGAGATACTTATCTTTTCAAATATTTCCAAGTATTTTCGTTTCGCAAGGTGAGTCCATTAATATGATACTCGTACCCATCATCTTTCTTCATAACATATCGATTTCATTCTGATCCGTATGTTAATTTTCTTCTTTACTAATCACATCTCATAACTAAGGGACAATCATCTTGAACAGCGTGTCAATGGCCATCAAAGTATATCAAATCATTATGTAAAAACTGCTACGAAAACAGTAACTGACAAGGTTGTAGGTTCGAAACTACAGGAGATGTTGACATTTTAGGAATTTAAAATCCAGTGCTCAAGGGTTGTCAATTAGAATCCTTAACACAATAGCTACATAATCATATCTAATTCGTGCCTTTTCACAATACATCAACATGTGCACATTTGTTATAATCACACTCCACAAATTCTATTCGCTGTCAACTTGAGGCATAACAACATTGATTATACTTGTGTTGCTACTAATCATCGATATATTTAAATCAATATAATTAAGAGATTCCCTGCTGCTTTACTGATTTCTTCAGCTTATCATTAAACCATCGATTAGTTAATTCATCCCATTTGTATTGATAATCTTTCTTTCCATCGATACTTATCAAGGTGCGTAGTCGATATTGTTCTATTCCTTATATGCCTTAATCATTCTTTTGTGATCGACATATTAATTATTCAAATCGCAATTCCTCTCAATGATAGATAGAAATGTTCTCCATACTAATATATGCGTCTTCATCTAATACGTAGCTCCAAACACTGTTATTAATGGCGGAATTCATAGAATATTCATTGGCTATGCACTATATCGATACATACAGCTTTAGTTACTTCCATCGCATGTCTTCATGTTCCCTTCATTGTTGATTGGATGGTCCCCTTTAACTGTTGACCGGATTATATTTATGCTGACCAGACCATTATTTTTTTTCTTTTCTATTCTCCCCTGACTGCTCTATTTGACTGAATAGATATGGTCCTTTCTGACTATGATTAGTGGATCTTAATTTATGAATCATTAGAATATGTTGAATAGTCTGATCTGAATAAGCCAAAAGACTAATTATGTGTTTATTGATGTGAGTAGGGCCTGATATTTAAAGACTTTCAATGATTATATCTAACTAGACTTTGAAATATTTTATGTTCCTTCCCCCCCTCTTAAGAGAGAAGAGCCCCCTTCTTATACTCATTGATGAATGTGATAATATACGATGTCAAAAGACACGTCCCTTAAACACCTTTCTTTTCTCAGTGCTAATACCTTTCTTGTTATTGCTTCTACTAATAATCGCAACTGTTATAGATTATATTAAATAGCAACCATTTGTCTTAATTAACATTGATAACTAATTATGTTTTTGCCACGTCGATTCTTATTACGTCTAGTCATCGCATGGATATATACCAATTGTTGATCCTTCTCAATTACCTCTGCGACCAATGATATAGATTAGTGTAATTAATTGAATGATGTGTTAAGTTGGACTTGTATTGGAGACATTTCCGTAATTGATTAGTTTGCTGTCGTCATTCATAAAATCGCCATTATTGACCATTGCTGATAATCTTCTCAAAACAACAGTGGCTAGATATTATTTGTCCATAGTAATCATTTATTACTCTTGGCAATGGTTCGATGAGAAGTCCCTGACAACTTCAGGAAGTCTCGTATTCTTCAAATAACCATTTTCCAATTGCTCAATGATCTCAAACTTAATTTGCTACCACTCCTCCGTACATAATGTTCGATTATTCTTTAATATGTATTCCGCTATCAATTCCTTCATTGCCGCCTATGGCTACTGCTTCCATGGACGTTCATTCCTTTTTTTTTTCATGACCGTAATGAAAGTGTATTTTATATATTTTTCTTATTTCACGATCATCCTCTATTTGATATAGTATCTTGATTATAATTGCCGACTTCTATCTTGTCTTGTCTGACAACTGCAGACGTTGTTCATATTTATTTTCAACGAGTTGCTGACAAAGATAACTCTAATATTCCCCTCGTTCAATAGATTAATTACGGTGAATTTCAATGCTCTGATTATCTTATCCAGTTCTGTATAAACAATGTCTTCACGGTACCGTGTTGATATTCCAATCGTTTACAAGTCAGAGATATGACTTCTGATTTAGACTTTGCTTGATAATGAACATATGCGATTATCTATTCAAACACTGAACAGAAAATGCAAAGCAATTGGAGATGTCGAATCTCATCTGTATGTATTGGCATTTAGTAATTTTCCAATCCCATTACTAAGCGGGTCTGATATATGTTTCTTATATCAGATTTAGACCCTCATCCATCTGTTCGATAAAAAGTCTTTCATTCCCATATATTGAAATTCTATGTTCCTCAGAATGCAGACATATTCAATTGTATTTCCATATGAATTTACTTGACTGTCTATCTAAGGCTGATTCCCTTCCGAACTGCTCGTTGGATGAGAGGTTCTTGATCGATGTCGACCTCATATCTCTGATGATACCCATTGCTTATTGGATGGTCTACCTTCAAGCTATTAGGCTTTATAGAAGGAACTTGGCTCTGATACCATGTTAGCAATATAGGATGAATAGGGAAGTGAATAATCTGCTCTTGTTGATGGACTGAGGAATGCAATGGCCTTTGTGATTGATTGATTCCTCATTCCAATCAAGCATATATATTATACAAAGGGTTAGCAACTCGGAGGATCATGACTCTTCATGATGTCCAGTAATTACTAACTAATATGATTAGTTTACTTAACATCTCTTAACTGATATGATTAGTTTACTTAACATCTCTTACTATATTTCAACACAAAGAAGCTGCCATAATAAACATAGAGGCTGCATTATCTTTTAAGGAGCAGAAATTATACATTTTCAGATCTGAATAAACATTCAATAATCTGAAAAATAGCTACAATAGTCACCATTTGTGCCCAAATTTACAAATAAATGGTGAATTCGTCATTCTGAGTATGAATCTTTGCAAAGTATTGTTGTACTTGTCATATGGTTGTATATTTTGAACTGTTGGGTAAAAATATAAATACATTACATTTGTAACAGAAGTGACATAATTCGCATTAATTGGTTATATTTCATCAAACTTGCAATTTGCTTCATTTGTATAACTTTCACATTGCAAAAACTTTCAAAATTCAAGAAAACATCATCAATTGCATTGGTTAGAACTATTGGGGTTCTTACAGTGGTATCAGATCTTGTATCCTGCTATCCTGTGGGGTTTGGAAATCTTGAGTTCCCAAGTTTGATTTGTGAGTGATCAACACTCTTGTTTTATTTCAGTCATGGATAAATACAGAAAACCAAATAAATATGGGAACCAGTCTAGCAAAGTGTCATGTTACAGGAAACAAACAAGTGCCTTGGAAAATGAAATGGAGAAAACCCAACTTACAGATCTGGCCATTGTTGACAGGGCAACTAGTTTTATGGTTTCCTTCTTCAGGAAGTCTTCCTCACGAAGATTGCAAGAAGAGAAACGAGATGTTCTCCTAGGCGAGACATCTAGGAATCTTCATGATGAGTTTTTAGCAACCACTGATCATTGTAGACATGATCCTGTTCTTAGTAGGACAACCACTAGTTCTAGTTGTACACATGATGTTGGAGACTCTTTACAAAGACATGTGGATGTGCCTGTCTTGTTGGTAGATAGTGGTATTGAGTTTCAGCATCCCAAGCCTATTAAAGTTAGTGACACAGGGTCTGATTTGGAGGACAACAATCCTTTATGTGAGCCTGTTGTTGATGCCATGGCTAGTGTGAGAGTGGAGGATGTTGTAGATACCACTATGGATTCTGACACCATAGATGATGGTGTTATATTTGAGGACTGCGAGGAGTATATGAGCTCTAATAGCTCTGATGTTTATGACAACAGTCGCAGTGTAGGAGACAATAGTCTTTTCCTGTATTGAGGATGTGAGCATGGAGCTACCCAGTGATGACACTCATGATGAGAGTGTTACAGATGAGTCAGGTGACATAGATTCATGCCACAGTGTAGGTGATTCGTGGGATGACATTAAGTCATGTATGCAGCTAGAGATAGCAAAGGGGTTTCAGATAGATATTGATACTAGCATCGTTGATACCTCTGATGTTGAGAGTGAGGATGATGGGTGTTGTAGTGTCTCTGGTTTTTTATATCAAACTTTGGGTGTGGACTCAGCGTTGTCATCCGATGGTGGTGTGTTCCAGGATTCTTTGTTACAGGGACTCATAGATGAGGATGGGGAAGGATACAAGTGGCAGGAGTTTGTTACAGCCAGGGCTTCCACTTCTTCAGATGAGGTTACTTTTTTGATGACTCTACTTGCAGCGAATCATGCTTGATTTATCAGACGTTGGGGGAGGACTCTGAGTTGTTAGTGAGTGAGGATGGGTCCCAGGATCTAGATTGTCAGGTGGTTGCAGAGGACGAGGTAGCTGAGGATTGTGATGAGTTTGATTCAGCAACAGCTTCCTTGGGGGTAGATGAGGATGAGTCTGATGTCAGTACTCAGTTTGTAGATGTGTGCTCGGATGACAGTACACAGAGATATGGTGATCTTGAGGGGAGTTTGTTAGATGTAGCTTCCTTCCATAGTGTGGACAGTGCAGTTGACATTGTACATAGGAGGCCCGTTGTGCAGAGTCATGTGACTAGCCAGTTGAGTGTTGGTGACAGAGATATTACTTCTACTCTCGAGAATTTTGATGCCACTCGTAAGTTGTTGGTTGTTTATGGTTGGTGTGCTCCTATGACGGATGAGCACAGTGGTGGTTACCTTTCCTTGACAAAGATTCATTCTTTGCATGAGGCTGTCAGGATTATTTACAGTTGGTAGCCGTCCGAGATCACCTAGTTGAGTGGGGGAGTACGGCATACGAGGCATTGAGTGGGCTTACTCAGGAGCTCACATCGACTTCTGAGGCTTTAGAGGGCACTCAGTGGGCTCTTTAGGAGTCGTAGTTGCAGTTGGGAGAGGTGACTATGGTGTTGGAGCAGATTCAGTCTTTTCCATCCATAGACACAGTTCAGTTGCATATAGTAATGGTTGGTGGTGAGTCAGCTTCCACAGTTAGCAGTGATGGATGTGTTGGGGACATGGTTACATCCATCCTTGATATAGTTGCAGTAGTTACAGATTAGATGAGTACATCAGTGGAGGACTAGAGAGAGCTTCTTGTTGTATCAGGTCCTCTAGTAGTTAGCACACTGACAGATGATGCGGAACAGGTTATTGAGAGTCCTAATGTGATAGTAGTGGATTCTTTAGAGAGTTGTGTGTCAGTTCCTGACACTACTACCTCTTTTTCACAGGACTTGGATAGGGTATCATCTAATTTGGAGACGATCTTTCATGGAGATTTGTTTCCTTCTTCTAGAAGAAAATCTATTACTTCATCTCATATAGTTGATAGCGTTAGACAGTCGGTAGTGCCACAGTTTCAGAGGGATCAGCTGTGGGTTGCAGGGGAGCAGGTTGATGCTTCTTCATATAATTTCTACTGCACAAAGTCATTTATGGAGTATCTGCTTGAGAGTCTGTAATGTCCCCGTTTTTAGACTTATGGGATTAGCTTGGTTGAGCAGCCTTCACAGGCTAATCAGGCGATTAGAGGGGGTCAGATGGTGGAGCCAGTGTTGGGATTCCATTCTGGAGGTTCAAATTATCAGGTCTGCTCTTCGTTCGGGTCATTTTGGTCAACTTACTATTTTTAGTAAGTGGTATTTGGGGTATGGCCAGGATTAGCAGGGAGTCTGCACGGAGTGTTTGATGTCTCAGAATCGAGTTTCAGAGAATCTCCAGTTTGAGAGACTTACTATTTATAGTAAGTCTAGTTTAGGAGTTGGCTATTTTTGGCAGTGGGTCATTTCCGGCAGGGCAGTTGGTGTTTGAGGCGCTGGTGTCGGAAATTAGTTTGTACAGTCAGCGGGATTCAGAGGCTTTTGGTTTTTAAAGTTATCGTTATTAAATTAAATTATTTTAATTTAATAATTTTAATACTTTATAACTTTAATGTTATAAAGTGAAGAGGTCATTTAAAAACCTTTTTAATGAAAAAAGTGAAATTGTGCTTTTTCCGAAAAAGCTATATATTCTACTCGAAAAAGCCCTTTCATTCATTCATCGTTGATTTGATAAAATTTATAAAGTCTCTTGGCTATGAGAAACCGGCTAGGGTTTTGAGGACTGATTCCTCTTTTGGCAATTTGAGCCATCATAGATTGGTGGTGAATTTTGCAGCTGCTGATTCTGGATTAAATCCAGTGCTGATGTATACTGGGTTTATGAGAAGTTTGTTCTGCAGGCAAATCAATTTATTCATTCTGGGGTTTGATTTGTCTTCCTGTTGGAGTTCTGAAATTGTTTGGAGGAGTTCTGTGTTTCTTCATTTGGTAATTGCATTCGAATTTGCCGAGGTTGTTTTAATTGGGAAATCTATTGTTAATTAATTGCTGATGCTGCAATTAATAAATTGGTGTTCGGGTTTTTGGTGAAATTATTTCTACAGGCGAATCATTTGTTCTTAAGGATTTTGAATTGTTTCATGGCTGAGGTTTAATAATTGATTGAGAGATTGGCAGAGATCTTGCAGATGCTGAATTAATTATATTGAGATTGAATTCACAAAATCTAGAAACCCACATTAATTACATGGCTGCGTTTTTTAATTGGGAATTTGAGGAGCTTCATTGTTTGCTCACGTGATTGGAAAACAAGGTCAGATTAATACTTATGCTGAAACCATCAACACAACAAGCCAACTTCATGATATTACATCTTGCCGTGAATGTACAGGCTGGAGTTTAGGTGTTAGAGAATAGTGGTATGTTTTTATGAAAGACATTACAAAATTACAAGCATTTTCGGATTGTCAGGTGCCTTTGAGTTTTTTTTATATTAATTGAAATGCTTATATATTCTGTTTGTAATGAGAAATGAGAATCAATTAAATTATTAAAGAATGTCATTTTGTCTTGGTTGGATTATTTTGAATTTTGGTGAAGATTGATTATTAAATTGCAATTAAAAGATTTATTGAGCAAGTGCTGCAAATATTTTAAATAAAATAAGTGGATTTGGAAGAAGCCAGTTTCGGTTCTTGTAATGTCCCCATCTTTTTAGCATCTCAGTGGAGTTCTTAGCCTTTACATTCTCCGAAGGCTAAGTGGAGAAATAAGGAGAAATTGATTAAATTAATTTCTTATAAAGTCATCAAATAAATTAAAAATAAAAATAAGTGACTTTATATTTAATTAATTTAATTAAAAGTGACTTAAGTGATTTATTTAAATATTTTAGTGTTATTATAAAGTTATAAAGTAACTTTATAATAATAAAGTCACTTTATTATTATTATAACGTGCGAATATGTCTTTGATCCCACATTGGCCAAGGGAGTGTTTGAGCTCTCATTAGAAAGAATAAAAAGGGACTTAAGAGCTCATTTTTTATGATCCATCCAGAGAATTGATATTTGTTTGCTATGAACTTGGGAGAGGAAGCCAAGGGTTTCTGATTTCAGTCAGCCATTGGAGAGCGACAATTCTTCAGTGTTGCAACCATTTGAGGTGGTGAAATATCCACTGAATTTGGCATTCAGGAGAGCTTCATTCTGGAGTTCTAATTGTGCTTAAAGTGAAGGAATAACAGAAAGGTTCGAAGAATATTGGAGGACTATCAAGTGCAGACCTGAAGATTTATCATTGGCAGCCCTTAATAAGCAGTTTTTACAAGTTTGTTTTTGCTGCTACAGTGCGCGTGAACAGTGCGCATGAACAGTGTCGCGCTACAGTACCTGCGCTACAGTATTTTGTTTGATTCCGGTTGCAACTTTCTTCTCCATCATTGGGCATCACTATTATCAGGTTCCTCTTGCAACTATTAGTAGTCAGCATTGTAATCTTAGGCATATAATTCTGCTGTTGTAAGTGATAATTTAGAATCAGATTTGGCATTGCTGTAGTCATTATTGTAAGCCAATTAGACTTGGAAAATTCGTAGCCACATTGTTTTTGGGAGTGAATCTAATAAACATGATATATGTTGCATACCATTTGTTTGACAAAATGTCACTCCAATAGCATATATGATCAGCATAGTAGTTGCATGCCAATTGTTTGTCAAAATGTCAGTTGGCTGTAGGTATGCATTCCATATCTAGTTTTCATGTATATGCATTGAAAATACCAAAAAGAACTGCATTAGCATATTAGTTCATTGTAAGAAGCATTGTAATCATCATTTGCAAACATTCTACTTCTCTTGGCATCACTCATACTTTATCAAACAGTCTGAAACACACAAATTAGAGAAGAGGAAAGTTGCATACAAAGTGTTTGATGAAATTCGTTGAGTCCAAAAATTGAGATAAACAGATTCAGCAATTAGAGACCAATCAGGGTTCCTACAGTTCTTCACAGTGGTATCAGAGCTTTCTTCCTGCCATCCTGTGGGGTCTGGATATATTAATTTTATGAAGTTATTTTGAAAGTGTCCATCACTTCTATTTTCTTGCTATGGATAAATACAGGAGATCTAGTTCCGGAAGTCGTCATAGCAGTAAAGGAAATAGAGTGGAATTAAATGCTTCGGTAGAAAGCATGGAGAGACTTAAATTGCATTAGCAGAGATTGGCAGAGAGGTTGTCGGATCCAGCTACAATAGATAGGGCAGCGAGATGTATGGTCTTTGCTTTTAGAAGGCCGACATCTAGTTTGCAGGGGAGAAGGTTGGAGTTTTCTTTGACAGTAGTCCATGATGCTGATGTTGCTAAATCTAGTGCAGCACCTGCTGTTCCCATTCGCAGTGGTGGTGATGGATTTATTGCACAGGAGCCAATGGATGTTTCAGTGCAATTGGTTGAGAGCAGTGCTGAGGATCACCAGGTTGAGGCTCCCAGAGCAGTCACTACGGATTGTATAAAGTCAGTTGATGTTCCAATTATCATTGAGTATTCAGACTCTCTAATGGAGGGAGTTATTATTGGAGATGTTTATGTCAGCTGTAGTAGTGTTGCTCCAGTTCAGGAGGCAGTTGCTTCCTTTGATAGGATCGAGGCACTTACAGAGTCTCCCTGTGGTGAGGTTGGTGATCTGGGCATTACAGTGGGGTCAATTGATGACAGTTCGAGCTTTAGCATTATTGGTGCACAGCTTGACATTGAGTCATGTGTGCAGAGACACGTGTCCGCAGATGAGATTTCAGCAGGAGATGTGCGAGCTGATAGTATAGACACATTTGATGACACTTTTGAAGATGCTGTGAGTTGCATTGGAGATGACACCCCCTGTGAGATGTTGGGTGATTACTGCGAGGAGCGTATGAGCTCTGACAGCTCAGAGATTTATGATAGCAGTCACTGTGTGGGATTAGTATAGGAGACAGTGGTTTATTCCTGTGTTGAGGATGTGAGCATGGAGCTTTGTAGTGATGACACTCAGGATGAGAGTGTTGCAGCTGATTTGGGCGACATAGTTTCATGCCACAGTTTAGTTGATTCACATGACGACATTGAATCGCGTATGCAGCCAGAGTTAGTAGAGGAGATGCCGATAGATGATGTGTACACTAGCATTGCAGATATCTCCGATGCTGAGAGCGAGGACGATGAGTGCTGTAGTGTTTCTGGCTTTCTATATTTGACCTTGGGCGTTGATTCAGCGTTGTCATTTGGTGATGGTGAGTTCCAGGACTCTGTGTTACAGGGACCCACAGATGACAACAAGGAAGCTTATGAGTGGCAGGAGTTTGTTTTAGCCAGGGCTTCCATTTTTTGAGAGAGGGTTACTTCGTCAGTGACTCATGTGGATGTATCTTAGGGTCTGGATTATCAGATAGTCGCAAAGGATGAGGAAGCTGGAGATTGTTTTGAGTTAGTTTCAGCAGCAGCTTCCCCGGATTTAGATGAGGATGTGTCTGATGCCTGTACTCAGTTTGTAGAGGTGTACTCAAATGTAAGTACATAGGGAGAGGGTGATATTGAGGGGAGTGTGTTGGTTACAGCTTCCTCTCATAGTGTGGACAGTGCATTTGAGGTGGTACATAGGAGGCCTGCTGTGCAGAGTCATCATGTGACCAGCGAATTGCGAGTTGATGAGAGGGATATTTCTTTTACTCTCGAGCATTTTGATGCTGCTCGTCAGTTGCTGGCTGTTTATGGTTGGGGTACTCCTATGATAGATGAGTCCAGCAGTGGTTACCTTTCATTGATAGAGATTCACTCTTTGCGTGAAGCTGTCAAGATTTTGAGACAGAGCTATTTACAGATTGTAGCCGACCGAGATCACCTAGTGGAGTGGGGGACTACAGCTTATGAGGCACTGATGGACAGAGAGCATGAGGTGAGTGAGCTTACTTAGGAGCTCATAGTGACTACTGAGGTTTTATAGGATACTCAGCGGGCTGTTCAGGAGTCGCAGATCCGATTAGAGGAGGTGACCGTGGAGTTGGAGCATTTACGGTCTACACCAGCCCCAGACCCAATTCGATTGCACATTGAGGTGGTTGGTGGTGAGTTTTCTCCTACAGTTGGTGTTGAGGAACATGATGTTGTGGTAGACACATCTGTTTCGGATATGGGAGCACTTGGTATGGATGAGGTAGGAGTACCAGAGGAGACGGGCTCTCAAGTTGATTTGCTTCCTTTAGTTGGGAGTGAATCTACTTTATCATCTCACTTAGTTGATAGCAAGGGACAGTTGGTTGTGCCACATTTGCGGGGGGATCAGCTGTGGATTGCGGGGGAGCGAGTTGATGCTTCCACGTATAATTTCTATTGCACCGAGTCATTTATGGAGTATCTACTTGAGAGTGCAGACGTGTGTCAGGATTCTTATAGAGTGTCTGAGGGTACTCTCATCCGAGGCTCTTGTGCTATTCGGAGGTTGGTCGAGAAGATTGTGGAGACTCTTTCTACTATGCTTCCCCACAAGGATTTTGAGGTTGGGTTTGTTGAGAGGGTTTCTTAGGTTCCTACCCAGCATACACTGATGCGGAGTCAGAGATTGGAGCCATCTTTTGATTCCCAGTTTGGTAATGATGAGCCATTGATAGAGATTGGGGATTCCTACTAGCATTATATGGTGGGGTATGCTCATCATTTTTCTTTTGACCCACAGGTGGATGATTTGATCTCATGCGGGGCTAAACCGGCTCCAGTATCCTACCATCCATTATGGGATGGATTAGCACCATCGTTTGCAGATGGATTTGGTAGTTGCAAGTTAGATTACTTGCAGTGTCCACACACTGAGGACTGTTTATTAGAGGGCAGAGTTGATAACGGTGATTAGGCACATTTGGTCACTGTCATTTTCTCAGTGCAGTTGGGTGTGAGTGTTGGATAGACAGGGACTCAGGTTTTCACAGAGTTATTATTTCAGTTGGGTTGAGTTCCGCTGGGTTGTTTTTTGCAGCGACATCTATAGTTGGTCTTCGGATGTTTTCAGTGGTGTTTGTTTTGCTGATGTTGGTTTTTTCTTCACAGGTGTATGGTGAGGATAGGGACATTACTTATGACCATCCTTGGGATCGGGGTGGTTTATGATGATGCTTGTTTTTCTTGATTTTCTTGTTTTTCTTGATTGCTTGAGGACAAGCAATCTTGGGAAGGGAGGATTGTAATGTCCCCGTTTTTAGACTTATGGGATTAGCTTGGTTTGGCGGCCTTCACATGCTAATCAGGTGATTAGAGGGGGTCAGATGGTGGAGCCAGTGTTGGGTTTCTATTTTGGAGGTTCAAATTATCAGGTCTGCTCTTTGTTCGGGTCATTTTGATCAACTTACTATTTTTAGTAAGTGGTATTTGGGGTATGGCCAGGATTAGCAGGGAGTTTGCACGGAGTGTCAGATGTCTCAGAATTGAGTTTCAGAGAATCTCCAGTTTGAGAGACTTACTATTTATAGTAAGTCTATTTTTAGCAGTTGGCTATTTTTGGCAGTGGGTCATTTTTGGCAAGGCAGTTGGCGTTTGAGGCTATGGTGTCGGAAATGAGTTTGTACAGTCAGCGGGATTCAGAGGCTTTTGGTTTTTAAAGTTATCGTTGTTATATTAAATTATTTTAATTTAATAATTTTAATACTTTATAACTTTAATGTTATAAAGTGAAGAGGTCATTTAAAAACCTTTTTAATGAAAAAAGTGAAATTGTGCTTTTTCCGAAAAAGCTATATATTCTACTCGAAAAAAAACTTTCATTCATTCATTGTTGATTTGATAAAATTTATAAAGTCTCTTGGCTGTGAGAAACCGGCTAGGGTTTTGAGGACCGATTCCTCTTCTGGCAATTTGAGCCATCACAGATTGGTGGTGAATTTTGCAACTGTTGATTCTGAATTAAATCCAGTGCTGATGTATACTGGGTTTATGAGAAGTTTGTTCTGCATGCAAATCAATTTATTCATTCTGGGGTTTGATTTGTCTTCCTGCTGGAGTTCTGAAATTGTTTGGAGTAGTTCTGTGTTTCTTCATTTGGTAATTGCATTCGAATTTGCTGAGGTTGTTTTAATTGGGAAATCTGTTGTTAATTAATTGTTGATGCTGCAATTAATAAATTGGTGTTCGGGTTTTTGGTGAAGTTCTTTCTACAGGCGAATCATTTGTTCTTAAGGATTCTGAATTGTTTCATGGCTGAGGTTTAATAATTGATTGAGAGATTGGCAGAGATCTTCTTGCAGATGCTGAATTAATTATATTGAGATTGAATTCACAAAATCTAGAAACCCACATTAATTACATGGCTGCGTTTTTTAATTGGGAATTTGAGGAGCTTCATTGTTTGCTCACGTGATTGGAAAAGAGGGTCAGATTAATACTTATGGTGAAACTATCAACACAGCAAGCCAACTTCATGATATTACATCTTGCCGTGAATGTATAGGCTAGAGTTTAGGCATTAGAGAATTGTGGTATGTTTTTATGAAAGACATTACAAAATTACAAGCATTTTCGGATTGTCAGGTGCCTTTGAGTTTTTTTTATATTAATTGAAATGCTTATATATTCTGTTTGTAATGAGAAATGAGAATCAATTAAATTATTAAAGAATGTCATTTTGTCTTGGTTGGATTATTTTGAATTTTGGTGAAGATTGATTATTAAATTGCAATTAAAAGATTTATTGAGCAAGTGCTGCAAATATTTTAAATAAAATAAGTGGATTTGGAAGAAGCCAGTTTCGGTTCTTCATAGAGTCTGGAATTCCAGGAGGGACCATTCAGAGCTTCTGAGGGTATTCTCATCTGGGGTTCTCGCAGTATTCAACTATTAGTGAAAAAGATTGTAGATACCTTGACTACAATGCTTCCCCACAGGGATTTTGTGGTGGGGTCTGCTTATAGGGTTTCCCGGTATCCTATCCTATCAGTTGTTCAGAGTTAGAGATTGGAGTCATCTCTTGATTCTCAAATTATTGGTGATGAGCCTCTGTCAGAGATTGGAGCATTTCATCATGATTACATAGTGAGGAGCATTCATCATTTCTCTTTTGACCCATCGGCTGAGGATTTGGTTGTACGTTCGTGTGGGTTGGCTCCAGGTTTATATCATCTGTTATGGGATGGGTTTTCTCCATCTGCAGTTGATAGAGTTATTTACTGCAAGTTAGCAGGAGGTGAATTGCAGGGGCTGCATACCTATGATGATTTTGCAGGGGGTGGATATGAGGGATATGGGAGTTCTTGTTCCTTTTGCACAGATCAGCTTCATTCTCGGAGCAGATTGGTAGGGTGTGCAAGGAGATTTGATCTATTAGTTGATATCAGATATCCATTCTTTCTGGTTGTGGATGGATGTGAGCTACGTCTCTATTGGGATCTAGGTGGAGACAGGCTTAGCACTGTGAATTGGTTGAGTCGTCATCGTTGGCATGGTGACAGTATGTTCAGGATAGCTCTGTGGATAGAGTTATCATCACGGGAGTTTGTAGGTGGCGCCAGGGACATTATACATATTTATCCTTGGGATCCGGGTGGATCATTGTGTCTCGTTGATTCCTGTGATTGCTTGAGGACAAGCAATCTTGGAGAGGGAGGACTGTAATGTCCCCTTTTAGCGTGACCATGACTATGGATGGATTAGCCTATCATGTGACCTTCATAGGCTAATGGGGATGGACAAAGGGTCTCTTTCAGTGGGCATCTACTTCGGGATTCACTTTCGTTTGGCGTCATTTGGACTTCATTTGCTATAGTTTTGCCACGTTTACTATTTATAGTAAGCTTGATGTTGTTCGAGAAGGACCCTTTCTATTTTTGAAAAGTGCATTTGATCACGTGGGGAAATAATAGGTGTGACTCTTGTTTCAGACGACATATTTAAAGGATAAATATTTTGGGAGTTATTATTATTTTAGTGGCCAAATTATTATTAAATCATTAAATGGCTTATTATAAAGTTATAATTTAACTTTATAATTTCACTTAAGTTGAGGGTTGAGTCATCATTGGATGGGGCCATTTATTCAACTAAGTCATGGAAGCTTAAGCCAAGGTATTAATAAAAGCATTGGAGTAAATGAATTATTAAAAGGAAGAAAGTAATCTTTTATCCCACATTGGTAAGGAATGTGTTTGAGCTCTCACGAGAAAGAATAAAAAGGGACTTAAGAGCTCATTCTCATATATGGAATTGATTATTTTTGTGCTTTGATACTTGGTGAATTATATGAATTTCTCTAGCAAGGGTTCCAAAGAGCCATTGCAAGTTTAGAGGCCATTATTACTTAGCTTTGAGGTGCTGAAAGATTACACTAAGATTGCTGGTTTTGCTAGGCATTGTTCTACATCAACCTTTCAGAGGTTTGTGCATTTACAAGGGTCTTATTTGATCATTTGGTGATCAATTTGAAGACATTTAATTGCAGATTGAAAGAGTTTTGGGAGCAATCATTATCCAAGGAAGCTGCCATAATAAACATAGAGGCCGTGTTATCTTTTAAGCAGCAGAAATTATACATTTTCAGAATGAATAAAAATTCAATAATTTGAAAAAAAGCTACAGCAGTCACCATTTTTGCCCAGATTTACAAATAAATGGTGAATTCTTCATTCCGGGTATGAATCTTTGCAAAGTATTGTTGTACTTGTCATATGGTTGTATATTTTGAACTGGTGGGTAAAAATATAAATAAATTACATTTGTAACAACAGTGAGATAATTCTCATTAATTAGTTATATTTCATCATACTTGCAATTTGCTTCATTTGTATAACTTTCACATTGCAAAAACTTTCAAAATTGAAGAAAACATCATCAATTGCATTGGTTAGAACTATTGGGGTTCTTACAATAACAAAAGTCCAGCCATCCAAGAGAAAAATGTGCAAGAACGATGTAGAATTCCAAGGGATAGGGAAATGAAATTAAGATAAAGATCGCAAGAAGCCTTCCTAGTATTGACATGAAGGATCTTAGTGAAATTTTACTTAAGCTCATTAGTTTTGCTAAAAGGGAGAAATAGAAAAGAGGCATGCATGTTCATAATGATGAGTTGTATGGTGACTTGGCATCTTCCTTGCTTCCTATTGGTCCTCAAGCCTTTGAACTTTCTCATTGGCTAATTTTGTGGTGCTTCATTTCTATTGGCTACTTTTGGTTGCCCTAATTAGGGTTTGTAATGGATTAATTTGGGTTCTTGATTCTAAATCAATCTTGGTCATTCATTGTAATTGGGGCTCCTATATAAACCCCACCTCACTCATTTGTAAATTAGGACTTGTTGGAGAATTGTTGCTAAGATAATGCTAAATTTGCTCTACTTTTCATTGTTGTGCCTTGCATGGTGAAATTTTGTGATCAAGTTTGCATTATTGCATGGTGATCCATATTTCCTCACTTAGCTTAGAATTTCGTTTCATGTTGTTTAGAAGTAGTTAGTAGGATGAAAGTAATTGTGAATGTTTACTTGATTGACTCGAAAAGTCTAGACCACTAGCCTTTTGCTGATGGTAGGAGTGAGTGCCTTGTGTGGTAAGCCGATGAATGAAAATGCTTAATTTCAATAGATATGGAATCTTTAGTTTGCATCCATTTGATGGGATTGAAGAGGAGATATTGATTTGAAAACCATTCGAGTGTTCCTTAGAAGCTTGCACTAGATGGGTGGAGTCGCTGGCGAGATCGCATCTAGTAGAGCCAAGTGCATCCATGACTCCATGCATTCATAGTAAGAAGTAGAAATAGAAGTTAGATTTAAGTTTAAGTTGAGAAGTGGAAAGGTTGGAAAATCAAGCCATATTTTCATTGCACATTGTGAAGCAAAATGATTAGAAGTGTGAGTAGTTGACAAATCTTGAATGAGCTAGCCGAAGTCCCCTTAGTGATTTAGCAAATCACATCATTTCAACTAAGCGAGTATGCACAGTAAAAGAACCTTGAAGTCACCTTGGGATCTTACTTTGCAGGCTTAGCATAAGAAGTGATCTTATATCAAGAGAGAGTTGAATATTTAATGTTTGACTCCGAAACATTGAGTGTTTGATTGTGCATGTTGTAGTGGACTAAAACTCACATCAACAAGTAGGTAGGGCACATGAAGAACCAACAAAAAGCAATAATTTCAAACCACTATAAACAACCAATAGCTTCTCAATACAATGTCCTCAATCTGCCATTAAATATGCCTTCAATCTATCAATAAATTCTGAAATTTTTTTCTCCAATCAGTACAATGGTGACCTTGTTAGTCCTAACCGGTTACTGAAAGGGGGGGTGAATCAGTAAATACAATTTCTACTTCTACTTCTCTGCAAATATATATTCTAGCTAAAATACATAAATTAAAAGAATATTACAGCACCTATAAACAAAAATTGAATGCACGGGTCAACACAACATATATACGTGGAAACCCTTGGTTAGAAGGAAAAAACCACGGTCGGACAGAACCCACAACTTCACTACTGCAATAATAAAGATGCCCCGTTAGAGACTTACAAAGCACTGGTAAGAGTGCTACTCGGTTAAGGGATTTGATAAAAGACCTGTTAGGATCTTGACCCTGTTTGGAGTCACCTTGTAAGAGAACTTAGAACACCAATAAAGATGTTACCCGGTAAAGGGATTTGTACAATGAACCTTTTATGGTTCATCTTTATTGAGGGATTTAAATGTGCTTCTCAATTTAAACCAATGATCTTATTTAGACACTTTCTGTCTAATCAGATCATACCTGTTACACTTTCCTCTGCTTGGTTGTTTAATCTTTTTTTGCCTTTCACCTCTCGTGACTGTGACTCCTCTTAGAAGATTCAAGTCTCCTACTCTCCTTCGCTCTATGCTCTTGACATTCAACAACACTTCTTTCATTTTCTTTGACCTGTATTTATAAGAAATTAATCTGATTAAAAATACATCTCATAGTTCCACCAAGCTGTAAACTCACCCATAAATCATGCATGCAATAAAAGCTTGCAAACTGATCCCGAGTTTACCTTGAAACGGTTGTAGATAAAACAAAGCTAACTTTAGTTCCACTGAAAAAGCTAACTCCAGACTGAAAAACGCTCCGTATAATCCGGTTCAGATTATCATTCACTTAATCGGTGAAGAGCTTGTACTCGGTTAGTCATTTGTTCCTTGTGTTAATCCCATGACTGGTTGGAAAAACTTGGACCGGTATAAGCGTGACCGCTTTCTTGTTTAGTCTACCGGTTCACAATTATGAGTACCGGTTACCAGTGTTCCGGTGAGATTGATGTTTGCTTATGACTTTACCAATGACAACTAAGTTTATGTCAACAATCTTCCCCTTTGGCATTGATGTCAAAACATATCAAGACGCATCAGCTGTAGACTTCCCCTATAGATCTCCTTGTCTACCTGTAGCATATTCTTACACACACTGTCATTTCTCTCCTCTCTTCTCTATTCTATCACCTGTATCTGCGTTGATCTTTGATCTTCTCATCTGTATTGCATCTTCTTCCCCTTTTTGCCTTCATAGGTCAAAGGGTTGATTCTCCTTACATGTTTTCATATTATATTTGTAACTTATTGAAGGTATCCTTATAAATTTTCTTTGCAGAATCAAGGAATGGCTTCCATATACCTGTTACATGATCTAAATTTTTCTTTACTACTTGAAGTGAGACTATGATAGTTTCCATTTCTTTCCTTGTTTTGTAATCAGGTTCTTTTATCAGTCTATCTGCATCTGTTGTCGTTGTCTACATTAGATCAAAATTAGGTGCAATGAACAACTGGAATCCAATAAGATCTTGGATTCTTTTTGTCTTTTCTTCAGATGCCTTCCTTAAGATGAGAGCAAGGCTTGTCAGCCCCTGGTTGTACTCAATTGCAGAAGAGATCTTCGCGTCAAATTTGGATGTTAGGACCGTTGTCTCTTCTGTAGTCTTGTTTGTTCTCTCAGTTATATCTTTAACAAAGTCTTCAAAGTTTGAAGTCCTTGTGATCAAGCTTCCTGCTTCCTTGTATCTGGTGTTGTACCTCCCTGGTGCTTTTAGATACAGTGGCTTTGAGTTCTTCAACCTGTTTGTGAAGAATTTCTATTCGCTTCTTTTCATAGTGATCAATTGCAATTGTTTTTGGGTTAGAGACATCTTCCCCAATTGCTTGTGCTAGTACCTCCAATTGATCAATCATCGGTTCATCTTCATCTATATCTGTATCAAGTACAAAATTGTAAAAGATATTTCTTTCACTAGAGAGAACCATATCTTGTTTTCTCTTAGTGAGCTCCTTTAGTTGTCTTCTTGACATTTTGCTGATGTCAACCACAGTTTCACTAACTTTTCTTTTCTTTGCTTCAGTATCTGTTTCAAATGTTAGTTTTCTCTTTAACGAAGATGTACTAGGAATATCTACCGGTTCCTCCAGTCTACTCTCCTGTGCAGGTCATTCTTTTGCAGGCTTCTCCTGTTCTTCATTAATAGGCAACTCCTGTTGTTGAGGAATTTTTTGTTGTAGAGCTTCCTCTGGATGTACCTCTTCTTTTTGATGTACTTCTTTCGGATTGACTTCTTCCGGTGGTTGCTCTGTTTTTTTCTCTTCAGTAACCTGTTGATCACTCAAAGCAGTTTCTTCTTTATCTGTTCCTTTTTCAGTAGTCATCTTTGCTGATGAATCTCGCTGTACTTGATCTTCTGGTTGAACTTGTTCTCCCAGATTTACCTGTTCACTGGAAGTGAACTCTTTAGGTGTAACTTCCTTCTCACCGGTTGTAGATTGTTCACCAGCTGTGAACTGCACCAGTGGTACCAATACCTTTTTAGGTTCATCTTGTGAGATGCCTTGTGGATTTGTAGACTTAAGAGTGCTGAAGTTATATTTTAGCCAAAAATCCAGAGAATCTTCACGCACATCTTTTTCCAGTCCATTCATGATCTTGGCAACTCTATTCTTCGTGTCCAAATTGAGTGACAGGACTTCCATTAGAATTTTTAGTGTCTCATTACTGAGACCTGATCTTACTTGTGTCAAAGTTTCTCTTATAATCTGATTGTTTGTTGCTAAACCAGTTCTCAATTTAGCCATAAGCTTTTGATTCAATTTAGGCAGAAACAGAGGTCTGTAGTCTCTAGGACTTCTGTTGAAATCTAAAAAGGTTTCTAATAGAGCAATTTCAATTTTCTGCTTATCCTCTTCTACCAGAACACTGAACCATTTAGCCACATTTGACACTTCAAAATCCATAAATTTGTCAACTATATTATCTACAGTCAAAGTTTGTGCTTTACCTTTAACTGGGGAAGCAAGTAGGGTTGGTGGTGTGAGATCACCACCTGTGTCTCCAGTGATATCAACAATGACCGGTTCAATTGTAGTCTTTGCCTTGAGTGGAGTCTCAACTCCCAGTATGCCCTTTCCCTTTCCAGTGTCAATCATTGGTGGCTTTGTAGTCTTTTGGCATTCTGCCTCTGCTTGATGTTGTTGCTTTAGAACATTTGTCCATGTTGCAACTCCTTCATGCACTTTGTCCACTTCTCCAATCAGCACCTGACTAATTCTTTTTCTAATCTTGAAACTTTGTTTGTAGAGATCAACTTGATTGGTTGCTTCTTCTAGAGTAAGATGATTCTAAACTTCAAGTAGAGCCCTTATCCTCAGCTCTCTTTCTTTATCTATCAAAGATTTCCATCTACCTTCTATTATCTCCTGTAGATCATTAGGTATTACTTTGCGAAGTTCAGTTGGGGTATAATTGAACTTGTGAAGACAGTAAACTACAACTTCTTCCATTTTTCTCTTATCTTCTTGTTACTAACTTCATATCTCCTTCCAACTGCTCCCAATCTACCTGTCTCCTTTATTCCTTCAACCACTTCATCAGTGATTGGTTTTTTTGCTCTAGGTGCATCCTCTTTCACCGGTTTTCCGGTCTTTCTCTTTCTGTGAAGAGTAATTGTCTCTTCAATTTTTGTTTCTTCCAGTTCCTCACCTTGTGCACTGGACGCCTGTTGAGTCCTTTTTCTTTGATCCTTGGGTTCTTCTGCCACTGGTTTCTTCTTCCTAGGTGTGGAAGTTCTTTTTACATACACCTTCTTTGGTTCCTTTACAGATGTCTTTTTCTTCAGATTTGCCTAAATCTCTTCATAGGTGCCAAACCGATATGCAGAGAGATCTAGGTCACTTTCTTGTAGTGCATCAGCATATGCCTTTGCAACCTTGGAGGTAATCTCATAACCGAGCTCCGGTGCATACTCAGTCCTTGGCTCCACAACCCAGATCATACAATGATCAGTGCTTACCAAAAAACATATCTCTTCCTTGTATTGTTCAACAATGGCCGAGGGAATTATTTCCCTGTTGTGCATTCTTAGTTGAAAGGCTTCAAAATAATTGGTCATAATTTTATTGAACCAATTTCCTAGGTTATTTACCAATTCTCCTATTTGAACCATAAAAGGTTTATCTTCTAGCCATTTAACCTTGCCTATGCTTGGAAATAAGTTTTCATAATAGAAAAACAAACATACTAGCAACGTACCATATTTGAGAAATTTCTTCTTTACCAGACCGAGCTTCTTTAGGTTTTCAAAGATCTGCCCTCTCAACATAGCGCATATACCATATTGCGCATTATCGTGCATAATCTTGTGCACGGTGTGTATGGCTCCTCCTGGTACGCTATTTAGGTAACTCGACTGATACAATTTGTAGCCAATAACTGCTGATGCAAACCAAACGGCATCGCCTTCAATGTCGTTTACAGTTATCAACCGACTGTCAGATCTTGACTTCGTCAACTGTGTTACTTCAGCATTGGCTATCGTCCTTAGGGTAAGAGCTTCCCTATGGCATTATAACCAATCACCCTGCGTATATCTTCTTTTGTTATCGGTGTGACCGTGCCTTTTGCAACCCACATTCCTGGTTCATGAACCTTGCTCAGAACTAGTCTAATCCAATCCGGTCGAAACACAGTTGGATATTTCACTCCATTGATCGATCCTGATGTTTCAAGCTTTGCATATTTGGCTTGAAGCTTCCCGTCTTCGCAATGAACATTTGACTCAGTTCCTCATGCCTGTTGTGGATGAAAGCCGTAATATTTTCTGTCAGCAAAACTCCTGCAGGCACAGACGATAGAGCTCTCGCCATGTTTTCTCGATTATGTACTGCCATAATGTCGTAAGCGGGTCTATCCAGTTGATTAGCATTGATTAGGCTTACGATAGAAGATGAAGATGCCATAATACTAAACCGGTTTAAACAGAAAGTTCTTGATAAGATTCACAACATTCGCTAAGCAAAGAAGGTAAATCACACCAAAGAAAAGATTAATCTAGCTTCTGAAATCAATAATCACAGTTCGCAATGTAAAGTGAAATGAGTAATCAGCTTTCCCTTTTATAGACTTAGGTCGTAACGGTAATTAGCAAACGGTAACATTTGTTAATGGTTACTGTATTAATTACCCTTACCAAACCTTTCTCTCGACACTCGGTCTGCAAACTTCGTTACTTGTTTGCGTGTCCTCGATTGCTATATCAACACTTACTTGTCCGGTTTACATGTTAGACTGGTGACTACTTCCCAGTCTATAATGTCCCCGTTTTTCAGACTTTGGGATTAGTTTGTTTTGACGACCCTCGTAGGCTAATCAGGTGATCAGAGGGGGTCAGATGGCTGAGCCAGTGTTGGGATTCCATTCTGGAGGTTCAGTTTACCAGGTCTACTCTTCGTTTGGGTCAATTTGGTCAACTTACTATTTTTAGTAAGTGGTATTTTGGGTATGGCCAGGATTAGTAGGGTGTCTGCATAGAGTGTTAGGTGTGCCTGGATCAAGTTTTAGGGAATCTCCAATTTGAGAGACTTACTATTTTTAGTAAGTCTATTTTTAGTAGTTGGCTGTTTTTGGCAGTGGGTTATTTTTGGCAGGTTAGTTGGCATTTGAGGCTCTGGTGTCAGAAATGAGTTTGTCACAGTCAGCGTGATTCAGTGGCTTTGGTTTTAAAGGTTATTGTTATTAAATTAAATTATTTTAATTTAATAACTTTATTACTTTATAACTTTAATGTTATAAAGTGAAGTTATCATTTAAAAGCCTTTTTAATGAAAAAAGTGAAATTGTGCTTTTTTCGAAAAAGCTATATATTCATTTCGAAAAAGTACTTTCATTATCCATTGTTGAATGATTATTTTATTGAAGTTTGTGAGAGACAACTTGGCTAGGGTTTTAAGGACTGATTCCTCTTCTGGCAATTTGAGCCATCATAGGTTGATGGTGAATTTTGCAGCTGTTGTATTGAAATCATAATTCGGTGTTGATGTATACTGGAATTGTGAGAAGTCTGAAATCTGCAGATTAATAATCGAATTGTTCTCATGGGGTTTGATTATTATTCTTTCTGAGGAGATTGGAATTCTGAATTTGGAGGCTGTTGTATCTCCATTGATCATTATTGAAGGAATTTGGCTGGACAAGTTATAATTTTGTTGACATATTGAAACAACCCAGGCTGCGTATCAGATAGAGGGAAAGCGGACTATTATATAGCAAGACACTTCATTTGTCTAGCTGCGTCAACTCCAAGCTGCACGCGTGGGGTCATGGAAGGCTGTAACACCTCACTCCTATGCTCACGTGCCTCATTTGGGGGCCATTTTTCACATAATAAGGGGCTGCGTTAGCTACAGCCAGTTACGTTTTTGCCCAGGCTGCCACGTGACTACTTTAAGGTGGAAGCTATCTATATTTCGGGCCGTGTCAAGGCATTAAAAGAAATATCAGAATTCCAGGTGCCATGTTTTTATGATAATTAATTGTTTTGTGTTTGTTTGAGATGAGAAATTAAAATAATAAATGTTTTAAGGAAATTCTATTTGCCTGGATTTGTTATTCGAAATTGGTGGTTATTTCGTCATAATTGTATTTTACAAGACATATTATTGAAACAAATTTGCAAGTATTTCAAATTAAGAAAAATAAATCCAGGAAAAGCTAGGCAAGCGCTTTACAGTGGTATCAGAGCATTTTTCGTACCATCCTGTGGGGTCTGGATTCATTTTTATTCAGAAGTTTTTAAAAGTGATCAACACTTCTATTTTCTCTAGCTATGGATAAACACACGAGGCCCAATTCCAGAAGTCGCCATAGCAGTAAGGGAAATAGAGAGGAATTAAATGCTTTAGTAGAAAGCATGGAGAGACATAGACTACATCAACAGAGATTGGCAGAGAGTTTCTCAGATCCAGATACAATAGACAGGGCAGCGAGATATATGGTCTCTGCCTTTAGAAGACCGACATCGAATTTGCAGGGGAGAAGGCTGGAGTTTTCTTCGACAGTAGTCCATGATGCTGATGTTCCTACATCTAGTTCAACACCTGCTATTCTCATCCGCAGTGGTGGTGATGGATTTATTGTTGGCAACTATACTGAAGTATATGACTAGATATAGTGTTGTCATTATGGCAACAAAGTCATATAGCAGTTTGGAGTCAGCGCACTTAGTGTAAAGATCAGAATTCAATTAAGTGTTGAAGACTGGACTGTATACAGAGTTCTAGCAGCTTAGAGCATCAGCGCACGTGTGTACGGATGAATTATGGTATTCGCCTTGGAAGTTAAGGTTGTTAGACTATACTTATGCTTAGTCTTTGAGCGCATAAGTAGATATGCAAAGATGTGAAAGTTACAATCAGTTGAAGTTACACAGCCAGTGTGTGTCAACAGCGAATAGAGCATGGAGCCGACAGCTAGCTTTTTGGTTTGCGATTGTAATTTAATATTGTAAAGGCCATGTGCCCATTGTATTTAGGTTGCCGACATATTCATATGTATAATTGTAAGCACGCTTAAGCCAATTCAATTGGAAGTGTTGTTTGTAATTAGTTATAGGGCCGACCTAATTGTTTTGTTTGTATAAGTGCATAAATATAAGGTGTGCCCATTGTATTCGGCATGGAAGTAGAAATAGAGTTGTGTTAAGCAGAGCAGAGGTATGCGAAGTCAGCATAAGATGTATTAGAGCTTTGCTAGAGGTCAAAGCATCAGCGCACCAAAGGAACTGATCTGACAAGCAGTGTCACAGTGAACAGTTCACCTGCAAATATAGTGTGTATTTGAATCAGAAGGTTGTAGCCTTCACCATTTGAGCAATGAGCTCTAGGACAGTGAGTCCACTCCCCAAATAGGGATCATTGTAAAAGACTCCTAACAGGGTCCGACCTTTAACAAGGTCTACTGTACTTAAAGCATTGTAAAGCTACTCCTAACAGGGTAAAGTATCTTCTAACAAGGATCACAAAACACTAGTGCAGATTATTAGTGGGTATCAAGTCCCATCGGGGTTTACTTGTTTGGGTTTCCCCGTAACCATATTGGTGTTATGTGTTGATTTCATGTTTCATGTTTATGTGAATGTTTAATTTAGTTCTTAAGCATTTATGTTCAGCATAAAGATTAAAGTAAAAAAAGTTAAAATACAGTGAACACTGATTCACCCGCCCCCCCACCCCCCCCTCTCTCAGTGTTCCCATTCCTAACAATTGGTATTAGAGCTCTCTTCCTCAGCAAAGAAGTTTAACCACTTGAGGAGATCATGGACAAAGCAAATATGAAACATTTGAAGAAAAATCTTTCCGCTCTTGAAGACCTGGACAATTCAGAAAGAGAAATTGAAGAACTAAAAGAAAAAGTCAGTGATGCTCAATTAGTTATCAAAAGACTAAGAAAGGATTTGAAAGGACGCTCTAATAGTGAACTTGAAGAAAAAGTCAAGAAGTTGAGTGAAGAAAATGCATCCTTGTTAAGTCAGCTTGAAGAATTTGATGACAAACTGATGAACAATCAAGATGTCTACAATGAACAAGTCAAGGAGAACCTTCAACTCAATGAAGAATTAAGGGAAGCCAATTTGGAAATCTTGGATCTAAGGAATTGCAAAGAAAGATTGGAGTCTGAATTAAAAGAAGCAAATAATCATATCGACAAATTACACACCAGTGCTGATTTGGTAGAATCTCAGTTGTATGCAAGAAGAATCAAAGGAGACACTAGCTGCATTGGATTCAATGAAGCACAAAATCAGATTGACAATATGCGAGCAAGAAAGGATTCACGAAAGAACTCTACTGATGATGAGAAGACTGAAGATCAAACCAAAGACAATGGTGGTCCTCCTAAGAATGAGCGCAAGCAAGTAGAACACACTTGTTTTGCTTGTAACAAGCATGGACACATTGCAAGAAATTGTACGGATGTAAAACCTTTTAATGGTTACTATTATTCATGCAATAGATTTGGTCATAAAGCTATAAATTGCAAGACTAGTAAGAAGAACAGGACTCAGCAAGATCAAAGAAATCAGAATCAGACAAATGTTAGAAGTTCTCAGAATGTTACATGTCAGATATGTAACTATAATGGTCACTCAGCCAGAACATGCAGAATGGTGACTCATGTCAATGCGTCGAGGAATAATAGACCTCTAGTCATTTGTCACTCTTGTAACAAGGCTGGACATATCTCAAGGTTCTGTAGATCAAGGACGCAAGGTCAGGAAAGCCCTAAAAAGACCGAAGAACCAGTTTTGGATCCTGAAGTAGAAGTCAAGTTTGTGAAAGCCTCAGAGGATGCAAGCTTGATTTGGTCAGAAGGAAAGCAGGACAAAGTTGATGAGAATGTATTGGATGCATCCCAAGTGGACGCACCCTCTACATCTGCATGAATGGCCCTCAGGGTCATAGGGGGAGCTAATTTAGCTCTAGACCCCTGCGTGGCTGGTATACTCATCCTCAGAGTATGCGCCTTTGGACTTAAGTTTTTGGAGTGTGTAGGAACCTTCGTGGAAGAGCGCACATGCTGATTGTTTGCAGAGCTCGAGATTGGAATTTTGAAGTGAGTCTGGTTTACGCGACATGCATTAATGGCGGATTTTTCACTTTAAAGTACATTGAAGTCATTTGATTGCTCATTGCATTCAAATTCAGAGCGATAGAGAGCAGAAGGATCCTTGGTAGTTGTTGTGAAGTCTTGGAGATTGAATCTATCAAAGATTTGCTGCAGTTATCAGTGCATTTGATTGGTTGTAGTAACCCTAGCTCGTTGCGCCGATTTGGAAGCCGTCAGATCATCTCTAAGTTTAGTTGGAAAGCGATTAACAAGTAAGTCATGGCCACTCCCATAGTTTTTGATGTTGTTGAAAAGAAGAGATACATTTTCGAGAGGCACCCGTTTAAATCAACCCTAGATGATTTAGAGGGAGCATTCTCCTACACGCCGATGGGCGTCATGCATGTAGAAGACATAAGGGCTTACATCTATTGTAAGAAGGAACCTGTTGGACTGGATAGGTTAAGGGCGCACATGGACACAATGTTGAAACCAGACAAAACGTTCATGGATGAATACACCAAATGGAATGATCACCCCATTGTTGAATATGCCACGGCATATGAATTCTATGAGACTAAATGGATAAAAATCTTGTTGAGCAGAATCCATGATGATCTGTTTTGGATTGGAGATGTTCCAGTGAGAATCACAAATGACCTAATTCATGGGATGCCAAGCCTTTCTAAGACAGGTGTCGTCCTTATAGTGGGTAAGGATGTCAGGAAAATGGTGGAGCACACATGCAAATCCAGAAGTGATAGGCGCGGCATGACCATTGAGCCTATAGAGAAAGCAGACATCAAATTAATGTCAGTGATACTAGGTTATAGATTTCATCACACCAGCAGGGTGAATAGTGTGTCTGTGGGCACTATTCTAGCAGCCATTCGACTTGTGCAAGAAGATGGAGAGTTCAACTTGTGTGAGATCTTGCGCGCACAGTTGATAGACAACATCAAAGCTATCAAACATGACAAAACAAAGATATTCAGGTTTGGGTCCTTAATCATCTACATGTACCTTCATATTGTTGGGAAGATATCAGATTTGTACTTGGACAAATCCATTCCTACAATGCCTCAGATATCAAATAAGGCATGCACTGAAAGCACCTTAAGAGACTGTGTAACCTTGGAATTGAAGACCTTCAAAGCAAGAATGTAGATGAGGTACAGGATTCCTGAGAATATTGTGGAGAAGTATAAAGACACAATATGCTTTATGGTGGAAATAGATACTACATGTATGGAAGCTGTTGAGCCTAGAACTATAAGTGGATTCATCCACTTGGGTATGAGGTAGAGGAACAAGTTCTTGAAGCCTATGCACATGTATTGCTATCAGCCCCTAAAGATGATAATGAACTTAGGTGGGGAACCTATGAAGAAAAGACTAGAGAAGTTGATGATTAAGCTGAACAGTGCTACAACAAAAAGAAGGTTGCAAAGGTCACATCTGAAATCTTGAGAATACATGGTGTATCTCAAGCAGACCTTGATAAAGCAAGGGATGAAAAGATTGCCCTAGAATTGAAAGGCGCAGTAACAGAGGAAGAACAAGATCCCAAGCTGAAGAAGATAAAAACTGAATCAGATGACAGTCAGAAGGGTAAAGAAGATAGTACTCCTTCTGCGCCCAAAGATACTCCTCCAGAGTATAAGCCTTTATTCAAGAGGAAGAAAGAAGCTAGCACTAGTCATCCATCCTCGTGAGCATTAAGGAGCAAGAAAAACACTCAAGCACCTCCTCAGGTAGGATTCAGACCTAGCCTTAAAGTGTTGAATGCAAGAATTGTTGATGAGGGCAGAATTGATCAAGTAGAGAAGTATTATGACACATACAGTGAGATTGACAAATCAGAAATTCATAATATGATTGTCAAACATATGATCAAGTTCAAGAAGACAGTCCTTGAGTTGAAAACAGAAATTCCAAATAAAGTATGGGATATTTTAGAAAACCTAAAGAGACAAGCAAATGAAGAAGATCTAAGGATCAGAGAAAAATTATTAGAAGATACTCTGCGTGTATGTTCTAAAGAAGAAGTGGCACTGATATTAAATTTGGTGAAGCCACACCTAAGGACTAAGATGAGGACTCTTCACATCATGAAGAAAGACTATGAGCTAATTTCGAAGGAAATAGAAAAGGCTTTCGAGAAGGTGTTATTAGAAGAACAGATAAAACCGCCTACTGTGCCCATCTCTCATGCACCCAATAAGGAAGACAAAGTGGCAGAGCCCACTAATGTACCAATGATAGGTCCTCAGGACTCAGCGCCCATAGTAGAAACTCAAACAGAAGCAGACAAGTCTACGCCCATGACAGAATCACACGAAGACAACACTATTATCATAGATAATGTGGAAATAGCCATGGCGGCTACTAATAAGTATTTGGACAAGTTTGAGGAAGCATTTGTCAGCACTGAGGAAGCTGTAATTCTATGCAGCAGTACACCTCCCATTCAGCAAGAAGTACTCATAGAAGATGTTACTGATGAGAGAGAAGAAGAGAAGAAAGGAGAAAAGGAAAAAGAAAGAAAAGATGAAACTGTTGTTGAACTGGTCACAGTAAGACAAGAAGTGGTGATGGACAACACTCCCATCACTCCTTCCTCTGCATTGTTGTCAAGTTTGACACCAGACACAAGCAGTTTAGATTCTTGGAAAGAAGAAGACCCGATTAAGTTCAACGTCCTAGCTATGAGAAAGCAAAGGAGAAGCAAGTCATGAGAAATCCTCTCCTTGTGGAATTAGTGAATATTTTGAACAGTTTGTTGCCTGAAGATAAGATGTTGAAGGTACATTCGGTTGATGATGTGAGCACAGTCATCTCACAATTCAAAGTCAATTTTTCTAGCTTAGAAGAATCTGCGACCATAGTGGCAGAAGAGAAATACTTGAAGAAGAGACTCAATGAACTAATGAGCAACTTCGTACTTGACTTAAGTTCACTTAAGTCTGGTCATGCATCCTTGAAGGAATTTGGAGATCAAGGAAGGAAAGTCATTGTAGAATCCATGGATTAGGATAAGCTCACTGATGCCCATCTTAAGAAGATCAAAGATGCAGAGGCAATGATTGAGAAGGTGAAGAATTCAGTGCTAGACACATCCATTGATGTGAACATGTGTAACAATGTCTATCAAGGTCAGTTGGACATAATTGAGAAGGCAGAGAAAGAAATGGAGAAGATAAGGTCTAGACAGACTCAATTGAGGAATGCTCTTGCGCCCTCACTAGACATTCTTAGTCAGAACATAAAGGAGATTGATTCGACCATGATAACCTATGATCAAGGTCCGAGCACAGAATTGGAGATGGAGAAGCTTCAATATGCATTATGCACCCATCTACAGATAGTCAATTCACTGATAACCTTTTGGAAGGAGATCCAGAACTTCAAGATTGCATATCTGGATGTTTTCCCTCAGTGAGTAAGTGTACATACAATTTTTTGATGCACCTTTGTCATTAATGTCAAAGGGGGAGTTGTGTATAGAATATGGAGTACATATATGTATAGGAGATATAAGGTTATGTATAGAAGATGTATAGTAGAAAAAAGTTTTTGTGTAAAGGTACAGTTAGCAACTTGGCCATATTCCTTTGTTGCCATCAATGACAACGGGGGAGATTGTTGGCAAGTTGTCTATATTGAAGTATATGACTAGATATAGTGTTGTCATTATGACAACAAAGTCATATAGCAGTTTGGAGTCAGCGCACTTAGTGTAAAGATCAGAATTTAGTTAAGTTTTGAAGACCGGACAGTATACAGAGTTCCAGCAGCTCAGAGCATCAGTGCACGTGTGTACGGATGAATTATGGTATGCGCCCTGGAAGTTAAGGTTGTTAGACTATACTTATGCTTAGTCTATGAGCGCATAAGTAGATATGCAAAGATGTGAAAGTTACAATTAGTTGAAGTTGCATAGCCAGTGTGTGCCAGCACCGAACAGAGCATGGAGCTAACAGTTAGCTTTTTGGTTTGCGATTGTAATTTAATATTGTAAAGGCCATGCGCCCATTGTATTTAGGTTGCCGACATGTTCATATGTATAATTGTAAGCACGCTTAAGCCAATTCAATTGGAAGCGTTGTTTGTAATTAGTTATAGGGCCGATCTAATTGTTTTGTTTGTATAAGCACATAAATATAAGGTGCACCCATTGTATTCGGCATGGAAGTAGAAATAGAGTTGTGTTAAGTAGAGCAGAGGTATGCGAAGTTAGCATAAGATGTATTAGAGCTTTGCTAGAGGTCAAAGCATCAGCGCACCAAAGGAACTGATCTGACAAGCACTGTCACAGTGAACAGTTCACCTGCAAATATAGTGTGTATCTGAATCAGAAGGTTGTAGCCTTCGCCATTTGAGCAGTGAGCTCTAGGACAGTGAGTCCACTCCCCTAATAGGGATCATTGTAAAAGACTCCTAACAGGGTCCGACCCTTAACAAGGTCTACTGTACTTAAAGCATTGTAAAGCTACTCCTAACGGGGTAAAGGATCTTCTAACAAGGATCACAAAACACTAGTGCAGATTATTAGTGGGTATCAAGTCCCACCGGGGTTTTTACCTATTTGGGTTTCTCCGTAAACATATTGGTGTCATGTGTTGATTTCATGTTTCATGTTTATGTGAATGTTTAATTCAGTTCTTAAGCATTTATGTTCAGCATAGAGATTAAAGTAAAAAAGTTAAAATACAGTGAACACTAATTCACCTCCCCCCCCCTCTCAGTGTTTCCATTCCTAACATTTATTGCACAGGAGCCAGTGGATGTTTCAGTGTCATTGGTTGACAGTAACACTGAGCATCACCAGGTTGAGGCTCCTAGAGCAGTCACTACGGATTGTACAGAGGCAGCTGATGTTGCAGTTATCACTGAGTGTTCAGACTCTTTCATGGAGGGAGTTATTATTGGAGATGTTTATGTCATCTATAGTAGTGTCGCTCCAGTTCAGGAGGCAGTTGCTTCCTCAGTTGGGACCGAGGCATGTACAGAGTCTCCCAGTGGTGAGGATGGTGATTTGGGCATTACAGCGGGGTCAGTTGATGACAGTTCGTGGTCCAGCATTATTGGTGCACATCCTGACGTTGAGTCGTGTGCAGAGTCACTTGTCAGTAGTTGAGATTTCGGCAGGAGATGTGGGAGTTGATAGTATAGACACTTTTGATGACACTTTTGAGGATGCTGTGAGATGCATTGGATATGACACCTCTTGTGAGATGTTGGGTGATGACTGTGAGGAGCACATGAGCTCTGACAGCTCAGAGGTTTATGATAGCAGTCGTAGTGTGGGATCAATACAGGAGACAGTGGCTTTTTCTTGTGTTGAGGATGTGAGCATGGAGCTTTCTAGTGATGACACTCAGGATGAGAGTGTTGCAGTTGATTTGGGCAATGTAGTTTCATGCCACAGTTTAGTTGATTCACATGACGACATTGAGTTGTGTATGCAGCCAGAGTTAGGAGAGGAGATGCAGATAGATGATGTGTACACTAGCATTGCAGATATCTCCAATGCTGAGAGCGAGGATGTGAAGAGCTTGAGTGGCTCTTGGCTCCAGGAAATTCAATTCTTTGAAATAGATAACACTTCCACAGAATTTTATCAAGGAAAATACATAACTTGGATATTTCTTCACTATTATAATATCATAAATTTCAAATAATCCATTTATAAATTAAACTCACATGTATGAATGTACAAAGAATTTGTAAATTCAAATTCTAAAAATTATTTCCATCAAAAAAATGGCACCTGGCAAGCAAAGTATGCGTGCTGAATGATGAATAAACTCCAGGTGTTATCACGCAGCCCTAGGAAGAATTTCGCAGCTCAAGGAATCAAAACGCTGCCTCCTAGGAAGAACTCGCAAGCAAAAAAGGACTCCACGCAGTTGTTTGAAATCAAAACGTGGCTCCCTGAAATTGAAATGCAGCTTCCAAAATAATTATGCAGCCTGTATTTATTGGTAGGTAGCCGTACAGTCAATGCGGCAATCATAAGGAGATACATCAGCCTTCCTTACTCAGCCATGGCATCCAAATAAGAGAAAATCGAACCTCAGTTGTAGAAGGAATGGATTCAATTTATTCTTGAACCAAATTGATATACATCAGCATCAATTCGCAGCCATGAATTATCAGAATTTTTTCAGTAGAATCAAATGCACAATTCACCACCACAGGAATGATTCAAAATGCAGCAAAGAGGAATCAGTCCTCAAACCCTTGTTGAAAGCTCTCAACAAAAGACTTCATAATTTTTATCAAAATGAACAATGGATGATTTTGCTTTCACAAAGCATTGCTTTTATAATTCAAAAGTGTCTTCTCTCACACACTTTTCACTTAAAACAATTTTTATACTTAGGCACATATTGAATAATATAATTTATTAATTCATTTGGTTCCAAAAAAAGCCTTTTCACCAATATCATGAAATTATGACATGCAAGGTCCCTGTTTCTTGTGCCCAAGATTTAAAACTTTTCATCTTGATTCCAACGAGCTATAACACTAAGGTATCCAGCATATAATACCAACAAAAATGGCGACCTTAGCAAATTTAATTAAATAATAATAATAAACTACCCATCTTGCGTAAACAACTGAAGAAGCGTCTGAATCGAAATCTGTCTACAGAGGATTGATCTAGATGATGAAAGATGATAAATGAACTTGACGGGGTGACTTACTAAAAATAGACGCTCTCTCCAAGATTCTTGGAGCCTAAACCGGAAGCCAAAAATGAAAACCGAGAGCATCATTCAACTCCTCTAACTCATCTGAGCTCATTGAAACTATCCATTGAATTACTATAAATAGTAAATTCACACCAAAGACCCTCTAAACACCTCGCCAGACCACGAGGATCACAATAATGACCTGGCACCATCAGATCAATGACCTGCAAAAAAATGGGGACATTACAGAGGATGATGAGTGCTGTAGTATTTCTGGCTTTCTATATCTGACTTTGGGTGTAGATTCAGTGTTGTCATATGGTGGTGGTGGGTTCCAGGATTCTGTGTTACAGGGACTTAGAGATGAGGACATGGAAGCTTATGAGTGGCAGGAGTTTGTTACAGCTAAGGCTTCTACTTCTAGAGTGGGGGTTACTTCGTCGATAAATCATGTGGATGTATTCCAGGATCTGGACTGTCAAATGGTCGCAGAGGATGAGGGAGCTGGAGATTGTGTTGAGTCAGATTCAGCATCAGCTTCCCCAGGGTTAGATGAGGACGTGTCCGATCCTAGTACTCAGTTTGTAGATGTGTACTCAGATGAAAGTACATCGAGAGACGGTGATCTTGAGGGGAGTTTGTGGGGTACAACTTCTCATAGTGTAGACAGTGTGTTTGAGGTTGTTCATAGGAGGCCCGTTGTGCAGAGTCATCATGTGACTAGCCAGTTGTGAGTTGATGAGAGAGATATTACTTCTACTCTCGAGCATTTTGATGCCGCTTGTCAGTTGTTAGCTGTTTATGGTTGGGGTGCTCTTATGACAGATGAGTCCAGCGGTGGTTACCTTTCATTAACAAAGATTCATTCTTTGCGTGAGGCTGTCAAGATTTTGAGATAGAATTATTTACAGATGGTAGCCGACCGAGATCACCTAGTTGAGTGGGGGAGTACAGCTTATGAGGCACTGATGGACAGAGAGGAGGAGGTGAGTAAGCTTACCCAGCAGCTCACAGCGACTACTGAGGTTTTAGAGGATACTCAGCGGGCTCTTTAGGAGTCATAGATTCAGTTAGAGGTGTCCATGGAGTTGGAGCATTTACAGTCCACACCAGCCCCAGACCCAGTTTGATTGGACATTGAGGTGGTGGGTGGTGAGTATGCTTCTACGGTTGGTGATGAGGAACATGATGATGTGGAAAACACATTTGTTCAGGACATGGGAGCACTTGGTACGGATAAGTTGGTTGTGCCATATTTTAAGAGGGATTAGTTGTGGATTGCGGGGGAGCAAGTTGACGCTTCCATGTATAATTTCTACTGCACCAAGTCATTCATGGAGTATTTACTTAAGAGTGCAGATGTGCGACGGGATTCTTATATAGTATCTGAGGCTACTCTCATCCGAGGTTCTTGTGCTATTCGAAGGTTGGTAGGGAAGATTGTGGAGACTTTATCTACTATGCTTGCCCACAGGGATTTCGAGGTTGGGTTTGTTGAGAGGGTTGCTCAGGTTCCTACCTTGCCTACAGTTATGCGGAGTCAGAGATTGGAGCCATCTCATGATTCCCAGTTTGGTAATGATGAGCTATTGACAGAGATTTGGGCTTCGTACTGGCAGTATACGGTAGGGTATGTTCATCATTTATCTTTTGACCCACAGGTAGAAGATTTGTTCTCACGCAGGGGTAGATTGGCTCTAGTTTCTTATCATCCATTATGGGATGGATTGGCACCATCTTTTACAGATGGAATTGGCAAATGCAAGTTAGACTACTTGCAGTATCCA
Source organism: Chamaecyparis obtusa (assembly GCA_027943335.1). Taxonomy (NCBI): domain Eukaryota; kingdom Viridiplantae; phylum Streptophyta; class Pinopsida; order Cupressales; family Cupressaceae; genus Chamaecyparis; species Chamaecyparis obtusa. Next base: position 2,050,068 of record BSBK01003688.1, on the reverse strand, counting down.
CACATCTAGGACTATTTATCAGAGGGCAGAGTTGATAACAGTGATTCAGGCACATTTGGTCATTGTCGTTTTTTCAGTATAGTTGGGTGTGAGTGTCGGTTAGACAGGGACTCGAGTTTTTACGGATTTGATGTTTCAGTTGAGTTGAGTTCCGCTGGGTTGTTTTCTGCATCGACATCTACAGTCGGCCTTCAGATGATGTTTTCAGTGATGTCAATTATTTGGGTGTTGAGGGCAATTTTTCAGTTGCAGGTGTTTATACTGTTGATGTTAGGATTTTCTTCACAGGAGTATGGTGAGGATCGAGACATTACTTATGACCATCCTTGGGATCCAGGTGGTTTGTGATGTTGCTTGTTTTTTTCTGATTGCTTGAGGACAAGCAATCTTGGGAAGGGAGGACTGTAATGTCCCCGTTTTTCAGACTTTGGGATTAGCTTGTTTTGGCGACCCTCGCAGGCTAATCAGGTGATCAGAGGGGGTCAGATGGCGAAGCCAGTGTTGGGATTCCATTCTGGAGGTTCAGTTTACCAGGTTTGTTGTTTACCCACTAGGTAGACCAGTTTACTGATGCACATGCATTAATATGTAACTTAGCACAGATATGATATAGCAAAGAACACAAAAGCTTTCATTAATCATTCATAGTCGTACAATAATCATGATGCTTCAAAGAGCAAGTACAAAGTTTATATACAATCCGAAGGGGTGCAACCAAACGTCGTCACCCTTCAACCGTCGGCAACTGACTAACATTCGTCGGTAATTGACTAACCTTCGTCAGCAACTTACACCTGACGGTAACATAACTTTATGGCTAACATCATCCCCCCCCTAAAGAGAAGCCATCTCCGGACGACAGCAAAATGTCCGGGACTAAGCAACAAAATAGGAATGACTACCCACCATAACCAAAACTAAGACTTAGAAGTAGAGTGAGGGAAAGGAAGCGTCCTTGATGATGAAGCGTGCTGCTCAACTGGAGGAACCGGTGCCCTCGATGACCCCAATTGAGCTTGGAGCTCATACACCTATGTAGTTCTAGTCTGCAAGTGTGCTTCAGCTACCATCTATAACTCCAAGGCGGACTTAATCATCATGGCGGCCTCCAAAAGTTCCCTCTCCTTTGCCTCATTCTCTGCCTGTGTTGTTGCCAATCGTTGCTCCAGAGCCACCCGTGCTGTCTGCTCAGCCACCAACTCCTGGGTCCGCTGAAGTCTCTCTCCACTGCCTCTAACTTGGTGCCTAACTCCTCCTGAGTTCTTTGTGCGGTCACCAATGCAGTCTCACGGTTGGACGAGACATACTCAGATCGCCTCAATGTGTAGTACCCATCCCTGAATGTCTGTTCCAACTCTCGAACAAGAGATGCTGCCTCGCTCTCAATGACTGGTGTAAGAACAACCCAGGCGGCCAACATCTCAGCAGTCTCTCCATCAGGCCATAACGCTTGCTCAAAACAAGCGGCAAATGCTGTACCACAGCCTACTCGGGCAAAGGCTAGGAGGCGTCTCAAATCCTCAACTATAGTCGCCATAGCTCGGGACTTCGCTACAGACACCAACTGGCGTCCTTGAGTGACCATGTCTGCTAAATAGGTCTCGACGTCTTCTCCATCCAACGCCCCAAGACCAATAAGGGCTGTCGGGCCAGCCAATTCAATTCCACAAGGTGCCTCCCTGGCCACCTCACCCCTTGCCACAGCCCCATCCTCCTTAGAGAAGGGAGAAAGATCATCTGTTGCCACTCTGACATCTGCAGACTCTATACCAATAACCTCTTGCGGGTCCTCTCGTCGAGGAGAGAGAACTATTGCGGGTGGTGGAGCCGGAACCAATTGAAACTGTCAGCTGATCCAAGAACACATAGCTCCCACCTGCGCAGGGTCATGAGGTGGTGAGGGATCCTGCAAAAGTGCCGCATCTACTGTCACTAGGGCATCCGACCCTATCACTTCCATCCGGACCTGACCCTCTCCAATGTCTTGTTAGCCTCCTTTTAATTCCTCTTCTGTAACTACTACCGCTACCTTCGTTGGAGGTTTAGGATCCCCCTCAGCTAGAACATCCGTCGCTGCTTCCTCAGGTGGAAACTCAACTAGAGGAACTGTGGGACTGACTACCTGTGCCAAAGTCAAGTGAGCTGATGTCATGTCCCCTCTTTACTGACATGTCATTTTTCAATGGATTTACCTATCATGGACTCTCGTAGGCAGATGGTTTTGGTGAGAGAGTCATTCTGATGATTATTTGAGGATTGGATGGTCTTATTTGCTCTTGGAGAGATGGTGTTTATCATATTTTTATTATAATGTGTTATGTGGGGCCAAAATGTTATAATTTTGAGTTGAGTTGCACTTTTTATTTTATAAAGTTACTTTTTATATAAAAGTGCATTATAAAGGGATTTTATAAGAATATTTTATGGATACTTCTAGAAGTTCTAGTGGCTTCTTAGAAAAGTGAATAAATAGAGTGCTTGGCCTCTCATTTGGACATCCCATGACTTGAGTTTACACTACTTTTCTCTTTGAGCATTTGTGGCGCCATCTTGGTCTACAGATTGTCATTTGATCTTTAGGAACGGAGTTTCTTAAGGATTTGCATAACTGAGGAGGTGAAATATCCTTTGAAGGGTTGCACTTTGGAAGTGGTATTCAGCCATTTCAAGTTGAGCTTATTTGGAGTCCTCAGACTTACCTGAGGGTTTGAGTTTTTGATTGCAAGAGGAAAAAAAACAGATCCGAAAAAAGCAGTCCGAAAAAGCAAAGCAAAAAAGCAAAGCGAAAAAGAAGATCCGAAAAAGCAAAGCGAAAAAGCAGATCCGAAAAAGCAAAGCGAAAAAGCAGATCCGAAAAAGCAGAGCGAAAAAGCAATCCGAAAAAGTTTTTGTTACAAGTCTAATTCAGTTTTCAGAATTTCAGGATAGGGTTTTGGAACCACATTTTTGCTCATATCTTCCTCATTACTCAGCATATCATTCTGGGTATTTTTGCATCGGATTTCTATCGTGGAGGAGATAAAGATAGGTGCATTTTGGAGTCCCAAAATGCCATGATTTATTTTTAAAGAATTTTCAAAATTCCTAGACATTTTCGAAAATTTGCAAGAAAGTACATTTTCAGATTTGGGGTGACTTTGGCTTGGGTGTTGGCATCTTCAGCACTGGCAAAAATTATCGCAGCCATCTACAATCAGGTTCCTCACTTCTCATTTGGCATATTTTCTGAGAAATGTATGTTTTCAGCTGAGTACAAAATATAGCTTCAGCACTTTACTATTTTACATTGTACTTGTCTTTGTTTGCCATTTGGCATTATTGGTATCAAAGGAAGGCTAGGATTTTGCAAGTGAAAGGGCATTGTAATTTCCAGTCTATCTATATTGCAAACCTAGGGTTTGATGATCATATTATTGGCTGAAATATGTATGGCATTGTTGCAAATTGTTGATATATGAATGACATATGCTTTTGAGCAATTTCCTACATCATTGATAGTGTTTTAGATGGTATTTGGTTGCTATCTATTATTCTGAAATTTTGGGACAGCGAACTCATATACTCAAAAATAATTTTCTATCTACATCTTGAGTTGCATTTTTGACGGTTTATTTAGTGGCCTATTGGTAGGGGTCATTACAGCCGAGGTTGGCAACACTAGTGGTGCAAATTGAATAGTGGTTGCCGCGGTAGATGCCATTGCCTCTATGCGAACTGTTGTATCACCATCTTCTCTGCCCGAGTCTGTGTCGGAAGATTCTCCACTGGCTTCCCGGCCACTATCAATGTCATCTTGGTCGGACTCTACCACCATTTGCCACCATCGCTTCTGTCCGCTGATTACACCTCCTGTACCCAAATACAACCAGTAGAACACAGGCGGGGCTCCTCCCGTAAGCTTGCCTTGCGGCTTGAGCTCCAACTGATCCGTAGGCATCTGTCTAAGTGCAGCCTCGAGAAATAATCCAATGGCGTAATGAGGCATGTAAAAGGTGCGATGTTGTAACGTCATGAATTCCCACATCCTGTCCGCCAACACCGAAGCCTAATCGTAGACCACACTATTCATCAACCCCTGCATGTAGACAATCTGTGGGAGGGCAATGTCGGATGCACAGCTCGAACCAATCAGCCTGCTCTTAAGGACATCAAGAATGCAATGCCACGCACCCTCTGCTACGTACTCCTTCCTCAAGCCTCTCGCTTTGGTCGCGTTTATCACCTTTTCCAACTCTACTGGAGTGAGTCGACGGCAAACACGTTTTATCCAAAATTCTTTCCTCTCTGCTGACATTTTCTGCTTTGTAGTATCCACCTTTTGTCCATTGCGTCCTGGAATGCCAAAGACCCATGTGAAGTCCTCGGGGCCATAGGAGACTGTGAGCCTGTGGTTTCGATACATAAATATACTCTTCCTCGTTTGCTTGTTGAAACACTGAATCATTATCCTCAAGGTATTTTCCAGATTACGCACAGGAAACAAGGGCATTTGGATAGCCCAATGAACACCCACCTGCCATAAAAATTTCTTTACCTCGTCGTCCTCTGGAGACTCCTTCCACCATTTCCTACATTCCAGTGCATTAAGCCCTTCAAATGTTACCGTCTGGTAGGGGACGACATCTTTGTCCTCTGGCGCAAACTTGAAGTTCTTCACGTTGCTCCCACTTGCCTAGCGCCCTGCAACCTTCACTCCCGAGGGCAGAATGGTAGCCTTCTTGTTCATCGCTGTTTTACCTAAACTCCCTACTTGTAGCTGATTTTTCCAATTGCTTCTCTTCCTGGTTGAATGCATTTTGAACCGTACTAAATTCAAGAAATAGTTATAAAAATTTTCGTGCTTCCCTCTCCCTGCGGCTGTGTAAAATTGCCGTGTATCTAAACTCCGTACGGTGGTACCTGCGGGAGATGGCTTTTGCCTTTCGTGCAGGAGATGAATTTGCGGGAGATACTCCTCTATCTCGCTGGTTATTCGCAGACTAAGATTATAACTCCACCCGTCGCAGCACAAGCGTGTACGCCACTTTTCTTCAATTGAAATACCCAGCGCAATCCTAAGGATTTTCCAATCTGATTCAGTCTCTCTGTCAACACAGCGCCCGCGGGTTGTTTGACTGTGCGGATGCTTGGCATGGACCGACCACCTTGCACCGAGCTTTGTTTAGTGATGCTCGAACCCGTGACAGTCATGAAAATGAATTTCTTTCACCATGTTACAATCATTTTGATCTTTCCCACAAATTTGCAGTGCGGTTTCCCTACCATGCCTTCACACCGAAACATCGGGCCTGATTTTTTTTCATTACTGAATGGATCTTGAATTACCCAAAAGCCAATCCTACAATTTTGAAGTTTGAAAGACCGATTAACAACAATCACGAACTGCAAACAAAGTCGACTCCAAATACACACAAGTCCACTGCTAAGTCCACCCGTAATTCTTCTTCTCCCGTGTGGTCTCCTCTTTTCTTCCGTGCTCGCCTTCAGGGCAATGTCTTCCGTACGGTGATGGTGGCTTCCTCACGGTGATATCTTCCTGAATTGCACCCTCTTTTCCTTTCGCACTTGATTCTTTTTCCTGCGTTTACGTTTGTATCGTGCGGCTGAGGTTTTAAGGGAACGGTGGTGCCACCGTTCGGTGGTTCCACTGTCGGGTGGTGCCACCGTTCGGTGGGTCCACCACCGAAACTTACACTTCTTTTTAAAAAAAAAAATTTTTTTACTTTTTTTTTTAAATTATCTCTCTGATTTCCACTTGACGTTGCGTGGCGGCCCTGATTGTGGTATAACTTCAGCTTCGACCCGTTAACGACATCCACTATGGGTACCCCGTCTATTGATGACAGCTTAATTGCTCTGTTGGCATCGACTTCTCGGACTTGATAAGGGCCTAACCATTTCACCTTGAACTTGCCGTGTTTAATCTCGTTTCGGCCATGACGCTGCGTGCTGGCCCCGATCGTGGTATAACTTTAGCTTCGACCCGTTAACAGCATCCACTATGGGTACCCTGTCTATCGATGACAGCTTAATTGCCCCGTTGGCATTGACTTCCCGGACTTGATAAGGGCCTAACCATTTCACCTTGAACTTGCCGAGTTTACTCTCGTTTCGGCCATTATACTTCAGTACGAGTTGTCCTAGAGTGAATCGGGTGCGGCGGAGATGCTTGTCATGCTAGTGCTTCCGACGCTGTTGCGCTATGTCTGTTGCCCACTGTGCCAACATCCGTCGTTCATCAAGTTTGTTGAGAGCATGGAAACGTTCTCGGAGGCTTTCCATGTCGCCTAGTCTGTTTTCGAGTGTTATTCAAAGACTCGGCACCATAAACTCTGCAGGGACCACGGCCTCTTGTCCGTACATCAATTGGAACGGAGTATGTCCCATAGTAACTTTATATGTCATACGGTATGCCCATAGTACCGACGGAAGTCGCTCTTCCCAGTCTTCGCCTTCAACTCCACAGGACTTGTAAATCACAGACACCAGTATCTTGTTAGTTGCTTCCGCCTGCTCATTTGCCCTCGGGTAATAGGGGCTCGAGAGTGAGTGAAAAATTTTAAATTCTGTGGTGAGTAACTGTATCACATGATTAACGAAATGCCCGCCTCTGTCGCTAGTGAGTTGAATAGGTATGCCATACCGTGTGATTATCTGCTCATAGATGAATCTCGCCTTGCTTATTGCAGAGTTGTCTGGTAAAACTCTGGCTTCGACCCACTTGGTAAGATATTCGGTTGCTACCACAATGTACCGACACCTCCGTCTCTTGCTTACTTTGAGCGGTCCTACGAAATCGAGGCCCCATCGCTCGAACAATTCTTGAGTGTTGGACGGGTTTAATGGCATAAAATCCCGCTTGAGAGGTTTCCCAGCTCTTTGACAGGTGTCACAGCTCATCACCCACTCCTGTGCATCATTATACAACGTAGGCCACCATAGTCCTGCTAGTAAAACCTTTCGTGTTGTTGTGTCCGGTCCCATATGCCCTTCGGTAGGACTTTCATGGGCCTCCCTCAGAACACCTTGTACTTCTTCCATCACGCATCTTTGGAGTATCTCGTCGGGTCCCATTTTGTATAATAACCTGTTAATGAGTTGGAAGGTCCTACTTCTGAGTACCAATTTCCTTCGCTCGCTTGGCGGCATTCCCTCTGGAAACTGTCCTGTGGACAAAAATTCTCCAATGCTTGTATACCATGGAGGAAGAACAACAATACAAAAGAGATGGGCGTCGGGAAAGTCATCATTTACTCCTTCTGGCGGCTCCCCGGATTTGAGGCATGATAAGTGGTCTGCACACGTGACTTTTTCCCGGGCGTACTATGATGTTGAAGGTGAATTACTGCAGGAGAAGCAACCATCTGCTTACTCGTCCTTGAATAAGTGGTTTGTTCACCAAGTACATTAAGGCCTGATGATCCACGAAAAAAGTGAATGGGGTGGCGAGTAAGTAATGCCGGAATTTTTGCGCAGCATACACCATTCCCAATGCTTCTCTTTCTGTCGTGCAGTAGTTCTTCTCTTCCTTTGAGAGGAGTCTGCTTGCGAAGTATATGAGGTGATCTAACCTGTGGTCACCCGTTTGTGCTAGCATGGCTCCAATCGCAAAATTGGATGCATCCACATGCACATGGAATTCTTTATCCTAGTCGGGGAATGCCAAGATAGGTGCGGCTACTAACCTTGCCTTAAGGTCTTCGAATGCGTGCCCTTGCTCTAACCCCCAATTATAAGGTTCTCCTTTCCGGGTTAGTTGTTCCATCGGTCCAGATACGTGAGCAAACTGTTTGATGAATTTTCGAAAGTACCCGATGTGCCCGAGGAACGATTTGAGTCCTGTAACATCAGTGGGTGGTTTCATCTTGAGGATCACCCAGATCTTGTCTGGGTCAGTTTTCAATCCGGCTTTGCACACAATGTGCCCGAGTAGTTTCCCTTGTGGAACCATGAATCGGCTCTTCTTGGGGTTAAGCGCCAACCGTGCCCGTTGGCATCTTTCCATGCACTCCCGAAGGGCCACCAGATGGGTATCTTCGGCACTATAAACAGACCAGTCGTCCAGAAAAGCTTTGAAGTTGCCTACAGACATTTTATCAAAGATGTGCAGGATTATTCTTTGGAATGTTGCCGGGGCATTGCAAAGTTCGGACTGCATCCTGTTGTAAGCATATACTCCATCTTCTACCACAAATGTTGTCTTCAGCTTGTCTTCTTCAGCGATTGATATCTGGTTATATCCTGAGAATCCGTCCATAAAGGAGTAAATTTCATGACCAGCGACCTCCTCCAAGATGGTATCTGTGAAGGGAATTGGAAAGGGATCTTTGACTGTAACAGGGGTCAGACATCTGACACCACACATTCTTATTTGGCTGGCGTCCTTTTTCAATGAGATCACGATCGGCGACACCCATTCGCTCGTCTGTACGCGAAATATGATGCCTGCCTCAAGCATCCTTTGATCTCTTCATTGACACGGGCTGCATAGTTCTTGTTCATTCTGTATGGACATTTCCGTATAGGGACCGCTCCTTCGACCAGTGGAATTCGATGGACACACAGTTCTGGTGGTACCCCCTTTAAGTCTTTGTAGGTCCAGGCGAATACATCCTTGTATTCTGTGAAGATTTTAAATGCCGCGGTTTTCAACACGAGGTTCCAGTCATCCCCTATAAGAATGTTCTTCGGGTTGGTGTCATCTCCTAAATTCATGGACTTCACTGTCGGTTCTTCATACTTAATGGGTTTCTCTTTGTCGAATTGGTGTGCGGGGTTTTCCTGAATTCGGAGCTCCCCCTCTTTGTACTCGTCGTACTGTGGCGGGAATGTAGGCTCCTCCTCCTCATCCCCTATCTGTTCTTTTTCATCCTCTATCTCTAGCATGTTACAGTGCCTTAGCTCATAATCTTCCATTTGCCAATGAAAGAGCCCGTTTAGTGAATCCATGTCATCGTCGGAGTACCCTTCTATTTGTAATACACCTTCCTTGTTCGGTTCTTGTCTTCCTTCGACAACTTCTTCTTTCGTGTCTGATCCCGACGAAGATGCCAAGTCCTCACTAACCAATTGACTTCTCAGATCGATTGTGAATTTCCGACCATCTCTCTCCATGGAAATGACGTTCCGCTTCCAGTCGTGCTTAGCTTTTGCTTGCACCAGCCATCCCCTCCCTAAGAGAGCGTCGTATGCCTTCTTTTTCACTGGGATAACAATAAAGTCCATGACAAACAGTTGGGTGCCTATCATCACCCTTTGTGCCATCAATGTGCCTATGGGTTTAATCCCATGCTGGTCTGCACCTACCAATTGGAAGGTCAGCGGCCACAGTGTTGGTTGTCCGAGTTTCCTCCAGGTTTCTTCGGGTAGGACGTTGACACTCGATCCTCCGTCGATGATAGTGTTCGTGAGTATTGTGCCCAGGATTCCCATCTCCACTACCATAGGGTGGCTTCCGGTGTTGAGTGCCAACAACATGGGGTCCTTGATGGATTTTCCCTTTCCGAGGGAGTTTGCTGTCTCCATCACCTTCTCCGTCGTCACCTTCTGCATGTTCGAAGATGGTACCACGTTAAGTAGGGCCATTCTTAATTGTGGTGCCACTGTAAGGTCTCCCAATTGTATTGGGATTTCCGTCTGCATTATTTGCCTTAGCATTCTATGTTCCGTGTGACCTCCTTGGGAGGTTCTTGCGGCGTCGTGCGTTTCTTTCCGCTGGGCCATCTCAATATCTTCCCTTGCCTCCCGCACTCTTTTCTTTTCAGTCTTTGGGTGTGGGTATCGGCTTTCCGTGCTTGCTCTCGGGTGATTACCAACACTCCCCCTTCGTTGCCTTCAATGTTCAGAAAGTTTACTCCCAGTTTAGGGCATTTTGTGTCATCATGATCTCCGGGCCCGCACCATTTGCACAAAAATTGTGCCTTTTCTCCGTTCGGGCACTCCCTAGCAAAATGCCCCCACTGGCTACACGTGTGGCATTGAATCATGGGCCTTCCGCTTGCATCGTACTGGAGGCGGCTCCGTCCGCCGTTGGTGTTATTATTACTGTTTCCCCTTCCCCCATGGCGGTTGTTCCTGTAGCCGCTAGAGGAGGCTGTGTTCTGTGTATTCCCAGAGGCTGAAGCTTCTTGTGTGAACATGACTTCTTGGCCCCATGTCTTCATATTGAACGAACATTCCTTTGTGGAATGGCCCGCCATTTGGCAAATGTCGCAGAACATCTTCCTTGGGCATGCGCCCTTCACATGGCCAGCCTCTTTGCAGTCGGTGCACCACAATTCTTCTTCCTCGTTCCGACTGGTGATACTCTTCATATTTTTGAATTCCTTGAGCATTCGTTCCATGTCTTTTTGTAGTGCGGAGACTTTCTTCTTTGCTTTCCCATCACTACTGCTATCATCTCCTGAAGTATTATCGTTGTTCGATGAAGAAGACTCGTTTTTCTTCTTTTTCGACGTTTTCTGTTCACTCTCTAGGTCCATTGCCCAGTTATACGCGTCGATGTAAGAAGTGGGAGGAACTATCTTCATCTTCCTCCAAAGGTTGGATTTCAACCCTTCGACAAACCATCGCTTCTTCAAGCCGTCGGCTGGTGGGCTCTCCATTTTGCCTACCAATTCTTTCAGTCGACGGTCGTAGGTTCGTACGGTCTCCTTCTGCCCTTGCTTGGTTCCGTAGATTTCAGAGGCAATTTCATTGTCGTCTCATAAGAGCCTAAACTCTTTTTCAAATGCCCCCTTCAAAAGGTCCCAAGTGGTCACTCTGGTTTTGTCTAAGTCGGAGTACTCGTCAATTGCTACTCCTCGGAGGGTTGTTGGGAATTGTTTCATCCATTCGGCCTGGTCTACAACTCCATTTGCCGCCCAAATCGTCTCACATGTGCGGCAATGCCGAACAGGGTCTTCTTTTCCATCACCGTGGAATTTGGGTAACTTTTCCTTTTTCGTCGCCATATTCACCCTCAGGGGTGGGACGGTGGTTTGTACTACCTGTTGTACTGCGGATTGAGCCGCTTGGTTCGCTGGAGGTCCTTGCTGTGCCACAGGTTGGGGTGCTCGTCAAGTCGGTCCTCAGGAATTGTTTTCGTTAACAGATGCTCCGAACTACTCAGAGGTGTGATCCGCGTGCCTTTCCATCACTTTGACACTTTCCGCGGCAACTGCACACTGCTCCCTACGTTGGGCTTCCTCTTCTGCCTTCCTACGGGCTTCTGTCTTTGGTGTTAAAGTTAAGGTCCCCAAGAAGTTCGTCGTTTCCTCTAACAGGTCCTCGTCATCATTTTGCCTCTCTCATGGTTAGGTTCCTCTAGACCGTTGCTTTCACTTACCCCCTCCTGTAGTCTATCGGCACATCTCCTGAACCTCTCCCTTCGCTCAGCTTGCTGTTGTTCGAGTATTGCTTTTCGCAGAACTTGTTCTTCCTCGGGTTCCTTCTTTAAATTCCTATTCTTATTTAATTGATTGGGCATAAATGCCTTCCTTCACACCAACAATCAACACAATATAAAAACAAAGGGACACTTTTATTTATTCATGTTTTTTTTTTTTTACAATCTCTTCATGAATGATCTTGTCATTCTTATTTCTTTAGTGTCCTTTCTTTCGTCACCTTTAGGTGTGACTATTCCTGATGGGGTGTCCCATCACGTTCTTCCTGGAGTCTTTTGTTGACCCGGTTGTGGTACTCCCGAAGGATTTCTTGCCTTCGTTCCTCCCGAGCGATTTCTTCCTGGCAAAGTCTCTATGCGAGTGTTGCTTGTGCTAGAAGCCTCAGAAGGTGATGCAGAAGACGGTTAGCTGCTGGGCCCACATTCAGTGCCTCCCACACAATATCTTCTGGCACAGTGGCTCTTGTGGCTTCTCTCCGCACGAAAGTTTCAATGGCCGCGGTGAGTGTGACTCGGAAGTCATTCGTCAGGTGGTCCTCCCCTTCAAAGAGTTCGCTATTCTCTTTTATTCGCCTATTAATGCCAACTGGCATTCCCATTTATGGACGATACTCCATTTGCCTTTGTCCCGATTCGGAAAGGCAACGGCGCCAAATGTTTACCCGCTGGGTAGACTAGTTTACTGACGCACAGGCATTAACAGGATATGTAACTTAGCACAGATACGATATAGCAAAGAACACCAAAGCTTTCATTAATCATTCATAGTCGTACAATAATCGTGATGCTTCAAAGAGCAAGTACAAAGTTTATATACAATCCGAAGGGGTGCAATCAAACGTCGTCACCCTTCAACCATCGGCAACTGACTAACATCCGTCGGCAACTTACACCCAACGGTAACATAACTTTTTGGCGACCCTCGCAGGCTAATCAGGTGATTAGAGGGGGTCAGATGGCGGAGCCAGTGTTGGGATTCCATCCTGAAGGTTCAGTTTACCAGGTCTGCTCTTCGTTCGGGTCAATTTGGTCAACTTACTATTTTTAGTAAGTAGTATTTTGGGTATGGCCAGGATTAGCAAGGTGTCTGCACGGAGTGTTAGATGTGCTTGGATCGAGTTTCAAAGAATCTCCAATTTGAGAGACTTACTATTTTTAGTAAGTCTATTTTTAGCAGTTGGCTATTTTTGGCAGTGGGTTATTTTTGGCAGGTCAGTTGGCGTTTGAGGCTTTGGTGTCAGAAATGAGTTTGTCACAGTCAGTGTGATTCAGTGGCTTTGGTTTTAAAGGTTATCGTTATAAAATTAAATTATTTTAATTTAATAACTTTATTATTTTATAACTTTAATGTTATAAAGTGAAGTTATCATTTAAAAGCCTTTTTAATGAAAAAAGTGAAATTGTGCTTTTTCCGAAAAAGCTATATATTCATTTCGAAAAAGCACTTTCATTATCCATTGTTGAATGATTATTTTATTGAAGTTTTTGAGAGACAACCTAGCTAGGGTTTTGAGGACTGATTCCTCTTCTGGCAATTTGAGCCATTACAGGTTGATGGTGAATTTTGCAGCTGTTGTTCTGAAATTATAATTCGGTGCTGATGAATACTGGAATTGTGAGAAGTCTGAAATCTGCAGATTAATAATCGAATTGTTCTCATGGGGTTTGATTATTATTCTTTCTGAGGAGATTGGAATTCTGAATTTGGAGGCTGTTGTATCTCTATTGATTATTATTGAAGGAATTTGGCTGGAGAAGTTATAATTTTGTTGACATATTGAAACAACCCAGGTTGCGTATCAGATAGAGGGAAAGTGGACTGTTATACAGCAAGACACTTCATTTGTCTAGCTACGTCAACTCCAAGCTGCACGCGTGGGGTCATGGAAGGCTGTAACATCTCACTCCTATGCTCACGTGCCTCATTTGGGGGCCATTTTTCACATAATAAGGGGCTGCGTTAGCTACAGCCAGTCACGTTTTTGCCCAGGCTGCCACGTGACTACTTTAAGGTGGAAGCTATCTATATTTCGAGCTGTGTTAAGGCATTAAAAGAAATATCAGAATTCCAGGTGCCATGTTTTTATGATAATTAATTGTTTTGTGTCTTTGTTTGAGATGAGAAATTAAAATAATAAATATTTTAAGGAAATTTTATTTGCCTGGTTTTGTTATTCGAAATTGGTGGTTATTTCGTCATAATTGTATTTTACAAGACATTATTGAAACAAATTTGCAAGTATTTCAAATTAAGAAAAATAAATCTAGGAAGAGCTAGGCAGACTCTTTACACGGTCGCACTTCTTAACTATGTGAGATCACAACTCACCAATTCCACCGGGAATAGTAGGCTGGCTACTTGTTCCCTTTGGGCCCTTAGACTTAATTTGCTGAAGAGATATCACCATCAGCAGATGATGACCTTACCTCCATTTTCTCCTCAGCAGAGCTCTTTGTCTCCTTTTTGAACCAAGTCTTCTTGACTTCCCTTTTGGTCTCTTTACCCAAGTTATCCTTTTGGTTGGGAGACAAGTTCCTCTTGACCGGTTTGGCCAGTCCTTTTCTTTTGTTCATTGGCCGGTTCCTACATTCCTTGGCTAGATGCCCAATCTTGTTACAGTTGTAACAAGCCAATCCGGTTTCTCTCTGTGGATTGACCCTTCTTTCCCTATCCATGGGTGAGTGACATCCAGAGTTACTATGGCCTGATGGCCCATAGGTAGCACAATTGGTTGTGCTCCAGTTTATATTCCTATTATGGAATACCGGTCTTGGTGGAGATTTGAATGCCATGGTTTTTGATTTGCATTCTTCAGCTTTGTGACCAAACTTGTTGCATGCATAGCAATAACTCTTGAAGCTTCCCCTACTTCCACTGGACACACTATTGGAACAAGCCCTACATTCAAAGGTCCTGTGATCATACTTGTAACAGTTGTTGCAGTAACTGTTAGAAGTAAATGGTTTCACCGATGCATTTTTACAGTCATTTGTTTTATAACCCGGTTTACCACAATGTTTGCAAGAGGTATTGAAGGTCTTTTTACCTTTTTCTTCTCTCGATTTCTTCTTTTCCTTCTTGCCTTGTCTTCAGAGGACTCACCGGTTTTTTGGTTTCTTTGACCGATGTACGCAAGTCCTGTGGGATCTTTGTACTTTCTTTGAGCCCTCAGTTTCTCATCAAGCTTCTCTGAGCTTTTGTTGTACCTTCTAAGTTTCTCATTTGTCTTCAAGAGTTTTCAGTTGTTCCTTTAGTTGATATAATTCAATAGCCAACTTTTTGCATGCATCATCCTTGTCATGCAAGTGCTAATGTATAATTGCATTCTCTGAGTTATGCTCTCCATTTCTGCTTGAAGTTGTAATACAAGAGCATCACTTTCTCTTACCGCATCTTCTGCTAGTTTTCTTTTTCTTTCAGCAGCAATAGTGCTTCTAAGGCACTGTTCTTTTCATCTTCAGCTTTCCTTTTATCTTCGATGATTTCAGTCATTCTCAGGGCATTACTTTCCTGCTCGCTTTTCAGATTGGAGATCTGATCGGCTAGATTCTGATTTTTCTGCATAAGATCAGAGACTGCCTCTTTTGCTTCATCAGATCCACTTTGCCCAGAGAGTTCCTCAATGGTTTCATTACTCTCACTCAGTTTCAGGGTTAGCTCTTTCCTCTTAGCAAGAGACCTCCTCAGTCTATTCTCAAGAGAGGCAATCATGTCATTGGCTTTCTCAAGCTGCTTTTGATACCTGTAACTCTCCATGATCTTTACTCAAGCAGTTAAGCTTTATGTCTATGAGAACCCAGAGCTCTAATACCAATTGTTAGTCCTAATCGGTTACCGAGAGTGGGGTGAATCAGTAAATACAATTTCTACTTCTTCTTCTCTGCAAATATATATTCTCGCTAATATAGAAATTAAAAGAATATTATAGCACCCATAAACATAAATTGAATACATAGGTCAACACAGCATATATACGTGGAAACCCTCGGTTAAAAGGAAAAAACCACGGTGGCACATAACCCACAACTTCACTACTCAGTAATAAAGATGCCCTGTTGGAGGCTTACAAAGCACTGGTAAGAGTGCTACCTGGTTAAGGGATTTGATAGAAGACATGTTAGGATCTTGACCCTGTTAGGAGTCACCTTGTAAGAGGACTTAGAACACCAATAAAGATGTTACCCGGTAAAGGGATTTGTACAAAGAACCTATTAGGGTTCACCTTGATTGAGGGATTTAAATGTGCTTCTCAATTTAATCCAATGATCTTATGATGATACTTTTTGTCTAATCAGATCATACCTGTTACCCTTTCCTCTTCTTGGCTGTTGAATCTTTTTTTGCCTTTCACCTCTCGTGACTGTGACTCCTCTCAGAAGATTCAGGTTTCCTGCTCTTCTTCGCTCTATGCTCTTGACATTCAACAACACTTCTTTCATGTCCTTTGACCTATATTTATAAGAAATTAATCTTATTAAAAATACATCTCATAAATCATGCATGCAATAAAAGCTTGCAAACTGATCTTGAGTTTACATCGAAACGCTTGTAGATAAAACAAAGCTAACTTCAGTTCCACTAAAAAAGATAACTCCAGTTTAACTGAAAAACGTTCCGTATAATCCGGTTCGGATTATCATGCACTTAACCGATGAAGAGCTTGTACCCGGTTAGTATATGTTCCTTGTGTGAATCCCATGACCGGTTGGAAAAACCTGGACCGGTATAAGCGTGACCGCTTTCTTGTTTAGTCTACCAGTTCACAATTATGAGTACCGGTGTGATGTATCGGTGTTCTGGTGAGATTGATGTTTGCCTATGACTTTACCAATGACTACTAAGTTTATGTCAACAGACCTCTGTATGAAGCCTACCCAATAAGCAATATCGGGTGAATATTTCACACCCTCTAACTACTGCTACAAAGAAGAAGCAACGCTCTCCAATGTCGATAAGCTCAGAACTCTGCTGAAACCCTTGGTTTCTCAAAAACTCAAATGCTCCAAAGAAAGGATATCAAATCAAGCAATCAACATAATATATCTACCATGAGAATGAGCTCTTAAGTCTCTTTTATTCTTTTCTTGTGAGAGCTCAAACACTTTCCTAGCCAATGTGGGATAAAAGATATATTCCCACTTTTAATTTTTCACTTAGAACTCTATAGTTGGTGCACAAATAATTCTTTTAAAATCAATTGTACACTTGGCCCCATCTATGATAACTTGATCCTTCACTTAAGTGACTAATGTTATAATATAAAATTATATTATAACTTAATAATATAAGCTCAAACTTATTAATATTTATTTTAGCCAAATAAATATTAATATCTCCATTATTACTCATCATCTCTGCACGCCGTCTGAACTAGGAGCTGACATGATCAAACCGCATACGACCATACCCCATTTCTAAAACTAACAGGGGTCCCTCTCTGAGCCCCTGAAAACTTACTATAAATAGAAGATGTTCTATGAATAGCAACTACTGCATATGGAGTCTTAGAGACCTCGAACGAAAGCCAAATCTACAAAACTCTGACAACTGAATAAGATGCATCCCTCAAAAGACCCTCTAACCAACCTCATTAGCATATGAGGGTCAGTTAATAGGCTAATCCCCCAAACTCTGATGCTCACGAAAATGGGGACATTTCATAGGACAAGAAAGAGTCTAAACCTGATAAAAAAAGGAGTGTGGCTTGTTATTTGGCATTAATGTTTTATTTTGGATTAAGTACAAGTTACAACATTGCAGTAGTTCTCCAACTTTCTTTTAGTTATTGTTGAATCTATGTTTGTAATTTCCTTAAGTAATAAAAACTTGGTTACTTTTAAGTCAAACTTTTTCTTGGCAAACTGTTCAGTTAAATTTTAGCTTTAGATTACCTGAACTATTTTCGTAATGAAATTGTGGTTCATTTGTTGGTGTTATTCTGTTAAAACCTTTTTTAGAACCAAATTCTGTTTTGTGCTTTAACTGGCAGGAAGCTGTTTTTGTTAGTGCTTGAATAGTTTATCCTCAATCTAAAAATCTTGCTGGAAGCCTTGACTGTTGACAGTTTGAAACTTGTATTTGGGACAAAACTGTAGTTAGTTGGATATCTATGTAATTTAAAGCAAAACCCCCTTTAAGATCTTGAGTAGTGTGAATGTTTGTAAGCTCTTTGGGTTTTAGGTTTAGTTAGGTCTTAGGGAGCTTCCCTGTATAATCTGAATTATAATTCAAAATATTGTTATCAACTGTAAAGAGCCCAAGTTGGCTCTCTCTGGATATTAAAATCAAGTCACCAATTTTGATAATTTTTGCAACAATTTCCCTTAATTGATTAAACTCTCAAAACACTAATTTGATTATATCATTTCTTTTCATTACAACTTGCAAATGATACATTCTGAAAACTAGTTTATCAGACTAATTAATCATTGATAAACTGAATATGAAACTCAACTTAATAGAATTCTATTCAAGCCTTACAATTTCTGAAATCAGTACAATCCTCTTACAAATTTTCTCTGCTTTGAATATAATTCTAAAACAATTACCAATGTCTATAAATTCAGTCTAATTCCCTAAGAGAAATCTAACAACACATTCAGCAAAACAAATACAAGGCACCTGTAATTTGCAGTAATCTCCAAACATCAACACTGCATTTGAATAAGTATAGCCTGTGACTGCAGCAAATAATGTACGTACAGTCCAGAAGTCAAACTCGATATCCAATGCTGTAAGTAACCCGCCAACAATGTATACTCAGTCAAGCTGCCACGTTCAGGTCATAAGTTGCCACGGTCAAGGATATTGGATGCAGCTCTTCAAATTTGACTCACGTGAGCCACAATACAAGTCGCAGCAAATATTATGGAGCTGTTAACTTCTTACGTCCAGGCATATGCTGTAAATATTATCTTCAGCACTTGACACCAACACCAGCACGTGTTTCACCTCACGCCAAGTCACAAACTCTTCAGCAACATTCGAGTGTCATTGAATTTCGAACCCTATTTGCACATATGCAGGTCCAGATTCGAATGTAATAACATGCCAAGCTTCAGCAATACTCATTGCATTTAATAATTAAATACAATCTCTCTTGTAGAAATTACTCCAGAAATAAAAACTTCAATCAATCCAATATACAGCAGCATTGAATTGAATCCAGTAACTAGATGTGAAATTCACCATTATCCAGCAATGGCTCAAATCACAAAAAGAGGAATCCGTCCTCGAAACCCTAGCCAGGGCAATTCTTCACAAACTCCAAATAAAAAATGATTGCATACTGAATGAAGAAAGTGCTTTTTCGAGTAGAATATATAGGCTTTTTCGAAAAAGCACCTTTTTAATAATATCATAATATTGGCTTTAATTAATGCTCCAACTTTATAATATAAAATTATAAAGTTATAGTTATTAAATTAAATCAAATAATTTAATTTAATAACGCCTTTTAAACTTTTAAAGCCACTGCATTGTCAAACTGCAATCAAGAAATTCTGACAAGGCACCAGAACCAACTGCTCAGTCGAAAATAGAAACTGCCCTGCCAGAAATAGCCACTGCTAAAAATAGACTTACTAAAAATAGTAAGTCACTCAAACTAGAGATTCTCTGAAACTGAATCCGGAGATGTCTGACACTCCGTGAAGACACCTTGCCAATCCCGGTCATACCTGAAGTCCCACTTACTAAAAATAGTAAGTTGGCCAAAATGACCCAAACGAAAAGCAAACTTGATAATCTGAATCTCCAGAATGGGATCCCGATGTTGGCTCTACCAATTGACCCTCTCTGAACACCCGATTAGCTTGCGAGGGTCACCAAACCAAGCTAATCCCAATGTCTGAAAAAATGGGGACATTACATCGACAATTTATTGGTGAGGGCAAAAAAAAAAAAGATATCGGCAAATATCGGAGACAAGTTGGGAACTTCTCAGGAAAATATTGGAAACTTAAAAATTGCTTAAATTTAATTAGAAATGCATTTTTTTGCAAAATTCAATAAGGAGACATCTAATGAGTTAGTAAATGAGTAAACAAACCAAACAAGCTGATATATATATATATATGGAAATAGGATACAAAATTGTATTCTCATGTGGAATGCTGATGGCCTGTAGCCATAGACTGATAGTCTGAACTCTGAAGCAAACTAAAAATAGCAAATTGTCTTTGTAAAACTAAAAGCAATTACAAGTCTTTGTATCCGCTTCAAATCCACAAGAAATCGCTCTAGAAGGCTGCAAATGATCTTCTTTCTCCTCTTTGCCCTCTCTCCTCTCCAAATCTATTTCTCCAATAAAAATATAAT
This sequence comes from Chamaecyparis obtusa, assembly GCA_027943335.1. NCBI lineage: Eukaryota > Viridiplantae > Streptophyta > Pinopsida > Cupressales > Cupressaceae > Chamaecyparis > Chamaecyparis obtusa. The sequence goes on along the minus strand of BSBK01003688.1, from coordinate 2,030,362 downwards.
GTTTTGGCCTTTTTTGGGCCGTCACTGCCTATAACAGGCCCGCGGGCGATAAATAACCGAAATATCGCAGATATTTACCTGTTTTCTTGGCGATAAATTCCAACTTAACTGCGATAAGTTTTCTGCGATAAATTGACGTTGTTTATTGGGAAGCAGAAAATATCGCGATAAGTATACTTAACACAGATATATCTGTGATATTTTGAACTATGATTTGATTAATGGTTCTACCATACATATTGTTCTGTTTTTTGTTGACTTGAAATAGACAAATTAAATTGCTAACAAGTACATGGACTCCTTTGCATCATTCTTTCATTCTTTTTGTTAGTCTTTCAAATTTGTTTTATTGTTGCTCACTCTTGGATTAAAATACATAATAGTGTGTTGCCCCATGGGTCACCCTACGGCCTTGGATCAATTGTGATTGGAAACAAGTGTATTTCTTACTACCTATGATTTCAACGTTTCAAGATCTTAACAAAATATGAACATGTGCAGCATTCTTGCTAATAGCCCTTTTTGAAAGGATGTGATTATCCGATTTTAACATATATGATACCCTCTCTAGTCTTGACATTAAGTATTTGAATGTTTGACGACTGTACTACTTTATCCTGGTTTATTTGTCGGCGTCTCTCAAAGTTGAGAATTGGAAGATGTTGCAGATGCATTTCACTGTTCATAAATAGAATATGATTTGATAAATTTTGCTTCTATCAAATCTTTTCAGATGAAAAATGTGTTTTTGCTATGTATGGTATGACATAATTCAATATATTTTTGTTTTATAGTGTCATGCAATTTATTCTTGTAATTATTTCTCTATAAAAATAATATTCTATTTGACATTTTTTATAAATTGCAGGCCAATATACTTGTTTTCCCAGAACTAAATGCAGGAAATATTGCCTACAAAGCTGTTCAGCAGGTGATTCATTTTCATATTTTCTACATAAACGTTCTTTGTTTGACAGCAATTTGTACTCTACGTATTGTTTTCATAAAATATCCATAAGAATAGCTCTACTGCACATCATTATTTGATATGTGTGATCGTTATTTACCACTCTATGCTGTTATTTTACCATTTGATTACTACTCATCCCTTTTATATCTTATAAACTCTTTGCAATATTACCCTTTGTTTGAATCCTAAGAATGTACAATTTAGGTAAACTAGATCCATAGACCTTGAGACAATGTTATTAAGACGTAGCCAGCTGCAAAATCTACCCATTTCTGTCTGGCATTCAAAATTTAAACTCATTTAAGAGTGACTGACATAGTCTCATTTGTGATTTTTAATTCTAGAAGAAATAAGCATTGTAAGTGGCAGTTGAAGCCATAGAGATTTATAAGGGACGTACTTCCATTCTTAGGCTGCACTCATCTGCCTTCCCAGCTGTTATTCACTTTCATAATTTCGCTTGCAATTTTGGACTGTACTTTTTCATCTTGCAATCTGTGCTACTGAATAATGTTATTTAAGGATTTCGCTAAACTTTTGCTTTCTTTGACATTACACAGAGCACTGGAGCAATAAGCATGGGTCCATTGCTTCAAGGTTTACGCAAACCAATCAATGATCTAAGCAGGGGATGTACCGTAGATGATATTATATCCACAGTAGTCATGACAGCTTTGCAAGCTGCTTATCAGAAAAAGAAGCAAACTTCTATGAAATGATGAAAGTTTGCCTCCAATTCCTGTATAAAGTGAATCAATCTTTGCCAGTGTAGAATTTGTAAATAGTATAACTATAAATTGACCCTGCTTTACCAACCAACAGCTGTCATGAAAACATAATAATTGCAGAGCTATTTTCTAAATCATTCAGTATGGAAGCATGCTCATGAGAGGAAAAAATGTTTCCTTATTTCAAGTGCAGGTGTTTTCAAGTGTATTCCTTCTTATCAGACGATTGTACCATAAAGTTGGCTACAAATATTTATATGCATACATCTTGGAATGTTTAGATGAAAGTGTTTCGTTGGTATTATGTGAATTTAAAGCCAATCTCTGAAATGGCAATGTCCGTAGCATATTAAGTGTGAAGAATTTTAGTTGAGGGAGACCAATAAAGTTCAATACTAAACCATTATGAAGGAACCTAATCTGAAAGGGACTATAGAGGATACTATTATATTATAAGTGAAACCTCAGTATTTTTCAGTTGGGAGGTTAAACACCATAGTTTTTGACTTGCTGTGGAAAATATCTCCCACTTATCAATTGATGAGCTTAAGGGGCTTTCTAATGAATGGTTCATAAGGCACAACACTTGGTGAAGGTTTTGCAAATGAGGATGCAAGTAGAGTGGGTTTAACCATGGAAGAAACTTCGTAGTTAAGCGTGCTTGAGCTGGAGTAGTACTGGGATGGGTGACCTCCCGGGAAGTCCCGGTGCTTCACCTCTGTGAGCATCACCTAGATCCAATGAGTGCTAAGTGTTCCATTTCATTCTCATGAGAGATGGGTTCGGTGAACCACTACTCATGAATCATGGGTCAATGAGTTTGACTAAAAAAAACTACACAGTTAAATCCTGATAGAAATATCACAGGTTAAACACCTTCAAACACTTTTTGGCATCACATAGGTATCAGGTACGTGAAGATTTATCAGTTTCCTTGGGCTCATTTGGCTGTGTCAAGGACGGCAGGATGGAAATTTTTTGCTTTTTAAAGTTTGATTAGTTATTTTTCTTTTGCATCTATGTTTGGAAAGTCAAATCATCTTACACATTTTGCATTCACTTATCAATACTCTAACATTTCTTACTCATTCACTTTTCAAAAGTCACAACCTATTGTACTTTTGCATTCACTTTTCAAAAATCACAAACTTATTGCACACTTTGCACTCACTTTTCAAATGTCACAACCTCTTGCACACTTTACATTCACTTTTCAAAAGTCACAACATATTGTAAATTTTGTATTTTTAAAGAAAATATTTTACTATTTTTTACCTTTTTGTTTAGAGAGCACCTGCTTTGTATTTATCATTTAAAAAATTATTATATTGTAAATAATGTGTTAATAATCAAAACCCATCAATTAAAAAGCTTGAAAATTGAGAATTTTTTAAAAATTTAATTATTTATTCAATTAATTACAAAAATGTCAAGAAGTTCAAAATTTTCTAAGTAGTTAAGTAGATTGTTTTGAAAAATGGCCACATGGTTTGAAATGTTGATTTAGACTTATTTGCCAAGTAATTTCACATAAACCCCCAATTTATTAATTTCTTTTTTTTTCATTTTATCTTGATATTGAAAAGTTGACCTTGAGTGGAAATTGGATGATGGATGACAGGTTGTCACCCTAACTATAGAGAAGGAATTTGAGGTTATCATTTTGATCTAAGTATATATATCCTTGATGCCATGAGCATTTTATGAACTATAAAGGTGTGTTGTGACTCAAATAGCACATGACTAATAAATGACATTGTTTTTAGTTGACAATTTTCAACCATGAACATATATACATTTGGTCAAAGATGCTCATCCTTGACCACCTAACAATAGATTTGAGATAAAAGCTTGGAAATTGGTTTAATCAATCATGTGGTAGCAATTCACAACAACAAAATGCAATTCATTCTTAAGAAGACTATAAGCCATGCGCATTGGTTCGTTAACATTTATAGTTTTGTTTAGCCATAACATCTAGTGGAGTTCAGGTTACTGTTTAAACTTTTATAAAAATAACTATTAAAGAAATTTGTAAAACATATTATATCACAAGTAGCTTATGAGATTTTGAAGATTGGAAATGTTTCTTAACAACTTACTTGAAGAAATTTTATACTCCAATGTAAAATCAATACTTTGGGATATAATGAATATACTATGTTTTAACAACTTAATGATTTAAATGCTTCAACCAATATTCTCATTCTTTTGGTCAATCAAAGGATCTATTAGTGCATGTACAATATCTTTAATAATGTCTTTGTTATGACTATCAAAATACAAGTTAACTATGATATTCCAATTTTGAAGAAGTGAAATGTATATGTAACTTATGATTACTTCAAATTATTGATTTTGACTTGACAAAATATGTGTGGAGTTGCATACAATTAATGATTCATGATAACCTTAGTTGAAATTGTCTATGCATATCACCCATTTAACTAAATTTTTAATTACATTCTTGATGATTGATGAAGACAATGATTATTGTAGTGTACTATAATTGTATGCTAAGGCAACTTTTCCAAAGTCACTAGGTGTTTTATATAATGTCTACCAAAAATATTATAAAATATATCATGACATTTTAATTATATTTCAAGTGTTTCTTATGATAGTTGCTAACCATAGTTACCTTTTTTGTCTACATTATACTTTATATTTCAAAAATACAAAAAAAATTGCATTATATTTTGCTATATGCTTTTAAAAATATTGTTTTACATTTGAAAAAGATAAAACAAACTACACATAAAAACAATGTTCTAATAAATATTTAACAAAATAGAATATGTTATGTAAGGTACAATGATAGGTACATAGATAAGTACAATAAATAAATAAACAAGACAAATATAGAAAAGTATGTATATAAATAAAATAAAACTAGACATACAAAATACATATGTATAAATAAAATAAAAAAATAGAAATTTCACAAATCTATCATTCATATATATACACTAAAACATCACTTCAAAATTCTATTAAAGAAAAATAAAATTTTCCATTACAATTAAATATGAGCAATTTATAGGATCCCTTCCAACTTTAAAAGCGAATTTTAAATTATTTTGTTGGCGAACTTTTGCTCCACGTAACACATTTTCTTCCTCTCGATTGAGATTTCCTTAACAAGTAAAAGTCGCATTCGTACTTGAGAACAAATTCAAGTTTAGGTTTATTATTAGAAGTCATTGGAAAAATACAATGAACCCCATAAATGTTGAAAATGCCCTTATAAAAGGACAACTACACATTTTTAGAAATCCATTTAATTTGTACTACGAAAACTTTTTTTAAGTTTTTAAGACTAGAAGCCTTTTATAGTTTTTAAGAGTAGAAGCTTACCTATTAATACATTGACAAGGAGAATCACATGAGCCATTGGCCTTTTGGTAAGAGACAACCACCAATCAATACACAAATAACTAATTCTAGGTACTCGTAACTATTGCTTTGATTGCTATTTTAATATTAAGGTTGCATAATTTAGAATATTTAAATTTTATATGTATTGGTTAAATTGTTAGTCTTATTTTACATTCAATTTTTTGATTAGTTATCTTTTTATCATGATTTATTGTTTTATTTTAAATTATTTAAAGATGTGTAATAATATATTAATAAAATAATGTCATTTTTTATTAATAAGTAGTCAAATACGAGTGTTATTTCTTACAAATTAGGCTCTAAAGTTGAATTGTTGCCAAAGGCAATTAGAGTATTTAGAAACAACTGTCAAAGGGAGAACAAACAACTGATATATAGTAAAAAGTAGAAATAGAAAGATCTAAATACCCTAAGGAAGCACAACACAAGCAATGGTTACCCTAGTTAGAGTCATGAGGGGCCCTTCTAATCACTTTTTTCCAATCTTGTCTGAGGAATTCAAAAGGTTTGATATCACTAGTTGCGCCAAATCTTTGTTTTAAGAGTGTCAGGGTAGTGGCACAACTATGCATGACCCTCCAATGGTAGAGGCTAACGATCCCCATGCCCCTCATTGTTTCTTCATTCTAAGCTTTAAGATTGTAGATCTCTTCGAATGCTCTAATATCTAATGTAAATCTTGCGTAGCCTTGATAGAAGAAGCCCAAACCCTAGAATTCTTCTCCATCCACACCATCTATGTGATCATCATGTAGACTATCAAATATGTGTGTTCAAGTCATTGTCTTGTTCATCGTTAAGCAATTGCAGAAGGCTTATCAAAACTAGGTGCAATAGATTTCATGAAGCAGGGCCCCCAGGTTTTCCCTTTAACTACCAATTTTTGACATGTGAACCGTTCACTATCTTCCCCTTTGTTAGTAACTTCCTAGCATTCTTGTTCCACTTTATTAGCATCTGAGCCCCTCTTGTCCCTTATGTAGTAGACTTTAGAAAATCACAACCTCTTTGTTGCTTCCATTCTTGTCTTGTTTCTCTTGCTCCTACTGTTATCCTCATAAATGTAGTGCTGCAATGTAGGGTTTTGGCCATTCAAATTAAAAGGAGGTCACGACTCTGTCAAATGATCATAACAGTTTAAAAAAAAGGGTCAATGAGTCCCCATCGATATCAGAGTTCATGCCAAGCATCATAACATGAGTCTTGGATGAACTTAGTCATATAGGGGCAATGACTTTAGTATTCCTCATAACATCATCCTTGAGACTTTATTTTAGTTTGCATTACTACCCAAAGAATTTTAGTAGTAGAGAAAAAAGACCTACATAATGCACTCTTACAATCCATTAAGGCTATTGCTCCATATTATAATCTTCTCCAATAAGGGAATTGACAGTTGGATGAATATCAACTTCTTGACAACACCTTAGCCCCTCGGCCTCAATCCCAAGTGTTTCCATCATGTCTGCAACACTATTCCCCTCCTTGTAGACACATCTTGATGCAAGGGCATTCTAGGGTACTCGGTGAATCTGCATGGAGGCGTGTTGTTTTGGTTATGTGATACTCGGTTGCAGCTTTAATCAACGGTCTCAATTATTGAAGGAATCTCGGTCGTTGAAGGAACTAGGTGAAACCTCTTGTAGTCAGTGGAACATGTACTCGGCGATGCCTGTGGTGCTCGGTCGACGTGCTTGCTCGGTGATGCTTGGCGTGGTCGGTTGTTTCACTGGTGCTCAGTTGTTTCTCTGGCGCTCGGTAGTTCTGATTTACCGACTAGAGTTCTTGGAGATTTGGTTGGCCGACTTGGTGCATTTATTGTTGGTAGCTTTTGTTGTGTTCTCCTATGTAGATCTAGAGGCCGACATGGAGAATTAAATGTTTGTAAGGCTATTTGAGAGCTGATTGTTGTTGCATTTAATATTTGTTTGTAATAGGAGCCGACTTGTCTTAGGAGTTAATTGTTTCTTCCAGCCGACTTGTGGTTGAAGATTAGTATTTAATGAGTGTTTGGGTAGTTGTCTGGACGCAGATTTGGCAGATTTAGAAGAAGTCGGTGATTAGATCTGGATCCTGCGAGATCTTGAAGATCAGATTGTTATCTGATAGTTTGTAATAGCAGAGCTAGTGGTTTGCATGCTTGGAGACAAGGAGATTGCTTGGAGGCTTGCGAGCTCAAGTTCAGATCTACCTTAGGGTTTCCATTAGTTGCTGATTCATTTTAGAGTTGGACTAGATGGAAGATTGCAGAAATACTTTTGATTATATTTGGCCCTAACCCGGAAGGCCTTACAACCGGGCATGTTAATGAAAATGTAGTTGAAAACATTGTCTTGTTATGTAATTCCGCATTGTGGTGTTTGGCTGCTTGTTTGGACTGTCCTTAATTGGATCCTCTTTACTTGTCCAGCGTCACGTCTGATTTCAAACATGTTAAGCCCTAGAAAAAGGCTACGAGTATCCTCCATAATACCAATCGTAGTCCAACTAGGATTAGAAGTGAGTCTCATTCAATGATGAGGGCATTATTACCAGTGGCTAGAGAAAACTTTACTCCCTAAAGAAAAGACATCCCTTTAGCTTGATTGTTATTGAATCTATTAACATTACCATTATAAGCCAAAACCAACTTGCCCCAACTTGACCTTATGATTCCTCCTGCAATTGCATTTCCTCCTTTGGCTTCCCCATCAAAATTTAATTGAAGCCATTCATGGCCTAGTGGTTTCTATATTGTATTTCTCCTCCTTATTGCTTTCATGCTATCAAACTTAGAATATCTCTCTGGTAATTCCCAATTCCTACCAACTCTATCCACAAATAGAGAAGGATGGACATGTGGATAGTTGGTTACAATTACACCAAGATTCTCTTTAAGTGTCTTGTAAAAGGAACAAATAACACCATCACTAGTATTTTCCTCATCCAATAGGATTCTATTATTCCTCTCTTTCCACAAGCTCTAGGAGAGATGTGGGGAAATTTGCATCTAGAGTTGAGAAACTAAAGGATTATAAATGGGACCTTTCCATTCAATAAGGAGATGATGAACATCATTATTAAAGACCTAATGTAATTCTATATTAGCAATGACCTTACGCCACAATTCATTTGCAAACTCACAAAGGATAAGAAGATGTGAGACAATCTCCTCATCCTTCTTGCATAACACACACCTATTTGGGATTTGGAAACCTCTTTTGACCATATTGTCTTGAGTTAAGATCTTGTTAAAAATTATCACCCACCAAAAGAAAATAATATTTGGGATCAAATGAGGGCTCCAAACCTCATTGTACTAGTCTTGTATTCAGTAATTGTCTATTATTATCATGTAGGAAGACTTGTCTACCAAATCACCTGACGAATTACATTTCCAAATAAAACTATCTTCATGGGGGAAAAGTGGGATTCTCATCTTCTGAATAGTCTTCTGTGGTTCTCTAGTTATGATAATTAACTCTGGCCGAGATTGGAAACATTGAGTAAGGTCCTTCGAAGAGCTCTATGAGGACATGTAATTTGCTAGCATAGTCCCCAAAAAGATGGAAATTGGCTCTTGTAAGCTTCTAAAATGTTGTCTAGTGCTCATGGGTAAGTCCATGGTCTAGGAATCTTCCCAAAATCAAATGGTCTTACCAAATCCAATCAACTATTTTATGCTTGATTGTACAATACTTCTACCTTTTATAATATTGTTCCATATTTTAGACCCTATAAGGATGGCAAGGCTGAAAATATTTCCAGCAAAATTATCTTTACTTTGGTACTTGACACACATAATTTGCACCAATATTCTTTATGAAGAGCCAATCTCTAGACAGTCTTGGCCATACAAGCTCTATTCATATGTGATATTCTTCTCAAACCCAATCCCCCTATCCTCTTTGGTTTACACACCATATCCCAGTTAACCAACGACATCCTTTTTTTTCCTCCATTCCACTCCACAGGAAAGATTTTTGAATACTCTCAATTTTTGAAGCCATATTCCCATTGATTTTGAATGTCAAAAGGAAGTAAATAGGTATAACCTAAAGAGAAGAAACAAGAAGTTTAATTTTTCTTGTGCTATATAATAGAATTCCTTTGGAACCCGACATATTTTTCTATATTCTCTCAATAATGGATTCCCACAAAGTAGGTGTGACTTCCTTAACTATCAGTGGTAGTCGTAGATATAGACAAGGAAGAGTAGCACTCATGTAGCCCAAAATTAGTCTAATCTTCTTTAGTATTAAAGAAGTAGAGATTTTTTTTCTCATAGTTTATTTGTTGACCTGATGCCTTCACATGGTCATTGAGGAAAGAACTCTAAATTTCGGCTTCTACCATTGAAGCTTTCCCAAAAAGGATAGTATCATCAATAAATTATTGAATCACAGTGGCATGGATTATGAAGGAAACTTTAAGCCTTGTAAAGCACAATTCTCAACCAACTAAAATGTTTCTACCTAGGACCTCAACAAGAATGATGAATAAGTAGGGAGAGAGTGGGTCACCTTTCCTAAGCCCCCTCTCTTCCCCAAAGAGCCCTCTAGGGAAACCATTGACCATAACCAAAAATTTGACTATTTATATACAAATCTTCACAACGTTTACAATTCTAGAATTGAATCCCATTTTGAACAAAACATGTACAAAAAACCCCATCTAACTCTATCATAAGCCTTGGAAATATCCAATTTTAAAGTCATACCTAGTATTTTTCTTTTGTCCATTGAGTGTATAATCTCATGAGTGATAATCACAACATCCAAAATTTGTCATCCTAGTACAAAACCTTTTTGGTTTTGATTGATCAAGGAAATCAAAAGAGGTTTGAGCTTGTTAACTAAGATTTTGGTAAATATCTTATATAAGGTGTTGTAATGGCTGATTGGTCTAAAGTCAAAAATATTCCTTGGTTCTAGGAGTTTGGGAATATGGGCAATATAAGTATGGTTAAGGTTCTTCAATAGCTTACCAAATCTTAGGAAATCCTTTGTAGCCATTATAACATCATATTTGATAATGTCCCGATGTTCCTAATAAAATGCAAGGGGGAACTATCTAGACTTGGGGCCTTGTAGGCTCCCATGGAAAAAATAGTCATTCTAACTTCTTCTTGTATTACCTGAGTAAGAATTTGATTGTTGTCTGCAAGGGTGACCAAATTACGCACGCATTGAAGGATCTTATCTTCCACAACTTTGCATCTTGTCTCACCATCCTTGTAGGCTCTACAAAATTGATTCAAGGCTAGCTCACACATCTTAATATCCTCTGAAACCAATCCATTAGAATCATCCAACAATCCTTAGATTGTATTCCTCTTTCTATGTTTACTAGCAAACTTATGGAAGAAGTCATAATTTTGATTCCCCTCTTTCAACCATTGGACATGAGAGCATTGTCACTAGTAAATCTCTTCTCTAAGTGTCATGTCCTTCCACCTAGCTCTAAGATTTTCCTCTTCCTTAAAGATATCCAATGACACATCTCTCTTTGTCATTTTTTCCTAACATTCCTTGAGTTTTATAGTAATGTCCTTTTACTGGTTGAAGATATCACCAAAAACATCACAGTCCCTTAGACCAAAATGTTCCACCACTCAAGAATGAATTTTATGAAATAATGTCTATGTTATTAATGGTAGCATACTAATGTTATTTCATCATGTTTATTAATTTTTTTAATGTATTTTTAAATCTAATTATACATGCATGATTATAGATGGTATTTATGGTAGTAGATATACTATAATAATATATTTTTTATTTCATTAAATCATACTTGTATACACAATAGAAAATTCAAATTATCATACCACCACTAGTTATTATAAGGACAAGAATCAAATGTCATACATTTACTAAGGCACACAAGAAATTCATTAATATCCAAGTAAACAATTCTTTGATATTAATAACGATTACTTTGCTTGACATTAATATTGAGGTTCTATAAGTTTTAGTAATTAAAGATTATATATATATTTTTTATGAAAAACATGTCTAGTTTCTATTACTAAAAGATAATGTATGTTATTCACAAGAAAATATAGGGGGACACAAGGTCACCACTCAAGAGTCATATGTGTTGTGCCTAGGGATGAAAATACATATGGGTGGAGCCCATAGAGAAAATTAAATACAAAATAGCTTCTTGAGTTGTAAGAGAGGCATCAAAAGGGAGTGACAGAAGACCTATGTCATTTGGTTTACCCCATAAATCATTGGTGTCAAAGATGACATCAAGGAGAGACCACTCTCATCAGTAGCAACCTTCTCTTTATATTTATTTTGATTAATATCAATGTACCCATTTTTCATAGTTAAATAATATTTGGCTAATTAAATATTCACTAATTAGACTTTACTTAAGCTTACTTAGAATATTGCATGCATAGTAGTTTGCATTTGAAGAACCTTTATTTTCACATGGTGTAGGAGAAATTTCACTTTAGGTGGTGATAGTTGTTATCACATTCCACTTTATGTACTGTCTCCACCTTTTGTGAACTTATCACATTATCATCCTCCACATGTTGCACATACTTCATTACATAATGGAGGACGATCCACCTTTGGTGAACATGTGATTCTATCTTATGTGGGTGATAACTTATCTCCTCCTTATTATTATCACTTATTGGCTTTCCTATATAAGCAAATACATCTACATTGTAAATAAACTCTAGTTGAATCATTATAGCCATCAATTATGGTATTGTAATCTAGATCATGTGTCCATTAGCAATATTATCATTCTTGCATATTTTTGCAATTTTCTTTCCATTCTCTTATGGAAGTTATCTTGGTATTTCATTTTAACTTAGGGGTGTTAAAGAGTCACCTAAAACTCTAACATGGTATTAGAGCTCTCTAGGTGTGAAGAATTCTTAAGAGTAGAAAATTTGGCTTGGTTCAATTGTGGGTATAGAATAAGGCTATTTGGGCATCACCATTCGATATGGGAGGTTGTTTTGGTGAATTTTGACTATAAATTTGTCTATATTAAGAAAAGTCAAATCTGAGGTATTTTGTTTCTCAAGCAGGTTATACTATCCATCTGTGCAGTTTGATACAATCATAAAAAAAAGATTTCTATGTTTCTTTTCAAAAAAAATCATACTGTTATTTTTCATAGTTACTCTATTAAAAATTGTATTTTTAAGCTTTGGATCCTACCCTCTATATTTATTCAAAGAACAAAGTTTATTTTCTATCAAATTCTACACATGAATCGTACATTTGATAGATCTGCATCACCACTAAGTGTTTTGTATGACATCATACACAATGCATCAATGACCATTGTTCATACTATAATCAAACAACCACCACATGAATTATAGTTTGCATTAGAAGTAGTATGTTCTCAGATTTAAAGGCCAAAAATTCATCCCCACATTACATAAAATGAGAATTTTAGGTAATCCACCATATCCAATAACTTTCATCGGCACACTCAACAACCACAAAATTCACTAGACTGGAAATCAAATCCAACCGACCAACCACAACAACTTTTGACATCAATACCCACCAGTGACTTAACATTCATATCCGCATGGTGGTATGTCTCAATATCAACCAGTTGAAGTTTCCTTATGTGTTGAATGTGGGGCAATTCTTGATAGACCCCCACTTCCTCTCACCTTCTAGTTGGCAACATTTTTTGGCATCTCAGGTTGTCTCCTACAATACTCTGCGATATTTGACATGAATACCCTTCAAAAAGTTCCACATCAACAAAGTGACACATCAATGCACATACCCAACTCAACAGTGCATGCCAATGTATGAATTGGCCAATTTTTCTTGGGACAAGTGGCATTTAAGTGCTTTAAAATTGATGCCCATTTGAATGTCTTCTTCTAGAGGTCATCCATTGTTTGTGACAACCATATGGTCATAAAATTTAAGATGATATTCTAATGATGTCAACATTGGTTTGAATATTCTCCCCCTTAACCATTTGAGTTTTTGATTTTACAGTCCAACTTTGAAGGCATATTACTTGCTGATTTTGACTCCTTTTATTGTGATTTTTTTTTTAAAATTTTGGCTATAAAATCCTGAAATTTCTCGTGATGGTGTTACTTTTTTATTTTGGTGCACATATTTGTAAAAAATCTTATTTTTTCATGACTATGCATGTCCAATCCTAATTTATGCAACTTCTAGAGCTTTGTTTAGGCTCATTCAGACACATTTTCAAGTGCCATTTTTTTGAAAGTGCATAATTTTTTGTCTACTTCTCGGGTGATCCCACAAAGCTGTGTCCCACTTTTCGGGACGAAGAAAATTGACGTCCTGCGAAAAAAGCTATTTTTAGAGTCTTCGTGCGAAGTAAATACTTCGCATGAAGTGGTAGACCCACTTCACGTGAAGTACCCTACGTGGAGGTCTTCGCATGAAGACCCCACTTCGCGCGAGGTACCCTGCACAGGGTACTTCGTGTGAAGAGGGGTCTTTGCACGAAGCCCCTATGGCCAGATTTCCTTATAAATTTTCGGCAATTGTTTTTTTATTTTTCATTCTTACTATTTGGATTTTGCAGACCCCAGGGCTTAGAGTGAAGCAGTGACGTCTAGTACAACATTAGCACCTCTAGAGCTTTTTTGACATCTTCATATTGTTACTAGGATCAGGTACACACATTTTTCTCATTTTTTATTGTAAATTATATGTTTTATATTTATTTTAGTTAGTTATCTATTTTAAATAATTTTTTATTTGTAGAAATGTTAGAAAATCGTAGTTAAAAATTAGAATATGTTAGAAAATGATAGTAGAATGTTAGGAAAACGTAGTTAAAAATTAGAATATGTTAGAAAATGATAGTAGAATGTTAAAAAATGTAGTTAAATATTAGAATATGTTAGAAAATGATAGTAGAATGTTAGAAAATTGTAGTTAAATATTCTAGAATATGTTAGAAAATCATAGTAGAATTGTTAGAAAATATTAAAAATCATAGTATAAATGTTAGAAAATCTCATTAATATTAAAAACCATAGTATAAGTATTAGAATATGTTAGAAAATGGTAGAAAATCGTAGTAGTTTGTTAGCAGCTATTAGAAAATATTTACAAAACATTAGAAACCATATTAGAAATGTTAGAAAATGTTAGAAAATAGTAAGATCTTATAGAAATTATTAAAAATATTTATTTTTAAATTTCAAGTTTAAAGTTAGTAAATATTAGGAATCTCTCTCTCTCACCTGTACAGGCATTTTTAGTAAAGTTAGTAAATATTAGTTAGTTATTTGTTTTAAATAATTTTTAGTTTATAGAAATCTTAGAAAATCATAGTTAAATTTTTGAAAATGATCTAGTACTATGTTAGAATATGTTAAAAAATTGTAGTAGTTAGTTTCTAGGACCCTTATCCCTCCCTTGTGACATATTAAGACATTAGGATCCCTTAAGAATCTCAAGACCTTATAATACATATTAGGATGTCCTATGACCCATTGATGTACATGTGTCAGGTTCCATTAATACATACAAGGACTCATTGTTTCCCTCAAGGCTCCTTAAGACATATTAGGATGAATTGATGTAACCTATGATCTCTTAGGACCTATTATGATGCCTACAACCCCTTAAGACATTTTAGGACCATTACACATTGCTTATGACATCTTAAGACACATAGGGCCCCTTAGGACCCATTCAAACCATTATTATATCTTAAAATGTCCTAGGACCCATTCATCTATCTTAGCTTCTGTTAATACATATGCGAACCCATCGTTGCCCGTAAGAACCCTAAAGATATACTAGTATCAATTATTGTAACCTAAGATCCCTTAGACCACTTATCACATCTACGACCCATTAACATTATTGGACCATTATACATCCCTTACAACATTTTAAGACATATATGACCCCTTCAGATCATCAAGACCCATTAACTTATATTAGGTTGTCCTAGGACCCCTTAGGACCTCTTATGTTACCCATGACCCCTTAAAACACTCTAGGACCCTTATCCATCCCTTACACTATCTTAAGACACATCTAGGACCCATTGTTTCCCTCAAGAAACCTTAAGACATACTAGGATCAATTAATGTAATGTAGGATCCCTTAGTACCACTTATTGCACCTACAACCCATTAACATTCTAGGACTCTTATATGGATCCCTTATGAAATATTAAAACAAATATGTAACCTTAGGACCCCCCAAACCCATTAAATAATCTTAGGGTGTCCTAGGACCACTTAGACCACTTATCACATCTACGACCCATTAATATTATTGGACCATTATACATCCCTTATGACATTTTAAGACATATATGACCCCTTCGGATCCTTAAGACCCATTAACATATCTTAGGTTGTCCTATGCCACATTTATGTATCTTAGATTGAATTAATACATATGAGGATCCACTAATGTAACCTAGGACCCCTTAGGACCTCTTATGTTACCCACGACCCCTTAAGACACTCTAGGACCACTTATTGCACCTACGACCCATTAAAATTCTAGGACTCTTATCTGAATCCCTTAGGACCTCTTATGTTACCTACGACCCCTTAAGACACTCTAGGACCCTTATCTATACCTTAGGACCTCTTATGTTACCCATGACCTCTTAAGACACTCTAGGACCACTTATTGCACCTACGACCCATTAACATTCTAGGACTCTTATCTGGATCCCTTATGAAATATTAAAACAAATATGAAACCTTAGGACCCCCAAGACCCATTAAAGAATCTTAGGATGTTAATCCAACCCATTGATGTATCTTATGTTCCATTAAAACATACAAGGTCCCATTGTCACCCTGAATATCCCTTAAGAAATACTAGGATCCCTAAGGACCTCTTATGACACATACGACCCCTTAAGACATTCTAGGAAAGTTATCCATCCCTTACAACATCTTAAGAGATCTAGCACGCATTAGGATCAATTAATTTGACCTATAATCCCTTAGAAGCATTTATGACAGGTCTGCAAAGCCTTACAACATTCTAGTCCAACCTTATCTATACCTTATGACATCTAAAGACACATATGACCCCTCCAAGACCAACTAATGTATCTTAGGATTCCCTATGACCCATTCATGTATCTTAGGTTCTATTAATTGATATGAGGACCCAATGTCACCCTGAACAACCCTTAAGACCTATTAATACCAATTAGTACATCCTAGGACCCTTAAGACCTAATAAGACCACTTACTTGACCTAATAGGACATATTAATACCAATTAGTACATCTTAGGACCCTTAAGACCTAATAAGACCACTTACTTGACCTAATAGGACCTATTAATACCAATTAGTACATCCTAGGACCCTTAAGACCTAATAAGACCACTTACTTGGCCTAATAGGACCTATTAATACCAATTAGTACATCCTAGGACCCTTAAGACCTGATAAGACCACTTACTTGACCTAATAGGACCTATTGATACCAATTAGTACATCCTAGGACCCTTAAGACCTAATAAGACCACTTACTTGACCTAATAGGACCTATTAATGCCAATTAGTACATCCTAGGACCCTTAAGACCTAATAAGACCACTTATGTGATGTAATAGGACCTATTAATACCAATTAGTACATCCTAGGACTCTTAAGACCTAATAAGACCACTTGACCTAATAGGACCTATTAATACCAATTAGTACATCCTAGGACCCTTAAGACCTAATAAGACCACTTACTTGACCTAATAGGACCTATTAATACCAATTAGTACATCCTAGGACCCTTAAGACCTAATAAGACCACTTATGTGACGTAATAAGACCTATTAATACCAATTAGTACATCCTAGGACCCTTAAGACCTAATAAGACCACTTACTTGACCTAATAGGACCTATTAATACCAATTAGTACATCCTAGGACCCTTAAGACCTAATAAGACCACTTGACCTAATAGGACCTATTAATATCAATTAGTACATCCTAGGACCCTTAAGACCTAATAAGACTACTTACTTGACCTAATAGGACCTATTAATACCAATTAGTACATCCTAGGACCCTTAAGACCTAATAAGACCACTTATGTAACGTAATAGGACCTATTAATACCAATTAGTACATCCTAGGACCCTTAAGACCTAATAAGACCACTTACTTGACCTAATAGGACCTATTAATACCAATTAGTACATCCTAGGACCCTTAAGACCTAATAAGACCACTTACTTGACCTAATAGGACCTATTAATACCAATTAGTACATCCTAGGACCCTTAGACCTAATAAGACCACTTATGTGACGTAATAGGGCCTATTAATACCAATTAGTACATCCTAGGACCCTTAAGACCTAATAAGACCACTTACTTGACCTAATAGGACCACTTACTTGACCTAATACCAATTAATACATCCTAGGACCCTTTACGAGTATTAGTACACTCTAGTATTGCAAATTTAAGTATAATTTTATATATTTAGATATTTGTTTCCATTTTACACGCAATTATAACATGTAATCAAGTACTTAATTGTTAACACTTAGCTTTCACATGTTATGTATCTAGATGGCCACTCAAGACGCACCTCAGACTTTTGATATACAGACCATTTTTCATATTGCTAACACAAAGATGGCTCAACTTAGAGATTCCATCTGTACATCTTCAATAGATAGCATATATAGAGATACTTGTGTTAGTATATTGACCAGTTTGGAGCAGATGACTACTAGATTGAGGTCACACTCCTCCTTCACGCCTTAGGTAGTTGAGACTATTTTTCGAGAGTTGAGGGTCGAGGTCTCAGGTGATGTTTCTTTGGAGACGGTTTAGAGCCATGTCCCCAAGGAAACCATCAAGCGAGAGGTTTTCCTACATTATGAGGGGAAGGCCACTGTGAGGGCATATTAGGTCACACGGTGTGTCATTCCTTAGATCGCATGCATGATATACCCTCAGTTTCTTGCAGCACATGGTCGTTATCCTAATAATGAACAAATTCCTTTATATTTTGCACAACAGTTGTATGTTGAGTTATGTTTGGGACTTAGGGTCAAGTATTTAGATCTTCCAACATATTATGGTCAGGGGCGCGGTAGGGTTACAGACCACAATTAGTATCATAGGGCCGATTGAGTTGTACAGCCTCATCAATAGCTAGTTAGGCACATGACTTCGGTAGTGACACCGGCAATGGCTGCTACTACAGATAGAGTCGTCATTGCTTCTCAGAGGGGAGTAGTAGATAGTATAGGACAAATTGCTTTTGTAGCCACATCCATCACTTCAGATTCAGTGGGAAAATACATTTTGACTAGACCAAGTAGAGCCAAATCATCTTTTGAGGCTTTGTCTAGTACTACTGTAGGTGTGACTGATGAGACATATAGAGCTACATGTATTTCTGTACTTGGAGAGATACGAGCACTTTTGGGTCATCATAGCCATTTAGATATGGCCCTTTACTTTATGGAGGATCTCTTGTAGGCCTATTCTTATATTGCTGACCTGCAAAGGATCCCAATACATTTAGTCAGGGATGTCATCAGACTTGTATGGGGTCCTGTTGTTCCACCGACATAGGATGCACCATCTAGTCAGGCATAGTATAGTGCAGAGCACTTGACACCCACAGATCACTCTACAGCTGTAGAGCCAGGTATATAGGTTGGAGATGTACACATCACCATCGAGGGCCTAGACACATTTGATGATCAGTTGCATGGGTTGGGTCAGGTGGACATTGGCATTGATGTTGGATCATTTATGGATATGTTATTGCATCTTGATGGTTCAGACTCTACATCACTCCTCTCCCAGCTAGTATCACCCCTACACTCCTTATTACTAGAGAGGTTTAGGAATGAAGGTGGTGTGGGTGATGCAGTTTCAGTTGATGATACGATGGTGCAGTGCATTGATGATCCTCCTTCTCTTGAGACCCAGGTATATAAAGTTTTCTTTTCTCTTTTGTTAGGAGTTTTAGTGAACAATTAATTGTAGATGTGTGTATTGATGTTTGTTCAGTGTATAATATTTTGTAGGCACAGCTAGCAAAGCACGTTACCTCTAGTGTGGGCTCGGAGCATCTTCATATGAGAGATCCATTTGATGTGACACCTACTAGTGGTCAAGTAAGTTTTAGATATAGGTATGTTTAAGCATGCATGTGTACACATGTATTTATATATTTTAATTACTTTACATAATATATACTATGCACATGTATATAACCAACTGTTGTACTAAATTTGTAGGGGTCAGTTGCTACTTCACAACCAGAGGATGCTTTTCATAGAAGAGATTCAGCAGATGTGACACCTAGTAGTGGTCAGGTAAGTTTTAAAAATATGTAAGTTTAAACATGCATTTATAATATTTTAATTATTTTAGATTACTATTATATATACATGCATTTATATTCATAGGGATCAATTTTTGCCTCACAGCCAAAGGATGCTCATGGCAGTCGCTCAAAGGGTCGCTCTGTTCGCATGCGCCTAGATGACTCCCTAGTTTAGGACATGTTGCACTTATCTTTTATTTGTGACTCATTATATATGTCATTACTATATGTTTGATATTTTCAATTTATGATTTGAGACATATATTTGATTAGAGACAATTTGATTAGATACATATATTTGATTAGAGACATATATTTGATTAGATGATATGATTTGATTATATGATAATATGATTTGATTAGATGGTTTTATTTGATTAGATGATATGATATGATATGATTTGATTAGATGATATATGATTTGATTAGATGATATATGATTTGGTTAGATGATTTGATTCGATGGTTTTATTTGATTTGATGATATATGATTTGATTACATTATTTAATTAGATAGTTTTATTTGATTAGATGATATGATTTTATTAGATGGATGTAGAATTAACACATGTCATAAGTAATCTAACTAATTTCATCATTTTTTAGTGTCTTAAGGGGATCTAGAATTAATATCATAAAAAATAACAAGTTAATACATATAACTAATGGACGATAACTATTCTAACTAATTCTAGAACTAACACACATGTCATAAGTAATCTAACTAATTTCATCATCTTTAGTGTCTTAAGGGGAGGTCTTAAGGGGATCTAGAATTAATATCATAAAAAATAACTAGTTAATACATGTAACTAATGGACAATAACTATTCTAACTAATTCTAGAACTAACACATGTCATAAGTAATCTAACTATTTTCATCATTTTTAGTGTCTTAAGGGGATCTAGAAATCATAAGCATCATAAAAAGTATCATAAAAATCATTGAATAATCAAAGCATACATAATATCTTTAACTAATATGCAATATATAAAAATCATTGATTAATCAAAGTATACATATAAAATTCTATATATTAAAACCATTGAACCATCAAATAGGTCCATCATATATCAACAAATTAACGTCCATCATATGTTTAAATATATAAACACAGTATAATGAAATTTAATTCAAAGATATCAAGTAGGTCCTAACACATGAAATAGGTATACCTATTATACATTTTAGACCAACTCAAGTGGTTCAGACCTTTCATGGAGAACATGTAATATTCTCTCATGATCCTCACTATCTAGTCTCCACTTACGATGTCCACGTTGAGATTTAACTATATGGAGACAAATGGATTTGGCAACTACTAGGTGACTATATTGAAACACCTTATTGTCTGGTTGGTAATCAACAAAGTAAATACCATGTTGAATTACTTTGATTTTCTTGAAATATATTACCTCTAAAACAACTGAACCCGCAGGTCACAAATTTTAATAATATATAAATTTAAACAAAATAAATTTAAAATTTGTTAAAAGGTTGAAATTTAAAATTTACAAATTGAGTTTAATATATTGATGTAAAGCATGTACAAACCTATGGGGAAAAAAATTCCATAAATTTCTTAAGGTTCAAGTAACTTCATCCTCTCTGTAGTACAACAGAGTAAATAATAACCAACTCCTACATTTCCACGCTCAGCAATCACTACAAATACATCTCCTGCACAATAAATTTATATATACATGTGTGAGATCTTAAAATTTACTTAGTTCAATGTATAGATCTATCTATCTATACATGCAACTCAATGTACCTTATAATGTGAAATATATATACTTACCAATTTTGACCAATCCTAAGATATGATCGTAATCAGTAGAAATCAAAGGGACATCATCAAAGTTTTCATCTTCATCTCTATCAAATGTATCAGTAACAACTAGTGGCACTAGATTCCATGCACCTACATATCCACGATCTTGATTGATACATTCCTCATAATTGTCAGCAATGCAGCAACAACAAAAGCATGGGTAGTCCCTAGTGTTCAACATCCAATTGCGACAATTCGTACTCATAACTGAATGCAAAGATCACATCTTTTTTATCCTATTGAAACCATGCATAATTTTTCTATCCACACTTGAACATTTATGCATATATAATTTACATTCTATAAATATAATTTGAATAAAGAATATCATAAAAAATTTAAGCACTTTCAAATAATTTAAAAATGTGTGCATACCTTTTATCTCCCAAAATTTTCTATGTGCAACCGCTTGAGTCAATCCTGATGACATGTCATTCTCATTTGGTGTGAAATGTGTCTTGTACCATTCAACCACATCATGTACATTTTTTATATGGACTCCTTTATAATTCATTTTATACTTTCGTATAGCACATTTGATGCAAGCTCCGACACCATCATGTTAACCTTTTCCATGTCCACTCTCAAAGAAACTCCAAACATGTGCTATGTTTTCATTAAAATGATATCTACATAGTCCATAAAATGGTCTCTATGAATTGAATTGTGCAGCACATCCATCTAACCAAACATAATGTTTATCAATTTTTATACCCCTTTCTTTCAAATTTGCAATAAACTTCTTGAAGTAGTGTTCTACATAATGAATGTCATGCACTCTATCATCACTTATATAAAAATGATATTCATTCTTGATGACCTGTGCTTCAAATGTGCTTTGAATACCATCCAAATCTAATTGTGTGTGTCGATAACACACATGCACCATAATAGTAATTTTCTCTGAAAAATAGTATTCCGATTGAATTTCCTTTTGATGAACAAATGAATAATTTTCTGCAAAATCAACAACTGATACAATAGTTCCAAGTGGGAAATTGTCTCTCAGTGTTTGGAATTGTTGTGCTTGCCACTTTGCAAAAAACACATGATGAATGTAGGGTTGAATCAAATTTTTAAATTTTTCCATAAATACTCCAACATTTATCTCCTCTTCAACATATTCTAACCTTTTGGATTCTTTCCCAAATATTGTTTCATTCTTTACATATTAGTAACTCTTGCAATTTACCATCTTTGTTACATCAATATTTTTATTTTTCAAAGGAAAAAGAGACAAATCAACACATGTTGGACATATTCCTTTTATGCAATTTATTTGTCCAGCTACATCATCTCTTTCATCACATAAAATGGATGAGATGAACTCACTTCGTCTAGTAGAAGGAGCATTTTCAAAACCATAAGTGTCATCTACAAACTTTCGAAAAACCTGATAGTGGAGATCAAATTCAATATGATAACGACAACAACAAGTTTCAAACACTTTGTTTGTCCTAATATAATATGGCTTCAATCTTTCAAAGAATGTTTGTCCAATCTTTATATTAGGATTTGAACTACAAAATGACACATACATTTCATGTTGTGTTGTGTCCAACCAATGTTTCGTATGATATTCATATTGATTAGTTGAAATTCTATGTCTGGTAAAATCTCTACTGTTTGATGAAGGACGTGTATTATCATTCCAAAATAATGTGACCAAAATTTTTATTCCTTCATCAATCCTATCAGAACAAGGAGCTCTACACATCATTGCCCAATTGCCTTCCAAGGTGCTATCATCCAAAAGTATTCTCCTATTAACATATCATGATATTGTTTTCCTATTAAAACCAAACTAAGATGAAACTGAAGATTTTTTTTTTTTCATCCCATAGAGTTACCTACAATGGATGTCAACATAAATTTTCTTATAATGGTCTTATCTTTAGTTTGAGATCGTTTCCCTAGCTGGTTCAAACCTTTCCTAAGATTTTCAATCATATCAGTTTGCATGTCAACAACTTTTCTCCTCTTTGATGTTGTGTCTATACCCAATAATTTTAATGCCCCTTCCAACTTTTTTTTTATAAGTACAAGTGAAAGCAATTGAGCTTGTTCAAGTGTTTCAAAATTATCAAATTTAACCAATATTTCTCTTGCTATCATATTCATTAATCTCTTCTTAGCAAGACTTAAGGGTTGAACATTAGCAAGTGATCTCAAATTCTCCACATCCATTGTAAGTAAATGATCTAAGTTTCTATAATTAATATTTCTCTTTACAGTTTGAGCTAAATTTAAAAGTTCATCCATACCAATAGGAGCACGTGATCTTGACCCTTCTCCAACATCAATTGTTTGAGTTTCCATAGGGAGTGATCCTGACCCTTCTTCAATGTGCAATTATTCGACTTGACTTGACCCTCTTACTTCAACTTTGATGTGAGTGTTCCAAGGCTTGCTTGCACATCTACCAAGAGACCTAGTTTGTCTCTTCTAGGAACCTAATCTCCTCTAGGTTCTGATTAGGCTTAGATGATTAACTAAGACCTATTCCAACTCTTCTCTAAGAGTTCTATACCTTGTGCTTCACCTTGAAAGACTAACACCCTTTAGCTAGTTCAATTCTTCACCTACACTTAGAAAGCTCTAAGTGCCAACTCTTCACAAAGGATTGTTTTTTATTTTACAAAGGATTCTGCAAGTCTTTTTCTCCTAGGTCATCCGTACATAGGATTCCTATATTCTAGGCCTAATAGGGCTAAAAGACCTATTTCCTAGGACTGACTGTATTCTTACTAAGAACTCAATCTAATGGATTGGTATGATCAAAATCCTCATAGCATGTTAGGATATGATAAAATTCTACCTGGAACTATACCTATGTTGTACAGTACTTCAATACCCTGCAAGAAGTCTTCAATTCTTCAATCCTAAACCTCTAACGGGGCACTATCTACTCACCTAGGGCTTGGTAGTAAAAATAGCTCTCCATATTCTTATGACTCCTAATCCTAGATATGTACAGGCTAATGACTCCCCTAGCATATCCATCCACCCTTAGGAGATTCCCATAGTTAGATTTCATGGGGGAGCCATGAAATGACTAACTGGTCAGGATAGAACCAGTGAAGACTCTAAACCAAGAACAATTTATTCAACACACTAAAACTACTCTAATCAACTTGATTTCTAAATGAAAAAGTCTTAGAACAATCTAAAGAACAGTAAAAAATCACCAAATCGAGACTTTCAATCCATTACATGTCACTATCACATCAAAAGCTTGGGATCTTCTTTAAAATAGAGTTGCATAGCTCTATTCAATATTCACAAACTATTACAATGCATGTCTCTCATCAAGATTTGAGTCTTACATTACTTTAGATGCCATTTCCATGTTTCTAGGGCATGTTGGCCAATCTCCCACTTCCTATTCTTTTGAGGATCCAAGGTAATTGAGTTGCATGCAACATTTACAATAATTGCAAATGTTGTCATGACAACTTCCTAACAACATTTGGCATCTTACCTTCATACCATCATCCTATTTCCTAGGACTTCTAACCTCTCTATATTTTGAGGAAGAAACTCATTAATGGCCTCAAGGCATCTCCATTACATCATTTATGTGTTTAGGATACATTCATAGCTCAAATCCAACACTAAGCTTCTAAAGACTAAAATAATTTAAAAACTACTAACAATGGCTATGTTGGCGACCTTAGTCCTAATGAATAACTCACCTAGTCCACAATAGCAAAGACCTTCTAAGGTCTAAAACAAACTCACTCTACTCTTCCTACCAATTTGACTTGGCTAAGGTCAGAAACAATCCAAAAGATCTAAACCATGGAGGTTAGCCTAGGTGTGCTCCTGAACCATCCTCCCCAAAATAAAAGAGTTCAATCCACCCTTGGATTGAGTAGGCTTGAATCAATGCCCATATTTTTGAATTCTGATTCCTTCACCCATACTACATCAGCATCATTTTGACCATGCTTCTTTATCAAATTCTCTTTGTACTCCTTGGTCCTAGTCTTTTTATAGACTCCAGTATCCAGTATACTGTTAGCTCCTTTGACTGTAGCAACGGGTAGTTTGAGATCTTCCACATCTCTGATCATTTCACTGAGACTCTGATCCATGTCTTGATGTGGTCCTTTGTAATGAACCAAGTCTACAATGTTGAAAATAGGGGATAGTCCACTGTCTTTTGGTAGCTCTACTATGAATGCATTATTACCATACTTTTACAAGATAGGACAGGGACCTATCCTCCTCATCTGCAACTTGTGAGGGACTCCCTTTTGAAGTCTAGACTTGTTGAGATGTATCATAACCAAGTCTCCCACATTAAACTGAACTTGTCTTCTACTCTCATCCACCTTATCCTTGTGTTTCATGGTGTTCTCTGTCAAAGTCTTCCTCACTGTATCATGTATCTCCTGCATAGCATAGGAAAAGTCATCAACATATCCACTTCCCTTCACTTCATCCTTCAAATCTCTTAACTCATAGACTACTCTAGGATGCAAACCATAGACTATTTCAAAGATACTCTTCCCTATTGATCTATTTATAGTGTCATTGTAGGCATATTCAGCTTGCCCAATCAACTAATCCCATTGTTAACCATACTCCTTGGTCAAGCACCTTAGTAGATTTCTAAGGCTTCTATTGACAACCTCAATCTGACCATTAGTTTAGGGATGGTAGGCCAATCCAAAAGATAAATTAGTGCCCAATCTCTGCCAAAAAGTCTTCCAAAAATGACTCATAAACTTGGTGTCTCTATCTGACACAATGCTCTTAGGTAGCCCATGAATTCTCACTATCTCTTTGAAGAAAAGAGATGCTATTTGGATGGCATCATTAGTTGTCTTACATGGCACAAAGTGAGCCATCTTGCTGAATCTATCCACAACTACCTAAACACTACCCATGCCTTGTCTTGTCTTGGGTAACCCAACTACAAAATCCATACTCAAGCATTCCCATGGCCTAGTAGGAATAGGTAGTGGTTGATAAAGGCTTGCATTTGAAGAAGTTCCCTTGGCCTTTTGACACACTATACAACTTTCCACATACCTCCTAACATCAAGATTCATCCTTGGCCAATAATAGAACCTTTTAAAAAGTTCTTGAGTCTTAGTGATCCCAAAGTGACCACTCAAAGCACCATTATGCTTTTCTTGAATTAAATTATCTCTAATAGAGCCTCTAGGAACACATAATTGATTCCCCTTAAAAAAGAGATCACTTTGCAAAGTATACTCAACATACTTACTATGAAAATGATTCTTGTATTCAGCACATACCTTATAAATGTCTCCAAAATCTTCATCATCTGCATATAGATCCTTGAAGTGATCTATCCCCATGCTCTTCAACTGAATCTCTTGGATAGTGAGAGCTCTTCTAGATAATGCATCTGCCACTTTATTGAGTACTCCCTTCTTGTGCTTGATATTAAAGGTATAAGCTTGTAGGTATTTAATCCACTTCATGTGCTTGTGACTCAACTTCTCTTGTGAATTCAAGAAATTAAGTGTTTGGTTGTCTGAATACACTATGAATTCCTTGGGAAGCAAGTGGTGCCTCCATTTCCTTAAAGCCTGAACCAATGCATACATTTTACGGTCATAAGAAGAGTACTTCTTCTTGGCTTCACTTAAATTTTTTGAATGAAATGCCACTAGTCTACCCTCTTGGCTTAAAACAGCTCTTATAGCCACATTGCTAGCATCACACTCAACGGTGAAAAGATTCTCAAAGCTTGGAAAGACTAAAACAGGTTGGGTAGCTATCTTTTCCTTCAACAACTCAAAGCTCTTGTTAGCATGCTCATTCCATACAAACTTAGTTTTCATACCTCCCTTGATTGTGTCTAACATAGGGGCACAAATAGCACTAAATTGCCTCATGAACTTCCTATAGTATTGAGAAAGGCTATGAAAACTCCTTACCTCTATTGTTATCCTTGGAGTAGGCCAATTTATGATGGCTTCTACCTTACTAACATCCATTTTCAGATTGCCATGTGATAGAACAAATCCAAGGTACACTAGCTCTGTTTTGATGAACTCACATTTCTCCAAGTTGATCATCAACTTCTCCTCATGTAGCTTCTTGAAAATAGTCTCAAGATGTTCTAGATGCTCTCCTCTTGTCTTTCTATAAATCAATATATCATCTAGATATACTACTAAAAACTTTCCTATGTAGTCTTTGAGGACTTCATTCATGAGCCTCATGAATGTGGAGGGGGCATTGGATAATCCAAATGGCATGACAAGCCATTCATACAAACCTTCATTGGTTTTGAAGGCTATTTTCCACTCATCTCCTTCATGTATCCTTATTTGGTGATAGCCACTCTTCAAGTCTATCTTGCTATAATACTTAGCTTCACCTAGACAATCCATTAGGTCTCCAATCCTTGGGATATGGAATGTATACCTTATGGTTATCCTATTAATAGCCCTTGAATCAGTACAAAACCTCCAAGTTCCTCCTTTCTTAGGTGCAAGGACAGTGGGTACAGAACATGGACTAATACTCTTTCTAATGAGACCTTGGTTTAGGATTTCTTGTATTTTCCTAGCAATCTCCTCATTTTGTTGAGGGGTCATCTTGTAAGATGCCATATTAGGTAGGGTAGCTCCTGGAATAAGGTCTATCCTATGAATTATGGCTCTTTTAGGGGGTAAGGTTGATGGTTTTCCATCACTCACTATACCTTGATAAGTCTGCAGCATGCTTTGTATTTCCTTGGGTAACTCTAGCTTCTTAGTCACCTTGCCTTCATCTATCTCTTTTGGCCTCAACACCAATGCATAGACAACTCCTTCACTCTCTTCCATGGCTTCTAAGAACTCTTTTTCACCAACCATGAGCACATTTGGACCTTCTGTCTTCACCTCTGCATCCTCTAACAGTGACTGAATTTTAAAAGTCACATTGTCCTTCTTGAAAGAATAGGAATTCTTTCCTCCATCATGTATGGCTTGGTGGTCAAATTGTCATGGTCTACCTAGGAGCAAGTGACATGCATCCATAGGTAACACATCACACAAAAATTTGTCTTTGTACCTTCCAATGGAGAACTCCACCCATGCTTGTTCATTCACTAACACATGTTGGCCTTTATTGAGCCAAGTGACCTTGTAAGGATTGGTGTGGGGTATCCTTGTCAACTTTAGCTTGTTGACTGCTTCCTCTAACACAATGTTGTCAATAGACCCCGAGTCTATGATGATTCTACATACTTTCCCCATCATCTTTCACTTTATCCTAAACAAAGATCTCCTTTGGCTTGGTTCTTCCTTCATTGGCTCCTTGATCAAAGTTCTCCTCATCATGAGGTTCTCTCCTTCCTCTGAATTCAATGGTACTTTAGCATGCTTCTCTACTACATTTGTTTCATCATGAACTAGATTATTTCTCTTGTCACCTCAATGTGAAGAACTACCCTTCTCTAGACACCTATAGGCAAGGTATCCCATTTGGTTGCAATGGTAGCATTTCATATTGGCAAAGTAGTTTCCTCTTCCTCCTTATCCACTACTTCTTCCTCTGAAGCTAGAGTTAGAACTCCTTCCTCTACCACCTCTACTAGATCTTCCTTCTTGCTTCTCACTAAATTTAATGTCTCCTTGAGTTCTTGATTCAGAACTCCTTCCACCATAGCCACCTCTTTGTCCTCTACTATCCTTGCCTTTACCTCTACCTTTGGAGGTTTTCTCTTGTTTTCTCTTGCCATTCTCTTCTATCTTCAAGGCCATTTGATAGCATTGGAGAATGGTTTTGAAGTTCACAAGACTCATTACCTCTTAAATAGACCATTTGAGGCCATTCAAGTACCTTGCAAGCTTGATGCTTTCATCTTCAACTACCTTTGATCTTAAGCACAACTTTTGAAACTCCTCGGTGTATGCTTGAACATCTAGATCTTTTTGAAAAAGATTGTGTCTCCTCCTATGCATTTGAACTTCATAGTCATCAGGAAAGTAGGTCTACTTCACTTTAGTTACCATGCCCTTCCATGTAACTATCAGACCTTTTCCATCTTTTTCTCTCTCGGCTTGCACAAACTTCCACCAAGTAAGAGTTGAACCTCTTAGCCTAGACTTGGCCACCATAACTTTTTGTGCCTCAGAGATACCATCACATTCAAAATGGTTCTCAATGATATCTATCCAATCCACAATTGAATCTGGATCCATTTGTCTACTGAATAGTGGCACACCTTCCAATGCTTTGCCACTCAAAGCCTTTAGTGCCTTTAAGAATGACTCTTCGGGAAGAACAGGGTCAGGTGTTGGAGCTTCCTCCTCCAAATATAATTCATTTTCCCTTGCTTCTTTTTTTTTTCTTTTGATCAATTTTGTCTTTGACCTTATCAGCTTTGTCTTGGACTTCACCCAAGAGTTGCTCCATTTGGGATAATCTTTCTCTTAGCAATCGATTATCCTCTTCTTCTTCTTCTACCTTCTTGGCTAACTCAGCGTTAGTCACCATTGCTTTAGCTTCTTTTGACTCCACTGATGTATTCTCTCCCACTAATTCAGTAGGCTGAAACATCAACCATAAGCTTGATCTATTCAATCTCTGATACCAATATGATGTGAGTGTTCCAAGGCTTGCTTGCACATCTACCGAGAGACCTAGTTTGTCTCTTCTAGGAACCTAATTTCCTCTAGGTCCTGATTAGGCTTAGATGATTAACTAAGACCTATTCCAACTCTTCTCTAAGAGTTCTATACCTTGTGCTTCACCTTGAAAGACTAACACCCTTTAGCTAGTTCAATTCTTCACCTACACTTTGTAAGCTCTAAGTGCCAACTCTTCACAAACTTCAAATTTCTTTGCAGGGATATCCTTCATCTTGAAAACATTCATATATTTTCAATTTTGATCCATTTAGAAGGATCTTCAAGCCTATCCTTATCGGATTCAAATCTTCACTTGGTGAAGGCCTAATTAGGCCTATTTCCTTGTAGCCGTTTGCAGAGGCCTTTTGCCAATTCTTGACCAAACTTTCCAAAACACTTACAAAACCAATTAGGGATTTAGATACCCTTTTTTATTTTACAAAGGATTCTGCAAGTCTTTTTCTCCTAGGTCATCCGTACATAGGATTCCTATATTGTAGGCCTAATAGGGCTAAAAGACCTATTTCCTAGGACTAACTCTATTCTTACTAAGAACTCAATCTAATGGATTGGTATGATCAAAATCCTCATAGCATGTTAGGATATGATAAAATCCTACCTAGAACTATACCTATGTTGTACAGTACTTCAATACCCTGCAAGAAGTCTTCAATTCTTCAATCCTAAACCTCTAACCGGGCACTATCTGCTCACCTAGGGCTTAGTAGTAAAAATAGCTCTCCATATTATTATGAATCCTAATCCTAGATATGTATAGGCTAATGAATCCCCTAGCATATCCATCCACCCTTAGGAGATTCCCATGGTTAGATTTCATGGGGGAGCCATGAAATGACTGACTAGTCAGGATAGAACCAGTGAAGACTCTAAACCAAGAACAATTTATTCAACACACTAAAACTACTCTAATCAACTTGATTTCTAAATGAAAAAGTCTTAGAAAAATCTAAAGAACACTAAACAATCACCAAATTGAGACTTTCAATCCATTACATGTCATTTTCACATCAAAAGCTCATGATCTTCTTTAAAACAGAGTTGCAGAGCTCTATTCAATATTCACAAACTATTACAATGCATGTCTCTCATCGAGATTCAAGCCTTACATTACTTTAGATGCAATTTGCATGTTTCTAGGGCATGTTGGCCGATCTCCCACTTCCTATTCTTTTGGGGATCCAAGGTAACCGAGTTGCATGCAACATTTGCAATAATTGCAAATGTTGTCCATCATCCTATTTCTTAGAACTTCTAACCTCTCTAGATTTTGAGGAACCAACTCATTAATGGCCTCAAGGCATCTCCATTACATCATTTATGTGTTTAGGACACATTCATAGCTCAAATCCAATACTAAGCTTCTAAAGACTAAAATAATTTAAAAGCTACTAACAATGGCTATGTTGGTGACCTTAGTCCTAACGACTAACTCACCTAGCCCACAATAGAAAAGACCTTCTAAGGTCTAAAACAAACTCACTCTACTCTTCCTACCAATTTGACTTGGCTAAGGTCAAAAACAATCCAAAAGATCTAAACCATGGAGGTTAGCCTAGGTGTGCTCCTGCACCAAACTTGTCTTTCAACTTCTTTAGTTTTATGATAATATGTCAATGTAGCTTCACGATTTCTTTGTTCAGTACCGGGTGACCTTTTTCTAGAAGATTTACTTTGTCTTCCCTTCTTGTTCCCCATTTCTTCGAGCTCCAAAAAATGTTTTCCACAAGATCATCAATAAAAATTCTCTTCTTCAAAAAATACTTTAATCTAATATTTCTCCTCTCCAAAATTATGCCTTTGAAAAAATAGAACTAGAAATCCTCCTCCAAAAAATACCTTCAATAATAGAAAATGTGAATTTATTAATTGCAATTCAATATAAAATAGAAACAAAATGTTTTAGTTTTATACCATTCTAAATTTTTTTTACAAAATAAACTCACTAGCCGACTTCGCTCTAAGTAGATACTATTAGAGTAATTATATTTTACACTTATTAATTAAATCACTTCGGTTTAATTAATTAAGTTATTTATTACTCTGCTTACTTAAGCTATCTCTTAGGTGCATTATAATTAATATCTTTATTAATTATAATGTGCAACCTAGTTTTTTCTTTTTAGGGTTTTCGTTCACCTTATAGGTTGAACTCTTGTAATTATTTTTCAATTATCTTGGAATACAATTTGCTCTCACTCCGTTGAGATTTTCCAAGCCTTTGCTTTTTGTCTCTTTGGTTTCCTTTCAGCAACAAGTTATTTGCATGTAGGTGTTCTTGGCGATTTGTGAAGTTGGATTTCTCAACTTCTACATGGTATCAGAGCTCCCCTGTTGCTGCATGTTCTGGTGACTTTGAAGCAATTTTTGAGGTTAAGGGTTTCAATCTTTTTTAGATCTGGTATTCTCTGCAGGACGTTATTTTTTGTTTCTTTTTGCCTGCAAAAAAGAATTTATTTATTTTTAGCACTTTTTACAGGTGTTGTAGTTCTTCTCTAGGTTTTTTTCTTCATTTTGGAGGAGGCACTATTTTCTAATGTACTTTGAGCCAAAACAGACTCCACCATTGTGCTCAGAAGGCCCAAGAGAGTCTAAAAACATATAAAATTTGCTATTTTTGGCCACTGTGACCTCTGGGAGAATTTTTCTCTCTCCTAGGTCATACGACACGCAAATTAAAAAAAATTTAAAATATTCTTGAAAACAACACCATTTTAGGGCTTCAGGAGGTGCAGCCAGAGCGGCCACCGCGGCACCACCCCGACGCCACCCCTACCCGGCCCCTTCCGGCATGATGCCCACTCGACCACCGCCGATGCTGCCACCCAGGAACTGCCTAGCCGCCACCTCTGCTCGGGAACCGCCTAGCCGCCACCGTCTGCTTCTGTGAAAACTGCGGTGATGTCATTGCTGACGTCACCTGCTGAAACTTTTTTCTCGACAGTTTTTTAAAAAAATTTAGGCAATTTTTGAAATTTTTTTACAACTTCTATTTTTCTAGTGACTGGAAATTTTTTCTGGCGAGACGAGCCCGTGACGTGCAGATGGCCGTCAAATTGTTTGTCGTGACTGGTTTTTTTCAAGGAGCTTGCATTTTGGGGGTACTTGCACTTTTTTGGTCCTATAGGGCTCATACAGACTCAAAATTTGACATGGTATATCATCGGAAAGGTCTTTCTGAGCCCGTCACTCTCAAACAGGTTTCATTTCCTATTTTTTTCCATTTAATCAGCTATTTTTGGTGTCAAAGTCAAGGCTTCATTTTTTCCTCTCTACATCTGGAAATCAGGTTTTTTTTTTGTTTTTTGGTGCTTACATACTTATTTGAAGTGTATAGGAGATAGTATAATATTTTATGGGGGGGTGCAAATTCTCTTTCTGTCATTTATTTCAAAGAGACCCTTCTACTTCTATCTACTTTCTCTCAATGGCAGAGTCTTCTATTGCCCGCCTTACACCTCACAACTATCACACTTGGAAAGGACAAATGACTAGATTGCTTATGGAAAAAGGGTTATGGTCATCCCTCGATGAGGCTCAGCTAGTTCTACAGCGGCCTTATGAGGCTCTTATGCAGAGAAATAGGATGGATGAGACAATGGACCTCATTGCACTGAATATTTCAGATGCATTGTTGTTCCACCTGGATGGTTTGACCACACCCAGGGCTATGTGGAACAAGTTTTCCACCTTGTTTGGCATAATGGACGAGTTCAGGGTTCTCTAGATAGATACAGAGTTCACCTCCTTGGTACCTGAATCATTCACTAGCATTGAGGACTTCTTGATGAAGTTCAAGTCTCTGTGTTCTATTTTACAGGTTGCTGGAAAGATGAAGTCAAATGATGAGTGTATCTTTCTGATACTCTCAAAACTTTGTGGCCCTTATCAGATTATCACTTCTACCTTCTACTCCACTATGGATGCACTGGGTGCACGACATGTTATGCCCTCTTTTGAGACTTTCTGTGATAGGTTGACTCGTGAGCAGTCTAGGCTCAATCAGATGGATTCACTTACAGGTTCATAGTCATAGGCATTGCTTGCCAAGACACCTCAGGAT
Organism: Chamaecyparis obtusa; assembly: GCA_027943335.1. NCBI lineage: Eukaryota > Viridiplantae > Streptophyta > Pinopsida > Cupressales > Cupressaceae > Chamaecyparis > Chamaecyparis obtusa. The sequence continues at coordinate 1,996,431 of BSBK01003688.1, read as the reverse complement.
ACACAGAAGCAGAAGTTGAAGTAGATATCTAATTCCTCTTCTCAGCACTCTATTGGCCCACCATCTTATTCTAAGAAGGAGAAATAGAAGACTGAGAGCCCTACATGTTCCTATTGTCAGAAGGGACCTCATGATGAGTCACATTGCTTTCAGAAGAGATTTGATGGCTATGAGAAATGGATTGCAGATTTGCAAGATCTTCTTCAGAAGAGCACTATTTCCTCTCCATCCTCTTCTACCTCACAAGGGGTCTTCTTTTCAGTCTTTTGCCACATCTTCGACATCTGGACAAGATTTTGGACAGGGTCATGCATTACGGGCATTCGTTGCATCCCCTTCACAGGTCCCTTGGATACTGGATTCAGGTGCTTCTCACCATATGGAATCTTGTTCATAGATCTTCTCTTCTTTTGAGGCTTCTCCTATTCCTCACATTCTCATGGGGAATAACACTATTATTACAGTCTGCGGGAAAGGTTTTGTAGGCATTCAGGATGACACATTTAATGATGTATTGTATGTCCCCTCTATGTCTACAAACCTTCTCTCAATTTATCAGATTACACTCAGTAGGTCAGGGAAGACAGTTGAGTTCATGACAGATTTAGTCTTCATCCGAGATAGTGCAATAGGAGGCATTGTTGCTACAGGGACAATTGATCATTCCACCGGTCTCTACACCTTCTCACACTTTGGTCCACCATCTCCATTATCAGAGCACTACTCTCCTTTTATGCGAGAGCATCATGTAAGGCAGGCAGGTCACTTGAACCTCTGTGTTTCTCCTGAGATCACTTCTGTGACTATTTCGCCACATCTTGTTGAGGTTTCCTCTCTTCAGCAAGACTCTATTTCAGCACTGCCAGACCCTCTAGCTCCATTCATCGAGCCACCAGGTGCAGTTGTTGAGGATTCTATAGAGGACATTCATCTCCTCTCTCCTGACAGTGTCTGCACACCTGTCATACCACCTACATTGGGGATTCCCTTTCAGGATCCTTGTGTCTACTCCTTTGAGCATCAGCTCGGCCTTCCAGTGACACCTCATCTTTCGAGGTTACCTCTTCATTGTTCACCGCCTTTCACTCCTTTGTATATGAGTCATGGTGGTTTTCTCATTGATCTAGGGGTTCTTTCATTCCTGGGGGGCTTTGGAGCCTTGACCCTCTCTCACGGGGGGGTTGGCAACATGCATTGTACTTATGGCCTTGAGAGAGTCTCTTCTTGAAGTCATTTTTTTGTCTTTTGCTTGCCTTTATATCTTTTTTTGGAGAGGATTTTTTCCCACTAGGTTTTCTCCTTTGTCTCCGGTTTACAAAGATTTCCTTGTATTGGGTACTTGATCATGCCTTGTTGTCGGGACCCATTTCCTGCTTTCATAGCTGTGCTAGGTTAGCTTTCCTCCTGAGCTTCGCTTAAGGGGGGGTGTTAGAGTAATTATATTTTACACTTATTAATTAAATCACTTCGGTTTAATTAATTAAGTTATTTATTACTTTGCTTACTTAAGCTATCTCTTAGGTGCATTATAATTAATATCTTTATTAATTATAATGTGCAACCTAGCCTTTTCCTTTTAGGTTTTTCATTCACCTTATAGGTTGAACTCTTGTAATTATTTTTCAATTATCTTGGAATACAATTTTCTCTTACCCTGCTAAGATTTTCCAAGCCTTTGCTTTTTGTCTCTTTGGTTTCCTTTCAGCAACAGGTTATTTGCATGCAGGTGTTCTTGGCGATTTGTGAAGTTGGATTTCTCAACTTCTACACATACTTCACACAAAGTACGTAGACAAAAACTCTGGCGGGGTGTTTTTTGCCAGACTTTTCACTTGAGAGGCTTCGTACGAAGGGTCTTCACGCGAAGACCCCAAAACTAAAATTTTGCCCTCGTAAAATAAGTGAACTTCAAAAAAATGGTCTTTCAAGGTTTGGAACAAGGACCAAACAAGATGGTTTTTTCAAACATGCAATGTCAAATGATGCTATTCGAAACAAGATTTCTAACGAATATAGTTTTAATACATATTGAGTTCATTATCACTTTTAAATATTACTTTAACTAAACATAGGTTGTTTGGTCATTCAACAACTTGTCTCTTCAAGACTTTGGGAAAAATAGTAAATTATTAAAAATATGTAGGAAAAGCATATTTGTGTTACCTTTGTATGAAAAAAAAGAAAAAAATTATTTTGATATACACAGATCAAGTTAGAGTGATCCAAGTGACCTTATGTCTAAATTACAGTTACTGTCACTTTAGAACTTAATAAACAATGAAATATTGACCCAAAATAAATAAAACCAATTGCATCCTTTAGTTATTGAAGTTACAAATATAATCTCAAAAGAATTACATCGTTATCATATTTTTAAAAAAAAATTATGCTAATCCAAGTGACAATAACTCCTTAAAAACATAGTTTTTTCACGCAAACCACTTTTCAAAGGAGAAGGAAAAATGAATTTGAATGAATTTAAATTTTTTTAAAATATATTTAGAAACTAGAAAGAAAATTCTAAAAGACTCTAGTTTACATCATCTTCAAATTCCTAATAGTTTTGCGACAATAAGTGTTCGAAAGTGAAGCTTTTTCTCAAAATGTTGATCTCTGTGTCAAAGTTGGCCAAAAAGTGGGACTCACTATTGTGGGACCACCCTCTCATTTATTCTATTAGTTTATAGCCATTGTGTGTGGACATATTACTTTAAACACTTGGTTTATTTTGGCCTATTTTGACACTTGTATTTTCTTGGATTTGTGAGGGATCTTATACATTGTTCATTAGAGTAATATATAGCCTATTTTTGGTAGTTCTAATCATTAAAATTAGAATTCAACTTTTCCTTGGTTTTTAAAGTGTATTGTGGGGGATAATCAAATTTTTTTAATTCAATTTCTAATTTGAGAAGTTTATTATTGATGTGATCATGGGTTATGAAACACATCCTTCTATTATAAATTTGACTAAGAATAATTATTAGTCATGGGAAAAATGAATCATCACACATTTTAGATGGCTTACCCTCTTGCCTCATCTTTATGGACTCATCCCTGAGCCAAATTCATAGTGGAAGCAATATGTTTGGGGTATTGTGGGGGGTAATCAATTTTTGATCTCAATTTGTAATTTGAGAAGTATGTTATTGATGTGATCATGGGTTATGAAACACATCCTTCTATTATAAATTTGACTAAGAATCATTATTAGTCTTGGGAAAAAGGAATCATCACACATTTTAGATGGCTTAACCTCTTGCCTCATCTTTATGGACTCATCCTTGAGCCAAAGTTACAGTGGAAGAAATATGTTTGGGGTGAAAAGAATAATCATATCTTAGATTTGATTGGTATTAGCATTAGTCTATGTCTCTTCCATGACATCTACCCCAAGTTCAAAGGTATTTAATGTGCACATACAATTTGGACCATTATTTCGAAGATTTTTGGAGATCCACGTGTTCCTCCTTTCCCAAATGATCTTTCTCTAGGTTGTCTTCTTCCAATTGATGATGCAAATAATATTACCTTTGATGATGATACCTTAGAGAAGATTGAAGAATTTGTAGCACTTGAGAGTTATTGTGATCTAGTGACTCCACCTGTATCTCCTACTCCTCTAGTTGAGATCACAAATTCATCTCTTATTGGTGATTCCAATGATTCATTTCAAGAGATATCTATTTGTCTTCCTGATTGGGTTTCCTATTTTCCATATATTGGTGCATTATTTTTGGAATCTCACATTTTAGGTTTGAGAGACACATTTGAGGGGATTTATCTTCTCTTTGATGACAACTTAATCATAATTGGAAATTATTCTTCATCATCTTTAGAGATTGGAATTCATGAGTCTCTTCCTTCACTTGATATGTTAGAATTAATAATCCTTCCTTGGTGTATTATTTAAATTTGGATAAGCCAAGGTATCCTATTTGTATTTTGTCCTCTAGTCCAAGTGGGAGGACAACTCATATTTTTGTAATTTCTTTTATAAGGAAATTAGTTTATTCCTCCTTAAGAGGAACTTGACACTTTGCACACACCTATTATGGATGATGGCATTCATAGATTGGCAAGTTACTTAGTAACTCCTCTCCTCATCTCTATTTAAGACATGCTCCTCTCATTTCTAAGATGATGTTATTGTAAATGAGACTCTCTCTCTCTCTCTCTCTCTCTCTCTCTCACACACACACACACACACACACACACACACTCATTTTAGGCTATGGCCTCATTCATAATGTCACAAGTGGTTTTCTTTGTTTTCCCCTTTCAAAATCCTTGTCTCATTGTGTTGATCTTGGAGCATCTTGATGGTTTTGGTGATATATCTTGAAGAAATCTCTCTTTCTTTTTTTTTATGGTAAAATAATTCCTTTTATTTCACTCACTTGGATTCTTTCCTTTAAGTTCATTTCATTTTTTGAATACTTCTTACATGATATACCACATTCTTGGTTTAGGTTGATCATTCTTATGTGGTCCAACTTCTTCAAGCTTGGAGACCCCCATTTAGTTTTTAAATAAATCACTTCTATTTGATGGTAATTTTGGTAACAATATTATCACTTCATCTTTATCTTTGTACCTTGTTTACATTCATTTCCATTGGTTCCTTTCTTGTCACCTTCTGTTACGATTGGCTATGTTCCTGATTGGTTCGTGACATCTTCTGTAAGAAAGTAAAGTCCACCAAGATAACTGAGAGGGGGGGGTGAATCAGTTATCAGATAAATACAAATTTTATCAACCTTAATAGATGTTAACCATGTAAGAAATGTAATCAACAGCCATAGAAAGATATGCATGCACAATAACACAATGACACAAGATATGTTGACTAGGGAACCTCTTGATCAAAGAGTAAACCCCGGTGGGAATGATGCCCACAAAAGATGCACTAATATGAAAGTTCCTTGTGAGAGGATGGACTCTGTTAGGATTCTTATGAAATACATTCAGTACATATGAATCCCTATTAGGAGATTTTGAATCCCTGTTAAAAGATTCTAACTCTATTAGGAGTTATAGAAGACAGAAGGACCCACTGCCCAAACAGCTTCAGGGTAAGATCACTGAACTCATTGTCCAACTGATCTTTGTATTACTCAACAAAATAATACCAAAATATTACTGATCTCAACCATTAAATACTCCTTCTCTGACTGTGCCAAACCACACCAACTGCTTCTTCAGATCTTAGTACTTCACATATCCTCCTTCAACAATTTCACTTTCACAATTTCTTCATACACACATTCATTACACTACTCATTACAAAAAGGAATACATTCCTTCCTTTATACCACAATCAAGTAATTACAAATGAGTAGGCATACAAATTACAAAATAAAAGTTTCCACACGTTACATCAAAATTACACAAAACTATCGGCCTCCAATCAATATAATTCTTCACACGCGTGACCTCAGATCTTGTGCTATCATCCATGTCACTATCAACATGTCTTCAACTACTCTCTAACTTTGCATAACCAAATTCTATCCCGATTAGGATAAATCATCTGATTTCCACAAACCACTACTCAGGAACACTACCTGAATACTACTTCCACTGATTTGCTCATAAATTCCATGAATAAATGAATTATTGTCTGCGCTCTTAACCACAATCTTATAACACATCATAGAATAAGTCCTCAACTGTGCATAGCTTCATCTTCAATATCCCATGTGCGCTTACTCAAACACTGTCTGCTTCTCTGCTAATCTTCAGTAAATCACTGTGTTGACATCAATGACAATCACAGTCATGAATGCAACAAAAACTGCTACAGAATGGCTGCTAATAATCCCCCATAGGATATATTCAACATTCATTCCTAACAATCTCCCCCATTGGCATTGATGGCAACATAGATGAAAAAACATCCAAGTTCCATAAATCCAACATTGCAACATTACTGCTCTGAAAATGCTTTCAAGTCTTCTTCATCAATCAAATCTTGCTTCGTTTTCCTATTTAGTTCTCTCTAAAAAATGTTTCAGATGGTTTTTCATGTATACTTCTCCCCTATTAAAATCAATGACAAATGTTTCATCATTATGTAAACAACTTCAATGTCAAAAGACATTGTTCAGAAAATACATTCACTGGAGTCCTCATGACTCAGCTCAGATAAACATACTCCCTCATAGAGGAAGTACCACCATCCAGTCTAGAAAAAAGATAGGGCTCATATACCATTGGATGGATGCAACAATCTGCATCACTTCTCAAAAGTAGGCTGGGGCATAACCCCAAGCATACCTCTCAAATAATCAAATGTATCCTTAGGCAAAGGCTTTGTAAATATGTCTGCAATCTTCTCCTTTGTGCTTATGTATTCAAGTCTGACTTCTTTCTCTGCAACTTTCTCTCTCACTACATGATACTTTATCTCTATATGTTTTGTCTTAGAATGTAACACAAGGTTCTTATACATACTAACTATGTTGGTGTTATCACAATGTATAACCACAGGCTCAACAAATTTTATTCCAATATCCTTCAACATTTGCTTCATCCAAATTATCTTATTACAATTGTTTGCTACTGCTACATACTCTGCATCTGTTGTGCTCTGTGAAATACAATTCTGCTTCTTGCTTAGCCAAGAAACTAATCTTCCTCCAAGGAAAAATTCTCCACCATTGGTGCTCTTTTTATCATCAACACTACCTCCCCAATCAGCATCTGTATATGCACATAGGGTAAAATCATTAGATTTTTCATCCCACAATCCATACTCAATTGTGCCTCTTAAGTACCTCAAAATTCTCTTTACTACTGCATAATGTGATTCTCTACGTTCAGCTTTAAATCTTGCTACAATTCCAACTGAATGTGCTATATCAGATCTTGTATGAGTCAAATATTGCAATCCTCCAATCATAGATCTGTACTTCTTTTGTTCCACTGTAGGAGTCTCAACTATGCTAGATAAATTATGTCCAGTTACCATAGGTGTTCCAACTAGTTTACAGTTCTCCATTCCAAATCTCTTCAATAATTCATTCAAGTACTTTGTCTGTCTTACAAAGATACCATCACTGTTCTATGTTATCTGCAATCCTAAAAAATATTTCATTTCACCAATCATACTCATTTCAAATTCAGTCTTCATTTCATCTGCAAATTTATCACTGGCTTCATCTTCTCCTCCAAAGATAATATCATCAACAAAAATAACTACAACCAATAAACCATTTTCAATTCCTTTTGTATACAGGTTTCTATCAACTGTTCCTTTTGTAAATCCTAATTTCAAAAAATACTTATCCAATCTCGCATACCAAGTTCTAAGTGCTTGCTTCAGTCCATATAAAGCTTTCTTCAGTTTACATACCATGTCTCCTTCTTTAGTTAAAGGAAAACCTTCAGGCTGCTCAATATAAACTTCTTCTTCTAATTCTCTATTCATAAATGCCGACTTCACATCCATTTGATACACTTTGAATTTCTTAAAAGCTTCATAAGCCAAAAACATTCTCACTGCTTCAATTCTTGCTATTGGTGCAAAAGTTTCTTCATAGTCAATTCCTTCTTGCTGTGAGTATCCTTTACATACAATCTTGCTTTGTTCCTTACTACTTCTCCTTGTTTCTAAATACCCATTTTGTTCCTATAACATTCTTATCTTTAGGTCTAGAGACCAATTCCCATATCTTGTTCTTTTCAATCTGATCCAATTCTTCTTTCATGGCTTTAATCCAATGTTCATCTTCACAAGCTTCACTAGTAGATTTAGGTTCAATTTGAGAAATCAAACATAGCTATTCTTGTACCTTATTTCGAGTTTGAACTCCTTTGTCTATGCTTCCAATAATCTACTTAATGAGATGATTCCTTGATAGATTCTTGTTAGGTGTCACTATCTCAGTACTTGTTTCTGTTGTAGGTTCTTCAATGGTTCCTTCACTGTGGCTTTCATTCAACAAATCATTGTCAGTTTCATAGAATAATTCAGTGATCTCTGGATTAGGTTTAGGATGAGCTTCTTCATTTGATTCATAATCAAGCATTCTTTCTTGAATTTTGAACTTTTCATCAACTTTAACATTTCCGCTCTCAACAATAGTCTTAGTTCTCTTATTGTAACATCTATAAGCTTTTCTCTTCAATGAATATCCAAGAAATATACCTTCATCACTTCTAGGATCAAAATTTCCAATGTCATCATCTCTCTTAATATAACATTTGCTTCCAAAAATTCTAAAATACTTAACTAATGGTGCATGTCCAAACCATAGTTCATAGGGTTTATTGTCTGTGTCTACTCTAATTTGTACTTTGTTTATTGTATACACTATTTTGTTCACTTCTTCTCTCCAGAATATCTTTTCCAAGTCATTCTCAAATAACATAGCTCTTGTTGCTTCAGTTATTGATATGTTCCTCCTTTCTGCAATACCATTTTGTTCAGGTGTCCTAGGGGCTGAAAACTGTCTCTTAATATCATTCACTTCACAAAAAATGTTAAATTCTTTTGAAGTAAATTATCCACCTCTATCTGATCTCAAACATTTAATCTTCATTCCAAATTCATTCTCAACTTTGTTCTTAATGATCTTAAACTTATCAAATGCTTCAGATTTTTCTTTAAGAAATGCAATCCACATCATTCTTGTAAAATCATCAACAAGAATCATAAAGTACCTTTCTCCATAGAATCCTCTAGTCCTTGTAGGACCGCTCAAATCAAATGAACAATCTCCAACTTCTCTGTTGTTGTAAACTTCTTGCTGGGAAATGAGCTTCTCTTCTATTTAGCCATCACACATTCCTTGCAAATCATGTTAGTAGGTTTCATAATTTTAGGCAAATCTCTTACTGCAAGTGTAGTACTCACTTTCACAATGTTATCAAATTTTATATGACAATATCTTCTATGCCATAACCAACTGTCATCAATATTAGTAATCAAACATGTCATCTCAGTAGAATTCAACTGAAATACATTACCTCTGGTTCTAGATCCATTACCAATCAAATTACCATCTTTGTCTTTTATCACACAAGTTTTCTAAGTAAACCAAACTTGATATCCCTTATCAACTAACTGTCCAACACTCAAAAGATTATGTTTCAAACCACTCACAAAGTAAACATCATCAATATTAGTCTTTCCATCAAGAGTAATAGATCCTATATTGATGTAGGAGCATCTCGGGTCCTTGGCAATCCTGTGTCACCAAAAACAATTTGGAGTTTGTCTGTGTTTCTCAGTTCCTACTTTGACCAAGTTGTTCGGTAGTTGGTCGGTTTCCTTTGGTTACCGAGTGTGGTCAGTTATCTCTTGGGCGGTCGATTGTTTCATTGGCGCTCGACATTGCTTGTCTTCTGCTCGGTTATCTTGCTCACCGATGGATTTAGTTTTAGTTTCTGTTGTGGCTGATTTGTGCATTTATTTTGGGTCACAGATTTAACATTAGAATCCATCGTTGGGAGGTGTGTGGTGCCAGATCTGACTGTTCCTTCCATTGATTATTGATCTAAAGGCCGACTCAGTTTGGTAGACTCTTGTATAAATGTAGTTGTTTGGTTGTAGTTAGGAAGCAGTTGGGGATAAGAGTTTGATAGAAGATAGAAGTAGAGATTTTGATAGATTAGAGCATGTTTGAGGACTTTTGTATTTCATTGTAATATTTGGCCCTAACCAGGAAGGCCTTACAGCCCAACATGTATCATTCTATTTGATGAAATATATGAAATTTTCTGCATTCTCTCTTTCACCGTTGTTGTTTGTTCCTTCCGCATGTGTTGAGAAAACTTGGATCATTAGGGTGTGCCATTGTTTGGCCCCTCTTGCTCCCTGCCTTGCATCATATACCTTTAATCAAACAAGGTGCATTATTTCTAACTCTAACAACTCCTCCATCATAATTGTTAAACTTTATGAACTTTTTCATGTCTCCAGTCATATGATGTGAAAAACCACTATCTATAATCCAACCAACTTTCTTTTCTACTTGGGAAACTAAAGCCTTTTCTTCCTTAACTTTAGTTTCAAGATTTTCTTCTTTAATTGCTACAAATCCTATATCATCATTATTCTCAATATCACTTTCACTTAAAGTTTTCTCCAAACTAGCTTCAAGCTCTTCATCATTTGCATAATAACATTCTTTAGATCTTCTAGGATTAAAGTTGTTTCTATACTTCTTAACTCTCTTAGGACATTTAGATGCAAAATGACCATATTTTTGACAAGTCCAACATTTAAAAATTTTCTTACCATCTGGTTCTCTTTTCACAAGCAAGGCAATACCTTCTTCAATCTTCCTGTCTTCTTCATTTCTGGATCTGATGTTGTTAGTGTAATCTTTGCTCACACTTATGCTTCTTGACAAAGTAGGATGAACACTAAGAGCACTAAATGTTATCTCCATTCTAGGTAAGTCTCTTGATAGTCTCAGGTTCATCTCTACTACTTCCAAACTTCCAAGAAGAGTCTCTCTGGTGAAGTTTGTAGTACAAGGTATAACTTGTTCAATCATGTGTGTTGTTTGCTTGAATGTAGGAGTCAATGTCCTCAGAATTTTCCATATCACTTCATTCTTTGTCTTTGTTCCTCCACAAGATTTTATACCTGCAACAATCTCTGACATTCTACCAATATAGCTTCTAATAGATTCATCTTTCATCATTCTTATATCTTCAAATGCACATATCCAATTATGTAATATGACTTTCTTAGCATGTTCATCACCTTCAAAAGTAGACAGTAAAGCTAACCAAATTTTAGGAGATGTCTTTAGATATTTTACCTGACTATACTCATTCTCTAGAAGGGATGACAAGAGTGCTTCTCTAGCAAGTATGTTACACATGAATAGATCTCTTTCTTTATTAGTACAATCTTAAATCTTATCCTCATCAATGATAGTCTTCTCATTCTTTGTGATTAACCAATAACCTGGTCCTAAATAAAGTAGGAGTGTCTTCATCTTTTCTTTCCAGCTATCAAAATTTACTCCATCAAACTTAGGGCTTTCTTTCCTAAAATTCACCATGGATCTCCTTAAGTTGTTAAACTTTTCTTTCAAGGACCTGCTACTTTGATACCAATTATTAAAAAGTAAATTCCACCAAGATAACTAAGAGGGGGGGGGGGGGTTGAATCAGTTATCAGATAAATACAACTTTTATCAACCTTAATAGACTTTAACCATGTAAGAAATGTAATCAACAACCATAGAAAGATATACATGCACAATAACACAATGACACAAGATATGTTGACTAGGGAACGTCTTGATCAAAGAGTAAACCTGGTGGGAATGATGCCCACAAAAAATGCACTAATATTAAAGTTCCTTGTGAGAGGATGGACTCTGTTAGGAGTCTTATGAATTACATTTAGTACATATGAATCCCTGTTAAAAGATTCTAACTCTGTTAGGAGTTATAGAAGATAGAAGGACCCACTGCCCAAACAGCTTCAGGGTAAGATCACTGAACTCACTGTCCAACTGATCTTTGTATTACTCAACAGAATAATACCAAAATATTACTAATCTCAACAATTCAATACTCTTTCTCTGACTATTCCAAACCGCACTAACTGCTTCTTCAGATCTCAATACTAGATCTCAGTACTTCGCATATCCTCCTTCAACAATTTCACTTTCACAATTTATTCATACACACTTACATTCATTACACTACTCATTACAAAAAGGAATACATTCCTTCCTTTATACCACACTCAAGTAATTACAAATGAGTTGGCATACGAATTACAAAATAAAATTTTCCACACGTTACAACAAAATTACACAAAACTGTCGACTTCCAATCAATATAATTCTTTACTCACGTGACCTCGAATCTTGTGCTATCATCCACATCACTATCAACATGTCTTCAATTGCTCTCTAACTGTTCATAACCATATTATATCCCAATTAGGAGATATTATCTGATTTCCACAAACCGCTACTTAGGAACACTGCCTGAATATTGCTTCCACTGATTTGCTCATAACTTCTATGAATAAATGAATTGCTGTCTGTGCTCTTAACCATGATCTTATAACAAATCATATAATAAGTACTCAACTACGCATAGCTTCATCTTCAATATCCCAAGTGAGCTTACTCAAACATTGTCTGCTTCTCTACTAATTTGCAGTAGATCACTGTGTTGACAACAATGACAATCACAGTCATGAATGCAATAACAACTACTACAGAATGGCTGCTAATACTCCCCCATAGGATATATTCAGCATTCATTCCTAACATCTTTAGCATCTAAGGAAATGGTGACACATGAGAATATTTTAGAGACAACATTATTATACTACATTTGGATTCTACTTCCTCATTCCTATCTAGAATGGGAGGCATTCCCACATTCGTACTTTTGCTATCTTCTTCCCAAGGGGATAAATATTGTTTTTAGGCATTGGACTATGTTTTTCCTTCAAGCACTCACTATTTTTGTAGAAAATTTTTCATGATGGGGGGAGACCATGTATCCTTGGTTCCTTCCTATGGAGGGGCACTTGATTGTATATACATGATATATATAGTTCTTGGGGGGTCTTGAGTCCTCCATCCATGCATCTTATTTATTATCATCTCTCTTTTGGAGGGGAGTTTTATCCCATGTGGTTTTCTTCCTTTCTCATGTTTATGATAAATTAATTTAATTGCATTGCATATTGTACATGTGTATCCAACATGACCTAGTATCTGGGACCTATCTTGAATTGTGAGTTTAAGTTTATTCCCACAAGTTTCCCTTAAGGGTGTTATTGGTGTGGTTAAATATTCACTAATTACACTTTACTTACACTTACTTAGGCTAATGCATACACAATAGTTTGCATTTGAGACACCTTTATTTGCACATGGTGTAGGATACATTTTACTTTAGAAAGAGATAGTTGTTAAAAAAATTCCACTTTATATGTTATCTCCACTTTTAGTGCACTTATCAAATTATCATCCTCCACATGTTGTACATAATTCGTTACATAATGTAGGATGATCCACCTTTGGGGGGGCTGGGATTCCACCTTGTGTGGATGATAACTTATCTTCTCCTTATCATTGTCTCTTACTATCTTTCTTATATAAACATGTACATCTACATTGTAAATAAATTCTGGTTGAATCATTAAAGTCATCAATTGTGTTATTGTAATCCAGATCATGTCCATTAGCAATAATATCATTCTTGCATCTTGTTTCAATTATCTTGCTATTTTATTATGGAAGTTATCTTGGTCTTTCATTTGATCTTGGGGGTGTTGTAGAGTCACCTAAAACTCTAACAAGTAGTTTGAAGTTTTTTTTAGGTTTTATGAGTATTAAAAAAGTAATTAATAATCTTTATACCTTCATCTTATTATTTTATCTTTAATTATTTTAAGTTATACAATAATACACCAAAACATAATGGCTATACTACCAATGATAGCATTTGGTACCATAGTAATATTATTTCACCATGTGCATCATATATTGTGATTTTGAACCTAATTATACATGAATGATTAGTGATGGTATTTATGGTTGTCGACATACTAAGGAAAATTTATTTTTGATTACATTGAATCATACTTACATAATATAAAATTCAACTTACCACACCATTACTAGCTACAACAAGGATAATAATAAAAGGCCATGCATTTACTAAGGTATGAAATAAACTTATTTAGCATTAATTTGCATTTATTTTTTGTAATGAATAAGAACTTGTCCTCCTTTGCATTGCATTAGAATAATTATTAGCATTATCATTCATCATCTCATGAAGATATAAAGTACTAAATACTTCTATTTCTACTGGAACACAAAATGATATTCTAGCATTTTTTGTCAACCATATGGGAAAATCCCGAGAACACTAACTTGTATTGATAGAGTATTGTTCATTTTTTCACAAGCTTGATCTTGACCATGTTAGGATTTATTTGATGCATGCATGATGAAGGTTAATTTAAACCAAAATGTTTTCCATTTCTACACATCATAAGATATTGATATGTATAGTGTTGTGTCCCAAAACCATTTCTTTAAAATCCTAAAGCTCAACTTTACTATCTTGGCATAGAATTTGTTCAAGAGAGCATAGTTATAGATCAACCATATATTGTGGATGATTTAAGACTAATCAGTAATACTTGATACACTCCCTTACACTTTTATCTTAACTTAGACTTGAGATGAAGTTCCTATATGTAACCCTAAATAGTGATGAAGATGTTTAAAGTTATTATTGTGAACTAATTTACTATACTAATATCCAATATAATTGTAATTACTAAGATTGTTACTAAATTTTAAAAAACCACCTACAAATATAACCTCTCATATAGTTTGATAAAAGAAACATTACAATAAGTGCAATATGAAGATAAAACTCATGAATCGTTGTAATGGAGTAAATCTTACACCCTTATGTAAGCTTCCATTTTTACATCTTGTCTGCTTCAACCTAAGACAAAAATCCCGCCACCCTTCATTGACTTTGTCATCTCACTAGCTCACCATCCAACTTAGATCCATGCAAAGGAATCCTAACAATTTTTGGACATGTGCACATTGTGGAGACATTCGCGTGACACACTCTTGTATGCAGATTTGTAGATGTATAGAGAGTCGTTTGAGCATTACAAACATGCCACCCTGCATTTGTAATACCCATAAATGGTTGGATTCTTGTGTGGAATCCATCTAGGGTATTCAAAACCCCAATTTTCCATGCATTAGATCTTCTACAATCTCTCTTAATCTCTCATTCAATTTTCTCTTACACTTCCAAGCTTGCATTCTTTCTCTCAACATAGACATTGGTGCACTCCCATATCATTTTATTGCATGTTTTCCATAATTGTTAACACATCAAGCTTTCATACCAAGCATATCAACATGCACATGAACACTCTTCATGCATTTAGGAGCTATATTTCTCCATTTTTAGTTTCTTTTGAGAATATCCATCATCTTTATCTTATTTCTATTTAGCATTACTATTTTTTATCTCTATTACCAATTATCTATCATTGACTATTGTATCTATTCATCATCTGGGGAGGAAGAGACACCAAAATGGTGGTTTGACTAAGGAAAGCCTCTCAAACAGCCAAACAATTTTCCCTCTTTGCATGTGTGCAAGCTATCACTCGTGAATTTGGAGGACTCTATTGGATCACATTATCAACTGTCGATTCCAGTTCCATCTTCTCTACCCTTTTCTCCATTTTTTTTTCTCATAAAATACATAATTTTTCATACCATTGAGTTACTTTCATTCTAAAACCATAATCTTATATTTCCATTATCATTTCCTTTTTTTAAGCACTTAGAGTAGTTTTATTTCACTTATTATTGTCCTATCTATTTATCTCATTCAAATTTTAATAGACTAGTTGTCAGTTTACTTCCTTTCAGCTTCATTTTGCAAGGTCTATACTTCATTTGTTCAAGATGCCAGTGCACCATGATGGTGTCCAATAGTTGCACTGTCATCCTCTAGGCCACACGTCTATATATGGGAGTGATCTTATGAAGTTCTTGATTTATCTGTTGTTTCCAATATTTTCATTTCCCATAATTGAAATACTTTAATCACTTTGTTTGATCACTTAATTTATACTTAGTCAATTTAGACACTCGCATCAAGCTGAGAAATTACCTAAAACTTGTATCTAATATACGTATCACTCCTAGATAGCTAATTGAGGTGGTTTGAAAAGAATCATGTATCCAGTAAGATCCTAGTCAACCTTTGAGGTTGGTGCTATTAGGAATGAATGCTTAATATGTCCTATGGGGGAGTATTTAGAGTCATTTTGTAGTAGTTGTATGTTGCATTCATGACTATGATTGTCATTGATGTCAACACATTAATCTACTGGAGATTAGCATAGAAGTAGACAATGTTTGAAATAGTGCACGTGGAGTATTGCAAATCAAGCTATACAAATTTGAGGACTTATTCTATATTGTGTCTTGAGATTGTGGTCAACAATGCATATGAAAATTTAATTATTCATGATAGTTATGTGTAAATTAGTGGAAGCAATATTCAGACAGTGTTCCTGAGAAGCAGCTTGTGATAACTAGATTATATCTCCTAACCAGGATATAATCTGGGTATGCAAAGTTATACATTTGATGAAGACATTTTGGTGGTGACTTGGATGAGGCAGCATGGTTGGAGGTCACATGATTGAAGATTTAGTTTATTTTGAAGCTGACAGTTTTATGTGATTATGGAATATTATGTAACGTGTGAAGGTTTATATTTTGTAATTGGTTAAGCCTTGTTGGCCGACTCATTTGTAATTATTTGAGTGTGGTATAAAGGAAGGATTGTTTTCCTTGATTGTAATATAAGATATCGATATGGATGATGAATGGATGAGCGAATACGTGAAAAGTGATATATGATATTGTAAGAGGATATGCGAATTGCAAATATCTAGTAAATTAGTTGGTACATTTTGGCACAGACAGAGGATCAAAGATAAGTTTGTGAGATCAGTAATTGTTGGTATTATTCTATTCAGATAATACAAAGATCATTTGGATAGTTTTTTCAATGATCTTTCCATTGAATCTGTTTGGACAGTGGGTCCTTTTGTCTTCCATAACTCTTAATTGGGTTAGAATCTTTTAACAGGGATTCAAAGTCTCCTAACAAGGACTCATATGTACTGAATGTATTTCATAAGGATCCTAATAAAGTCCATTCTCTCACAAGGAATTTTCATATTAGTACATCTTTTATGGGCATCATTCCCACTGGGGTTTACTCTCTGATCAAGAGGTTCACTAGTCAACATATCTTGTGTTATTGTGTTGTGTATGTTTATCTTTATATGGTTGTTTCTTATATTGATTACATGGTTGAAATCTGATAATGGTGATAAAAGTTGTTTTTATCTGATAACTAATTCACCCCCCTCTCAATTATCTTGGTGGACTTTACTTTCTAACAATTGGTATCAGAGTGACAGGTCCTTGAAGGAAAAGTTTAACAACTTAAGGAGATCTATGGAGACTCATTTCAGGAAAGAAAGCCCTAAGTTTGATGGAGTAAACTATGACAGATCGAAAGAAAATTCGAAGCCACATTTTCTATGTTTAGGACCAGGATATTGGTTAATCACAAAGAATAATAAGAATATCATTGAAGAAGACAAAATTGAAGAATGTACTAATACAAAAAGAGATTTATTCATGTGTAATATACTTGCCATAGAAGCACTTTTATTAGCCCTTCTAGAGAATGAATACAGTCAAGTAAAAAATTTTAGGATATCTCATGAAATTTGGTTAGCTTTACAATCTACTTTTGAAGGTGATGTGCATGCAAAGAGAGTCAGATTACAAAATTGGATATGTACATTTGAAGATATAAGAATAATGGAAGATGAATCTGATATAATTTATATTGGCAGGATATCAGAGATTGTTGCAGGTATCAAAGCTTGTGAAGGAAACAAGATCGAGGATGAAGTGATATGGAAGATCTTAAAGACACTGACTCCTATATTTAAGTAGACAATGCAGATGATTGAACAAGTTATACCTTGTATTGATATTTTTACCAGAGAAACTCTTCTTGGAAGATTAGAAGCAATAGAGATAGGCTTGACACAATCAAGAGATCTATCTAGAATTGAGACAACATTCATCACACTTAGTGTTCGCCCTACTTTGTCAAGAAGTACTAGTGTTAGTGGAGATTATGCTAGTTGCAACAGATCTAAGACTGAAGAAGACATAAAGATTGAGGAAGGAATTGCCTTGCTTGTGAAAAGAGAACTTGAAGGTAAGAGAATATTTAAATGTTGGACATGTCAATAATATGGTCATTTTGCATCTAAATTCCCTAAGAGAGTAAAGAAATATAAGAAGAAATTTAAACCTAGAAGATCTAAAGAATGATACTATGCTAATGATGAATAATTTGAGGCTAGTATTGAGAAATTATTAAGTGAAATTGATAATGAGAATGATGATATAGGATTTGTAGCAATAAAAGAAGAAAACTCTGAAAATGAAGTTAGAGAAGAAAAAGATTTAGTTTCCCAAGTAAAAAAGAAAAATGATTGGATTATAGACAGTGGTTGTTCACATCATATGACTGGAGATATGAATAAATTTATAAAGTTCAACAACTATGATGGAGGAATTGTTAGAGTTGGAAACAATACACCTTGCTTGATAAAAGGAATAGGATCTATTACCCTTTGATGGAAAGGCTAACACTAATGATGTTTATTTTGTGGATGGATTGAAACATAATCTTTTGAGTGTTGGACAGTTAGTTGATAAGAGATATCAAGTTTGGTTTACTGAGAAAACTTGTGTGATCAAGGATAAGAATGGTAATATGATTGGAACGAGATCAAGAACCATAGGTAATGTATTTCAGTTGAATCTTACTGAGATAGCATGTTTGATTACTAACATTGATGATAGTTGGTTACAAGACATAAGGTTTTGTCACATAAAATTTGATAACATTGTGAAAGTAAGTACTACATTTGTAGTAAGAGATTTTCCTAAGATTATGAAACCTACTAACATGATTTGCAAAGAATGTGTTATGGCTAAGCAAAATAGAAGTTCATTTCCTAGAAAGAAGCTCACAACAACAAAAAAGTTGGAAATTGTTCATATAGATTTGATCGGTCCCACAAAGACTAGAGGATTCTATGGTGAAAGGTATTTTATGATTTTTGTTGATGACTTTACTAGAATGATGTGGATAGCATTTCTTAAAGAAAAATCTAAAGCATTTGACAAGTTTAAATTGATTAAGAAAAAAGTTGAGAATGAATCTGGAATGAAGATTAAATGTTTAAGGTCTGATAGAGGTGGAGAATTTACTTCAAAGGATTTTAATACTTTTTAAAGTGAATGATATTAAGAGACACCTTTCAGCCCCTAGAACACCCGAACAAAATAGTATTGCAGAAAGAAGGAACAGATCAGTAACTGAAGCAACAAGAGCTATGTTATTTGAAAATGATTTGGCAAAGACATTTTGGAGAGAAGCAGTGAATACAACAGTATATACAATGAACAAAGTAAGAGAAAACACAAATAAGACACCTTATGAATTATGGTTTGGACATGCACCATCAGTTAAGTATTTCAAAATTTTTGGAAGTATTTGTTATATTAAGAGAGATGATGACATTGGTAAGTTTGATCCCAAAAGTGATGAAGGTATATTTCTTGGTTATTCATTGAAAAGAAAAGCTTATAGATGTTTCAATAAAAGGACTAAGACCATTATTGAGAGCACAAATGCTAAAATTGATGAGAAGTTCAAAATTTAGGAAAGAATACTTGATTATGAATCAGATGAAGAAGTTCATCCTAGAATTGATCAAGAAAATGTTGAATTATTTTATGAAACTGACAGTGATTTGTAGAATGAGAGTTACATTGAGGAGATAAGAGAAGAACCTAGAGTAGAACATAGAGTTGAAGCAAGAACTGAGACAGTGACACCAAATAAGAATCTGGCAGGAAATCACCCCGTTGATCATATTATTGGGAGCATAGAAAAAGGAGTTATGACAAGGAATAAGGTACATGAAGAACTATGTTTGATTTCTCAAATTGAACCTAAAACTACTAATGAAGCTTGTAAAGATAAAAATTGGATTAAAGAAATGAAGGAAGAGCTAGATCAAATTGAAAAGAACAAGACTTGGAAGTTGGTCCCTAGACCTAGAGATAAAAATGTTATAGGAACTAAATGGGTATTCAAAAATAAGATGAATGAACAAGGTGAAGTTGTAAGGAACAAAGCAAGATTGGTATGTAAAGGATACTCACAAAAATAATGAATTGATTATGAAGAGACTTTTGCACCTATTGCAAGAATTGAAGCAGTAAGAATGTTTTTGGCTTATGCATCTTATAAAAAATTCAAAGTGTATCAGATGGATGTGAAGTGAGCATTTCTGAAAGGAGAATTGGAAGAATAAGTCTACATTGAGCAGCCTGAAGGTTTTCCCTTGACTCATGAAGGAGATATGGTATGTAAACTGAACAAAGATTTATATGGACTAAAACAAGCACTTAGAACATGGTATGCACGATTAGATAAATATTTGATAAAATTGGGATTTGCTAAAGGCACAACAGACAATAATTTATATTTGAAAGAGATTGAGAATAGATTATTTATTGTAGTTATCTTTGTTGATGATATTATATTTGGAGGTGAAGATGAAGCTAGTGATAAATTTGCTGATGAAATGAAGACAAAATTTGAAATGAGCATGATCGGTGAGATGAAATATTTTTTAGTATTACAAATAGTACTTAACAGTGATGGTATTTTCTTATGTCAAGAAAAGTATCTGAAAGACTTGTTGTAGAGATTTGGAATGGAAAATTGTAAGCCGGTTGGCACACCTATGGTAACTGATCATAAGTTATCTAGCACATATGAAAATCCTACAGTTGAAAAAAAGTACATATCCATGATTGGAGGATTGCAATATTTAACTCATACAAGACTAGACATATCACATGTAGTTGGAATTGTTGCAAGATTTCAAGCTAATCCTAAAGAGTCACATAATGCAGCAGTAAAAAGAATATTTAGATATTTGAAATGCATAATTGACTATGGGTTATGGTATGATAAATCAAATGACTTTACCCTATGTGCATATACAGATGCAGATTGGGGAGGTAGTGTTGATGACAAAAAGAGTACAAGTGGTGGAGTATTTTTTCTTGGAGGAAGATTGGTTTCTTGGCTAAGTAAGAAACATAATTGTATTTCATAGAGCACAACAGAAGCGGAATATGTAGCAGCAACAAATAATTATAATCAGATAATATGGATGAAACACATGTTGAAGGATATTGGAATCAAATTCAATGAGCCTGTTATCATAAATTGTGATAATACCAGTACAGTAAGTATGTCTAAGAACCCTGTATTGCATTCTAAGACAAAGCATATAGAAGTCAAGTATCATGTTGTAAGAGAGAAAGTTGCAGAGAAAGAAGTCAGAATTGAGTATATAAGTACAAAAGAGAAGATTTTAGATATATTTACAAAGCCCTTACCTAAAGATACATTTGAGTTTTTGAGAGGTATGCTTGGGGTTATGCCCCAGTCTACGTTTGAGAAGTGATGTAGATAGTTGCATCAGTCCAGTGGTATATGAGCTCTATCTTTTCTAGACTGTATCTTGATACTTCCTCTATGGGGGTGGATGTGTGTTTTGAGTTGAGTCATAAAGGACTCTTGTGAATGTATTTTCTGAATAGTGTCTTTTTACATTGAGATTTTGATATAGATTGACATATTGATGCTTTCTTTGTCATTGATGTCAATGGGGGAGAAGAAATCAATGAAAAACACTTGATTGATTTGATTGATGAATTTGAAGATATTGCAGAGCAGTAGTGTTGCAGTTTGGTATTTATGGAACTTGGATGTTTTTCATCTATGTTGCCATCAATGCCAATGGGGGAGATTGTTAGGAATGAATGTTGAATATGTCCTATGGGGGACTATTTAGAGTCATTCTATAGCATTTTTATGTTGCATTCATGACTATGATTGTCATTGATGTCAATACATTAATCTACTAGAGATTAGTAGAGAAGTAGACAATGTTTGAATTAGCGCACGTGGAGTATTGTAGATCAAGCTATGCGAAGTTGAGGACTTATTATATATTGTGTCTTGAGATTATGGTCAAGAGCGCATACATAAATTCAATTATTCATGACACTTATGTGTAAATTAGTGGAAGCAGTATTGAGATAGTGTTCCTGAGAAGCGGCTTGTGATAACTAGATTATATCTCCTAACCGGGATAGAATCTAGGCATGCAAAGTTATATAGTTGATGAAGACATTTTGGTGGTGACCTGGATGAGGCAGCATGGTTAGAGGTCACATGAGTGAAGATTTTTTTTTGAAGCTAATAGTTTTATGTGATTATGGAATATTATGTAACGTGTGAAGGTTTATATTTTGTAATTGGTTAAGCCTTGTTGGCTGACTCATTTGTAATTATTTGAGTGTGGTATAAAGGAAGGATTTTTTTCCTTGATTGTAATATAAGATATAGATATGGATGAAGAAATAATGAGTGAATATGTGAAAAGTGATATATGATGTAAGAGGATATGCGAATTAAAGGGATCTGGTAAAGTAGTTAGTGCAGTTTGGCACAGACAAAGGAGAAAAGATAAGTTGTTGAGATCAGTAATTGTTGGTATTATTCTATTTGGATAATACATAGATCAATTGGACAATGTGTTCAGTGATCTTTCCCTTGAATCTGTTTGGATAGTGGGTCCTTCTGTCTTCCATAACTCTTAACCGGGTTAGAATCTTTTAACAGGGATTCAAAGTCTCCTAACAGGGACTCATATGCACTAAATGTATTTCATAAGGCTCCTAAAAGATTCCATCCTCTCACAAGGAATTTTCATATTAGTACATCTTTTGTGGGCATCATTCCCACCGGGGTTTACTCTCTGATCAAGAGGTTCCCTAGTCAACATATCTTGTGTTATTGTGTTGTTGTGTATGTTTATATTTCTATGGTTGTTTCTTATATTGATTACATGGTTGAAATTTGATAATGGTGATAAAAGTTGTTTTTATCTGATAACTGATTCACCCCCCTCTCAGTTATCTTGGTGGACTTTACTTTCCAACAGGTGCTTTATTTCATTTTCCATATTTTGGTGAACCCAATGTGAACAAAAGAAAACTAAAACTCTCAAGGCATTGCGGAAGATACATTGTGATTATGGTGACCATCACACCTATCTCCCCATAAGCCCAGAGGGTGCCTAAAATGAAAATATAATTCACCCTCTAGACAAGTTGTACAATGGAGAGCCTTCTCCCTTATGTGTTCCATCTTCCATTAACAACATTGCCATTAGGGGTTCCTTAGTGGATCTTTCAAGACAAGGTTAATGTGATCACGAAGGAGGTCCTCTTCATCAATGACCTAAATCATTGTAAATATGACGAGTGTGATACCATCATCCGTACAAATATTAGAATATCCATGTCTCCCTTGGGATCAACCACCCTGACCATTCAGGTGGGGCCCAAGGATTTTTTCTCTACCTTCATCTTGATTCCTGGATCATACCTCATTCAGGTCAAGCTAGCTATTCCTTGGTTGACTTCCATGGGAGTCATCATGTCAATAGAGGAGTTCTCGATCAAGAAAGAAGATCCTTTTGTCCATCTACATGCATTTCATTCATCAATTCTTCAAGGTAAGAGTCAATCAAGCATAGTGACATTGAAGATATTGGATAGGCATTTATAGATCTATGCATTTTTTAAAGTCATCCTTGATTCCTTCCTATGTTTAAAGGTTCAACAACTACAATCAAGAAACATACAAGCATCCTTTTTAATATGTACAATCTTAATATTCGTTCATGAAGGCATATACATTTATAAGGTAGATCTACTATTTACCTTTACATTTACATGTTTTTTCTTTATGCAATTTCATTTACATTTCAAGGTTGATTTCTAAATAGGGTTTTGACCAAGGGAAACCCCTTTCAACCCAAAAAATTCTTATTTTTCTGTGTGCAAGAACATGTGATGAATCTACTATTGCAAATCTGGAAAGTACAAGATCTGACAAATTATCCCATTTTTTTTTACAAAAGTGCAAGGTATACAATGGGACAGCTATTCTATACCTTCTATACTTGTGTATACAATGGCCAAGGCATTCTATACCCTCCAAATCTGCTTCAAACTAGAACTATAGGTCATATATGTTCTCTAGTTAGTGTTTCAAGTCACTACAGGTTACTATTTGACTTCTATTATTCGGTATATACTAATCTTGTCAATTTTTCTTACTTAGCCATCTATCTTGTATTAGTAATCCATATCCCTTAAAATCTAACTCATCCCAATTCATTATCAGTGAAGGATCATTTACTCATTTAGTACTTAAGTCCTACTTGGGCCTATTGGGTCATCTTCCTTCTAATTGTGTAATTAGAAAAAGGTGGACTAGCTCTCAATCCCACATTTCATTCCCTCATCACCATCCTTTTTCTTATTGTACAAATAGGAAAATGAATTGTTAGATTGTTGGGCACCAAAAGAAGAAAGGTTACATGTTTTAGAACATTCTAAGGCAGTTATTGTTGATAAATACATATGTGAAATAAAGTTTACAAGGATAGATCCATTAGTATAGATTGTGGATCTTTTCTTAGAGAGTTGATTTTCTTTGTAATGTTTGAAGTCCATGTGGCTATATGATGTATATTTAATTTTTTTGAATGTTGTAGGTTTCATTTCATTTAGATAATAGAAATAAAGCACTTCTTTATTACATTTTATGTTTATTTCTTTGTTGTTGTGTATTTGGGTTTGTAAGGGGAGTAGCCTTCAATCAAAATTAGACATCCTGCTAAACGATTTCATATAAATCACCTAAAATATTGAATTTTAGTTGTTTTCCCAATTTGTACCAATGAAAAAAAAATTGACCTTGAGTGCAAGATGGATGAGGGTGACCCCATAATAGTGGGTTACACTTTTTTAGACATGTTGATTTTTGTTGAAATAAGACATTTGTAATATAATATGATGATTTAGTTCTTGAGAGGTTCCATTTGAAGGAATTAATTACATATGGTTAGCTCAAAGGCTCTTAGATTTACAAAAACATTGATCTAACATCTATACTCCTCATTCATACCTACAATGGAGTCTCCTTCACACCTATTAAAATGCTGACAAAAAATCACTTTGACTTTATCTTTTGGCAGATCAAATGAATCCATTTGACAAAACTATCTATGTAGTAAGGTACTATTGAGAAAAATATTTCTGATGATTATAATGTTAATATATATTAAGTCAATTATTCAACTTTGTATTTTTAGTTTTACTAAACATAGATATTTCACTGTATGTCTACCTCTATGTTTGACGCTTATGGAAAAATAGTAAATGAAAGAATTTTTTTCTAAAAAATATATATTCCCTAGGTATTAAAGTTCTCTTTCTATCAAAACAAATAAAAATGAAATTAGACAAATATACGACAAGTTATAATCTATGTAGTCAAGGTATGCCAAAATTACGATTTAGCCAACTTCAAACATTAATAAAATATGCAATAATCATGATAATATCGTAAAACCAATTGCATGCCCTCCATATGGATGTTAAAAAACTAAATTCGAAAGAAACACATTGATATCTATTTTAGTGCTCTATGAAAATAATGTAAGTCTTTGAAAATGACATTTTCAACAACATACCAGTTTTCGTTGGAGAAAGAAAAAACCATTCAAATCAACTCAAAAATAAAAATAAAAAATATATTTAGAATCTAGATAGAAAATACTAAAAGACTTTAATTTACTTCATCTTCTGATTTCAACTGGTTTAATGACAATATGCATCTGAATCTGATTTTTTTTTTCAAAATGTAGAGTTCTGTGTCCGTTTAGGCAAAAACGTGTAACCCACTATTGTGGGTTCACCCATGATCAATAGGAGGTTGTCATCTTGGCATTAGTAAAGGAATTTGAGGCCATAGTTTGATCTAAGTACATATATCGTTGATGTCTTGAGCATGTTTCAAATAACTATAAAGGTGTGATGTGACTCAAATAGCACATGACTAACAAATGACAAGTATTTTAGGTGATAATTTTCAACCATGCATACATATACATCTCATTAAAGATACTCAAAGGATTCTCATCATTGACCAGCCTAACATTGGATTTAAGATAAAAGTTTGAAAATTAGGTTAGTAAAAAATGAGGTAATAATAAACAACAAAAAAATGCAATCCAATCCTAAGAAGACTACACGTCATGCATTGGTTCTTTAACATTTATATCAGCTTGAAACTAGTTTTAGCCATAGCATTTAGTGGAGTTTGGGTTACCACATAAACTTTTATTAAAAAAATAACTTTTAAAGAAATTTGTAAAAAATATTATATCACAACTAGCTATAAGGTTTTAAAGATTGGAAATGTTTCTTGATAACTTAGTCTAAGAAAATTCGGACTCTAATGCAAAATTAGCACTCGGGGAGATAAGGAAAATACTATCTTATAACAATGTCACGATTTAAATGCTTCAAATACTTCTGAATCTTTTGGTCAATTAGATGATCTATTAGTGCACGTGTCTCTCCTATGACTACTAAAATATAAGTTAGCTATGATAATCGAATTTTGAAGTGAAATGTATGTACAACTTATGATTACTTATCTTTGTTGATCTCAACTTGACAAAATATGTGTGAAGCCACATACAATTGTTGACTTAGGATAACCCTAGTTGAAACTATCTATGGATATCACCTAGTTAGCTAAGCTATTAATGACTCTTGTAATGTAATATAATTGGACGCTAACACAACTTTTTGAAAGCTACTAGGTGTTTTATACAATATCTCTAAAAAATATAATAAAATATATCATGACATTTTAATTGTATTTCAATTATTTTTTATAATAGTTGTTAACTATAATTACCTTTATTTGTCTACATTTCAAAAGTCCAAACAAATTGTGTTCTATTTCACTATATTTTTCAAGAATATTATTTTACATTTAAAAAAACAAAACAAATTACATATTGAAAACAATATTCTAGCAAAGACAAAAAAAAATTAGCATATGTTATATAATACACAATGATAAACATGATATGAATAGAAAAGATATATATATATATATATATATATATATATATAT
This sequence comes from Chamaecyparis obtusa, assembly GCA_027943335.1. NCBI lineage: Eukaryota > Viridiplantae > Streptophyta > Pinopsida > Cupressales > Cupressaceae > Chamaecyparis > Chamaecyparis obtusa. The sequence continues at coordinate 1,969,674 of BSBK01003688.1, read as the reverse complement.
ATATATATATATATATATATATATATATATATATATATATATATATATACCAAAATAGTACTTCATATATATATATATATATATATATACCAAAATAGTACTTCAATTGTTTATTTTAAAAAGGGTCCCTTCAGCTTTAAAAGCCAAAATATTTTGTTGGTGAAATTTTGCTCCACGTTAACATATATATATATATATATATATATATATATATATATATATATATATATATATATATATATATATATATATATATATATATATATATATATATATATATATATATATATATATATATATACCAAAATAGTACTTCAATTGTTTATTTTAAAAAGGGTCCCTTCAGCTTTAAAAGCCAAAATATTTTGTTGGTGAAATTTTGCTCCACGTTAACACATTTAACATTTGCTTCCTCTTGATTCAAAAACTACTTAAGAAGTAAAAGTTGCATTCGAACATGAGAGCAAGTTCAAATTTAGGTCTATTATTAAAAGTCGGTGGAAAAATACAATGAACCCCGTAAATGTTGAAAATGCCCTTATTCAACGAAAAGTACACATATTAGACATTCATTTAATTTTTTGTACCACTAATGCTTTCATAGTTTTAAGACTAGAAGCCTAAAAATAAATTGAGAGTCAAACTAGGATAACATGAGCCATTTGTCTTTTCGTAAGAGACAAACACCCATTAATATAGAGATAAATAATTCTAGGTACTCATAAGTCTATATATATATATATATATATATATATATATATATATATCGAGTTTTATTTTACATTTCAATAGAGTGGAAAGTTAATTAATCATTTTTATATCAATGAAATGATGTCTATGTTATTAATGATAGTGTGGTAATTTTATTTCATATTGTATGAAAATTTTCTTATGATTTTGAATCTAATTATGCATGTATAATTAGAGGTTGTATTTATCGTAGTAGATGTACTAGAATAAATTTATTTTTTATTACATCAAATCGTACTTGTGTATTGAATAGAAAATTCAAATTAAACCGCGCCACTACTAGCTACTACAAGTACACAAATCAAATGTCATACATTTACTTAGGTATGACAAACATTTATAAAGCATTGAGTTTGCATTTATCTTTGCTACAAAAGAGAAATTTTATTTATTTGCATTGCCATTAAAATCATGATTGCTTTATTATTGATCATCCTAATAATAAAGCCCTAAACACTTCTATTTCTAGTGGAACACAACCTAATGTTCTAGAGTTTTTCATCCTCAACCATATTGTGAAGTCAATGTGAACATTGATTTGTAATGATAAAGTTTAATTCATTTTCCTACAAGCCCGAGATTGACCATGTTGGGATTTATTTTCTACATGTATGATGAAGGTGTCTTCAAACTAGGTGGTTTTCAATTTCACACGTCATAAGAGCTTGATATGTATAGTGTTGGGTCCCAAAACCATTGATCTAGAATCCTAAAGCTCATATTTACTATCTAGGCATAGTGTGTCTTCAAGATAGCATAATTATGGCTCAACCATAGATTGTGGAGGGATTAAAGAAAATTCAAGATAGTTGATAAACTCGCTTACACTTTAGGCTTAACTTAGACCCAAGAGGGTGTTCCTAGAGGTAACCTTATATAAGGTTGAAGATGGTTAAAGATGATATTGTGAACTAATTTACTATAGTAGAATCCAATGCAATTGCAATTCCTAAGACTGTCACTAAGTTCAAACAAACCACCTACAAATATAACCTCAATTAATGGAAGCAACATTGTAGTAAATGCAAGACAAGGGCAAAAAACATGAGTCATAAAGAATGTAGAGCTATGTAATTTGTATAAAAATATTCCTTTCTTGTTAAAATTTATTCATATCCATGACACTCTAAAGGGTTAAGCTCAAAGTATTTCTTAGCATCTTTCACTTGTAAACACAACTTCATATGGCCAACTTGGATATTCTACTAAGGGTAGACCTTGTTCTCCCCTCACTAGGTGTGATAATGCAATGAGCAATGAAATTCCCTACGGTTTGTATTATGAATTAATAAATACAGGAAAAAGATGCGGTTAGAATTAAACATAGAATGTTTTCAATTTTAACTTTATCTATAATGTATTATCTCAATATGTTATATAATTGAATTAGAAAATTCACAAGTTATTGTTCACTTCTTATTTAATTTTTGTTTTTATGTAATAATATTAAGCTATTTTATACAAGTTCTTATAGGAGAAAGATGGATCTTTATTTTTCCCTCATCAAGTTCTTTCTACATGACTCCACCAATATATATTTGTTGGTGCTTAAGTAGTTATTAAAAACTATACTTTTAACAATGTTGTAATGTAATAAAAATATCTAAATATTTATTTTTCCTTGACTAGTTAGATGAGAGATGATGACAGTGGACAAAAGATTGTTGTGCGTTTAAGGTACAATGTATCTGAACATGCTACCAAGTTCTACAACAACAAAATGATGAATAGAGGGATTTCAACAGGGAGGATCAAGAAAGTGAAGAAGCTCAATTAGAGAAAGAAGTTGAATGCAAAGAGGAAAAGATTGAAGATAAGAAAAATGAAGAAAGATGACAAGAGATAAGCGCATAAATAAATCTAGGAGAAATAACAAGAAGGGAAGAAAAAAGAAGCTAACTATGGCCAAAGGATAGAATTATGGAAGCAAGTCCAAAAGGAAGATGCCTAAGGATACTTTTGTGTATCTCAGAGGCAAGTTAGGGGTCATTAGCCCTCCTGATCAAAAGTGAGATGCAAGAGGTTACATAAATCCAGTATGCTTCAAAGGAATATCTTACAACTAGATTGATGTATGGAGGCTTCTACTCAAGGGAAGTAGTGAGCATGGCAAGAGGAAGTCTATTTTAACAAGACCTACAAGGAATTGCAAAGATTAAGTAAAATCTATTGATGAAGAATTTAAGGTATTACAATTGTTGGATGAGATTAGTGGTTCAAATATATGTGAAAGATGGAAAGAAGAGCTTGATAAGGTAGCAGAAGAAGAGAAGGAAAAGGAAGAAGACACTGATAAGAAGAGACAAGATGAACAAAAGTGCAGATGATACACCATTTTCATTGATGTTAAAGGGGTGGGGGAGAGAGATGTGAAAAATAAGTCATCAAATGAGAAGAGAAGAAGAAGATGAGAGAGGCATATGTTAGTAAGTGAGAAGAGAATATGAATGTGTTCAAGAAGATGGATTAGAGTTGAGAAGAATCGGAGAAGGAAGATAAATTTTATATACTTGCACATACGAAAGAGCTTCAATAGAAAAGAACAGTGTACATCCAAGGGGGAGAAGTTGATGGAGAGAAGAGTATGTAATTAGATTGAAGAGTATGTTCCAAAGGGGAGTAGTCCAAGGGGGATCAATATTAGAACTGAGTTCAAAAAACTCTAAAAGATAATGATGTGTTTTGGATACTTTTGGTAGTACTATTGGTTTCTGATTGCATTACTTGTTTTACCTATCACATGTTGCCATCAATGCCAAAGAGGGAGATTGTTGCCAAGTTGGATGTGTTGTCATTGATGTAAAATATCTATCTTTTGATGTCAATGTGTTTATTATGAAGTTTGGATGTCTATTCATACAATTTACATGTATATCATATAGTATGAATGTTTGTTATGTAGTTTCACTAGTAATAGGAGATGTTCAAATAAGTGGCATAGGAAGGTTGGTAAAGATGAGGAGTTTTGCACCTCATGGGTTGATGTAGGTGTTTTCTATATGGTATATTTAAAGTTTTAGATGCTGACATGGTGATTTGGTTAAGTTATGGTGTCACATATTAAGACTGGTTATGTCACTGTTTAACAATGTGACAGAGTTGCAGAGTTTGAGTTCACTTAGGAACACATGAGAAGATCTATGGTTGCACAAATGAGCATTTGTTGAGAATATAGAAATGTTTCTACCATTCAAAGGGTTTGTCATTTCAATAATCTGTGAGGCAATTATAAGTATTTTAGTGGAGATAACAATGTTCTTGAAAGTATAGCGTAAGATGTTGGACGGTTCGATGAATGCAATTTTTTTGATTGTTTGTTTGATCTTAATGATACCTTAGGACGATCTAGGATTATGTGCTTGATGATTTTGTAGTTTACATTGATTGAGGTAATCAAGTATAATGAATTTAAAGAAGCTTTTTATGTTCCATGCTGACATGCTAAAGAAAGATTATAAAACACCTTATGTGAGATTGGTAAAATGTTTTGGGGTTATGATTACAATCTCGAGGTGTTTGAGATGGACCTAATATATGTTTGGAAAGTACACAAAGATATTGATAGTTGATTTTGGTGATAAATGATGGATTTTTGAAGATTAGGTTTTTCTAACCTAACTCTTTATAAATATGATGGTTTAGGGTTTGAATCTATGTGTTGTGCATAAAATATTTTGGTTGTAGACACCATGGTTTGTGTTTAGAGTTTTTTTAGATCTATAGTTAAGGGTTGAATTGCTTGTCTGATTGTGGAAAAAATAATTGTAGCAAGGGATCTGAGTGTACTTCAATGGAATTGAACTAGGCATAGAGAGATGTTATTATATAATACATTTATGTAATAGATTGTAGTCTGAATTATGAATGTAAGTTAGTGTGACTTCCTTAGGGTGGGTGCACAAGGCAGAATTGAGTAGTGAACTCTAGGTAGTGTGTCTAAATGCAAGTTTATTCCTTATATTGTAATAAGATATACCTCTAACAAGGTATTAGTCTTATTGTGGGTATCATCCCTACCATGGTTTTCACCCTATTTGGGTTTCCATGATAAAAAAATATTTGTGTTATGTGTGGTGATGTTTACTAATTCATATTTACATGCTTTATATTCTACAAATCAGTAATAAGAGTTTAATATATTAAGGGTTTCATGCTTTAAGAGTTTAAAGGGGTTTGAAATTTAAGTGTTTTGGGAATAATTGATTCACCCCCCTCCCAGTTTCTTTCATATGTTTCCAAGAATCTTCCCTCACTGCCATTTCTACTATTATTGCTACACCATCTTCTTCTACAGCTCCTGCTACTATTTCTTCTGCTACTAGTGTTGCCCTTACAATAGATATATCTTATTCCTCATGTCTAAAGATTAAGCCTTTAAAGATAATAACAAAGAAGGCTAAGCCTCAACCTCATCATGTCCCTTCATGGAGAGTATATAAGAGATCAAAGAAGAAATGTTCCCTAATGCCCTTGGTCATGGAAGTATTGGAGGAAGAAGAAGAGGAAGAGGACATTGGCCCACAATTAGAAGAATGAGGTCTACCACAACTGCTACCCAAAATCTTAACCTAGGATAGCCTTCCTTGAAAGACATCTCTAGGCCACCTCAAACCAGACCAGTTGAAGGAGAACAATCCAAAGGAAAAAAATCTCCCCCTGAGATTCACAATATTGAATTAGATTCTAATACTAAATAGGAAACACATATTGAGGATCCTTTGGGTCTAGATGAGTTTGAAATTTCAGATTTTGAGAATATTTCTAGCTTCAAAGAGTCTTCATAGGAACCACAACTTGGTCCTAGAATACTATAAGAATATATGTATAGGGTATGGTTGAGGACTTGGATGGAGATGGAGATTTACATAAAGAATTTTTCCTTGATACCAAAATTACTCTAGAAATAGAGGAGGTACAAAGAAAAATTGATGAGATAGGAAAGGAGAAGTTGGGGGAGGGAGAAGGACAGTAAGAACTTATTTGAGAAAAGAAAAATGTCCAGGAAGAAATATGGGCTCAAACTCCACCAACAAAGGAAGGTGAGGAACATGAATAGGATCAAGCCACATAAAAAATATAGGGATAAGAAGAGGAGGCTACTGAGGAGCAAGGTGAAGAGAAAATTTCCAATAGATTAAGTTTCCCAAATTAAAATTTTGAAAACTTAGTTGCCCAAATTAAAATTATGAAAGAGTATATAACTCAACTAGTGGGTCCAATAGGCCTTTCTAATCTAGAGACCATAATTCAATTAGTGTTAGAAGCATAGGAAAGGCTATCAAAGGTGGTCCCTTTTTTCAAGTCCTATGAGGAATGGAAATAGGAAGTAGACAAGCTTGGAGAGGACATCACAAGGTAGGTTTTGACACATTTTCATACCATGGTCAAGGAGATCACAACACTGAACTATATGATAACTAATGAATAGGAAAATGACATTGAGGAAACTACTATAATGTGGGATGACTTCCTCTAAAATCTGAAAATAGTGAAGCAAGATGGAATAAATAAGCTGATAGAGGCAACCATTTTTGGATAGTGAGACGTCGATAAGCTTGATAACTAGTTGAGGGATATTAAATTAGAAATAAAATATTATAATAAAAGGAAAGACCTCATCAAGAAAAGAATGCACGTAGTCATGCCTCCGGTGCAATACATTGAAGGGTCTATAGAGTCTTTATCATGCCAACTATATTAGGATGAGGATGAAGAGAAGATGTATAGCATAAATAACATTGTCCAATATTTCAAAGGGAAGGTGGAGAGCATCAATACAAAGGTAGACATTGGTTTGATGCAGGATTATGAAAAGGAATTAATGGATATTAGAAATAAAATGCATCAATTTCAATAGGCAGGAAAGAAAATTGGAGATTTCTAGAAAAACCAACAAACTTGAGTAGAATATATGAAGCTTCTACCATTTGGGGAGGTTAATACGATAGTCCAAAATTTCAACCAAGCCTTTCCAAACTTGGTGGCACATCTATAGAATAATAAGAAATTATTTTATTTCATTGCTTCTATTCTTTTTGCAGTTGCTAAAAATTACAAGTGAGCCACATTTTTGCTAGGAGTGGAAATTTTTAAGGTTCAAATATTTATTTAGATGTTGGTTTTGATGTCTTTAGTTGATAAAATGAAGAGGGGAAGTTTATTGATGATTAAATCATCCATTTTTCTAAAACAATAGATCTGGGCATCCATATTTTTGTTGCAACTAAGCTCTAGTTCAGCCTAGAATTTTAGGGCACATTTTTGATTGAAATGACCTTTTTTTGAGTTGTAAATGCATGGAACTTGAAGTTAGATCATAATGTAATATTTTAAGAGTTATTTTTGCGTGTTAAAATTTAGTTTTCATTTCATTATGCTTAGAACCCCTAGTTACAGGTTTGGCAATTTCAAAGTTTCTCCTACTTATCAATTGATGAGCTTAAGGGGGTTTCTAATGAATGGTTCATAAGGCACAAAACTTGGTGAAGGTTTTGCAAATGAGGATGCAAGTAGAGTGGGTTTAACCATGGAGGAAACTCTGTAGTTAAGCGCACTCGAGCTGGAGTAGTACTGGGATGGGTGACCTCCCGGGAAGTCTTGGTGCTTCACCTAGATCTAATGAGTGCTAAGTGTTCCATTCATTCTCATGAGAGATGGGTTCGTGTGAACCACTACTCATGAATCATGGGTCAATGAGTTTGAATAAAAAACTAAGCAGTTGAATCCTGATCGCAATATCACAATTTGACTTGCTGTGGAAAAATATCTCCTACTTATCAATTTCAAAGTTGTAAAAACTATGAAAACCCAAATTTGGATTATAAGAAGGGTTAATATTTTTGCAATAAAACAACATATGCATTTGGTGTTTCAATCTTGGTGTGAATGTATTCTGATTTTGTGAGTTTGAATGATAATTTTGAAATCAAGAGCCATTGCATGTTCTATGTGAATTTACTTTGCCTTCAATTTAATTGGTATTAGTTGTGAGAAATTTACTTGTTGGGGTGGATTAATAGAGTCAATCAATTCTTGATGCGTCAAATGATGAATTTGTCTCACATGTGTACATGAATTGGTATGGTTGTGCAATTTTGATGAATTCTGAGATATCTAATTTTACTTCCTTATATAGATGATTGTATTTGAATAGTATGAATTTTGGGTTTCTAGTTTATGTTATTTCAATTTTTAAAGATCAAATCTATTCTTTCGTATATGCAAGTTTGATTTGTTCATTGCTAATGTTCATAGGATTTAAATTCTATTTATTTTCTTTGAATCTCTCGTTACCCTACATCTTTTGAAATTTGTTGAAAATCAGAGATTAGAGGTAGTTGATAGAATTGATATTAGTTTGTTAGAATCTGTTTCTTTGTAAATTTCATGTCCTAAATATTCAAAAAATAAAAAAGTGAATCAAAATTTTCTAGTTTCTTACTCAATGAATTAGAAAAAGGCCCACCTTGTGTATGTACACATAAATATTCACTGATCTCCCAATACAATTGTGATCCAATCATAGAGAACCTTGGGAGCAATTTTCATTTCTCTTTTAATAGAAGGATTTGATTTTCTTGTCCTTGCCATTGCATTGTGTCAACACTATGGTCAATAAGAATCCTAAATTTCACTATGAAAATTTAATGAATTTGTGTCCTTGATTACTTTTTAAAGCCTGATGACTAACTATAATTTAAATAATTATTATTTTTCCTTTATGTAGTTAATTTAAACAATTAATTACATTTCCTTTTACTTTTCTAAAGTTCTTGATAAATTTTTTAATTGACCAATTTTGACTTCCTCCTAAAGTTTAAATATTCATAGTTAATTAAATTTAAACTTTATCATAATACCTTATTCCTTCTAAATCTTAATTAGTTAATTAATCTTTGGTCAATCAACTAATAACCTCGATTCCTAACTATAATGAAATAAAATGGGTAATACGACAATCGCTATGATGGATGGTCAAACAGGGAAGCTCATACCTAAATGCTACCATCACATTGGAAGGAAACTTTATCCACCAGACTCAAGGAGGCTCACGATTTAAGAGGATTTAAGGATTCCTTCGCTATGGGATTGAAAGGTGACTATGAAAAAGAGAAAGTGTCAAATAGGAATGAAGAATATAAGGAAAGAAAAAAAAAGAGGGGTATGAAGATAAGTAACACTAAAAATCCAAAACAACACTAACTTGTGATCCAAGTTTTAGTTTGGAATGTCAGATATAGATTAACCTAGACAACACGGGGTGATTGTACTTTCTTGAGACCATTGGAGGCAACTTAGACCCAAAAAAATTTGACGAAAATTATATTACCTATAACTCTTTGATAGATCTGCTTGTATCCTTTTTGGAAACTACACCACTTATCACTTACACATTGAAAAAGGGTAAAATATTAGGGAAAATGGGTTCACCTTAGTCAAAAATCTATATAGGAATTAACCTTGAAATTGAAATAGAAATGCATAAAAAGGGAAGTGTTTTGTTAGTATTAGAGACTTGATTAGATGTTTACACCTTTACAAATGTCAAATTACTCATGAAGATGCTTGAAAGTGTCTTTGATATTTCCTTGACCTTAGATCTAGGATAGGAAGAACATGAATGCCTTTACTAATGCTTGGATCTAGACATTGTTGATATTATGATGGAATTTTGGTTGAGATGAAGAGTGTTGATGTTTATGAGTTTTTCATTGATGGAAACTCTATCACTCTATCGAATTTGATGTATAGGTTGCAAATACCGATTGCTTGGATGGATATGTAAAGGAAATATATGCTAAGTGTTTTGATTGGTGAACATGAAGGCAGTAACAATGAATGTTTTGTGTGGTAGTCAAGTTAGATGACACTTTGGAAGATGTGATTGTTTCTGGTGGTTTACCAAGGTCAGATAACTACAACTATGCAACCACAACTGTTAATTCAATATTTTGGGTGAGTTAGTATTTTGGTGATATGGTAAGTGTGAACATGTTGTGTTACTAATTGGTTCTTGATGATCAGATGATCAAGGAGGTTGATTTTTGGGCCGACATGTCAATATATTTTAGTAATACATTTTGGGCCGACATGTTAGGTATGATTGGTGGGGTTTTCCATAAGTTAGATCAATATTGTGGACGAACTTGTAAAACATTGTCAAGTCTTATCCGAATTAAGAATACCAGTACAAAGGTTGACTAAATCACATGATTTAGGGTTATGATGGTAAGTTTGGGTGTTGTGATCAGAGATAGAGGTAATACAATGCGCTAGAGTTCAGAGATTATAGTGGATCTAACAAGCAAGCAGTGCCATTACAAGATCAGCTATTTGAGTTCATTTCTCAAGGCTAACTCTAATAGGTTAGTAGGTTAAATCCCTTAACAAGGTGGAATTTAACAAGTCTTATTGTATAAATCCTTTAATAGGGTGAATTATTAACTAGAGTTCTAAATCCTCTTGTGAGTTAGATCATAATAGATCTTTTGGTACTTCTAACAAGCTACTAGTCACTTCTAACTAGGTGAACCCTTAATAGGATATTGTAAGCTCCTAAGAGGGAAAATATTTTAACCGCAGTGAACAAATTTGTGGGTGTCACCCTTACCGTGGTTTTCTCCCTCTCACAAGGGTTTCCATGATAAAAATATTGGTGTTATGTGTTATACTATGTGGATGCTTTCAAATTGTTCTATTTCTATTGCATAGTTACACTTGCATGTTTGGTTATTTGGAAGTTGTTAAAAAGCATAATCAATTTAGTGTTTGAATTGGCTCATTACCTATTTACATTGCTTCACCCCTCCTCTCAGTATCTCCTATATCTAATAGACATTACTCCTTGTCTTCCATGCTTGATGCTTGATTCAATATGAATAATTGTCTTAATTGTTCCTTGAATTGATAGCATGAATTCTTGATTGAGTGTCTTGATTAAATTCCTTGATTTAATCCCCTTTTAAAATGAGGGTGATACCTTTTATTTTATTCCTCACCTATCCATTTTGGGGCTCAAAAATTGAAGGAGGCTGATAGGGTTTCGAACATCCTGCTAGAATTAAACAACTTCTCTCTAATTCAAATTCGGTACCATTTTATAAGGTACAAAGTGCCTCCAAAGGCATGGGGTGACATATCTCACCTTGTGCCTTATGTGTACACTATACCAACCAATCATAGCTTAAATTTAAATTGAGGTCTAGTTAGGGTATGTGGATACCCAAAACACACATGGAATCAAGGTTTGAAGTAAGAATAAATACAAAAGTCCACCCATGATGAAATAGGGCCTATGTATCCAAGAGGTGACAAATGAATGAAATGATTAAAGGGTACTTAGATAAATTAAGTTAAGAGAAGAATCATATTTAAATATTTATTAATTAAATGCATCGCAAAAATTCCAATGATGTATAGAAGTCCTAGACACTAAAATGGGGCCTAGCTAAGGACCAAAATTTTACATACTTACAATTCGGGACACAACACTAACCTCATTAATGTTTCTTCTAATTTTAAATTCTTCCTTTCCCACATGAGATCATTTAATTTCTTCTAATTTTTAATTCCTTCTCTTACACACATATGACATGTGACATGAACTTGTTCTTTTCCCTCTCTCCCATCTCAACATGTGACCAAATATTTTATTTTGTGCTCACACACGTGGGAGATGACAACTCCCCTCCTAGCCACCCTATTACTTCCTTTTTTTCCTAATTGTCGCATTTCCTCTCTTATATCTCTTCCACTTTTCCATTTTTGTCTCTACTTGTCATTCTTCTTCCAAAGTTTCTCACACATGTGCGAGTACACCTTTCCCTCTTCCCCAAGGAAAGTTCTTCCCGCAACCTTTCCATAACACAAGGCTATGAATTCAATCCAACTCATTCTTACACATTCAATCCTATTCCTCCATGATACTTTTGATCTTCATCATCCATTCCGCATCTCCTAATTCTATAAATTGGAGTCTTCTCCCTTCACAAATCTATCCACATTTATACTTATGTTATTATGCCAAAATTATTCTAGAATTACATCTTATTGTTGTGTTGAAGGAGAGCATTCCACATTATATAGAGAAAATTCATAATCAAGGAGAGAATAAATGAAGATGAGTGCCTCCATTTATCTCATCTAGTGTTTGATGTATATGTGTGCTTTTGGTTTGAATTTTGTATTCATTTCTCTAGTTTAGGATCATATTTCTTCATTCACACTTTACACTTGTACAACCCCCCTGATTATGGATCAAATAGTAAAAACTCCAATAATTACAACTAAGTCACAATAAAATAATAATTAAACAAAACCTAAGCCACAACCACCAAAAATTAAAATCACAAGCCATAATCCTCCAATTTTAAAGAGTTTGAGTACACAAAAGAAATAATTAAAATGTGATTTTGAATTTTTTGGGAAAATAATTTTTGTGTGTTACAATTCCTATATTATAGGCAATCAAGGATGTCCCATATATACTAGGAATATTAGATATTTTCTTAATTAAATTTAGACATAAGAAAAAAGACCCAAAAACTATACAATTCATTAGACAGATTGCAACTATTATTTCTCGACAATATAGCCATTCCTAAATATGTTGACCTAAATAGATAGTCACATAGACATCAAAATCAAAGGAACTCATATAAACACCTTGATTAAAAGGTATGACCATTAATGTTGTGACTAAGAAAATGATGTGATCCCTATAAATTTTTAACATTTAGCCTACTTCCAAGGCATTGCAACTAGGAGATTGATAAACTATCAAATTGGAGGGTGTAATAAAATATCTCTAGAAGTATCTAGTTGATTTGAAGGTCCTAGAGATAAATACCAACTTGGGAGGATACTCTTTATCCTAGGAGGACCTTCCTATGATAATTTCTAATGGAAATATAACTAAAAAGTTGTTTATGTATCTACTAGCTAAACCCTTGTCAGACCAAAAATAACCTATGTGGACATAAATTGAGGATATGATTATTATTTAATTCAAATATTGATGATTATAAGAATAATTTATGTAGTAAATTTTTAAGACGATGATACCATCATTTCCAATATTTTACAAAATATTTACAACATTAACCCATAAATGGATAACTATCTTAGATGTGTGTTGTGTCAACTTCATAATCCTTTGAACATATAATAGAAGCTTTAAAATTTATATAAAGAATTTATACTCTCCATCAATTACTATCTCACAATTACATTTTCAATATATTATATGGAAATATTGATTCAATGATAAGACTATCCAAACAAGTTAAAATGGCTTCCAATGCACCATGTAACATTAATATTTAGCTGAACTTGTGGAAATAGAATGAACTAATATCCATGCTATAGTGCCATAAACCAAAATTTAGATAGGATTATCATGACATGAAAGGACTCAACTCAAGATTTCACACTCATCACATATGTATTAAAGAATATTGTAAATTTGTAAGGTAACCACAATGTAGGATGAATCTTATGTAGTCTACGATACTTTTTAGAAGGAAAATTAAAAAATAGGAAATATTAAACGTATATAATTCTTTGATTATAAATTTCATATTTAAAAAGAAAACAAAATAAAAGCAATAGTAAAAGTAAAAAAATTTACTAAATTAAAATTTAAGATAATATATTAAAAATACAATATTTGATAAATAAATTTATTATTACATTTTATCTTTAGATTTGATCTATTGAATTTTGTAAGTTTGATATTTACTACCTATTTGTATAGTACTATTCTATAAACTAGTATGCCTATATTTTATAAAGTAAATTCACGTGTTTTATAATAATAAACAATATTCCTTTTTTGAAAAAATTTCCAATTTAGAATGCTAAGGATTTGAAAGTGGTAGTGTGGCCTCTTCAAAACTAGAGGAAGCACACCAATAGTTGTTATAGCTAACTTCACTCACCCACGGATCATAAGTGGTACATCTGATTTTGACTATTGTTTTTTGGTTGTATTCTATTCGACTTAATTGCTTACAGCTATTGTTTTGGCTTATGAGTAGTAAAGATGAATATTGTAGGATTCATTATGTGTGCTAGGCTAAAAAAATGGTCATTTCAAAGTGTCGTATGAAACATATTCCCAATTGTCCCATTATTTGTAGTACCAATAAACTTGCACAATCCATCTAATTACCAACTTTTTTTTGAAGGTAAAAAAATGGTCATTTCAAAGTGTTGTATGAAACATATTCCCAATTGTATCATTATCTGTAGTACCAATAAACTTGCACAATCTATCTAATTACCAACTTTTTTTCAAAAAAATAGTGACAATTAGCTTTAAATAATTTTCTAATATTTGTTTGAATTTGTAGAAATAGAATGAACTAATATCCATGCTATAATGCCATAAACCAAAATTTAGATAGGATTATCATGACATGAAAGGACTCAACTCAAGATTTCACACTCATCACATATATATTAAAGAATATTGTAAATTTGTAAGGTAACCACAATGTAGGATGAACCTTATGTAGTCTAAGATACTTTTTAGAAGGAACTTTAAAAAATAGGAAATATTAAACATATATAATTCTTTGATTATAAATTTAATATTTAAAAAGAAAACAAAATAAAAATAATTGTAAATTTTTTTTTTTTACTAAATTAAAATTGAAGATAATATATATTAAAACTAAAAATATTTAATAAATAAATTTATTATTACATTTTATCTTTATTTTAGATTTGATCTATTGAATTTTATAATTTTGATATTTACTACTCGTTTGTATAGTACTATTCTATAAACTAGTATACCTATATTTTATAAATTAAATTCATGTGTTTTATAATAATAAACAATATTTCTTTTTTGAAAAATATTCCAATTTAGAATGCTAAGGATTTGAAAGTGGTAATGTGGCCTCTTCTAAACTAGAGGAAGCACACCAATAGTTGTTATAGCTAACTTTGCGCACCCATGGATCATAAGTGGTACATTTGATTTTGACGATTGTTTTTTGGTTGTATTCTATTTGACTTAATTGCTTACAGCTATTGTTTTGGCTTATGAGTAGTAAAGATGAATGTTGTAGGATTCATTATGTGTTCCAGGCTAAAAAAAAATGGTCATTTCAAAGTGCCGCATGAAACATTTTCCCAATTGTCCCATTATCTGTAGTACCAATAAACTTGCACAATCTATCTAATTACCAATTTTTTTTCAAAGGTAAAAAACTGGTCATTTCAAAGTGTCGTATGAAACATATTCCCAACTGTCCCAATATCTGTAGTACCAATAAACTTGCACAATCTATCTAATTACCAACTTTTTTCCAAAACATAATGACAATTAACTTATAAATAATTCTCTAACAAGAACATTAGCATTGAATGGTGCTCTTTGTTGATGCCATTATTGTTTAGGGATGCTTGCTTAAATTCCATTGACAGGAGAACTTAAATCCTCTGAAATGAACTGACGCGCATTAAAATTTTCATCAACACAACTTGATAAATCAGAAATGAGTAAAAGTCATATCTCTTTACAATTAACTCCAACGAACGTACATGACATAACTAGTTGAGCTTGGTCAAGTTGAAGAAGAAACAATTGAAAGATCTTCACATTCAGATCTTACACAAAATACACTGAAACTGTCTTTTGCTATTATTGACTGTCTTTTACATGCAAGGACTGTGAAAATGGTTATTTTTTTCCTAGGTAATTGTAATGAATGTAAGAGAATCAACAATAACAGAGGTGGTATTGAAGTATATAGTATATAATACGTGGCCTTACAGATTTCACAATCTTTATTCCTTGCTGTGGCCAAAAACACTCCATGTAAGCAAGGTTAATGCTTTGGTCAAAAAAGTGGCTGAATTAATTGGTTTCCAATATTTATTTATTTTCTGGACCGCCTGTCCTTTTGTTGTGCAGATAATGGTTAATGTGGCATTATGACCATGAAAATCTAGATAGTTAGTTTACCTATAAAAATATAAAAATCTAGCATTTGTATCATGTCTCAATGTAATAGTTATGTTGATTGGTGGGAATGCGAAATTGTCATATTACAAAGGGTATCACAAAAGCAGTGCAATGGTTGTGTTTATAGGCGAGAATTTGTTATATCATGAATGGGTGCAATGGTTACATTATAATAAGTTGGAATTGAAAATTATCATTATGATCATGAAAATTTAAATAGTTATCTGTAAAAATCTAACTATTGTATCATGTGTGAGGTGCAATGGTTATGTTGATAGATAGGAATGAGAAATTGTCATATCACAAACAAGTGCAATGGTTACACTAATAGGTTAGAAATGAAAATTGTCATTGTCATATTATAAAAGAGGTGTGAGTTATGCTGATGAATTGGAATAAGAAATTGCCATATCACAAAGGGATGTAATGGTTACATTGATAGATTGGAATGAGAAATGGTCAATGCCATATCACAGAAAGAGTGCAATGGTTATGCTGATTCATGGGAATGAGAAATTGTCATAGCATTAGTGGTTGAACAATTCGACTAATAGGTTGGAATTTGGGAAATGGGCATTGCCATATTACAAAAGGAATGCAATGGTTATGTTGATTTATGGGAATGATAATTTTTCATGTTGCAAAGGGCACAATGGTTATGTTGATAGGTGGGAATAGGAAATTTTCATATCATAAAGGGGCACAATGGTTCTCGTGGCATTCATAGTTATAAATGACCATGAGAATCTAGATAGTTATCTATAAAAATCAAAATATGTATTTGATTGTCTAGCATTTGCATCATGTGTGGGTGCAATAGTTATGTTGATAACTGGGGAATGAGAAATTATCATTGCCTGACCACAAAAGGGTTGTAATGGTTATGTTGATAGGTGAAAATGATAAATTGTCATATCACAAATGGGTGCAATGGATACACTAATGGGTTGGAATGGAAAATTTTCATTGTTATATCACAAAAGAGGTGTAATAGTTATGATGATAAGTGGCAACAAGAAATTTTCATATCACAAAAGGATGTAATGTTTAAATAGTGATAGGTTGGAATGGGAAATGGCCATTGTCATATCAAAAAAGTAGTGCAAAATTGGTTATGTTGATTGGTGGAAATGAGAAATTGTCATATCACAAAGAGGTTGAATGGTTGGACTCATAGGTTGGGATGGGAAATGGCTATTGTCACAGTACAAAAGAAATGTGATGGTTATGAAAATACATCGAAATGAGGAACTGTCATATTAAAAAAGGGTGCAATTGTTATGGTAATAGGTTGGAATGAAAAATTATCATTTTCATATCACACAAAGGGCTAAATGGTTATGTTGATAGGTGTGAATGAGAAATCATTATATTACAAAGGGGGTGCAATGGTTGTACTAATAGAATGGAAGGGCAAATTATCATTGTAGCCAATTGTAATAGAAATCTATTAACATAGTAGATTTAACCGTATCATTGTAAAATCTCTTAATCGAGTGCACACTTAATGAGTGTCGCTAAATTCTCTAACAAGGTACATCTTAACTAATCTTATATGTTACTCCTAACAGGGTAAGATCATCAAAAGTGATCAAAATTGTATGCTTTAACAAGAAACTTTATTACTGCAGTTAGTGAAGCTTTGTGGTTTTCATCCCCACCGCAGTTTTTACCTTCTAACAAGGGTTTCTGTGATACCAAAATCTTTGTGTCAAATGTATGAAGTTTCTATTAGGATTAAGTAATACTGAGAGGGGGGGTGAATTAGTATTACATCACTTCAATTTAAACTTAAACCAATTACAAATAAACCATATGAATGTTGAAATAAAAAGAACATAAACACATAACACATAACTCATAACACAATTATTTGTTTTCGAGGAAACCCCGGCCAAGGGAAAACCCCGATGGGGATGGTACCCACAACTATGCACTAAAGTATAATATCCATGTTAGGAGCTGAGTATTAGTTAGTACATTTCCTTGTTAGAGGAATGTCAACCCTGTTAAAGGTATACAAAAACCTTGTTAAAGGTATAGTGAGCTTACAACTCTTACAATCAATAATTCAGTTACAAAAAGTAATCTTCAAGAGTGAACAATACAATTATCTGCTATACTTTGATAGTTCCAGTTATAGCTCTCAATAGTCTCTGTCAATCTCTAATCTCGCATCTGCTATCAACCATTACTGATATCCCAAATTTGCATCCATATCTCATACATATCTTTCATACCTATCACTTCCACAAAACACTCTTTATTTATATCTATTTAGTCATCTAGTCAACTCTCAAATACAATACAAAACATAATAATTACCTATACAAATGATAAATACTAAGTCGACAATCTTATATTACCAAAGTGTCGGCAATATACAATATTTATTTGACTTAGCACGTTACCATTCCATCTAGCCTTCCCTTAATCATCGCGACTATTGATATGCCTTGTTTCACTGTTCCTCTGTCTTCTCATGCCTTCATATCACTGTAACTTGTTGATATCAATACCAAAACATATGCAACCTTAACTGAACATCATACATATCCCAAAATATCTTCCTCTAAGTTCACAAGCCATAACATAACATATACTGTCTTCACTAATCAATCCAATACTGCAGTATATTGTAAATTTGATTATGTACTTAGTCATTTTCATGACTATGTCTCCAACACTTATACTTATTCCATGCAATGACTATAAAAAATGTGTTGCCATAAATGATAACCCTCAAGTGATTCTCAGTGCACTCAAAACATCACTTGCCAACAATCTCTCCCTTTGGTATTGATGGCAACACTTAGCGAAAAATGACTAAGTGTCCAAAATATTGACTATACTCTTCTCCTTCTTTTCTTTCTTATATACATATTTTTTTATTTTTTTATTTAGAATTTTCTTTTTCTTCTCATTTTTCTCTTTTTCTCCCCCTTTTACATCAATGGCAAAGGTACTCACAAAACTTCAAAAATTTTAAGCATGTATGACTTAGTGCTCACTCATCAGATTCAGAATGTCTTGGAAGGAGTCTTCCAAGGTCTTCACTTCATCATTCCATGACTTAATCATTAGTTCACTAACATGGATTAGTCCATTCAATGCATAAGATGCGGTCTCTATTGCCTTCAACTCAGTGGGTACAGAGTTGGTCATTGATTCCTCAATCTTTTCCATATCTATGAGATGAGCTTCAAGAATTGATAGCTTAGGAGTGATTAAACTCTTTAGAAAACTAAATCTTGTCACTACTCTCCCTTTCTTTGTATCCAAAACATTTACTTTGTCCAAGATCTTGGATGTCTGCTTATCCATTTCTAATATAGTTTGTGAGGAGGTCTCAAAACTGTCCATCATGCTATCCAATGCAGCCCTGTCCTCGACTATTATGTCCTCAATGTTCTTTATGTGTCTAATAGGATTGATGCAATAACTGTATAATTTTCTTCCTTGTGCAACACAACTTTTGGCCTTAATTTTAGTTGCTTTCAAAATGCCCTAGGTATCTCCTCTCAGCCTTTTCTTTTGTGATCTTCATAAGTGACTCATAATGGCTGTCGAAGTTGTCCAGTGTCATGTTCAAGTTCTCCGCATCATCTTTTCCTTGAAATGTAAGAGGTATAGGGAGTATTTTATTCATAGTTTCTACTACCCTAGCAATCACCTTAACCTTCATATCTCCTTTTTGTTCTAACCTCTCCTTTGCCTTAGAAAATTCCATGAAGGATAATCTCATTAGTTCATCCTCGTCCATACTTTCCACATCAGTGCTCACAGGTTTGGCCATACTTGCCAACAATAGAGTGGAGGAGGTATCAGGTTCTTGTTTGAGCTCAACTCTTACCTCTTCTTCTTTTTTTGTTCCTATCTATTTTATTTGTTCTTGCTCTTATTGTTTTTCCTTTTCTTTTTATTTATCTTTCTGTATTTCCTCTATTTGTCCTTCCTCTTCTATTGTCATCGCACTATCCAAGTTTCCTGAAAATGGGTCACTCTCATCTAGTGAAGTGTCAAGTTTCACAAGCACACCAACAACAAAGAAGTCTGGTTTCTTGTCAACTTCTCTTGCTTCCATACTTTCCTCAGTTGTCTTAGAGATTTCTCCCATTCCCAAACGTGTAGGCTTGGTGGATTTGGGAGGTGAAGTCTTCTCAGACATCTCGCTCATTAGTATTTGATCTAATACCTTTTGTGTGTCCTTGATTACTTCACCATATTTTCTCGCCATTATTTTTACAAGTCTAGCCTTAGTCCTTAGTAGGGGTTTGAGTTCCTTAATTATTCTCTCCCTTTCCTATAGAGAAAATAAAAGCAACATGTCTTCAATGGCTTTGTTCCTTATTGTTTCATCCTCTGATTGTGTTAATTGTTTTCTGATTTCCAACTTTCTATACAAGTCCTTTGGTATACTTCCCTCTATTTCCAGTAGGTTCTTTTTATAGATTAGTAAGTGTTCAATCACTATGTCCTCTATCACTGACTGATTTTCAGAATCATACCTTTCATAGTATCTGCTTAGGGTCTTCAAATTTCCATCTTTTATTATCCTTTTCTGTAACATTTTTGTGTCCGGTTTCCACAAATTCTCTTCTTTCTTTTGCTCTACCTTTTCTTCTTTCTTCTCAGTCACCTTGTCCTCTTTTATCTTTGTCTCTACCTTGACCTTTTGTTTCTTAGGGATAATAGGTCTATTTGATCTTGTAGATCTCCTAGGAGTGCTCGCAGGTGCATCCTCTTTTTCTATCTTCTCAGGGGTGATTGATAAATCAATTATGTCAAAGGCCGTACTTACTATCTTTTTTTCTTCAGAAGGAGGAGGTGCTTCAATTGCCATGCTAGAAGACCCTTCTGTCATCTTAGTCCTTACTTCTTTCAGTTGTTCCTTTGTGATTCCTGCCTTCACTGCTATGTCATCAACCATCTTTTATATTTTCCTCTTCCTTGTTCCTTTATCCTATTCCTCTCTAGCCTTTGCTGGCTTTTCTAATTATGTTCCCCATTTTTCTTTAGATGTATCTATCTCAGATGCTAGTACATGTTCAATTTGTATTAAAAGAACCTCAGAACTAACCTCATACCCCATAGGATAGCACCATTTCTTCCTAGGCTCAACTGGTTCAAAGCATACACAATTAGTTTCAACCATGAAACAGATTGTTTCCTTGTATCTCTCAACTAACTCCTCATGAATCCTGTATCTCTCCTTCATTTTCCTTTGTAGGATTTTAATCATAGCAAAAAATTCACCATCTACCTAGTTTGTGTTCTGTCTTCGGTAGCCCTCTGATATTTGTATACTAGTAGGTATGTTGTCCTTTTGTGCTCTAGGGTGCATTCCGAGAAATTTGTGCTCAATATGAATGTACATATGAATCAAGAGTGAACCAAATCTGAATGCTTTTGTCTTGTCCTTCTTAACAATCCTCACATTCTCCAAGAATTGTTGTGCTAGAATTTCGCACAAGTTATACTTGGTGTTCTCTTTCACCATTCTATAAGCCATCATTATGACTCCTACACATATAGAATTAGGTCTTCTACTGTAGTATAACTTATATCCTAGTAGCATTGTTTCCAGTCTTGCATCTTGTTGAAATATATCATTTACAGTCATCGCTCGCTCGTCCCATTTGTAATGAGTTAGAGTCTCTACTTGCTTCTTGATGTTTTTCTCTACCACAGGGAGGGCTCCGGCATTTTCCAATCCAGTTATTTCATGAATTAGTTGACTACATATCTTCATAGGCTGCTCTCCTATCTAGATGAACTGATCATGGATTTTGCTAAGTATAATCTTGAACCATTCAGTCTCGCAGAATTCATTTAGCAGGGTTATCTTTATGATTGATTCGTCTTCCAAGTGTTTGAACTCTTCCTTCATTTTCCCATCAAATTCTATCATCTCATCTATCTCCCTGTATATTTCCACATCCCCTATAGTCTCATACTTACAATGAATGTAATGCCTAATGTCTTCTACGTGAAGGACGTCGTATGGGGTTTGCAAAAATGCTCTTTCAGTATCATCCTCACAAGACTTAAAAGGGTGTCTTTTAAACTTATACCTTGGCCTATCAACTACATCATAGATCATAGGTGCATCCATAGCTTTTTGATAGAGTATATGATCTAAATACCTTTAATACGCCAAATTTTGGAACTTCTTCTTCAATCGATCACACAATGTGGTTGCTAGGTGGTTGATGTGCTTATTAACTCTGTTCTCCTTGGTCACTTCTTATCAAATGGTGAAGAAATGATATGCTTCAAGGTCTTTTATCCATCCCTGGTTGAGTAAGTGCATTTATCACAGTTAGCTCAACTTCACACACTGTCCAATCAAATACAACTCTCACACTGATAGGATTTGAATCTCTAAATAATGCGATCACAGATATAGACTCCATAATGTTTGTATACACCATATCTAAACTTGCATGAGCTCATTCCACATAATCACGGGCTGGATATAATCTGTTATCTACATCCAATTCTCCCCCTAAGGCCATTCTCGATATTTTAGGCCGATGTAGTAATGTTAATATCATGCGAAGATACAGTAGCATCTACTATCTCTCCCTGAACCAATACCTTATTGAAATATTTTACCTTCCATATCTTTCCATCATCTTCATCTGTTGGTCTCTTGAAATGATTCTTGAATTCATCTATGTATTAGCTAAGACTTTTACCACTATTACCAATATTATTCTTTATAACCATAGGTGGTGGTCCTCTTCTATTGTCCATTCCATTATACCTACAAAACTTTGCTATGTGTCCTAAGTTGTGACATTTGAAACATGTAGGTGGTCTTCTGTCTCGATTAACCTGCAGTTTACAATACCTTGCAGTATGCCCAAGGTTATTGCATTTGTAGCATGTGATCTTTGCTATTGATTCTTATCTAATGTAATCTTGTCTTCTTCTTGACTGATTAGGTTTTCTACATTCTGCTTTCTTATGTGGAATATACATAATAATTTTAACAATAACCAATAAAGGGTTTGAAAGGACCTTTACCTTTGCAATCTCTTTTCATGTGTCCAATTTTGTTGCATCCAAAGCATCTACCTCTAAAAGGTCTGATCTAATCTTTAGGTTCTTCAAAAGTGGATCTATCTTTAGTCTTCGCTTCATGTGATTCTTCATGAGTCTTAGAACATTATCCTTCATTGTACCCAATTCTAGTCATGTCTCCTTTAGGTTTTTGTCTCTCTCTTTGTTCATCAATTTTATCACTGCTCATGTGTAACTTGGATTGAGTGAGTTCACCTTTTATGTTCTGATTGTATTTCTCTAATTCCAAGCATTTGTCCTTGTAGTGATCAAGTTATATCTGCATCTCTCCTATCTGCATGTTCGCTTCTTTTAGAGTCTCTTCAACTTTGTATCTTTTATCCTTTTCATGTTGAATCTCTTTAATCATTAGAAGATTAATTTATTCTTTTTCTTGCTCCAACTTCTTTACTTGGTCTGATGTATCATTGTCTGAATCCTCCTTGAGATTTTCCATAAGGTCTTGTCTCTGACTTCTTGAAAGTTCAAGTTGTTCCTTTAGTTTCTTGATAAAACCTTCTACTCTTCTTAATTTGAATTTAAAATCTCCATTCTCAGCCTTTTCTTTGTCCAGGTCATCAAGTGTTACTTCAAAGTTCTCTTGCAATTTTTTTGAATCCATTCTGATCTCCCTTAAGTTGTTAGGATTTCTCTCCAAGGGCCAATAACTCTGATACCAATTGTTAGGATTAAGTAATACTTAGAGGGGGGGTGAATCAGTATTACAACACTTCAATTTAAACTTAAACCAATTGCAAATAAACCATATGAATGCTGAAGTGAAAAGAACGTAAAAACATAACTCATAACTCATAACACCATTATTTGTTTTTGAGGAAATCTTGGCCAAGCGAAAACCCCGGTGGGGATGGTACCCATAACTATGAACTAAAGTATAATATCCCTGTTAGGAGATCTAGCCCTATTAGGAGATGAGTATTACATAGTACATTTCCTTGTTAGATGAATGTGAACCTTGTTAAAGGTATACAAAAAAATCTTTTAAAGGTATAGTGAGCTTACAACTCTTACAATCAATAATTCAGTTACAAAAAGTAATCTTCAAGAGTGAACAATACAAGTATCTGCTATACTTTGATAGTTCCAATTATAACTCTCAATAGTCTCTGTCAATCTCTGATCTCACATCTGCTATCAGCCATTACTGATATCCCAAATTCGCATCCATATCTCATACATATCTTTCACACCTATCGCTTCCACAAAACACTCTTTATTTATATCTATTTAGTCATCCATTCGGCTCTCAAATACAATACAAAATATAATAATTACTTATACAAATGATAAATACTATGTCAACGATCTTATATTACCAAAGTGTTGGCAATATACAATCTTTATCTGACTTAGCACGTTACCATTCCATCTAGCCTTCCCTTAATCATCATGAATATTCATATGCCTTGTTTCACTGTTCCTCTGTCTTCTCATGACTTCATATCACTGTAACTTGCTATTATCAATACCAAAACATATGTGACCTTAACTGAAGGTCATACATATCCCAAAATGTCTTCCTCTAAGTTCGCAAGCCATAACATAACATATATTATCTTCACTGATCAAACCAATACTGCAGTATACTGTAAATCTGATTATGTACTTAGTCATTTTCATGACCATGTCTCCAACACTTATACTTATTCCATGCGATCACTATAACATATGTGTTTCCATAATTGAAAACCCTCAAGTGATTCTCAATGCACTCAAAACATCACTTTCCAATAGTTTCATGAATGCTTATTCGATAGATTAGACATATTTTATATTTCAGTTATGTTCATGAATGAATGTAATTATGAATATGACAGTCAATTCATGAAGGGTATTATCTTGTGGATTGAGAATAAAAGTTTTTAGAGTTATCGATTCACCCCTCCCCTCTCAGTAACTCACCTTTCCATAATCCCAACATTTCTTTATGAGGAGGTGGCTTAAGATTTTGTTAAGGTGGATTTACATCTATTGGAAATTAAAACAAAATTTAATTATAACCCTAATTAAACTTGTATTTTAACAAAAAAAAGAAGCTAAAATATAAATATACTCACCTCTTTGACCCCCTCGACATCGTGGCAGCATTTTTGAGATGACCAAACATATCAATGGAGAAAATAATACTCATAGTATGTTGTACACCCTTTTAAAATGTTCCTTCTCTCTCCAAATCGGCTACAAATGAAAATAAAATGAGCTTTTAGGGTTTCTTTTGAAATTTATAATGTTCTTTATATATGGAGTGTGCCATATAGGCTTGGTATGCCTAAGCCTTAGGCTCAACACATTAAGCCATATGACGTATGCCATATATGGCGCACACCCTATCTTTTAAGGGGACCAAAAAGACGGGTGACATATTTTTGGCCCTCATCTTTGTGCACTTGCCCACATAGTAATCACGTGGTTTTTATTCATGAGAATCTATTTTAAAATAAGGTTTGCTAGGTGTAGACAATTAAGACTATTTATATAATGTTATATTGAATAAAAGAATACATCTTAAATTGTAGTTTAAAAATATAAGTCAAGTGATTGTATAATAATAATTATTCACAATATACTTGTATATGTACATATTACTTTACATATGATAATAATTGTATGTAAAAGAAATTTCCAAATCTAACTCATAATTTTATAACCAATGGGTTGGGGCAAGATTCAATTGGCTAGAGCTTCTTGTGGTAGGCACAAGGTTATGAAGTCCAATCTAACCCTAGCCCATGTGGGACTAGAGGTCATGTCATGCCAATGTCATCGATTAATTTAAAAGTTAAAAGTTTTACGAACACACAATCTTTGTAGTCCAAAAAAAAAAAAAAAACCAAAGATAATTTTAACTATTTCATATTTGTGATATTGCTACTAGTATACAACTATGCAGTTTTTGAGTCCAACTCACTGACCCATATTTCATGAGTAGTTCACGAGAACACATCTCTCATGAGAATGAATAGAACACTTAGCACTCATTGCATCTAGGTGATGCTCACACTTACATCTAGGTGATGCTCACACTTACATCTAGGTTGGCTCCCTATGGAAAATATCTCCTACTTATCAATTGACGAGCTAAAGGGTCTTTGTAGTGAATGGTTCATAAGGCACAACACTTGTTGAAGGTTTTGCAAATGAGGTAGCAAGATAAGTGGACTTAACTATGGAGGAAACTCCATGGTTAAGCGCACTTGAGTTGGAGTAATACTAGGATGGATGACCTCCTAAGAAGACTCGATGCTTCATCCTTGTGAACATCACCTAGATGCAATATGTACTAAGTCCTTCATTCTCATAAGAGACAGATTCTTGTAAACAATATTTATTGTGAAAAATAACTCCTTAATTTTATATCTACTTATTTATTGAAACAACAATTATAATTGTAATTGTAATTGACCACCTACTTCACAAGACAGTTCATTGTCAAACCTACTTCTCAAGATAGTTCATTGTGCATGGCCATGACAATTATTAAAAGTAATTGAAGCCAATAAGAAATTATATCTCATCTTCTCTTTTACACTTTTTGTATGCGACATTAACTTATTCGAACAACTTTATTTATGCTAGTTTTACTTGGAATGCTGAAAATCTTAGAACTGTGATATTAAATGTTTTTACGGAGTTCTCAGGACGAAGGCTTCTAAAATAGAAGTGACAAAATATGATATTTGTGAGTCCTTCAAACGATCATTGTCTAAAGAGGGTAAAAAAGATTTCCTTATGCACAGCTACATGTCCTTGTGAACTCTCTTTATTTATTTGAAAGGAAACGTTATATGTGCCGTCCTTTTAAGAATCCTCCTATACAGAAAGTGACTGAAAGGAGTTGTCACACTTACTATTTATGACATAGACCTAAGTCCTCTCAATGAAAATCTTAACTTTTGACACCCATCAATTCTCACTTCTCCTTCAAAATCAATTATATATATATATATATATATATATATATATATTGTATTGTATTGTATTGTAGGTTGTAGTTTAATTAGTATAAACAATGTTGTATATCTTTATTATGTTATTCATTTGGTTTCAAATCTTTTATAAGTACTATTGATAAACAATAAGGATGGCTTGACGTTCTAGGTAATGATATGAACAAAATAGATATTTTAGGTTCATGTTTTAAGAGAGAATTTTAGCTATCTACCCACATTTTGACGTATAGAAAATCTAAATTGGAAACAATTCAAATAAATTTTATTAAAAAAGAAATATATATTTTTACTTATATTTGACGATGATAAAATTTAGTTGTAAACTATTGTAATAATGAAAAATGTACAATTTAAACTTTTTTCTAAATTGATTTTGTTTTGATTGAGTTGTTTTTAGTAGAATGTATAAGTAATGGATTTTGGCTATTAATTCAATAACCTTACTTACTTTTACTACATTTATTATAAAGAACAATCTCAATCTTCAATTAATATATTCTTTATTTTCATATCACATTTAAAAATATAAAATTATTAATCTATGTCAATTAAATTGTGCAAAAATAACTTATACTTATCAATTTGTTATGAAATTATTGACTTGAGCTAACTCTATCTAAGTACTTTCGTTAGTTATTAACTTAGGTGTAAATTTTATTAAGTTGTGTTTTAGAGTGTTGTATTTAAAGAAGCATGTTATATCAACTTTCAAAAATGTACTTAAAAATCCGAACTTCAATTATGGTGAGCTTAAATAAATGAGTACAAATCTGATAACAAGGTTTTAATACTATAGGGTACATAAAAGTTGGAAATCTTAAATGTTATTATAAGAATAGAAAGCTAAATTTAGTAACTCTTAGAGATAATTTAATAATAAAATAGGATTTATTATTTATTTTAGATAAAAACATGCAAAAGTTTAATTCTTCAATTGAAAAGCATCCTCTAGAGGGAAAAAGGAGGTTTCAATCAATGTGTCAATATAAGTGAGTAAATAGATCAAATGAGAAGCATCCTCTAGAGGGAAAAAGGAGGTTTCAATCAATGTGTCAATATAAGTGAGTAAATAGATCAAATGAGGGATTTTGATAATTATATTAGACTAGAGATTGTTAATATTGTTTCAACTTTCATTACAATATTCATGGTTACATCTCCTACTATCATTTAAACTAATTTTTCTTATCATGACACTCATTTTTGTCATTCAAATTTGTATCCCTATCTTTTATGCATGTTAAATCAAATAGTTAAACAAAAACTATATAAAATTATTTCTAAAAAAAATTAAGTAAATTTACATAAATGGGTGAAACCTAGATATATCCAAGCCAATGATACAATAGGATTCATAAGTCTAAGAAATGAACATAAC
The DNA here is from genome assembly GCA_027943335.1 of Chamaecyparis obtusa. Taxonomy (NCBI): domain Eukaryota; kingdom Viridiplantae; phylum Streptophyta; class Pinopsida; order Cupressales; family Cupressaceae; genus Chamaecyparis; species Chamaecyparis obtusa. The sequence goes on along the minus strand of BSBK01003688.1, from coordinate 1,941,530 downwards.
TTCATTACTATACCTGATTCATAGTACACATGCTCACACACTCACATAGATACTACAACCTAATTGTTTAGCCACTTTGCACATTTTCCAAGGACCCATTCCAAAAGAATCCAAATCCTCCATGGGTCTTTATTGTCAATGAAAAAGAATCAAAATTCACCCTTTCTCACCACAACCCCCCAAGGTGCTTGCAATAGCATCCTATCTAGAATATCAAAAGTTTTATTGCAAGTTTGGAAGAGTGCTCATATAACTAGGATGAACTTGCAGTCAAAGAGCATCATTGTAGTCATACTACCATCATCACATTAGAAGGGATAAAACCACATGCAATGCCTATATATATAATTTGATTCAACTTTGGTTCTTTTATTTCCAATACATCCACTTTTAATCAACTAGAAATTGAAATCAAAATGATGAACAACACGAACTATCAACCATTAAAATCAAGGAAAAGATATAATACAATATATACAATTATGAAAAACACTACTATAACAAAAACATAATTATATGCAATTAATTTTCTTTAAAAAAAATAAGCATAATACATCAATTGTGTCATTCAAATAAAAACCCTAGAAAAAGGAGGGAATTTTTTAAACCATATCTTCTCATTTCAATACAATAAACAACCTTTAATTAAAAAATATTTTCCAAATTGGAAACAATTCAAATAAATTTTATTAAAAAAGAAATATATATTTTTACTTATATTTGACTAATGATAGATAAAATTTAGTTGTAAACTATTGTAATAATGAAAAATGTACAACTTAAACTTTTTTCTAAATTGATTTTGTTTTGGTTGAGTTATTTTTATTAGAATGTATAAGTAATGTATTTTGGCTATTAATTCAATAATCTTACTTACTTTTACTACATTTATTATAGAGAACAATCTCAATCTTCAATTAACTAATATAATCTTTATTTTCATATCAACTTTTGTTCTTTTATTTCCAATACATCCACTTTTAATCGACTAGAAATTGAAATCAAAATGATGAACAACACAAACTATCAACCATCAAAATCAATAAAAGATATAATACAATATATATACAATTATGAAAAACACTACTATAACAAAAACATAATTATATGCAATTAATTTTCTTTAAAAAAAAAAAAAAAGCATAATACATCAATTGTGTCTTTGAAATAAAAACCCTAGAAAAAGGAGGGAATTTGTTAAACCATATCTTCTTATTTCAATACAATAAACAACCTTTAATTAAAAATAATTTTCCAAATTAGAAACAATTCAAATAAATTTTATTAGAAAGAATTTATATATTTTTACTTATATTTGACTAATGATAGATAAAGTTTAGTTGTAAACTATTTTTTTAAAGCAAAAGTGGACTAGCCACCATATATTTTATTATTTTAATCTGGTTCAATGGCTCAACCAGGAAAGAACCAGTAAGAAAACCCAACATCCTTACCTTATAATAAGTGAAAATACAGATGAGTCCAAGGAAGAAGGTCCATGGCGTTTGACAAAAAATTGGAAACAACCTGCGATGGATAGAGGAGTCTTGGTTTGAGGCATAAGCAATTCATACCCGATAACATGTCTAATAGTCCAACAGATGATAGTGGAGTTGCAAATGAATAATGCATCCATGACAGTATCTTTGATTTGTAGGGGTAAAACATCCTCAACACCAACTTGTCGCAGGCGAATCTTGTAATTTCTTGGTACAATTTCCTAGTGGAAGGAACCACATTGTTCACGCATGGCACACACCTCTTTGGCAAATTCCATAATGGACAATAAACTGAAGGGCAACAGAAAGAGTAAAACAACGACCCGAGGGACTGATTGAGCAAAGCAGAAATAAAAGGAACCAAGCTGATGTATGATCACGCAAGATGGAATGATTATGCAAATCACTATTGTAATGATGAAAAATATACAATTTAAACTTTTTTCTAAATTGATTTTGTTTTGGTTGAGTTATTTTTATTAGAATGTATAGGTAATGTATTTTGGCTATTAATTCAATAATCTTACTTACTTTTACTACATTTATTATAGAGAACAATCTCAATCTTCAATTAATTAATATACTCTTTATTTTCATCTCAATTTTACAAATATAAAATTATTAATCCATGTCAATTAAATTGTGCAAAAATAACTTGTACTTATCAATTTGTTAGGAAATTATTGACTTGAGCTAACTCTATCTAAGTACTTTTGTTAGTTGTTAACTTAAATGTAAAATTTATTAAGTTGTGTTTTAGAGTGTTGTATTTAAAGAAGCATGTTATACGCCCTTTCAAAAATGTACTTTAAAATCCAATTTTCAATTATGGCTAGCTTAAGTAAATAAGTACAAATTTGATAACAAGGTTTTAATTCAATAGGATACATAACAGGTGGAAATGCTATTATAAGAATAGAAAACTAAATTTAGTAACTGTTAGAGATAATTTAAATAATAAAAGAGGATTTATCATTTATTTCAGATAAAAACATGCAAAAGTTTAATTTCTCAATTGAAAAACATCCTCTATAGGGAAAAAGGAGGTTTTGATCAATGTGTCAATATAAGTGAGGAAATAGATCAAATGAGGGAATTTGATTATTATATTAGACTAGAGATTGTTAATATCATTTCAACTTTCATTACAATATTCATGGTTACATCTCCTACTATCATTTAAACTAAAATCTCTTATTGTGACACTCATTTTTGTCATTCAAATTCGCATCCCTATCTTTTATGCATGTTTAATCAAATGGTAAAATAAATTATATATAATTATTTAAAAAAACACAAATAAATTTGCATAAATGGGTGAAACCTAGATATATCCAATCCAATGATACAATAGGATTCATAAGTCTAAGAAATGAACATAACTTCATTACTATACCTCCTTGATAGTACACATGCTCACACACTCACATAGATACTACAACCTAATTGTTTAGCCACTTTGCACATTTTCCAAGGACCCATTCCAAAAGAATCCAAATCCTTTGCGGTTCTTTATTGTCAATGAAAAAGTATCATAATTCACCCTTTCTCACCACAACCCCCCCAAGGTGCTTGCAATAACATCCTATCTAGAATATCAAAAGTTTTATTGCAAGTTTGGAAGAGTGCTCATATAATCAGGATGAACTTGCAGTTAAAGAGCATCATTGTAGTCATACTACCATCATCACATTAGAAGGAAAAGAACTGCATGCAATGCATGTGTGTGTGTGTGTGTGTAGAAGGATAATTTGATTCAATTTTTGTTCTTTTATTTCTAATACATCCACTTTTAATCGATCAGAAATTGAAATCAAAATCAATAAAAGATAAAATACAATATATACAATTATGAAAAACACTACTATAACGAAAACATAATTATATGCAATCACTTTTCTTTTAAAAAAATAAAAAAAGCATTATAATACACCAACTGTGTCATTCAAATAAAAACCCTAGAAAAAAGATGGAAATTTTTTAAACCATATCTTCTCATTTCAATACAATAAACAACCTTTAATTAAAAAATATTTTCTAAATTGGAAGCAATTCAAATAAATCTTATTAAAAAAGAAATATATATTTTACTTATATTTGACTAATGATAGATAAAATTTAGTTGTAAACTATTGTAATGATTAAAAATGTACAATTTAAACTTCTTTTTAAATTGATTTTGTTTTGGTTGAGTTATTTTTTTAGAATGTATAAGTAATGTATTTTGGCTATTAATTCAATAATATTACTTACTTTTACTACATTTATTATAGAGAACAATCTCAATCTTCAATTAATTAATATAATCTTTATTTTCATATCAAATTTACAAATACAAAATTATTAATCTATGTCAATTAAATTGTGAAAATTAACTTGTACTTATGGTGAGCTTAAGTAAATAGATACAAATCTGATAACAAGGTTTTAATTCTATAGGATACGTAAAAGGTGGAAATGCTATTATAAGAATAGAAAACTAAATTTAGTAACTCTTAGAGATAATTTAAATAATAAAAGAGGATTTATTATTTATTTTAGATAAAAACATGCAAAAGTTTAATTCTTCAATTGAAAAGCGTCCTCTATAGGAAAAAAGGAGGTTTTGATCAATGTGTCAATGTAAGTGAGGAAATAGATCAAATGAGGGAGTTTGATTATTATATTAGACTAGAGATTGTTAATATTGTTTCAACTTTCATTATAATATTCATGGTTACAACTCCTACTATCATTTAAACTAAAATCTCTTATTGTGACACCCATTTTTGTCATTCAAAATTGTATCCCTATCTTTTATGCATGTTCAATCAAATGGTTAAAAAAAATTATATATAATTATTTCTATAAAACAAGTAAATTTGCATAAATGAGTAAAATTAAATTGAGAACAATTACACAAAATTACACAAATTAAATTGAGAACAATTGTAACAAAATTTATAAGAAATCTAAAATAATTTTTTAATGAAACAAGATATTCAATTTTGTTTTCTTTTTTAATGAATAAAAATGTCAATTTCCATTAATTAATAAAAATATATACATCGTCATAAAAAAAGAGGACACAATATCATACATATTAGAAAAAAAAATACATAAGATCACAATAACAAAATATATATACATATTAAAAAAGGACACATGATCACAATAATCAACTTAAGTAAGAAGAACAAAAAAAATAGTGTAATTTTGTGCTTATAATTGCTTCCTCGGTAATTTTTAACTGTTAATTCTTTAATTCTGTAATATGCATTTATTGAATATAAAAAAAATTGCAAGAAAACATATTATGTGAGCCAGAGATCCAAAGCACTGTAAAGTACACAAAAGAGGAAAATTACATTGATAAAAAAGCTGGCCATTTGCCAATACTTTGACAATAGGAATTGCAAACAAAAAGACCAAGATCACATACATGGTTCTTAGTGGATCTGATCAATAACCTTACAAAAACAAGAAAAAAAACACATTACTTTTGAGTGTCTATCAAGGTGTATTTACACCATGCCAGAAAGATGACTGATGGAGGGTAGTATTAATAAGAATGGCAGTCTATGAAGTTTGTGCAGATGACTACAAGTACATACTACTCCAGTAAAAGTTCTTGCCATGCCCAAGCTGACTGTTGCTGATAATTTGAGTTTAGCTCTGTCATCATGCAGCTAATGTTGTTGTTGTTGGTGTTATTACAAGTTGTATTAGCAGTAGTGTTATCAGGGAAGTCCAGAAGCAGGTCTGCCAGGCCTTGAATGTCATGGCTGTGGGCCAACTCAGCAGAACTAGAGGATTCTTCATTGGTGGGCTTCTTGCTTTCTGTTTGGCAATGTGAAGAATCATGGGATCTGGCAATCCCAATCCAATCAGCTGAATTGTCTTCCTTGTGAATAAACCCATCTGGGTTATCAATATTGAGTTGATCAGAGTTGCAACCAGAGCAAAAGGATGAAACTGGGCTTAGGGTTGTATCAGTCCAAGAAAAGGCATTCCCAAGATCATGATCTAGCTCATGGGGATTATTCTCAACATTGTGATCGTTACTGCTTTTAGGGTTTGTGATAATTGGCTCCTTCCTGAAGGCCTTGCCTGCTTCAGAGTTCCAGAGCTTCAAGAAAAGATCAGTGGGTGCCTTGGTTGTGGCCTCTGCATTTTCATTTCCTCCCATCAACTTATTATGAGAAGAGGAAGATGAAGATGACAGCATTGAATCTCTGGACAGCCTTGCTTCAGCTTCAAGCCTTGCAATTTCCCACTGAGACATGTGCCTCATGAGGGCTGAGGACTGAGAATCCTGAGACCCATTTGCACTGGGTACCTCAGATTTTGGTGCATGGGTTGCAGGATCGAGTCCCATTCTCAACAGCTTCTTCTTCAGGTGGGTGTTCCAGAAATTCTTGATCTCATTATCAGTTCTCCCAGGCAGCTGCGAAGCTATGGCAGACCACCTGCAGAAAGTCAATGGATTAAGATTAGCAAAACCCATCAGTGGTCCAAACTAACTATACTTTTAAAAGTAGTAGGTACACCAAGAGATAAAGAAGGCAACAGGTTTCAATGCAGTACGACGTCTATTGCCAGAAGTGGCAAAAATACCTTTTGGTGTAATTATTACCCAGCTTTATCTCTAGTACAATTGATTACTGGTTGGTTCCTATACAGCATTTCACGAAACAGTAGCAACATCCATGTTTTTGGGTAACAGCATTTAGGGGAAGAACAATCATTATGGTCTACATTCTAGAAGGGCTATAAGGGCTATATTTTGCATGCATCTGAATTGTCAATGCTGGTATTGAGATATTTGTGTATAAGTATTCTATTAGGACATTTGTATATAAGTATTGACAATTTTTGAGGTCGTTGTAGTGCACAGTTATGGGAGCATCTTTTTGTAAATATTGGACAACATTTGAAATGACCATTTTTTCATCCTTACATATCATTACTACCCAAAAACCAAAACAATAGTTAAAAACAATTGAATTACATACAAAGACAAAAAAAAAACTAATATTTAATTCGCAGTTTAAAATCTGTATGTGCATGAAGTTAGATACCAGCTACTGATATGCTTTCCCTTTAGTATTTAGATTTTTACTACCTGTTGCCTAGAATTGCATGCAACTGAATGATAGTTCTTTCTTCTTCTGGTGCAAATGGGCCTCGCTTAATATCAGGTCTCAAGTAATTAGTCCAACGCAGGCGACAACTCTTCCCACACCGAAGAAGCCCTGTGCACATACATACCCCATATATTATCAACATACATATAACTTCACATGAAACATGTTTTTAACTTTTAAATCTCCCATGTCAGCAATAAGCAAACAGTCAAATGCAATTGTAGAATTTCATACTTCCAACATTTTATACTCGTACAGGATCTCATGAACAAAAAAATCATATTCATTGCCATTTTAGCCTCAAACAGGATCTCATAAGCACAATAAAGCAGTATCTTTATTTAGAGACATCAGATTTCTATAACTATTTTTCTTCAAACATGATCTCATAAACAAAATAAAGCAGTATTTTTACTTAAAAGACATTAGATTTCAAAATAAAAGCAAAAATTTCAAGATAGTAGTTTTATACAATTTATAGTATTATATGTTATTATTTTTAGAAACAATTATCTTCTTTTTATCAATTCACAAAAGAAGACACAATCATTTCCAAAAATAACAGCATACACCATTAGATTTCTACAATTTATCTTATTATTAAATTCAATAAAACAAATTTCATACAATTGAATTTAAAAACAAAAAGTACTTCAAAAACTATGCTTAAGATACTCCTTCAAAGATTTGCTTTTACTCAAATCAACATATATACAGTCTCTCCATATATTCTTGAAATATATTCAAGAGCTAAAGAACAGCACATTCTCTCAAGTCAGATACTCATTTCCTAGCTACATAAAAACCCAAACACAATCAGTTGAGCAACATACTCTCTAGTTACATAAACATCAAAACACAATCAGATAAACAAGATAAACCAAACTTATTCCAATCTAGCATTTGACCTTTATGATCCTACATAATTCAGAATGCCCAATTGTAAAAATTATATATAGCAAATCCTCAAGCCTACAGTACAAGCTCTCAACATAAATACGGTCTCCATATACCCATATCTGCAATCTGTCATATTTGCTACCTATCTACAAAATATTGTGAGACAGACTACGTTTCCTCCCATTCAATCAGCCATTTCATTAACTAAGCACCACAGATTCTAATTCGATCTGCCAACTTGAGAATCAATAAAGTACCTGTACAGAAGAAAATTGTAAAATTCCTTAAGATGAAAAAAAAACAAGTAATCCTGTTCTTGGTCTGGTTGTTTTAGCAACGTATTATAATTGTGTTATTCTTTCCCGTTAGTAAGCTCTAATTTTATTAGAACTTTAGAAGTGTGACTATTTCTACTCATATATGTTATGAATATATATAACACTATCATTTAAATAATAGTATGAATACTACTCTTCCTCCAATGTAAATGATTATACGTGTGCCTATACATCTATATTACCAGAAACGAAAAATCAGATATAACTCGAGTTTCCTACGTGATCATCAAAACTCTTGAGTTTCTTATATGATAAAGAAAATCTATCTATGTACTTTCATTTTCCCAAATGAGTATTAGTACTCCTCCAATTCAAGATGATATCATATGGGGGATGCATGCAATTGCTAGCCAAATTCCTATAAACTTAACAGGAATGCAATTGTGAAGTTCCTTATATGATGAACAAAATCTGTGCATACACTTCATCACCCAATCAGTATTTTATCAAATGCAAATGATAAAATCCATGTGGGTCTAAATGAAATCAATCCCATATTCTATTTATATACAGACCAGCTTGCCTAGGAAGAGCTCGCCAGCTTCCATGGCCATTTTTCTGAATATACTCAACAAGCACCTTGTCTTCATCAGGTGTCCAGGGCCCTTTTTTCAGCCCCATTTTCTCACAGCAAGGGGCTCTGCCCATTATTGTTATTGTTTTTCTTCTCTCTTGCAGGAATAGAATAACTAAGTCTGAATAAGGCAGGGATTGCAGAGGATGAATGAATCACCTCCTAGTTGGCATTCTTAGGAAGATAAAGAAGAGGAATGCAGCTAACAGGATTGTGACCCCCACTTAAAGAAGAAAGAGTGACATACATTAACCAGCAAGGATCGGTGTGGCAGTTTCCCCCATGAGCAGGGTGGAGTGGGCCATCAATATTAAGTGCAGCCCAATTGAAAGGCAATTCAACGCTGCTAATTGAAAGGCAGAGAACAGCTCTACGTGTTCAATTCCATAGACAATGTTAAAAATTTAGAGCTTTTAAATGGGAACTAATAGTATTTCTACACATGACCAAGACATGGATTTATCTTACCTGTAAAAGTTCAACTCTTTTAAATGTGACCTAATAGTATTTCTACACATAACCAAGACAGGATTTATGTTACCTGTAAAAGATTTAGCTTTACTTATCACCGAAATACAACGTAAAGTGATGTATAGATGACCATTGATCTGACATCAACGAGTGTAAATGTGAACTAATAGTATTTCTACACATAACCAAGACATAGATTTATCTTCCCTCTAAAAGATTTAGCTTTACCTATCACACAAATACAACGTAAAATGATGTATAGAGAGCCATTGGTCTGACATCAGTGTGAGCATAAATATAACATCATATTTGTAAGTTGCATCATATTGTAATATAGTAATCCTTCAACGTGCAAACCGTGTGATTTTTGTCTAAACTCGGTGAATACATCTTATGTTTAAATGTAGATGTGATGTTGCATGACATTAATATCTCTGTCTAAACTTCTTGGAAGGCCCAATTGGGACCAAATGAAGTGAAGGGCTTTGATGGTACAATTGCTTATTAAAAGGACAATATGAGGACAAGAGCACCAATTATCATCAATTTAAATTATAAAGACAATTAAAATTAGGAGGCTCTATGCGATACTGTGAAGTATTTAAAGGATTGTTGAAAATCAAAACATTCTTAGATTTTAGTTACTAGTTATTTTTTAATATTTAATTGTTTAAAAATAAATTTTGTTGATAAAAATTAGTTACAAAAATATCAATTATTGAATCAAACATATTTAGGTAGAATTTTGAATGCATCTTTATACTGAGAAAATAGTTCAAATATGATCTTACCAAATAATTAGCATAGATAAATATATCTCTTTAAAGGGCACCGACATATATTGTAATATGCAACCTTGTTTGTGTTTGATATTTTTTTAATTTTGAACCGAGTTTGTTGTGTTTTTAGCAATGCTTTTTCAATCACAAATATAGTGCAAATATATATAGAACTTTGCTACTTTAATTGAAAGAAATATGCAATAAACTTAAAAAATAACATTGTTGAAATTTCTAGATTTAAACTCAAACTTCAATATTCATTTTTTCTTTGAAATAATGACAACCCGGATCATTAAGTATCATTTATTGTCTGATAGACCCACAAAATGCAGCAATGAAAATGTCCTTGTTCACAAGATCTACATTTTACAAGCTTCAAACCATATGCATCTTCTCCAATATGCCTTCAAGATGGCATGAATAGCTAGGATAGTCTTCAAACAACAAATATTAATGTTTGTGAGTTTTTTTTGCCTCCCAAACCCTATTCGACCCCTTACAAACTTAGATGTTTATTTATCAACATGTAATAAAAAACCAAACATGGTTTGACCTAGCCAAAATGGGATGACCAGTAATGCAATAACAACAACTAACAATCTTAGTGGAATGTATCTTCAAGTCGACCTCCTCCTTGGTTGATGTGCAGTGCAAAACCCTTAAAAGCTAAACTTTGAATGATCAATAAATACAATTGTACTTCATGTGTGAAAGAACAAAGTGATTCTACAAATTGTATCTTTTAACAATATGGAGAATCCTTCTCATGAGGGCTTCTGTCCTCACAAACTTCTAAGAAATAATCTCCAGCAAACAATTTCTTAAAATACCCACCCAAGCATGAGAAATGAACTCCACAAAGTTGATTTTACATCACTCCCAAATAGTTTGATCCTCTTTACCAATGTATATGGGACTAAATAAAATAACTTAACTTTATTTAATTGATAAATTTAAATCTTTTAATTTAACTTTATTAATTTAAATTTTATCATTATTTATATTCAAATCAAATGATTATAAAAAATATCTCAAAGTTGGTATTTAGCAATTTCCATTGACATGACTACCAATGATGACTTCGTCGTCTAACATGGCTCAACTTCATCTAACTTACTAAAAATAGTGTCTAGAAACATCTCCAAAATGCCTTTCAACTGACAACAACTAAAATTGGCTAGGCCAAATGTCACCAAGATCCCTTAATTGCCACTATTAGCCTACAAGACCATAGAAGACTAGGCTACTAATAACATTGCATCACACAAGCTAGAAAGGGGACATTACATCTTGCCCTTCCCAAAATTGATTGTCCTCAAGAAACCTCAATTCCAGATGCTACAAAATCTATTCATTTTCCCATGTCACATCTTCCACTTGTAGATTCTTCCATTTAAATAGATAATCTTTGATAACCCTTTTTTGAAGTGTCCTTTCTTTCGTATCTATGATAGCCTTTGTAATCAATATCAACTTCCCCTCTTCATCCAAGGGGGATAACTCTGATGACAAAATTACATTGTGTCCTAGGGCCTTCTCGAGCCTAGAAACATGGAACACATTATGCACTCTACTATTAGCTAGTAGCTCAAGCTCGTAGGCTACTTCTCGAATGTAGAAACTCTAAATGGTCCATAAAACCTCATCTTAAGTTTCTCTACACCATTCCTTCTAAGTATTGAATACTTGTAAGGCTAGAGTCTTCAATACACCATGTGACTAGAACTTAAAAAATGTGCTTTATCCTATGCTAATGAGCATATAGATTTTGTTTATTTGTACCTAATGTAGGTTTTCTTTTAGTGAAATCAAGATATCCTAACTTTCAAGTGTAATAAGTCCTTATCCTTTGGCACTCTTCTATCCCTGAAGAGAAAATCTATGAAGTTAGGTTCCTCATACCCATACAAAGCCATGAATCGTGACATCTTAATGGACATGTGGAAGGTGGCATCGTAACAATACTCACCCACGTGTAACCATTTAACCCAAAACTTTAGCTACCCTAAAATATAATTTCAAAGATATCCCTCAACCTACTTGTTCACAATATCTATTTGGGCATATGTTTGTGGGTGGTAACTAGTATTAGGAGTAAGCTTTATCCCACTTAAATTGAAAAGATCCCACTGAAAAAACTCAAGAACTTGTTGTCTTTGTCACTTACAATATTTATAGGCCTCTCATGTAATATGAACACCTCTTTGAAGAATAAATCAGCCACTTGGGTTGTTGTATGTATGGTTTTTATAACAAAGAAATACATGCAAATCTCATCAATCTGTCAACCACAACATAAATATAGTCCTTAACCTGAACCTTGGGCAACCCTATGATGAATTCCATTGATATAATCTCTTTTGATTCAATATTGGTAAAGGTTAGAGTAGACTAGCTGGATAAGTGTGCTCATTCTCATTCTATCGGCAGGTAGGAAATTCCCTAATGTACTTGAGAAATTCATTCTTAAGTCCCTTCCAAGTGTTATGGACCTGCCTATAAGTTTTGAAGAACTCCAGGTGACCAACCATTGGTGCATCATGAAATGTCCTCATAATTTTTATATTAAGTTATGAAGAAGGTACTATATAAGTGTAATAATTGCTCTAATACCATGTAATAATTTCCAATAACAACAACCAAGATCTAGATGCCAATGAATAGAGAGAGAGGAACAAACTATATTCTTACCAATATACTAAATACAAAATCAACTGGATTACATTATGTTGATGTGTCTACTTATATAAGAAAGGAAATAAGAGACCATTATAAGGAGAAGATAACTTTTCACCCATACAAAGTGGAATCACATGTCCACCAAAGGTTGATCGTCCTCCATTATGGAATGAAGTATGGGCAACATGTGGAGGATGATAAGTGATAAGTGCACTAAAGGTGGAGACAACACATAAAGCGGAAATGTGATAACAACTATTACTACCTAAAGTAGAATTTCTCATACATCATATTTAACTAAGGTGCAAAATCTTGAGCGTCTCAAATGAAAACTACTATGTATGCATTATCTTAAGTAAGCTTAAATATAGTGTATTTAGGTGAATAATAAATCACACCAACAAATAAATCTTGTCTTTGTATAATTATTGTATACATGTTAACCTGTGTGGTTCCTTCTACTAAACCCACTTCCCACAAATCCTTAGCATACTCTATTGTAATCAACTCCCTCTAATCAAAAAATATCTCAACTAATGAACACAAGTGGTCTCCATGATAGTGCATCAACAACTACATTTTTTCCTTTGACATTATTAATGTCAAAGTCCCATGCATACATCTTGTTGACCTATTTCTAATCCATTTCATTGAGATCTATCTAGTTCATGAAGTACTTAATTCTATTATGGTCCAGTTTGATAACAAATCTACCTCGTACCAAATGTGGTATGAATTTGGCCAATGCATGTATGATGGCCAATATATCTCTATTATAAATAGAATAACTTCTTTCTATCCCTCTCAATTTTCTATTTTTAAAGGTTATGGGGCACTTCTCCTACATCAACACTACATCAATAGCTTCTCTTGATGCATCACACTCAAAGTCAAATAGTTTGGAGAAATTAGGTAGTGCTAAAACAAGACATGTGGACATTGTCTACTTGAAGTGTTAAAAATACTTCTAAGCTAAATCTAACCACATAAAGAATCCCTTCTTTGTCAAATCAGTAAGTGGGGTTGTCTCCTATGAAATGCATTTGAAAAATCTTCTATAAAATGCACACAATCTGAAGAACCCCTTGAGCTAAGTGAGGTTCGTAGGAGTTGGCCATTCAAAAAATGGTTCCAATATTTTCTACATCAGCTCTCACCCCATTTGTACTAATAATGAAGGCTGAGATATAAAAGCACTATCAAGCCAAAATCACATTTTGATTCTTTTGGCATATAAGGAATCACTCTCTAGGATATTTGAAACCTCCCCAAGATGTTGAAAATGCTCTTCCCAAGTCTTACTAAAAATCAAAATTTCATCAGAGAAGATTAAGACAAAAAAAAATTTAACTGCTTCTTGAACACCCGATACATTTAGCTCCAGAATGTAGATAGAGAATTGGTTAGCCCAAATAACATAACCAAAAACTCAAAGTGGTTGTAGTGGCATTTGAGATTTGTTTTTCCAATGTCCCCTACTCTCATCCTTATCTAGTGGTATCCTAATCTTAAATCTATCTTTGAAAAATATTAAGCCTTGTGCAATTCATCAATCTTTGGTATTGGATACCCATTTTAAATTTTTTTCTTGTTAAGATCCTTGTGTTTGATGCACATCCTCATTGTTCCATCTTTCTTCTTAACAAAAACTACTGCAAATGCAATTGGGCTCTTACTTGGCCTTATTTTCCCCATTTCTAACAATTCATTTATTGCTTTATCAATCTCATCCTTGTGTCCTTTTGGATGTCTATATGGAATAGTAATCACTGGTTTGGCCCCTTCCTCTAGTTCTATCACATGCTCAATTCCTCTCTTAGGAGGTACTTTGGGGGGTATGTTTCCAAACACTAAACTATATTTTGATATCAACTATGAACATTTGAATGGTAACTATCCTTCTACTACTCTGTAGGTACTGAAGGCATAACAAGATGCTTTGTGGCCCACTCTACCTGAACATTTCTAAAAAATCTCTCCATCCACTTTAGTGATAATATTATTGTTCCTCCATCAAAAATTATCCTAAGAACTACCTTCCCTCCCTGATGTTCAAATCTCATTTCTAACCACTTTAGGTTGAAGGAGAATTGTACAAGTGACATCATAAATGTCATACCCAAAATGACATCATTATCCAACATGTCCACTACAAATAACTCACCCCTCAACTCATAATCTCCAACATGAATACTAAGGTTTGGAATCTTTTTGGTACAAGAGAGTAACTCTCCACTAGCACCCATCACCTTGAACCCCCCATGTCCTTAGATTTTCAACCCTCTTTTGGCTACAACCCTCTCATTAATGAAGTTGTGAGTGACACCTATATCAATTAATTCTACCACTTGTTGCCCCTATATTACTCATCGCACCTTAAATGTAATATCTTTTTGGGCACTAGTGAGTTGGGAAATGGTTCCCTCCTTCTTGGTTTCTTCCACCTTATTTTCCTCCCTAATTTTTAAATGTGTACTCTTCAAAAAAAAATTATTCCAAATGTTTCAATTTAGCTATTTGTAATGGAAACATAATTTTATCATTCTAAGGTCATTTAAATGCTCAATATCCAATCTATTTTAATCACTTTGTGGTCGTTGTGATTCCTTATGAAATGGTTTCTTGTCCTTGTATTTCTTTAAAGAAAAAACCTTAGATTGAAATTTTATTTAGATGTCGAGGGCTCCATATCCCTTTCCTTTTTAATAACCAATTACAAGGTAGATGGATTGAGATCTTTGGTTCATCCTTTCAAATGATCTAATAAACCATCCATGAATAGAAAAATAAGTATGCTCTCTCAAATGTATATTTCTAGGATAGACAACCTCTAAAAATCTATAATATATGCATCTATTGAATCCCACTTCTTTAATTGTGCTAACTCATTGAAATAGAGTTCTAGATCATTTTTGTCAAATCTTTTGATTAGTCTCTTCATGAACTCCTCATAAGAAGTGACCCTATCATGTCCTATGGTAACCATCCTATGATGAAACCATTCATGTGCAATGTCATCTAAGTGTATCACTACATAATTAATATTTTGACCTTATTTTGGCATTGGGTTGGGCTGAAAGTATGTATCCACCTTTTGTGCCCATGATCTAGTGGTTGTCTTCCCAAACCTATCATAATAGGGTAGTGTGAGCTTTCCTACCTTAGTTTGTATGTTGTATTTATGTTCTCTACCACTTATACGAGGTCAGTGTTTCATCCAAGCATCTAAGTACAGTCCCTCAAAGATATGGACATCTAAAAATTTAGGTCTATGCTCTCCCAATTCTGATGAAATTGGTTTTGTAACTCAATCATGTCCAGCTCAATATCTACCTAGATGGGTTTCCTAGGTGGGAAGGTGAGCATAAGAGGTCTATAACTAGTAGTTCTAGTTTTCTAATTGGTGTTTCCACTATGCACTGAATTCTCTCCATGATAATTATTTCCTCCATTATTCACACCATTCTATCCATTATTACCACCATTATCTCCCCTATTAATCCTACCACCCAAGTTATAATTAACATATATTCCCATTTGGCGAGCCATCAACTATGTCAAAAGTTCCAATTGTTGGTTCTATTGCTAAGCTCTTTGTTCTACCTGTTTTTGCCCCCAAACTAGTGCACCCAAAAAATTTAGTAACCTCTCTTCTCCTAGATCCCTAGCATTCCTATCTCTCATGTTTTTAATATTTTTCTCTTTAAGAGCTCTTTGTTCTTTCAGATTTAAGTTTGTAACTGCTCTATTTATGCAAGTGTTGTAGAGGAGCATAAAAGGTTGTTGATCAAATCTAGACATATCACCATTTACTCATATTGAATCCTTCAAGATGTTAGGATACACTACTCTGATACCAAGTTATAATATGCAACCCTATTCATTTTTTAATTTTTTAAGTTTTTAACTAAGCTTGTTGTTCTTTTAGAAATATTTTTTAAATCACAAATATAGTGCAAATATATATAGAACTTTTCTAAAATTTAATTGAAAATATGCAGTAAAATTAATAAATAACACTACTAAAAATTATACATTTAAATGAATACTTCAATATTTATTTTTTCTTTGAAGTAACGACAATCTAGATCATTAAATATCATTTATTATCTAAATAACACATACCCCAAAAATGGAGCATTGAAAATATTATTATTGTTCAAAAAATCTATATTTTACAAGTTGTAAACCCTAGCTAGTTATCGAATATTTTCTTTTTTCTTGTCAATATGGTGCAACTAGTTAGGTTACTCTTCAAAAAGAAAATATTAATCTCTCTGAGAGCTATTTCTACCTTGCAAACCCTATTTGTCCCCTTCCAAATCGAAATGTCCAGTTCCTAGCATGTAATCAACAACCAAACAAGGTTTGACCCAACCAAAATGGGATGACCAATAATTTAATAACAACAACCAAAAATATCAATGAAATGTATCCTCAAGTCAACGTTCTCCTTGGTTGACATTTAGTGCAATCCCTTCTATATTTAAACTCTAAATGACTAATAAATGTAGTTTTACTTCCCGTATGAAAGCATTAAGTGATTCTTTAGACTGTATCTTTCAACAGTGTGAAGATTGTTTCTCATGAGGGGTTTTTTCCTCACAAACCTCTGAGAAATAATCTCCATAAAAAAAATCTTAAAATCTCCAACCAAGCATGAGAAATGAACTCCACAAAGTTTCTTTTATATCACTCCCAAGGAGTTTGACCCTCTTCACTAATGTATGTGGGACTAAATAAAATAACTTAACTTTATTTACAACCCTTCTATATTTATTTATTTAATTAACAATAAAGTTAACTATTATAATTTAACTTTACTAATTTAAATTTTATCATTATTTAAATTCAAATCAAATGATTATAGAAAATATCTCAAAGTTGGTTTTTAACAATTTCCACCAACTTGGCGCCCAATAATGAGTTCATTGTTTCACGTAGCTCGAATCCATCTGACTTACTAAAAATAGTAAGTGTCCAAAAGCTTCTCCAAAATGCATCACAATTGGCTATAACTAAAATTGGCTAGGCCAAATGTTACTAAGATCCCTTAATTATTAGTATTAGCCTATGGGACCATAGTAGAATAGGCTAAAGATAGTTCACTAGATCACATAAGTTACAAAGGGGACATTAAATAGATATCAATCTCAATGTGCCTATATTTAAATTGTTGCTGAGAATAGATAGGGGCCTCAAAACTGATATCTCTGGCTAAACTACGTGAAGGCCTAACTAGGGACCATATGTAATGAAGGGCTTGGATAGTACAAGTGCATAGAAATGTAAAACAAAGAAAATTAGAAAGACAATACTAGATCCTCAAGGAGGCCTCATGCCATATTGAAATCAATCAAAGGGGTAGAAAACATCAAATCATTCTTATATACTAGGTACTGGTTATCTTTTATAATTTAATAGTTCAAAATTAAAAAATTTTAATAAAAATGAGGTATGAATTCAATATTGATTATTTAATTGAATAATACTTAGGTGGAGTTTAAAATGTGTCTTTATATTGAGAAAATAGTAAAAATACAAATTATAAGTAACTAGCATGGATATATATATATATATATATATATATATATATATATATATATATATATATATATATATATATATATATATATATATATATATATATATATATATATATATATATATATATATATATATATATATATATATATATATATATATATATATATATATATATATATATATAAGACATTGAGAGATACCAGACTTGAGGTGTCTATATTTAAATTGTTATTGAGAATTCATGGGTTCCTTAAGACTGATATCTCTCAACATGTTATAATTTTTCATCAATTTCACCTTCTTGTTTGAAAACCTTATCCAAAGTGACAACTATCTTATACTCTTCAATTTGCACACACATTACTATCATAAGGTGTTTTGTCACTATTGGGAGGTAGTTGTTCCAAACCTCTTACCAAAATAATTGATTGGTCCTCCAAAAAACATGTTCAATTTTTTAGGAAAATCTTGGCGTAGTCTTGAATCAATAAGTCTTTAATTCAATCTCAATATTTCTATTATATTTAATTGTTCCTTGATCCCTTCTATTTTGTGTTCTTTGTAGTTGTTTTCATCTTCTTAGTTGAGATGTCAACTCCTCTTGTGAACTATTATTTTCTATATGATTTTCAAAATCAATATTTATTACATCTTGTACCTATTATTGGGTGTTTGTAGTACACAAACTATTGTAATAGAATTCGTCCCTTCTATGCCAACCTCAACATTCTCAAGAGATTGACATTTTCTTAGAATTGATTCACATTTGTACAAATGTATTTTTGTTACATTTTTATCTCATTCAATTGATCTAAATGCATAACTCTTTGCATTCTTCTTCTCAATATATATTGCTCATCCTGAGATATACATGTATGATGTGTTATCATCTCATTCACAATGTTGTCTCTTTTTTGCTTTAATCTATCCCAGTGTCATGTTTTCCCTACATTTAACATGTATTTCATATCATTTTCATTTCATTGATTTCTTTCTTCATGTCTTTGTGCATCAGTCATTTGTTCACATCATTGTCTCCTATAATTTCAAGCATATCTCTTTGTTATTATCTTGGTTTCTCATATTCATTTTCAAGGCTTCTCACTTCATCTCTTTGTGCATTAATCATTTGTTCAAATCATTTTCTCATAGAATTTCAAGAAGATTATCTTTGATGTTATCTTTGTTGCTCTCCATTTTTAAAATTTATCCTTTGGTGAGGCATCCTACAAAACAAATGTAAAAATACTATAAATAAACATATTAAAAAAAATTATATATTAATATTTAAGAATAATTATTTTTACTTAGAAATTAGTTATTATTACTATATCTTTGAAAACTAGTAAATTATTTTATACATAATATCAACAAAGAAATAGATTGAGAATCACATAAACTTTGTTGATTACAATGGGAGTTGAACCCACAAATTTTCAAGTAGAAATCAAACATGCTAATCCATTACATTATATATTTGTTTTAGTTATTTAAGGTAAGCAATCACAATAGAATTTATTTGACATAAAAAAATATGAATATTGCATAAAAGCATTCAAGTTGTTTGATTTCTCATAATTTTTTTAATTCTTTTATCAAAAGACATATTTTGAAACTTGAATAGATAAATATATAATTGTAAGTTTATCTAATCATGGATACATAATTTTTTTATTTTCTCTAAGTACTATTTTGTTTTAATCAATTAATTGTCTAACAACTATTAAATTTACATTCAATAATTATTTATTTCACAAACTTGAATACATAAATATGCAACTGTACAAGATTATAGACACGAATGCATTAAAAAATTATTTTCATTAATAACTATTTTATTTACTATTTATGTTCTATAACTAATTACTATTTTATTTTGACCAATTTATTCCCTAATAATTATATAATTTTTATTTTATAACCATTTATTTTGCAACAATAACAAGTACTTGAGGTAAACAATGATGAGGAGTGGAGCGGGCTCTACTAGTGTTTTAGATGGTTGTAAGGAGGAAGGAGAATCTAACGTAGATGATGAATACCCATTTCTCATGGCCATCTGGGGTGCAGGGTTTGGAACTATGTTGTGGATGGATGGATGATGCAAGGAGGGTTGATAAGTGGGGCCAAAGGCTCACCCAATCACCAGACCACCTTACATAATCACAACATGGAAGTAATAACACAGAAAAGGAGAGAAGGAAATGTAGAGATCAATATATTAATTCATTCAAAAATTGATACATGTCAGGTTGTGAGGCCTTGCCGGTTATGACCAATACAAATAGAAATCAATTACAAAATAGAACAATCCCTATGCATGTGAGATCCACAGTCTCCAGCTTCCTATCTTCTTCATATCTTCCAACTTCTCTAGCTAACCTCTAACTTCCTCCTAAAACCTAGAATAAAATATTACATTTATACTCGAGGCTACCAAACAGGTCATCCCAATATAATCTTCAAGATCCAACATTGGAGAAAGAAAAGACCCATATTTAGGTCCACACATTTTCCAATGAGTGATCCCAACATTAAGATCGTGACCAAAATTAAATACACAAGTCAACCTAGACAAAGGATCCAAACTAAACCCATCGGTGAACTAGGCCACTGAGCAACACAAAACACACCGAACCCACTCAGTGAAGAACACCACTGAGTAGAATAGAACACAACAAAATCCACTTGGTGAAAGGAACCACCAAGCAGAGACAGGTAATAGGAACACTCCACCAAGAAATCCAAAACAGTTACCGATCACAACTAACAAGCTACCGAGATATAGGATTGCCATGTGTTAGAAAGTTAAGTCCACCAAGATAACTAAGAGGTGGGGGGTAATTCAGTTATTAGATAAATACAACTTTTATCACCTTTAACATATTTTAACCATGTAAACAATGTAAGAAACAACCATAGAAAGATATACATACACAATAATACAATAACACAAGATATGTTGATTAGGGAACCTCTTGAATAAAGAGTAAACCCCGGTGGGAATGATGCCCGCAAAAGATGCACTAATATGAAAATTCCTTGTGAGAGGATGGACTCTATTAGGAGCCTTATGAAATAAATTTAGTACATATGAATCTCTATTAGGAGACTTTGAATCCTTATTAAAAGATTCTAACCTGGTTAGGAGTTATGGAAGACAGAAGGACCCACTGTCCAAATAGCTTCAAGAGCAAGATCACTGAACACACTGTCCACCTGATCTTTGTATTACTCAATAGAATAATACCAAAATATTACTGATCTCAACAACTTATCACTTCTCCTCTGACTGTGCCAAACCGCACCAACTACTTCACTAGATCTCAATACCAGATCTTTGCAATTCGCATATCCTCTACAACAAATATTGCACAATTCCGCAATTCACTTTCATACTATCTCTCATGTACATTACAACAATGAAGAAAATCAATTCTTCATTTATACCACACTCAAATAATTACAAATGAGTTGGCATAATATACGAAATAAGGTCTTCCACACGTTACACAATATTTCACAATTACATAAAACTGTCGGCTTCCAATCAAGATAATTCCTCACTCATGCAACCTCTGACCTTGTTGTCATGTCCATGTCACTATCATCATATCTTAATCATTTGTAAAACTTCACATGCTCAGATTCTATCCCGATTAGGAGATATCATCCGATTTCCACAAGCTGCTTCTCAGGAATACTACCTGAATACTGCTTCCACTGAATTACACATAACTGTCATGAATAGATGAATTTCCATATGTGCTCTTGACCACAATCTCAAGAAACATCATAGATTAAGTCCTCAACTCTGCATAGCTTTATCTACAATATCCCGTGTGCGCTAATACAAACACTATCTGCTTCTCTGCTAATCTTTAGTAGATCACTATGTTGACATAAATGACAATCACAGTCATGAATGCAACAAAAACTGCTATAGAATGGCTGTGAATACTCCCCCATAGGATATATTCAACATTCATTCCTAACACCATGAACCTAAGATCTCCTACATCAGACACCCAGGGTTGAAAATAAATGATTCTTTGAATCATGAGTGAGGTACAACCTAAGTTGATTCCAACTTAGATTGAGAAATCCATTTAGAGTCTTCAATTGGTCTGTTCTTCCACTTTACCAAGTATTCCATGTAATCCTTGTTATCTCTATTGAGAATTAGATGTTTTCATTAGTACCAAAGTAGATCAATCGGTTATCTATGTTGATCAGTCGGTAAAAGGAAGAACCACATGCTACACTATGCTAGTCGGTTAGACAAACAAGCCTTCATACCGAGTATTCAAAAGGCAGTATCAAGAGCTAAATGGAAATAGGTTTAACCAAGCACCAGAGTAGTATTACCGAGCATCAGAGTATACCGAGCACTGAGCATCAGTAAACATCGAGTAGATTGGACACCGAGCACCAGTGTATTCACTGAGCAGTATTGATAGTGTTTACCGAGTGATCCAGGAAACAACATAGTAATCAGTTTTGGCAGATTTATCTATGTAAATGGTTACAACAGAATCAAAAAATGTTTTACCAAGATCAAGGATTATTTATTGTAGATGTAATCATCAAATGTGATGATGATCTCTATGTAATAGTTAGATCTAGGTTATTTTTGTATACCGTAGATCTTAGGTTATTTTCCTAAGATGATGTAAATCTAATTAGGTCATGAAGGTTAGGCAGTGATGGAAATCAAATAAGTATGATATATATTTGTAATTCATGACATTTTTATATAAGTTTTGAATATGTAATGTGAAGGACAAGAAGGAGATCTTGAAGCAAGTAGTCACCTTCAAGACATCAGTTTTCAAACAAGGTTGAGCAACATTCAGAGATATCCAGAATCATTCAAGACTTCTAAGCAGTACATAGGAAAGATATCTACACATTGAGGTGATATATATTTGATATTTCATAGATCTAATTCAGACAAACATAAGTTGTCAATTACAGATACTTTTTGTTATTCTCTAATCATTGTAACAAAGTTAGCAAAATCTCTTAACATAGTAGACCTAACAGTCTTGTTGTAAATCTCTTAACCGAGTACACACTCAAGAAGTGTTGTTGAAATTATTTAACCAGGTAGATCTATTCGATCTTATTGTTACTCCTAACAGGGTAAGATCATTAGAAGTGATCACAACTTGTAGCCTTAACCGATATACTTTATTATCTACAATAGTGAAGAATTTGTGGGTGGCATCCCCACCACAGTTTTTACCTTCTCACAAGAGTTTCTGTCTAACCAAAATATATGTGTTATGTGATTGAATTATTGTTTATTTTCATGCAATTTACATTTACAAGTCAATTGAATAAATTTTGCACGCAATGGATTTAGTTGGATTGTTTAGTTATCTACTATTTACAGATTGAGTATCAAGTTAAAAGTTTTTTAGGGCACTGATTCACCCCTCCCCTCTCAGTACCTTATCTCTCCATTCCAACAATGAATTGACCTATTAGATACTGAGGTACCTAATACAACAGTTGCCACCAAGGAAATAAATCTTACACAGGATGCACCAAATCAAGCTGAGATCCACATAATAGACAACACTGCACTTGATGTACTCATTGAGGACATCACAAATGATGATCTTGATGACATAGCTGATGATGAGGATGTTACCATTGCTGGAGAAAAAACACAAGATGAGGAACACCTCACCAAGCCAGCAATAACATCTCTATCGGGTGAACTTCCCATTCTGATAGAGGCAGTTGAAATACTTTCAAAAGAAGGACCCAAAGGCTCAATCCTTGAGCAACCAATGGATACATCAGGGGATCAAGGAACAAGAACACATGCAGAGACAAATGCACCTGCCACAAAAGAGGTAGAGACATAGGGCGAGAGTGATCCTAAGACTACCGAGACCACCACACCGGACACTACATCCGTAGCTCCCTCCATATCAACCAACACATAGGTTACTGAGGAGCCGAAGAAGGAAGATAATGTGTCTACCAGACAACAAATGCCAAATGTCGAGGTAAAGGACATTGTACCTTTTGTTAAGGATTCACCTCAAGAGAAGAAGAAGAAGAAGAAGAAAAAGCATGGTAAAGGGCCAATTACTTTAGAAGAAGTCATTGTGATACCAGAATGTGACCCGAGGACCCTAGACCCTGAAGAATTGAGAAAGTATGGGGAACTATGTACCAGGAAGGCAACTTAGGAGAAGCTGAGGAAAGAGTGTAAAAGCAAGAAAATACTTGAAGATGTAAGAGACATATTACAATAGGTCATACCCAAGGTACAAATTAATGAAGATACACCAATAATGGACCAACTTGCTACTCTAGTTCAAGAAATCAATGCCCTGGATACAGAAGCGGAAAAGAGAATTGAGGAAAGGGCCAAATCCAAGATACAAGACAAATTAGCAGAGAAAAACAACCAGGAAGTGGAAATAAATAAGGTAAAGTTATTTGAGGTAATAACCAACATTCAATCTATTACTTAGACAATTATTCAGATGTTGGTAAAGCTTTTCACTGTGGAAAATTTCACTGCTGAGATCAGTAAGAAGATAAAACAGTTGGATACCAAAATCCAAGCCAGTGCACAAGTAGCCTTAACCAAGCCGAATGCTATTATTAAGCATATACTCAAAGTTCAATAACTTAGGCGATTAAGAACACATTTAAGGAAGTAGGAGGATAGAATAAGTGACCAAGTCACAGAGATTCAGGCTGTGTTACTTCCCCACCTAAAGATAATTGAAAGGCATATAGTCAAAGTGCAAGCTTTAGTTGCAACACCAAAGATTTCTATGTTGGAGAACATTTTTGACATGCATGCACAAGTCAGTCTTGAGCACATTGCTCTCACCAACTTGAAAGAGGAATGGGAGAACCTCTTAGATTATTTGAAGAAAACCCACCAACACATTTTTGATAAACTGTAAGTACATATTTTTGAGTTTGGCATTAATCTCAAAAAGGGGGAAAACATAATGTATATGCCAAATTGTATAGTTATATGCTAAGTGTACTACATATTTATTGGGAGCATGCACCGAGGGGGAGTTATGTAAATTTTTGTCATGTATATATGAAGTAAGGACAATAAAGGTTATATCGGTATATATATACATTATAGATTTTGATACTAATGCCAAAGGGGGAGATTGTTATCTCTATTGAGCATTAGATGTTTTCATAAGTATCAAAGTAGATTAGTTAGTTATCTATGCTGATCAGTCGGTAAAAGGAAGAACTACATGCTACACTATGCTAGTCGGTTAGACAAACAAGCCTTCATACCAAGTATTCATAAGGTAGTACCAAGAGCTAAATGGAAATAGGTTTAACCGGGCACTAGAGATGTATTACCGAGCATCAGAGTATACCAAGAACCAAGTGTCAGTAAACACCAAGCATACTAGACACCGAGCACTGTTGTATTCACCGAGCAGTATTGATAGTGTTTACTGAGTGATCCAGGAAATGGCATAGTAATTAGTTTTGGCACATTTATCTATGTAAACAGTTACAAAAGAATCACAAAACATTTTACTAAGATCAAGGATTATTTATTGTAGATGTAATCATTAAATGTGATGATGATCTCTATGTAATAGTTAGATCTAGGTTATTTTTGTATACCATAGGTCTTAGGTTATATTCCTAAGATGATGTAAACCTAATTAGGTCATGAAGGTTAGGCGGTGATGGAAATCATAGTATGCTATATATTTGTAATTCATGACATTTTGATATAAGTTTTGAATATGTAATGCGAAGGAAAAGAAGGAGATCTTGAAGCAATTAGTCACCTTCAAGACATCAGTTTTCAGACAACGTTGAGTAGCATTCAGAGATATTCAGTTTATTCATAATCATTCAAGACTACCAAGTAGTACAGAGGAAAGATATTTACACATTGAGGTGATATATATTTGATATTTCATAGATCTGATTTAGAAAAGCAAAAAGTTATCAATTACAGATACTTTCTGTTATTCTCTAATCATTGTAATAGAGTTAGAAAAATCTCTTAACAGAGTAGACCTAACAGTCTTGTTGTAAATCTCTTAACTGGGCATACACTCAAGAAGTGTTGTTGAAATCCTTTAACCAGGTAGATCTAGTCGATCTTATTGTTACTCCTAATAGGGTAAGATCATCAGAAGTGATCACAACTTGTAGCCTTAATCGGCTTACTTTATTATCTGCAATAGTGAAGAATTTGTGGGTGTCATCCACACTATAGTTTTTACCTTCTCACAAGGATTTTTGCATAACCAAAATATTTGTGTTATGTGATTGAATTATTGTTTGTTTTCATGCAATTTACATTTACAAGTCAATTGAATGAATGTTACACATAATGGATTTAGTTGGATAGTTTAGTTATCTACTGTTTGCAGATTGAGTATCAAGTTAAAAGTTTTTGAGGTCACTGATTCACCCCTCCCCTCTCAGTACCTTATCTCTCAATTCCAACAATCATTTCCTCTTGTGCTTCTTCCAACTCTTTATTCCAAAATTTGTGCAACTTCTTATGTCTTCTTCTTAGGATAATCACTTAGTACTGTCACTTCTTCATCAGGCTCATTATACTTATACAAAATTTGCAATGTTGAATATTTGTGATATATCCATGTCATCAGGTAACTCTACTTCATAATAATTTCCACTATCAACTTACTATAGGATCCAATAGGAAATCTTCCCTTCTTCAAATGAGCCATTATCTCATCACCAAATTCAAAAATATTATGTCTTCTTGACCTATTTGCACTATCCTTGTATTTTTTATTACTCTGCTCCAACTTATGTTTCACTTCCTCATGCAATGACTTTATAAATTCAGAAAATTATTCTCCTTCAACACTCATCTTTTCTTCTCCAACAATATCTTTCAAGTCGCATATACCTCTCGGTTGCATGCTAGTAATAGTTTGAAAATGTGTCTTACTAGTACTCTTGTTCATTGAATTATTGTATACAAACTCTGCTTATGCTAACATTAAATCCTAATTACTCAGTTTATCTTCAACTAAGAATCTCAACAGGTTACCCAAAATTCTATTTACAAACTCTATTTTTCCATCAGTCTATAGATGAAATGTCAAACTATACTTCAACTCAATGTCCAACTTCTTTTATAGAGTCTTCCAAAAATAGCCAACAAACTTATTGTCTCAATCAGAGATGATACTCCTCAGTAATCCATGCAATCTGACAATCTCCTTGAAGAAAAGATCTGATATATGCACTGCATCTGATATTTTCCTACATGGTATGAAATGTGTCATCTTGGAAAATCTATCCACAACAACAAATATGGAATCATTAGCTCATGTTGTCCTCGATAAGCCAAGAAAAAAATCCATGTTGATATTGCTCCAAGGTTTCTCAGGAACAAAAATCAATGTATACAATCCAGTATTCTGACTCACTCCTTTTTCAACTTGACAAACTCCACAACTCTTCACAAATTTGTGAACATCCTTATACAATTGCATTTGAAAATACCTTTCCGTAAGCAAACTCAATGTCTTATCAATGCCAAAGTGTCCAGCCAAACCACTACTATGCTTCTTTATCAAATTAGTTCTCATTGATCTTCTCAGTATACATAACTAAATTCCTTTGAACAACCTACCTTATTGAATGAAATAGTCTTCCCACTTACTTAGTTGATCTGGAATAGGTTCCTTGCACATTCTCCACGGCTCAGAAAAATCAAGATCGGTTTCATACAAATTCTTCATATCATCAAAACCAAGAACCTCAATTCTCATTTCACTTAAAAAAGATCTTCTTCTACTCAATACATCAACAACTCAGTTAGATACCTCACTCTTATGTTTTATCACAAATATAAAATTCTAAAAATACTCAACCCATTTCATATGTCTATGATTCAACTTATTTTGACTACCCAAATGTTGTAAAGCCTTATGATCAGTATACAACACAAATTCCTTCGGCATCAAATAATATCTCCATTTCTTCAGGGCTTGAATAATAGTATATAATTATTGATCATACACATAATATTTCCTTTTAGCATCATTCAACTTCTCACTAAAGAAAGCAATAAGTTTACCTTCTTGACTCAACACAACTCTTATTGCACTACCACCTGCATCACATTCAACTTGGAATACCTTATTGAAATTAGGTAAAGAAAACACAGGAAATTCAACAACCTTGTATTTCAAAGTCTCAAAACTCTTATCAGCTCCATGTGTCCACTTGAATTCTCTTTTATCTCCTCTCATTGTTTCACTCATAGCATTGCAAATTGAACTAAAATTTCTAATGAACTTTTGGTAAAAACTTGCTAAACCATGGAATGATCTTACCTCACCAACATTCTCAGGTTTAGGCCACTCAAGTATGGCTTTAATATTCTTAGGATCTATCTTCAAACCATCATCTGAAATCACAACTCCCAAATACATAATCTCTTCTTTCATGAAGGAACACTTTTTTAGATTAATCAGCAACTTTTCCTCTTTCAATATCTGCAATTCCTATCTAATGTGCAACAAATGATCTTCTCTGGTTTTACTGAATATCATAATGTCATCCAAGTACACAATAAAAAATTTACAAAATAATTTCTTTAGAACCTTATTCATTAACCTCATAAAAGTACTCAATGCATTAGTTAAACCAAAAGGCATAACCAACCATTCATACAAACCTTTTTTTGTCTTGAAAGTTATCTTCCACTCATCACCTTCTCTTATTCTGATATGATGATATCCACTCTTCAAATCAATCTTGGTAAAATATTTTGCTCCACTAAAATAGTCCATTATATCATCCATTCTTGGTATAGGGAACCGATACTTAACTTTTATGTTGTTGATAGCTCTTGAATCAGTACACATTCTCTATTCTCCATTATTATTAGGTGCCAACACAACAGGTACTACACACAGACTCAAAATTTCTCTTATCAAACCTTTCTGCAACAACTCTTAAACTTGTCGGTTGCATTCCTCATTCTCGGTGGGTGTCAGTTGGTGTTGTGCTTTATTTGAAAAAATAGCTCTAGCAATCAGATCCATATAATGAATAATACTTCTCATCAGTAGAAAACCATCAGTTACATTATTTGAAATTATCTCCTTGTACTCGGTGAGCAACTTATCAACCTCTTTAGGAGCTTTATCTTCTATTTTCTCATTCCGTTTGTTAGGAATCACAACATAACATACATAATTTCTCTTCAAACCCTTAACAAACTGTCTACCTTCCACCAAACAAAATTTCACAGATGTACATATCTCACCAACAGATTCTTCAATCAAAGGTAACAAGATTTGTCTCTTTCCATTGGCCCAAATGGTATATTTATCCAATATTTCATCATATACAACATGTCTATCATATTGCCAAGGTCTACCCAAGAAAATATGACAATAATCCATAGGCATAATATCACACGACACCTTATCATAATAATTTCCAATTTTTAGATTTACAAAACATTGTTCACTCACCATAAGTGTATGTTCATCCTTGATCCATGAAATCTGATTGGGCTTTGAGTGCTTCAATATTTTCAATGCAAATTTGTAACCATTTCCTCTGATGCCAGATTCTCTAAACTTCCATTGTCAATGATCACTTTCCAAACTTTTTCTGCAACTATGCATCTGGTCTTGAACAAGCTCTTTCTTACTGGATCTTCCTTAGTCTTTTCACTCCAAAATGCTCTTTTGACCATCGGGTTTCATTCTTTCTCAAGTTCACTCGGTAAATATTCATGCACCAAAGCATTTCTGTTGTTACCGACCTTATTTCTTGCATTTGTACACTCAAATGATCTATGACCCTCTTCTCGACAATTGTAACAAGTTCCTCAGAATCCACCTCTTCCATATCCACCTTGGGATTAATTACCTCTTCCTCGGGATGAACTTTCACCTTTTCACCCGATCTTGCCTTTTTCTTGATTTGTCTTGTCCTGATTGGATCTACTATTTTTACCATATGATCTACCTCTCCCTCTAGGGAATCTACCACCTCTTCCTCTTTTTCTTTGCTCATGCCTTTTATTCAATTTCTCCTCAGCTTTTAGGGGAAACCGATAAGCCTCCTCAATTCTCTCCATTTTGACCAAACCAATCTCTTCTTGAATATAAGTCCTTAACCCATTCAAGTACCTTTCTATCCTCTCCACCTCATCTTCAATATGTCTAGAGTTGATATCTAACCTATAAAATTACTCGGTGTAATCCTTCATAGAGCTATTTTTCCGCTTCAAACTTTTCATTCTCCTAACTAGGTTAATCTAATAATCACAAAGTAGAAACTTTCCCTTTAACTTATTTACCATCTTATCCCATACCTTGATTTTGGTTTTACCTTTCTTCTTTTGATCTACTTGTAGATGCTCCCACCACAAGGATGTATGACCTTTCAATTTTTTGCTTGCAATTTTAACCTTCTTCCAATCCAATATGTTCTCATACTCAAAATATTTCTCCATCTTGGTGATCCAGTCCATCAATTCATCTGAATCCATCGTTCCACTATACTCAAGAGGGTTAAATTGCGATGTGACCTTCAAAATTTTTAATGCTTTTAGGAATCTTTCTTCTCCTTGATCCATTAAAGGTGCAGGTGTGGATTCCTCCATCATTTATTTGGATTCATCATCACTAACATGATCAAGATATCTTCCTCAGCATTGGGTTGTCTCAACAGCTTCCAATCTAGTGGCAATTTGTCTTAGCATATCAGCTAATCCTGAATCTATGTTTCTTCCTTGAACCATCTTGAAACCCTTTGCAATTGTAGGTCATATCGCAATCTGCTACACCAAAAAAAATAACCAACTAGGGTTTACAAGAAGGAACCTTTAGATCAAACCTCACTCTGATACCACCTGACACAAGGAGGGTTGATAAGTGGGGCCAAAGGCTCACCCAATCGCCAAACCACCTTGCAGAATCATAACACGAAAGAAATAACATATAAAAGGAGAGAAGGAAACACAAATAAATATATTAATTCATTCAAAACTTGGTACATGTTGAGTTGTGAGGCCTTCCCAGTTGTGGCCATTACAAATAGAAATCAATTACAGAATAGAACAATCCTCATTCATGTGAGATCCATGATCTCCAGCTTCATATCTTCTTCCTATCTTCTATCTTCTTTAGCTAAAAAAAAATTACATTTATACTTGAGGATATCAAACAGGTCGACCCAATATAATCTTCAAGATCCAACATTGGAGAAAGCAATGACCCATATTTAAGTCCACATGTTTCCCAATGAGTGATCCCAACATTAAGATTATGACCAAAATTAAATACACAAATCAGCCCAGACAAAATATCTAAACTAAAACCATTGGTGAGATAGGCCACTAAGCAACATAGAACACACTAAACCCACTCAGTGAAGAACACCACCAAGTAGAACATAACACAAAAAAAGCCACTCGATGAAAGGAACCACCAAGAAGAGATAGGTAGTCGAGCTCGTCGGTGAACCAAATAGGAAAAATCCACTGAGAACTCTAAAGAAGTTATTGAGCATAACTAACAAGCTACTGAGATACATGATTTCCATGAACCCAAGATGATCCTGCATTAATGGAGTTCATGGGGCTTATCGGGTGTTGTCTAGTTTTTATCTATTTTGAGTGTGAAGATTGGTGTGGGATTTTTTTCCCTTTTCCTCCTCTCTCTCTCTATACATGTTCTCCTTGTGATTTTAGTGCCTCCTCTTTCATTTTTGTTCTTTGGAATCAATTATTGGCAAGTGGATTCTCTTTTTTAGCCTTTATGTTCTTTGTGGAGGCTTTCCTGGCTTCATCAACTTGCTTGATTCAAGGATGTTTTTGGAAATTTGCAGTCTAGGTTGTGGTTGAGTTCCTACATTTTTAGTTGTTAGGATCTTAGTGAAGCTCTCTTTTCCTATTGTGGAGGATCCATTTTGTGGGATTTTTTCTTTGGTTCAAACCCTTGCTTCTAATGTTTGGCACAATTCAAAACTTCTTCCTCTTAACTAGAAAAGATGTATGTTCATGTTGGGACTTTACCTCTTCTTAGTATGAATTTAATGAAAAAAAAGGGGGTTACTGGAATGTGATTGTAAAAGAATGGTTTTTGATGTGAAGGGAGGAGCAGTCCAAATTGCCAAAAACCATGTATAATAATTTTGTCAAGGGAGAAATTGTGAATATTAAGTTCTTCATGGACTTGGAGGTGATGAAGATGTGCTCAATCTCAATGAATGGATATTTTTCTTTGTTTAGGTGATCTGCTCTAGTTTTGAATACATAGATTGGGAATGAATAATTAGCGACTTAATTCATCATTTAATAACCATGTTCCCCTTAAATAGATTCATTCATATGTCCTCTTATTTTTTATATGCCCTAGCTTGCCCTCAACGTTAGGCTGGATTGGACCATGTACATGAGTTTGATGTAGATATACAAGTATATGTTTTTTAATCATATTTTGAGATTATAAAATAGTTATGCTGATTTCAGGAGGGTAAATGATATGTTTACTATGAAACTAGTCAAGGATCTAGAAGGTGATGACCTACAACTGATTGAATATCTTGATGAACTCAAGAAATGGTGACTAGAGATCACTGAGCTATCAAAGTAATATGTAAGATGATTAAATTAGTCAATATGTTGTCATTGATGTCAACTAGTTTTGACTATACTTATCATGATAGTTACAAACATCTGAACATATGTAGAAGGAAGAAATGGTGAAGAAATGAGATATCTACATAAGGAAAAGATGGATATGACAAATAAGGATAAGATATACATTGAGTAACTTATTGATGAGTCTATGGCATTATATTATTGACTTGAGCATGTTACATTATTCTTTTATGAAGAAGAGATCAGAATTGAACAAGTTAATGTGGTCATTAATTGAAGATTTCTGTATACATCAAGTCAGTCTTGTGTATACTGAGTGACAGTAATTGTTGGCATTAAGTATGTTTGTCATTAGTGACAACACTTATTCAGATTTTGTGTGCTTACTGAGCTTCACAGTGTTTACCGAGTAATCCGAGCAGAACAGTGCTTACTGACCAGACCGAGCTTCGCAGTGCTTACCGAGTTAGCATTACCGAGTGATAAGATGAGCAGTGTTTACTAAGTGCCAGCATAGTAAATAGGGAATTCAGTTTCTACCGAGTGACACTGTATCTACCGAGTCTCCAGTGTATACTGAGTTCAAAACTACAACCGAGTGGTTAGTATGGACCGAGCCTCCACCCCTACTGAGTGCATGATGATGCCAAGTATTGCAGTGGATGCCGAGTATCAGAAATTCACCAAGTTAGTTTGTAGGAACTTTGTAACTACATCAGGGCCGACTCAATAATACTTGTGTTGACTTGTATTTTAGCAGCCAACTTTGTAATTATTTTGGATTGATATATAAGCAATGTTTTGTATCATATCAAAAGTGTAGTAATGTGTGAAAAAGAGAAGGCAGAGATAGGAGAATTACAAAGGGCTACAGTAGTATAAGGAGTAGCAAAGACATATCTATCATAGAAGGTGACCAGTACATCAAAGAATCGCAATCAGCAAGTATAGTTGCAAGTAAGAGATCTATTGTTTCATCCTAACAGGTGAATCAGCTTGAAATCCTTTAATAGGGTAGACTTAACAATCTTTTGTAAAATCTCTTAACAAAGTGCATACTTCATTGTATGTTTGTAAATCCTCTAACAAGGTGGACCTAGCAGTCCTAATTGCTCCTAATAGGGTAGATCATCAGAAGTGATCATTGTAAGCCTTAACCGGCCAACTTTATACTACAGTATTGAAGTCTTGTGGGTATCATCCCCACCCCAGTTTTACTTTCTATTTGGAAGGTTTCTGGGTCATCAAATCTCTGTGTTCAAAGTGTCATGAATGTTTTATTCTTTCTATTACTCATGCATGTAGTTAGCTTATTGATCTAAATGTTATTTGGAATATTGTTAAGATCTGCAATTTGTAAAAAGTTTTGAAGTTACTGAATCACCCCTCCCCTCTCAGTAACTTGGCTAGTCTTGAATATTTCCAAAAATTGGTATCAGAGCCTTGTGGTTCTCAAGATAAAGCTTGACAACTTGAGCAAAGATCTAGGACAATGGAGATATTCAAACTTAACAAAGTAATTGAAAATGAAAAGCTAGATATGGAAATGGCCATAGCTCAACTCAAGGAAGTAAAAGAGCATCTTTCCCAATCCCTAAAAAGAAGGAAGGAACTTGCAAACCAGATGAATGACCACCAGTATGTTGAAGAAAAGATTGAAGACTTTTTCCCTTCAAGCAGCTCAGATGAAGCAAACAATGCAATCAAAGAACTACTAGAAAAGAATGGATCTCTGCAAGAAGAAGTAAGAAAATTGAAAAGAGAATAGGAAATTCAGTCAACAAGATTCTATGAAATCTTGGAACAAAGAAACAAAATGAAAGATGAAATAGATGGAAAGAACAATGAAATCCAGAATCAAACTCTTCAGCTAGAAAACCTTATTGATCAAGTCTCCAATGAAAATGAAGAAATCTTGACTCTAAGATCAGAAAATGAAAGGATAACAGAGGAGCTGAGATTTGAAAAGAAAACTAGTTTAAGATTGGTGAATGACATAAACAATGAAAGGAAAATCAATGAGAGAATGATGAAATCTCAAGAAGATATGAATCAGCTGCATAAGCAAAAAGGAAAAGCAGGACTTGGATACAAAGAGGAAGGTGAATCCTCCAATCAAGGTACTCAAAAGAATTAGAAACCTACTTGTAATCACTATGGGAAAATAGGTCATACTTCAAAGAAATGTTGGAGCAATGGAAAAGCAAAATTCAATGGAAAATGCTACAATTGCAATCAGCATGGTCATAAAGCAAATGAATGCAAGGAGAAACCAAGATTTGAAGGCAAATGTCACAAATGTAACAAACAAGGTCACAAGGCATCAGACTGCAGATCTAAAACATCCAACCCAGCAGAACAAGTTGTGAAAGCAATATTTGGTTGGGATTACAACACTTGGTGTAGGTGTCATTACTGTGGAGAATATGGACACATTGGCATAAATTGTGTAAGACATCACTTGAGAAAAAGGGATACTACCATAAGATGTTATACATGCACTGAACTTGGTCATATAGCTAAAAATTGCATGAATACAAGTAGAGTTGAAGATGAAAAGAAAGCTAAAGCAGATAGCATTAGGAAGTAGATGAGACAATAGTGGATTCCTAAACTTATCAAGCAAACCAGTCCAATTAATGAAGTCACTCATGAAGAGGGTGGCTCTATCAATTCCAACTAAGTCCCCAAGAAAGAATTGGAACTGTATCTTCATAAACAAATTCCAAACAGTTCCAGAATTGAAAGGAAGAAAGATCCAATCAATATGCAAGATACAATAGGATCACTAAGAAGGTCGGTATCAGTTACCACCGACCAAGGTCGGAAGTAACCAAATTTCATGTGGTTACCGAGTATTATGAATTCTTATGATCGCTAAGTTGCAAAGTCTTCACTGAGCAATCAATGCAAAAGTGGATGACAACCTGTCCTATACAATGCCAAACTTACCTACTTTCGTACTAAGCATTAATGGAAAAGTTTTAACAAAAAGCATGAAATCAAGTTCATTCTTCACCGTGAATTTTAGCATATTGAGAATAGAGATATTTTCTAGTGCGATCAAGCAATTCGAAGCAAAATTTGCAGCAAAATTTTTTTGAAGAATTTTCTTTGTCTACCGATCTACCATGGCATCATCCAGCACCAAAGTAAAGAAAGGTTCAGAAATGTTGGTCCAAGGAGAATGGAAGGCACTGGATTTCAAACTCATGTCTGCGGTTGCAGAAACCCTAGACCCGAGTGGAGCTCAATCTTAGATACCTCCCAAGGTACTTCTTGTTAATGATATTCACAATCATTTTAAAGGTACAATTCAAGAGCTTGGAACCCTAGAGATAGATGTTGCCCGAAATGAACTGTGTGTTGATGGTGTTCTCAAACCTGAGTATAAACATTTGGAAGATAAGGGTTTGACATATCACCCACTTGCCTTAGAGTTTCCAAATAAAATGGATTAGATATATCCTAAGCCGAGTGCATGAAGGTAAACTTTGGCTTGAGAAACCAGTGGAAATAACAAAGAAGATGATTCATTGAATCATTGGTCTTCCCATGCTCGCCAAGGCAAAATCTACAAAAACCCTAGGTCAGGTGGAGCTGGAAAAGAAAACCCTAGCCGAGTGGGACAGTAGAGGTATGAAGATAAGCAGTAAAACTGATGCAGAGTTGAAATTTGGGACATATGTCATAGCTCACAAGATATACAGTTCTAGTCGGTAGAATAGTGTTCCGTGTGAAGTAGTTGACCTAGCTTACAAAATTGTGAAGAACAACTTGTTATTTGACCTAGAAAATTTGTTGTTGAAGTAGTTCAACAAGAATATGGAGAGCATTCAAACTTCAAAGAACAATCCATGTAAGTTTGGCTCGCTATTGGTTTGTTTATTCTTCTATGCTCAAAAGTTTTTCCCATCAAAAGGCACAGTAAAATGGAGGAAAGATGTGCATGTTTTGTATCAGATAAATGAGTACATTGCTGAAATGGGAGAGAATTTTGTCAGCATAATGGATAAATATTTTGAATCCTTTAAAAAGAAGATGAATAACAGATTCTGGATTTCACAAAAGTTGGTGGAAGATTATAAGGATGATATTTGTTTTATGGTTGATTGTGATAGAGTGTACATTCAGGCAGTAAGACCAAGAACTGTATGGGTGAAACCTCTTCCTTATGAGGTAAATATTGATGAGACAAAAGGACATAATTGAAGCCCTAATAAATCAACCTGTTGATCCAAAGGTTCCATATTTTGGAACATATGATGAAGCAAAGATAAGAATAGAACTAAGCATAAAGCTTCTACAGGCGGTTAACAAAGGCAGAAAGAGGATGGCCAAGATGCAATCTAGCACACCTCTAATGTTAACCAAGGGAAAAGGAGAGGAAATTGAAGAAGAAGAAGAAAAGAATGAGAGTGAAGAAGAAAAAGTACCTATGAAGAAGAAAGGGAAGGTGACCATCACCAAGGCACCTAAACAATCTACTGCAGTCTTCACAAGAAAAACAAGGGGCAAGGCAGGTAAAAGCAGTGGTGATGTAGTATTTAAAAGGCCTCCTCCCACATTTGAAGAAGACATTAAGAGTTTGAGAGAAGGATCTGGAATGGAAAACATCAAATCTCTCAAGTATAAAATTAGAACAGAGATAGAGCAGAAGGAGATTGAAGATGTTGTTATTGAGAAAATGGGGCAATGGAAGTACTCACCTGATGATATGGCTTCACAAATTCCAGACATTCTATTGGATAAAGTCAAGATGAGATGGGAGAATGCAAGGAAAACTATCAAAGATATATATGCTCAAACCTTAAGACAGTTAATCACAAATTTGAAAAATGCTGAGGTTAATAAGCATTGAAAGAAAATGAGAATAAGATGACACTCAGATTCAACACTTGTATGATTCTGATAAAAAATGTAGAATCGGTTGTAAAGAGTGCCACTACTACATGGAAAAAAATCTATCATCTTCACAAACTGAGTGTTGAAACTATTGTGATAAAAGATATTGAAGATGACAGTGATGAAGATAAAGAAGAAGAAGCTGCCATAGAAACAGTTCAGCTAGATAGTATTGAAGTTGAAGAAGTAGCAGAGGAAGAAGCTACCGAGGAAGCTAAGTAGAATGTTGAGGAAGATGATCCAGTTCAGATAGTTGCAGAGGTAATTGCCTCACTTCCTCACGCTCTAGCAAAAATTGCTACATCTAGCTCAGAGATAGCTTTCACAAGTGTGATTGTGACAAATCCAACAGATACATCAAATGTCCAATCATCCCTAGCTCTCACATAGCTCAATGTATCAATGATAGAAGTGGCTACCACTTCATCCACCGAGCAGTAACCTCCTTCCTCCACTGAGTTGCAGTCTCCAGTATCTACTTCAGTACCTTCTACAATTTTGAGTTCCTCGGCAGCAAGTACTTTAGTTTTGGACACTTCAGTAAGTACTTCAATTTTTTTTTCTACAATTGTAAATACTTCAGATTTGGGTTTATCAAGTCTTCCAGTGAGCATTCCATCAGTTGGAAGTTTATCATTTTTCACTACAAGTCCTACTGTGTCTACAATAATTTCTACTTCAAAGGCATTAAGTACAATGACAGTTGAACCTAAGGTTCAACCGAGTATAAGATTTTTGAGCAGGAGTAAAGATATAGAAGAAGATCTAGATTTGGATGAGCAGATAGAAATTCTACAATTATATTTTGCAAATCTTTCTGTAGATCAAATGAAATTGGTTGGAGAACTCCTCCAAAAGAAAGCAAAGAAGAAGAAACTAAAAGAGGAAAGAGATAAGGAATATAATATCATTGAGGATGCCAAGAATATTTTGACAGAAGCAATAGGTGTTGAAGTTGATTCCTCACAACAAATTTTGTTGCAGTTGGCAGAGGCAGTCACTAAGTTCAATGAGGACTCTTTTGGTCAAGAAAAGTTGCTTGAGAAGGCTGAGAAGAAGTTTGACAATAAAGTGCTTGAGCATATTGCTCAGAAAATAGCTATAAATCAAGCTGAATTATCTTCAGTTTTGACTAACATTGAATCCTCCTATTCCAAGGTAACATCATTTTTTGTCAAGGTATGTAATGTTGTCAAGTTCTCAAAGGAAGTTAAGGACAAATTGAATAAGATTGATGAGGATTTGAAGATCAGTGCACAAAAGTTGCAACTTGAACCTAGTTCAAGCTCTGCACATCATATGAAAGTCAAATTCCTATCTGATAAGCAGTCAGAGTTATTGAGAGAAGATGCAAGGATCAGGTCAACATTAATAGATATATAGAACATGATCCTTCCCATCATGGATACAATGCAGAAGCATATTGCACACTCAAAAACATTGATCCATGACAATCAATTTTCAATTACAGATCACATGATTGAACTCTCTGCAGAAGTCCAAGTTGCACTCCATACATGCAAGATTCTGCAAGAGAATTGGGATAGAACTCTAGCATTGATTGGCAAGGTACATTCTAATTTTCTCTCATATTTTGGCATCTTCATGTAAAATATTTTTATATACACCTTTGGCATTATTGTCAAAAAGGGGGAGAGTATGTGATGAATGGGGGAGATATGAGAAGAGATATGAGAATAGGAGATATAGGAGATATAAGATACTTGTATATATGTATACTATATGGGGGAGACATGAAATGTATATACAACAGATTGACAAAGACAAATTTTGAAAAATCAAAAATAGATTCAGCATGATTTTTGTATATAAGTTTTGGGCAATAAGTGTTTTTGTCACTAATGCCAAAGGGGGAGATTGTTGGCATTAAATCTGTTTGTCATTAGTGACAACATTTATTTAGATTTTGTGTGCTTACTGAGCTTCGCATTGTTTACTGAGTAACCCGAGCAGAACAGTGCTTACCGAGTAGACCAAGCTTCACAATGCTTACCGAGTTAGCATTACCGAGTGATAAGATGAGTAGTGTTTACCGAGTGCCAACATAGTAAACAGGGAATTTAGTTTCTACCGAGTGACACTATATTTACCGAGTCTCCAGTGTATACCGAGTTTGAAACTACAACCGAGTGGTTAGTATGGACTGAGCCTCCACCCCTACCGAGTGCATGACGATGCCGAGTATTGCAGTGGATGCCGAGTATCAGAAATTCACCGAGTTAGTTTGTAGGAACTTTGTAACTACATCAAGGCCAACTCAGTAATACTTGTGTTGACTTGTATTTTAGCAGCCAACTTTGTAATTATTTTGGATTGATATATAAGCAATATTTTGTATCATATCAAAAGTGTAGTAATGTGTGAAAAAGAGAAGAAAGGCAGAGATAGGTGAATTACAAAGGGCTACAACAGTATAAGGAGCAGCAGAGACATATCTATCACAGAAGGTGATTAGTACATCAAAGAATCTCAATCAACAAGTACAGTTGCAAGTAAGAGATCTACTATTTCATCCTAACAGGTGAATCAGCTTGAAATCCTTTAATAGGGTAGACTTAACAGTCTTTTGTAAAATCTCTTAACCGAGTGCATACTTCATTGTATGTTTGTAAATCGTCTAACAAGGTGGACCTAGCAGTCCTAATTGCTCCTAACAGGGCAGATCATCAGAAGTGATCATTGTAAGCCTTAACCTGCCAACTTTATACTGCAGTATTGAAGTCTTGTGGGTATCATCCCCACCCTAGTTTTACTTTCTATTTGGAAGGTTTTTGGGTCATCAAATCTCTATGTTCAAAGTGTTATGAATGTTTTATTCCTTCTGTTACTCATGCATGCAGTTAGCTTATTGATCTAAATGTTATTTGGAATATTGTTAAGATCTAAAACTTGTAAAAAGTTTTGAAGTTACTGATTCACCCCTCCCCTCTCAGTAACTTGGCTAGTCTTGAATATTTCCAACAAGTAATAACTGAGTTAGTTATCACCAACGCATTCAATATTAACCGAGTATGGATAAAAACATTAAATGTTATAACAACCGACTAAAATTGATGAGATGGAAATTGCTTATGATTCCGAGGTAACATATGAAGTTTGTTATAAGATCCATGGCCAACAAAATTTAGAATTGATCTAAGGGAAGAGAATGAAATGTGTTATTGACACATCTGCTGAGGAAGTTTGAAGTGCCAAAATGGACGAAGAAGATTAAGAGGCAAAATATAATGGCTGATATGAAAATGGTTTACACGTCTATTTAAGAGACATGAGATTCATAGTTGAACTATGCCAAATGAATAGAGACTGCAGAAGATTTCATGTGAAGAGTTTTTTCATGTATTCCTAATCAAACTGGTTATAGACAGAACCAAGCTGAACTGCAGGCATAACCGAGCATCAAAGATATAAACATAGAGTGAAGTAAGTTGAAGGATATGATGAAGTGAGTTGGTTATTGATCATAAGATTTTTTATGAACTTAGCATAGATTTGAATATTTGCAAATTGAGTTGTATTTGAATCAGATCACTACTGTATCAGTTTAACCATTGTTACAAAAAAATCTCTTAACTGAGTGGACTTAACAATCTTTTGTATTTCCATATGACATTCAAGGAATGTTAATTGTTATCTTGTTGACCCCATAGTGAATGCTAGTCAAAAGTTAACTATTAGTGATAAATCCTTTAACTAGGTCACACCTGATAGTGTGCATTGTAACCTTTAATAGGGTTGGCTCCTAACCGAGCTCACTTCAGAAGAGTGAAATATTTTGGGTTACCGGTCCCATGTGGTTTTTCCCTTAGCAGGGTTTCCACGTTAAATCTTTGTGTTATGTGTTATTTTTTATGGTTGTTTTTCTATCATACTTTACATGTTGCATATTTGATTAATTGGTAAAGACAGTTTGGATAATTACTGGTATTTGGTAAATGAATAGAAAGATAGTTATTTTATCTTATCGAGATTTTTGATTTATTGAATAAGTTTAAAAAGTACATCTAAGATTTTGGGACTGTAGGATAATTGATTTAACTGATTCACCCCCCCCCCCCCCCCCTCTCTTAGTTATCTAACAATTGGTATCAGAGTATATTGGTTGCTTGGAGGAAAGTTTCAAGGACTTGAGAAAAAGATCACAAGATGTATAAAAGGGAAGTTCCTAAGCTGAACAAAGATAAATTCATGACATGGAAAAGTAGGATGAGGCTACACATATCTAAAATTGGAGAATCTACTCTTCATCTCCTAGAAAATGGCTACATACAACCGACTATTGGACCTTTGATAATTGTTCAGCTGAGAGAAAGACATGAACATGATATAACTATGATAGAGATTTTTGTTGCTTTATCTGATGGAGAATTTGAAGATATCAAAGAATGCACAATAGCAAAAGAAATGTGGGACAAGCTTGCACTAGTTTATGGTGGAGATGTAAATGTAATGAGGGCCAGAGATGAAATCCTAAGAGGTAGATTTGATGATATGAAGATGAAAGAAGGTGAAAACATCACACAATACTCTGACTAAATCAAATATATGGTCAATACTATCCGAGGAGCGGGAGCTATTATTTCTGAAGACATTGTTGTAAGTAAAATACTGAGAACCTTGTTTCCTATCTATGCTATTAGAATCTATGTTATTCATGAAATGATATCTGCACCTGGTAGTACTCTTACACTTGATAGTCTAATTGGTAAGCTAACTACTTTTGAGCTAAATAACTATGACAATAGTATTGTATTGAGTGTTGAGTCTACATTTATGGCATCCCTGAAGATTGGTAAGTCTAGCAATAAGCATAACATAAAGAATGAAAGTGGAAGTGACAATGAAGATGAGCTTGATGAGCTTGAAGCACTTATGGCTAGGAGACTTCAAAAAGGTAAAGGAAGGTATAAAGGAAAGTTACCTTTAGATTGTTTTAATTGTAAAGAGATTGGCTAAATTGCTGCTAGATGTCCTAACAGGAAAGATGAAGATAAAGATAATGACCGATCTAGTGATGGAAAGTTTGGTAGAAGAGATAACCGAGATAATAGAAGAAATTGACACTATGATAGAAGAAACAACCAAGACTACAAAGGCAAAGGTAAGAAGGCATGTTACCTTTTTGGAGATGATGATAATGACACCGACACTGACACTAATGATGAAATTAAAGTTGTATTTGTTGCAATGAAAGATGATTCAGAAGAAGAAGAAAGGTATGAAGAAACAACACTTATATCTAAAGTTATCAAGAATGATACATGTATTATTGATAGTGGTTGTACACGTCATATGACTGGTGATGAGGATAAATTTGAATACCTTGAATACTATAATGGAGGATCTATTAAAATGGGAAATGATACACCTTGTTTAGTGAAAGGAAAAGGATCTATCTTATTGAATGATAATATTAGATGTGAGAATGCATATTGTGTGAAAGGACTTAATTATAATCTGTTGAGTGTAGCACAATTGAATAATTTAGGTCACTAAGTTGAATTCGAAAGTAGAAAGGTGAAAATCTATGATGAAATCGAAAAGCTGGTTGGTACTGGTGAACAATCCAAAGGTAATCTATTCTATCTTGACAATGCTAAAACTTCTTATTTGTTGGCTAGAAATGAAGATGTGTGGTTGAGGCATAAGAGACTATGTCATGTGAATTTTTATAACATGGTTAAGATCATTAAGAAGAGAAGAGATAGAGGTTTACCAAGTCTAACTAAGCTTGACCATGTTATGTGCAATCAATTTTAGAAAGGAAAAATGACTAAATCTAGTTTCAAAAGAAAAAACTATTCTTCTAAAGGTATTTTGGAGTTGGTACATACCGACTTATGTGGTCCTATGAGAACTCAGAGTTATTATGGTGACAAATATTTCATTTTATTTTTTGATGACTACTCTAGGATGATGACAGTTATGTTTCTGAAAGAGAAATCTAAAGCTTTCAAATTGTTTAAGTGGTATAAAGATAAAGTTGAAAAGGAAACTGGGAAAGATTTAAAATGCTTAAGATCTGATAGAGGAGGTGAGTTTATTTATGATGAATTCACTAACTTTTGTAATGAGCATGGAATTAAAAGATAGGTTTCTACACCAAGGACACCACAATAGAATGGTATTGCAGAAAGAAGGAATTGATCTATAGTTGACTGTGCCAGAACATTGATGATTGAGAAAGATGTTGGACAAATGTATAGGAGAGAAGTTGTTAGCACTATTGTATACACCTTGAACCAAGTTCAACTGAAGAAAGACACAAATAATGTTGGATTAATTGTGTGTTGTCTTTGTTGTCACACAAATGTCATATTATTTATCAAGCTCAGTCGGTCAGCAAAATAGTTCCTAGTATTTACCGAGCTCAGTCAGTCAGTAGGTGGTTTTCAGTGTCTACTGAGATATCTCAGGTGTCAAAGAAAAGTATGGCAGAAAATAGTGTTAACCGAGCTTCCACGGTTAATGAAGGAAAGTTAGTGTTTACCGAGTTCACTCGGTCTCCAAAGGATGTTGCAAAATTTGTAGTGCTTACCAAGTTCTCTCGGTCACCAAAGGAAATCTTTTCAGATTAGTGTTTACCAAGCAAGGTCGGCCCAGTAAAGGATTTTGTTAATTTGAGAAATAAAGTTTGATTATTCCAGTCGACTATTGTAATGATTAGTAATGTTATTAGTGCCGACTTGACAATCTGAATGGACAATCTGAATGGTATATATAGAAGGTCAAGTTGTGCATTAAAAGTGTGGAAGTGAAAAAGAAGGAAAGTGTGAGCAAATTTTGAAGGATGATTAGATATCCTTGAGGAGCAGCAGAGATATATTTTGATCAGGAAGGATCTAG
Organism: Chamaecyparis obtusa; assembly: GCA_027943335.1. NCBI lineage: Eukaryota > Viridiplantae > Streptophyta > Pinopsida > Cupressales > Cupressaceae > Chamaecyparis > Chamaecyparis obtusa. The sequence goes on along the minus strand of BSBK01003688.1, from coordinate 1,897,198 downwards.
TGAAGCAGAATAAAGATCTGTATTCAGAAATTCAGTTGCATCATTATTTAGGTCATTTCATTGTTACTTTCTTACCATTGTAGCAGTGATTTCAAAATCTCCTAACTGAGTTGGTTTAACAGCCATTTTGTAAATCCTCTAACAAGGTGACAGTTCTATTGAATTGTCTCAAGACCTCTTACAAGGCCACTCCTAACAGGGTGATTAAATCCTCTAACAAGGTCACACCTAACAGTGTGTTTTGTAACCTTTTATTAGGTTGGCTCCTAACAGGGCATCGCTTTAGAAGAGTGAAAAATAGTAACTAGTTACATTGGTGGTTTTTCCCATATTGGGTTTCCACATTAAATCCGGTGTCTCTTGTGTTCATGTTATTTTCTTGATTCATGTATGTTAATCACTGATGAATTCTTAAGAACAATTATAATTAATACTCACTGCAATAACCGAGTTTCAACATTTCTCTGTATGTTTGCCGAATAATAGCAGCAAATGATTTAATAAGACATCTAAGGGATCTATGGAAAGAAAATTTATGGTTAATTGATTCACCCCCCCTCTCAGTTACTACATCTATATTTCCAACAAATAAGACACTTTATGAGCTATGGTTTGGCTACACACCAAATGTAAGTTATTTCAAATTTTTTGGAAGCAAATGTTACATTCTGAAAGATGATAGAAATGGTAAATTTGACTCTAAGGGTGATGAAGGAATATTTCTAAGATATTCTACTAAGAGAAAAGCATACAAATGTTTGAACAAGGCTACTAACAAAATCATGGAAAGTGCTAATGTGAAAGTTGATGAGTTTGCTGAGAAGAATAATGAAGAAAGCAGGAAGGAACTGGAAGACTATGGTAGGTTTACATATATTGAGTATCCAGACTATCTACCCAAGCCACAAGATGAGTCTACCGAGCGATGGGGAAATGCTACCAAGAATCATCAAATGCAAACTAAGAACCAGGAAGAAGTTACCGAGGAATAAAATAAACCTGAATCGAATGATGAGAAAAGAAGAGAATAAGTACTGGCGAGATCTGTTAGAAGACACCATCCATAGAACCAAATTATTGGAGACAAGCAAGCTGGCATGATGACATGAAGTAAGTTAAGATAGAACACATGCTTAGTTTGTGAATTTGAGCCTAAGAATGTTAGAGATGCACTTGAGAATGAGGAATGGATTAAGGCTATGAATGAAGAAATTGAACAAATAGATAAAAACAAAACATGGACTTTGGTACCGAGACCGAGTTATAAAAATGTAATTGGTACTAAGTGGATTTTTAGAAACAAGTTGAATGACAATGGTCAAGTAAGTAGAAACAAAGCAAGACTTGTATGCAAGGGATATGCACAAGAAGAAGGAATTGGCTATGGTGAAACTTTTGCACTAGTAGCAAGACTTGAAGGAGTCTAAATATTACTTGCATATGCTGCACATAAGGGATTCAAAGTATATCAAATGGATGTGAAATCAGCATTTTTGAATGGAATTCTTGAGGAGGAGATATACATAGAACAACCTAAAGATTTTGTTGATCTAAATCAGAAGAACATGGTATGTAGACTGCACAAAGCACTGTATGGACTGGAACAAGCACCAAGAGCATGGTATGAAAGATTACATGCTTATCTTATTAGTGTTGGCTTTGTAAGGACAAGTGACAATAGCAATGTGTACATGAAAGAAGAATCTGGTGACAATATTTTGATTACTAAAATTTTTGTTGATGATATAATATTTGGAGGACATGATATTATTTGCAAATCTTTTGCTAATGAAATGAGAAAAGAGTTTGAAATTTTAGTGTTTGGAGAGATTAAATTCTTTCTAGGTTTGCATATTATACAAAAAAAATGATGAGATTTCATAATACAATCAAAATATATCACGGAAGTGTTAAAGACTTTTGGGATGGAAGATTCAAAGCCTATAGGTACACTGATGGTGACAGGATGTAAGTTGACAAAAGATGATGAATCAACTGAGGTAAATCAGACACTGTATAGATCAATGATTGGAAAAATGATGTATGTGGTACACAGTTTGCCTGATATAGCACATGCAGTTGGGATTGTAGCAAGATTTTCTGCTAATCCTAAGGAATCACATATGGTTGATGTTAAAAGGACTCTGAGATATTTGAAGAAGACTGAAGATTATGGTTTATGGTACAAAAAGGAAGGCAATTTTGAACTCTGAGTTTATACTAATGCAGATTGGGTTGGAAACATTGATGACCGAAAGAGCACAACCAGTGGAGCATTATTTTTGGGAGAAAGACTTGTAACATGGATAAGGAAGAAACAAGCATGTATTTCTGAGTCTACTGCTGAAGCAGAGTATGTTGTTGTTGCTGCTAATTGTTCAAATATTGCTTGGATAAAACAAGTGTTGGAAGGAATGAATGAGGTGATCACTGATCTAGTGATTATATATTATGACAACACAACTGTTATAAACATTTCCAAGAATCTGGTGATGCATTAAAAAAAAACACATATCTATTAAGTATCACTATTTGAGGGAACAAGTACAAGAAAAGTAAGTGAAACTGGAATTTGTGAAGTCTAAAGAACAACTTGCTAATATATTTACTAAGCCCTTACCGAAGGACACTTTTGAGTACTTGAGGACTAGATTAAGGGTCTGTCCCCTGTCTATTGGTCACTACGGTGATCAAGAGGTTGCACCAACCTATTTTTTATCAGAAAATCATTCATGTTGATGCATATAGATCACACTTTAGGATTTATAAGGTTGTGAAAGATTGTAGAAGCTAGAACAAAGAATTGTATATCAATACATGAAGGTACTTGATTTGGACCGAACAACAGAGAACAACTTGGCTACTAAAGAGCTATTTATTTTCTTTTGGCATTGTTATCAAAGGGAGAGATATTTATATGAAATATTTGTTGATGAGAACATGAAAAGGGAGAGAAGTTTCAATGTGAGAAAGAATCAGAGAAATGAAGATCAAATCCGCAGGGAGAGTCTGCATGGAATGTTGTTTGTAGTGATTAAACATATTAAATATCAAGCTAGGGAGAGCTTATCGAGCTACAAAATTTACCTATATAGTTGTAGAACAAATGTTTGGTATGGTATGGAATATTTCATATTTTTTGTGTTGCCATCAATGCCAAAGGGAGAGATTGATGACCTACAACTAATTGAATATCTTGATGAACTGAAGAAACAATGATTAGAGATCACTGAAATATCAAAGTGATATGTAAGATGATTAAATCACTCAATATGGTGTCATTGATGTCAACTAGTTTTGAATATACTTATCATGATAGTTGCAAACATCTAAACATCTGTAGAAGGAAGAAATGGTGAAGAAATGAGACATCTACATAAGGAAAAGATGGATATGATAGATAAGGATAAGGTATACATTGGGTAACTTATTGATGAGTCTATGGCATTATATTGTTGACTTGAGCATGTTACATTATTCTTTTATGAAGAAGAGATTAGAATTGAACAAGTTAATGTGGTCGGTAATTGAAGATTTCTATATAAACCAAGTCATTCTTGTGTATACTGAGTGACAATAATAGCTGAATTAGTTATCACCGATGCATTCAGTATTAACTGAGTATGGATGAAAACATTAAATGTTATAATAGTCGATTGAAATTGATGAGCTGGAAATTGCTTATGATTCTGAGGTAATAGATGAAGTTTTTTATAGGATCCACAGCAGATAAAATTTAGAATTGATCTAAGGGAAGAGAGAGAAATGTGTTATTGACACATCTACCGAGGAAGTTTGAAGTGGAAAAATGGACAAAGAAGATATAGAGGCAACATATAATGGCTGATATGAAAATGGTTTACATGTCTATTTAAGAGACATTAGATTCATAGTTAAACTATGCTGGATGAATAGAGACTGTAGAAGATTTTGTGTGAAGACTTTTTTCATACATTCTTGATCAAACTGGTTACAGACAGAACCGAACCGAACTACAGGCATTACCAAGCGTCAAAGATATAAACACAAAGTGAAGTAGGTTGAAGGATATGATGAAGTGAAATGTTTATTGATCAGAAGAGTTTTTATAAGCTTAGCATAGATCTGAATATTTAAAAATTGAGTTGTATTTGAATCAGATCACTATTTTATCAGTTTAACCATTGTTACAGCAAAATCTCTTAACCGAGTGGACTTAACAGTCTTTTGTATTTCCATATGACATTCAAGGAATGTTAATTGTTATCTTGTTGACCCCATAGTGAATAATGGTCAAAATTTAACTGTTAGTGATAGATCATTTAATGAAGTCACACCTGATAGTGTGCATTGTAACCTCTAATAGGGATGGCTCCTACCTAAGCTCACTTCAAAAGAGTGAAATATTTTGGGTTATCGGTCCTAGGTGGTTTTTCTCTTAGCAAGGTTTCCATGTTAAATCTTTGTGTTATGTGTTATTTGTTATGATTGTTTTTCTATCATACTCTACATGTTGCATATTTGATTAATCAGTAAAGATAGTTTGGATAATTACTGGTATTCGGTAAATGAACAGAAAGATAGTTATTTTATCTTTTCGAGCTGTTTGATTTGTTGAATAAGTTTGAAAAAGTACATCTAAGAGTTTGGGGCTGTAGGATAACTAATTTAATTGACTCACCCTACCTCTCAGTTATCTAATAGAAGGATGCCCATAATGAAGGATTTCTCTAGAGGCCAAAACCTTGATTCAGACCTATGGCAGCTATTTCTTATAGTTTCCCATCATTACTTATATCAAAATTAGTGCCTTTGATTATTTTCCATGGAAAATTCCCAGGTATGTCGAGGACAAGATTATAATGATCAATTTGTGTAGGCAAATATGTGAAGTTAACAAATGGTGTGTAGAAAGGCACAAGGTTGGCATCTCATTTCCTATCCATATTTGGATGTATATTTGTCAATCTTTCTCCAATGCAATAAACATTGTCAAGGCTATTAGGAAATACAAAATGAACACCTATGATGTTTTGAGAAGTTAGTTTGACCCAAAAGATTTTGTTAAGGACACCTTGTGCCTAAGGCTATCATATCATCATAGCCCACTATTAGAGGGTTTGTGGGTAGATTGTGCTAATGAATTCAAAGTGGGACAAAGGAGTTAGTTGAGGTTAACCATAAAAAAAATTCATGATTTTCATCTCCCATTTGATATTGTTGGTGTTGTTTAGGCTTAGAATTGTTACCCTAAATCAGGCATTAAGGCAAAACAACAATTCTATCCTGACAATGGAAACCTCTCCTAGCTATGGGTAGACTATGAATGAAGAGAAATCTCCGGATTCTAGGCCGGTTCCTATAAAATATGGAATATCACTTAACCTAATTTGCAATTTGTTGGGAAAAGGGAAAAGAATACTATAACTAAAAGATTAGGGTGATACACCAATAAATATTTCAAACTTTGCAGAAATGATGAAACATCAATCCTAACTCAAAAATGAAGATCTCAATACTCTAAATCTATGTTCAACATATAGGTTGACAAAACATGCTCTCAGGGTTTTACCACAGATAGCTTGGATAATCAACAAACATATATTTCTCATACAAGGTCTAGGAGAAATTGATTATCTTGAGAAGGAACAAAAATCTACTCACTTCCTTTAGATAATAAATGATTTAACACTTGTTAGAAAAGATGAAACAGGATCCAATATCAAAACAATTTCACAAATATGAGCCAAAATCTCTGATTCATTCCCTCCAAAATCTGATAAAAATGATTACAAAATGGCCTTCCAAGCACTTAGGAACAATGTGTTCACTATATTCCCTCTTTCCAAAATCTGCAACCCCTAATTGATCATCCAAAATCAATTTTATATCCTACCTATGCCTCAAATCTGAAAACCTAAGTCCTTCCAAAATGCCCAATTTTTGCCCAAAAATGTGCCCAAAAAACATGCCAATAACTAAGCCTTTAAAAACTTCCTCTTAATGCCCCCCCTAAATTTTTGGCTTATAACAAGTAATTAAATCCTTTTACAAAGAATAATTGCCAAAATTATGGAAAATAAAATAACATTAGATAAAAATCTAATATTAAACAACCTAACTACATCTCCTAACTTAGATAAAAGACTCTAAGTGTAAACTATATGCAATGTGGGAAAGTCGACATGACTTTTCATCCACTTGCAATGTGATGCAAAAATCAAGGAGATAAGTATGCAAGGTGGCACTATGAGCAGTTTTCGAGGCTCTGCAAGAATCAGACATGCATTGAAGGCATTGAATTGCTTGGAGGACTCCAAACAGTTATACTCATTTTGATCTCGACACTTGTGTTTACTTCATTCTTCACAAAGAAGTTTTAAGGAAATGAAACCCTAACTTGCAGAAAAGACTTTGAAAACTATTGATGAAGCTTGGTTTGTCTGTAAAAGAACTCCATTGTTGAACTCGAGCCCTCTGTCATACTAAAGATCACTGCTATTTTCATTGATGTGCATCTCAAACAGGGAACTCGGCATTGAATATAAACTCAAGTTTAGTGAACTGTAAGTTTACTTTAGAACTCTCTGTTTATCTTATGAAGCTCATTTTCTGGAATGAATAACATGAAATTGTAACTTTAACACAGCATAAGTTATGACCTCTTTTCTTGTTATATATATATCATTGTTGCTTTCAATAGATGACTATTATTTAATACTATGAAGCCACAAATAATTCATAGTTGTGACTGATATGTATCTTGCTTTATTTTGTAAAACTTAGACATGCCTTCCAGAGAGCTTTTATTTATTTGCACTTCTATTTTTTGAACTGTGACTTATCTGTGGCTTCATGGCTTTGATTCATTGTTTATACTATTGATCTGTATTTTGTTTCCACGGGCTCCACATATTTCACACCTGGGCTCGACTGTTAGTTCATTCCTTTGCAAACCATATATGGGTTCGAACCTTATGAACCCGAAACTATTCAAAACATTTTCATTTGCAACTGTGAATACATCTTTACAATGTATGACCACTTGCGACTATTGTAAAACCGTGAGCTTCATATTTGTAAACTAGTAATAGTCACGGGTTTCAACTGTAGATTCTCTTCTTTTCATGAGTTCAAACTGTGAGCTCCATATTATGATTATATAAACAGTCAGGGCTTGACTATACTGAAAACCATGAGCTCCATATTCATCTTGTGCTACTGTCACAGCTTCTATACTTTGATTCACGGTACCCATTTTTCTATTCTACTTCTTTTAATGAGTTCAAACTATGAGCTCCATATTATAATTGACTACAGTCACGGCTTGACTGGTGAAAACTTTTATACTTGAAAATAAAGCCGCTACTGCAGTTAATCATAGTTCCATTCCAAAGCTTAGATTTGACTAAGATTCTGCTTACATATATGATTGAGCTCGTAATAGTGATTCTTTTGTAAGAACTCGAGCTTCCTAATTTGGGACTCACGGGTTGAATAACTTGTTCTCATTTTTAACTCATGGCTGTGAGTATATGCTTAACATTTGATTTGGAACTTGTAAAAAATTGTCAAGTAATTGAGAATGACTCGGCTTTGACTGAGAGCTCACTGATATTGTATATAATGAAAACTAGCAGCTTTGAATACTTGTACTTGAAAGTTGACAAACATTTCTCAAACCTTTTAACTGATGAACATTTCATACCTTTCATTGCTGTAACATGAAGCTTATTTTATCTTGCTGAAGCCGTGATCTTGCAATATTTTCTTGACTCTATAGATGTGTTTGACTAGTAGACATATAACATTCTCTGCTATAACATGAAGCTCTTTGCATATTAAGTTCACACATTCCGCACTTGTGTGGACATTTGAATTCACTGTGCACAGTAGTGTTAAATTTGGTCTCTTTTAAGCACATGACTGTGACAACATAAAAATGAAACCCGAATTTTGACTAGGAATTTGGAAATATCAAATAACTGCTCTTTTCTGATTAGCTTTTAAAAATCACTCTTCATAAAATAGATAGCTACTAGAACTTGATTTAATAGATTTTCCACAGCTTGTACATAACTGTGATTATAGCATATTCAAACTATTTCATTCTGCTGATCTAAAATGAACTTGTGTAATCAACAACAGTAAATTTGATGAACTGGTGGACTCAATCCTTTGCAAACCATATATTATGAGCTCAGAAATGATGGACAATTGCTCCAGGAAACCATGAAAACACCTCTAATGACTTACTAAAGTTGCAAGGTTATGAATGAAAAATGTTAAAGATATAATCAGTTATAAATAAAACTATCACATCTTTCACTCATAACCTTTGCAAACCTTAGAAGGTGATTATGACTAAGAGATGCTCAACATATAACTATTATTATTTCCAGAGCAGATGAGTAACTTTCTCCTTTATGATATTCCACTATTAGCTATACATACTTTGTTCCAGTTTATACATATTTTCTACTTTCTGTTCAGCTTGCATCTTGTAGCTTTGTCCACTGTATACAATTCTCATTGATGTTGAATCTACACTTAATATGATAAGTACAACAAGATGAAAATGTTTGTTCACTATTAATGAAGTTCGAGCATGGGCTCGTGACATTCAAAAACACCAAAATTTTAACTAACGAGGTTTGAACATGGGTTCATGACACTCAATAAAAACAAACTGTAAACATTTTATCATTTTATGGCTCAATCTTGAAGAACTCTTTTGTATTCAGCAACAAATATGTTTATGGCTTAAAAAATGTACTTTTGAAATAGTAAGGACATATTTGTACTAGTATTTATGCAACACCATTTGTATCTTGAACTGGAAAGTTGGCAATCATTGGCACTTCCTGTAGCACTCTTATCATGGAAACTAGCTTGATCTGCATCTTTGACAATGACTAAATATGAAAACTAGTCAACTATTATCTGCAAGATAATCTCTTAAGCTCTCAAATAACATCATTATGAAATACATTATCTGAAAAAGGTTTCTCAGTTTGAAACATACTAAGTCCCTTTAATTCAGAAACCTGGTTAATAAAAAGGACAACATACACCACAATGATCATTAGTAGTAAAAGGTTTCATGTCAGAAACAAGTCCCTTTAACACTACCTTGCAGTGAGTGTCAGTGTACATTTCCTTATTTCATTTAATTTTCTAGATTGATGCAGTATTGAAAACTTGATTGCTACAGTATGTTATTCATTTCTCATGTATTTCTTAGATCCAACAGGATCTAACCATATTTTCCTTTCTTCTGCAGTTATGAAACCCTAAAGACCTAGATTCAGATGGAGACTCAGAGTTTGAAGACCAAAATGCAAAAACCTAACAGACAAATAGCTAACACAAACCAATACAAAAAGCAATGCATGGGACCCCTATTCCATACTTCAATCTTTCTTTCAATTCTGCAATGTACTCTTCTTATTGATGAAACATGAAACAAGAAAGGACATTTGTATATCACATTCAGTTTGAAAGCACAATGTAATGATTACTTATGAATTTTGAAATTTTTTGGAATGATAATCAATACTTAGAGTGCAATAATGACATCTAGAATGAATGCAATAAGGACATGTAAACTAACAAAACCTGCAAGGTAGTGTTAATTAGACAAACAAATGCAACATTTTCCTACTTATGCTTATTGTATTGTATGCTGTATTTTTGAAGTAACAATTTTGGTGACTTCTGTTGGATGTCTGCCTGCTAGACATGACATGTAGGCTTATCATAGGGCAACAAGATTTAGGAAAATTGAACCATGAATGCAACCTTTATTGAAAATGAAAATGCATCTAAACTAGACTCAATGCAACCTAAGGACCTAGTGCTTGGACAACACTTATTGAATTTGAAAAAAAACTAAAACAAATCTAACCCTCAAAGCAAAGCTTGAGGTGTATTCCATTAATTGGAATCTACAATTCTTCCCCTTCAGTTGTGGACAACTTAAAAGCATTGTTGTCCTTACATGCTGTTATAACAAAAGGGCCTAACCAAAAATTATCAAATTTATCATGCTGCCCTGGCCTGCTCTTTAGCACATCCCACTTGAGTACTAAATCTCCTTCCTTAAATTCTCTGAACTTAGCTTTCCTATCAAAAGATATTTTAGTTTGTGCTTGCTTAAGTTCCATCGTGTCCAATGCTCTTCTCCTTTCCTCTTCAAGCTGCAACAAATCAACATACCTCAGTTTAAGAGGATCTTCTTCTCCAAATAATAACATCTGATCCGCCAACTGCAAGGTTGGAAATTTAGTGGAAACTGGCAATCTGGCCTCTTTACCATAAACTAGGACATAAGGGGAATTCCCAATTTCCTGTTTAGGTGTAATCCTATCCAAGCACAAGGCTGCCTTTAATTTAGAATGCTAGTCTCTCTTATTTTCCTGCAGATTCTTTTTGATAATTCTAATTAGATTTTCATTTGTAGATTCTGCAAGACCATTACCCTAAGGATAATAGTTAGAAGAAGTGTTTAAATAAATCCCATTCTTCACAGCCCATTTTGTAATAGCTAAACCAATGAAAGCCATAGCATTGTCAAAAATAATTGATTGAGGAACTCCAAACTTGGTTGTCATATCTTCATAGAACTTTAATACAGCAGGTCCAGTTGCCTCCTTTAATGCAATTGCTTCAGTCCATCTCATAAAATAATCAATAGCAGTCAAAATCCATTTATGACCTACACTAGAATTAGGATTGATAGGACCAATAAAGTCCATACCCAACTTAGCAAATGGCTGATCAACCACAATTGGTTTTAATGGCAGTGCTACCAGCCTTTGTTTACCTATAAATATTGCACATTTTTGATATTTTCTGGCCCAAACATGAGCATCCTTAAATAAATCAGGCCAATAATAGCCCGCCCTTAGTATTTTCTAGGCTGTAGTTTTAGGATTGAAATGTCCTCCACAAGATCCATCATGAAACTCAGATAAAATTCTGCCTTGATCTAGTGAATCAATACATTTAAGAAACATTCCAGAATAATCTTTTCCATATAGAACACCATCAATAAGAACATAGGGAATAGATTGTAACCTGTAGTACCTCCTTTTTGCCTTATCAAGATTATTTGGGCATTGCCTAGTTTGCAAGAATTTGGTCATATCTGACAGCCAAGTCATAGGATCATTAAATAATACAATATCACCTTGTAAATTTTTAGATTCTTTAGAAGCTTCAATCTATTCTACCTCTTCTTCCATTTGAGCACAAAGGCCCTTGCCTCTAATCAGCTTAGTCACATGAATTTGTACGTCATATTCCATAACCCTTGTTATCCAACCAGCCCTCTTTTCATTAACATCCTTGTTTAGCAAAAACTCTTTGATGCTAGGATGAGAAACCATTAAGTGCACTTTATTTCTAGCAATTAAATGCTTAAATTTCTTCAAAGCTTTAATAACAGCGAGTACATGCTTTTCAATAAAAGAGTACCTTTTCTCATAGTCATCCATACCTTTGCTAAAGAAAGCAACTGGCTGCTCTTATTTTTCATCATTCTTTTGAACCAGCATTGTTGAAATGGTATCAAAACCACCATAGGCATACAGAATAAAATCTTTAGTAAAATCAGGATTAACAAGAGTAGGGGCTGAAGACAAAGCTTATTTTATCAGTTCAAAATTCTTTTTTCCTTCATCAATCCAACTAAAAGGAATATCCTTTTTAAGCATTGTGGTCAATGGTTTTAGTAGGTTTGCAATATCAAGGATAAACCTCCTTATAGAATTAATTCTCCCAATAAAACTCTGCAATCCTTTCTTGTGTTTAGGCAATGAAAGCTCAAGAATTGCATGAATTCTTTCAGGATCTATTGTTTTTCCCTCCTTAGACACCTAGTATCCTAAGAGTTTTCCCTCATGAACTACAAACACAGATTTCTTAGGATTTAAAGAAATTCTAAATTCTCTACATCTTTGTAATATCTATCTCAAATTATCAGTGTGTTGATTTGCAACCTTGATGTAAATTATCACATCATCTAGGTATACTAGAACAAACTTATACATTAAATTCTTGAAAGCCATGTCCATTTCTTTCTGAAAAGTAGCTCCAACATTTGATAGCCCAAATGGCATTCTTCTATAAGCCATGGTACCCCATTTAGTTGTAAAAGCTATTTTAAACTTATTAGATTCTTTGACTAAAATTTGGTTATAACCAAAATATCCATCTAAGAGTGAGAATCTCTTAGAACTTGAAACGTATTTAAAATTTGTTCCATGGAAGGAAGAGGGTGTCTATCTTTCAAAGATGCCCTATTAAGGTCTCTAAAGTCTACACAAAGTCTTATCTCTCCATTCTTCTTCCTTACTGGAACTAAGTTAGAAACCCAAGATGTGTGCTTAATAGGAAATATGATATCACCATCTTAAAGTTTTCTCAGCTCTTTTAACATTAATGGCTCTAACTTAGGGTTTATAGGTCTTTGCTTTTATCTAATTGGCCTAGCATTAGGCTCCAATTCTATAGTATGTTGGGTTAATTGGGGATCAAAACCCTTCAGATCAGAGTAATCCCATGCAAAAAGATCATTATATTCCCTAAAAAGATCAATAAATAGTTCTTTTTCTTCAAGAGAATTTATTTTACCAACCTTCAACCGCTTATCTCTAAAAATTTCCACTTCTTCATAATGATCTTCTTTAATTAGCAAGCTGGTTTTACCCTTCCTAAACTGATCATTAGAATTAAAAGTTGATTCCAAGCTGACTAATCCCTTTGGAAAATTATTGGTTTTCAATTGAATAATCTGGTCTTCCATTTGCTAAATGTTTTTGTTATCTCTTGAAGCTGAAAAACCATCTGTTTCTATCAAAAAACTTAGGATATGTTCATCAGTATTGAAAACTTGTCAATAAGTATCATTATCCGGAATGGATGGCCTAAAAATTATCTTAATGTGTGACTGATCTAAAATCAGTTCTTTATTTTCTGTTATTGCTATATGGGCACCAATACCAGCCAGCCTATCAGCATGTATATTTTCCCTTCTAGGAATTGAAATCAGGTTGAAAGCATCAAATTCATCTAGAATATTAGAAACTCTAGATTTATACATCTTAAGCAGATCATTTTTAACAATATTGATGCCTCTCACCTGCTTAACAATAAGCTCATTGTCACCAAATTCTCTCAGACACGTGATACCTCTCAATCTTGCCCACTCTAATCCCTGGATCAAACTCTCATATTCAGCCACATTGTTAGAACAAGGAAAGGACAACTTAAAAGTAGCATAAAACTTATCACCATCTGGTGATACTAGCATAACCCCTGCACCAATTCCATCCTTATTCCTTGACCCATCAAAATACAAATCTCAAAGTTGGTTAGACACATCAAATTTAGATTTTGGATCTTTAATCAAATTAGGCACTACTGAATCAAATTCTAGAATCATGTAGTTTCCAAAACTAGTATCAAACATGTCATCATTTTGTTCATTCCTAGTAGCCCATTCATCTAGAACAATATCTGGATATGCTTCAGTTTGAGTATTATACACTGGATAATTAAGTATTTCATCTTGATCCATGATCACACAACTTGCATTAATAGGACTTGGATTATAAGGCTCTATGTGATTGTTGGCCAATGATTCTGATTTTATGGTTACCTTAGTACCATATCTAGTTTTGAAGTACAAATGTGACCAATCTGATGAAAAATAGCCATCTATTTTGGCTGTGAAATCTCTAGACAGGCCATAGCGAAATATGTTGGTAAATCAATAACATATATGTCCTGTGGAATCAAAAAATTTGGGTAGGAATGCAGGGTCAAACTTGCATTTTTAATAACTCATAAAGTTTTAATAGAAGTTCCATCAAGTTGGACCACACCCTTTTCAAGAGGCTCATATTTTAGGTTCAAAAAATCTGCCACTTTCTTAGGCATGACAGTACTGGTTGCACCACTATCAACCATACAATTATGAACTAATTTATTTCCAATTATCAAGGAGACATAAAAAGGAGGAGGCTTTTCATTTGTAGATTTCTTACCTTCCTTTTCTGATGTCTTTTGTACATTTGACAATTTCTTATCAGTAGTTACTGTTGTTTTTTCAATATTTGCAGCCTTCTTGACTTCTAGTATTACTAGCTGTTGAACTTTAGCAGGCTTCTTGTCTTCTTTTAATGGCTTTTCCTGAACCTTAGGAGGTTTAGAATTAGTCATGACCACACTTGGTGACTGTTGTACTATTTGCTGAGAATTAGTTGCCAGTTTGGATAATTCTTCTTTCAAAATGTCAATCTGTCCTGGAATAGATAAAGTTTCCCATGCAGACAAAGTAACATTTGTTTTTTTCATTGTATCAACAATAGTAAATTGTACCTTATGTGATGATCTAGGAGAACTCTAATCAGTATTCCTTACAGTTTGATCTTTATTAGTGGAAGTTGACAGATTCTTTAAAATAGAAACTGGTGGAGAAGAAACATTCCCAACAGATTGATCAGCTTCAAGGGCTCTCTTTTTTGCTCTTGTATTTTCTACAATTGATGAATCTTCATTAAGTCCACAAAATTCTTCCTCTTGCCAGTTTAAGAATCCAGTATCTGTAGCACTTTGGTCTGGTTGATTTTGGACCTCTTCAATAGACACATTCTGCTATGAATTCATTGAATTTTGTACCATGAGAGCTTGATTAAGAATTCCATTAGAACATGTAGACTGATCATGTGGCTCATTGCATGGAAAACACCAGTCAATAGCAATGTTATTCTGAGTAGGCACAATATCCCTAACAGTATTAAGAGGTGCTGGATTATACTGTCTATTTGGTCTCATATTCCAATTCTACCTGTTTGCATTAGTATTTCCTTGAAATTGCTGCCTATTAGCCTAAAAATTAGGTTGGCTAGGATATTGTGAAAAAGAACCAGCAAACTAATTTTGAATAGCAGGGTTTTCTTGAGCTTGATTCCTCTTAAGGGCCACTAAATCATTACCAAAACATTGCAACAAACTTTCAATTTTTTGCTGACTGTCCTTAATAGTCTGTAATTCATTCAGAGGAGTTGTAGGAGCTATTTCTGAAGGTTTATAAGATGGGACAACAGATAATGGTGGAACTACCAATGGCATATTAGACTGTATATTAGGAAAGAAAGGCATAGGAGGCCTAGGAGCTATTTTTCCTACCTGGATAAGACTATTCTCTTCCCTAATAGCAGTATCAAAAGCTTGAGATAGAGTATTACCTCCCATAGATTGAATCATTATAGAGATATCACTATTCAGACTCTTCAAATAATATAAAAATGTGTATTCAGCTAAAGGTCTTACCATAACAAGGATCCAATTCCAAGTCTTCTGAAAATGAAGATTAAAATCACTCATCTCCTCTTGTGGGGCTCTCTTGATTGTAGTTAATTGTTCCACAAGAGACAAGTTATCGAATTTGTCCTCAAAAAATTTAGACAACCTTTCACCTAGGGCATCCCAAGTAGCAATAGAATCTATCGAAAGGGTTCTGAACCAATCAAGGGCTTTACCCTTGAGTGATGTAGCTAACAGCTTCAAAGCTACGTCTTCTTCTATAACATGATGAACATTGCAAAGAGTTGCAACATCTCTGATGTGTTCAATGGCTGTTACTAGTCCTTCTCCGGTAAATGATGGCAAGCCTTTAAGAGAAGCTAATGGGACATTATTGTGATTTGCAATCCTTAAAGGACTACCTTGATTGAATGTAACAAATGGAAAATTCCTAGCCATTGCTTGATGTAGGGGAGCTTGCTGTTGAATAGCTGGTGTAACAAAAGTTTGAGCAGGCTGAACTACCTTCCTTTGATAAGTTTTTAGATTCTGGGGAGTTACTACAGTACCACTTACAGAAGCTCCAAGAACAAAATTATCTATAGATAAATTTTCAATACTTGGAAATTCTGATCCGGTATGATTAGGAACGTCTAGATCCTCAGGAAGATTTTTCTCCTCAATGATAACCTCAAGTTCTTCTGAATTTGCAGCTTGTTTTTCAAAAATAGGATTATCAAATGATGAGAAATCTGAATTCAAAGAAGTGCCTCTTGGATCATGCAATGTTCTTCCACCTCTAGATGATCTTCCTCCCCTTCTGCTTGGTTGTAATTCTTGATACACAAAACCCTCCTTATTTGATCTCGTTGGAGTTCTGCTCATTAAAAACCACACTTAGAGCTGTAACTAAAACTTGAAACAATCATAAATCTAACAGCTCAGAACTGAGAAGTAGTTCATGGTCCCACCGGGCGTGCCAAAAATTGTTCAAGCTTAGAATTGTTACCCTAAATCAGGCATCAAGGCAAAACAACAATTCTATCCTGACAATGGAAACCTCTCCTAGCTGTGGGTAGACTATGAATGAAGAGGAATCTTTGGATTCTAGGCCGGTTCCTATAAAATATGGAATATCACTTAACCTGATCTACAATTTTCTGGGAAAAGGGAAAAGAATACTATAACTAAAAGATTAGGGTGATACACCAATAAATATTTCAAACTTTGCAGAAATGATGAAACATCAATCCTAACTCAAAAATGAAGATCTCAATACTTTGAATCTTTGTTCAACATATAGGTTGACAAAACATGCTCTCAGGGTTTTACCACAGATAGCTTGGATAATCAATAAACATATATTCCTCATACAAGGTCTAGGAGCAATTGATTATCTTGAGAAGGAACAAAAATCTACTCACTTCCTTTAGATAATAAATGATTTAACACTTGTTAGAAAAGATGAAACACGATCCAATATCAAAATAATTTCACAAATATGAGCCAAAATCTCTGATTCATTCCCTCCAAAATCTGATAAAAATGATTACAAAATGGCCTTCCAAGCACTTAGGAACAATGTGTTCACTATATTCCCTCTTTCCAAAATATGCAACCCCTAATTGATCATCCAAAATCAATTTTATATCCTGCCTATGCCTCAAATCTGAAAACCTAAGTCCTTCCAAAATGCCCAATTTTAGCTAAAAAATGTGCCCAAAAAACATGCCAATAAATAAGCCTTTAAAAACTTCCTCCTAATGCCCCCCCCTAAATTTTTGGCTTATAACAAGGAATTAAATCCTTTTACAAAGAATAATTTCCAAAATTATGGAAAATTAAATAACATTAGATAAAAATCTAATATTAAACAACCTAACTACATCTCCTAACTTAGATAAAAGACTCTAAGTGTAAACTATATGCAATGTGGGAAAGTCGACATGACTTTTCATCCACTTGCACTGCAATGCAAAAATCAAGGAGATAAGTATGCAAGGTGGCACTATGAGTAGTTTTTGAGGCTTTACAGGAATCAGACATGCATTGAAGGCATTGAATTGCTTGGTGGAGTCCAAACAATTATACTCATTTTGATCTCAACACTTGTGTTTACTTCATTCTTCACAAAAAAGTTTTAGGGAAATGAAACCCTAACTTGCAAAAAAGACTACTATTTTCATTGATGTGCATCTCAAATAGGGAACTCGACATTGAATATAAACTCAAGCTCAACGAATTGTAAGTTTACTTTAGAACTCTCTATTTATTTTATGAAGCTCATTTTTTGGCATGAATAACATGAAATTGTAACTTTAACATAGCATAAGTTACGGCCTCTTTTCCTATTATATATATATATATATATATCTCTGTTGTTGCTTTCAATAGATGACTGTTGTTTAATACTATGAAGCCACAAATAAGTCACAGTTGTGACTGATATGTATCTTGCTTTATCTTGTAAAACTCAAACATGCCTTCCAAAGAGCTTTTATTTATTTGCACTTCTATTTTTTGAACTATGACTTATCTATGGCTTCATGGCTTTGATTCATTGTTTATACTATTGATCTATATTTTGTTTCCATGAGCTCCACACATTTCACACTTGGGCTCGACTGTTAGTTCATTCCTTTGCAAACCATATATGGGTTCGAACCTTATGAACCTAAAACTATTCAAAACATTTTCATTTGCAACTGTGAATACATCTTTATGATGTACGACCACTTGCGACTGTTGTAAAACCATGAGCTTCATATTTGTAAACTAGTAACAGTCACAGGTTTCAACTGTAGATTCTCTTCTTTTCATGAGTTCAAACTGTGAGCTCCATATTATGATTATATAAACAGTCAGGGCTTGACTATAATAAAAATCATGAGCTCCATATTCATCTTGTGCTACTGTCATAGCTTCTATACTTTGATTCACGGTACCCATTGTTCTATTATGCTTCTTCTAATGAGTTCAAATTGTGAGCTCCATATTATGATTGACTACAGTCACAACTTGACTGGTGAAAACTTTTATACTTGAAAATAAAGCCGCTACTGCAGTTAATCATAGTTCCATTCCAAAGCTTAGATTTGACTGAGATTTTTCTTACATATATGATTGAGCTCGTAATAGTGTTTATTTTGTAAGAACTCAAGCTTCCTAATCTGGGACTCACGGGTTGAATAACTTGTTCTCATTTTTAACTCACAGTTGTGAGTATATGCTTAACATTTGATTTGGAACTTGTAAAAACTTGTCAAGTAACTGAGAATGACTCGGCTTTGACTGAGAGCTCACTGATATTGTATATAATGAAAACTAGCAGCTTTGACTACTTGTACTTGAAAGTTGACAAACATTGCTTGAGCCTTTTAACTGATGAACATTTCATACCTTTCATTGCTGTAACATGAAGCTTATTTGATCTTCCTGAAGCCATGATCTTGCAATATTTTCTTGACTCTATAGATGTGTTTGACTTGTAGACATATAACATTCTCTGCTATAACATGAAGCTCTTTTCATATTAAGTTCACACACTCTGCACTTGTGTGGACATTTGAATTCACTGTGCACAGTAGTGTTAAATTTGGTCTCTTTTCAACACATGACTGTGACAACATAAAAATGAAACCTGAATTTTGATTGGGAATTTGGAAATATCAAATAACTGCTCTTTTCTGATTAGCTTTTAAAAATCACTCTTCATAAAATAGATAGCTTCTAGAACTTGATTTAACAAAGTTTCCACAGCTTGTACATAACTGTGATTATAGCATATTCAAACTATTTCATTTTGCTCATCTAAAATGAACCTGTGTAATCAACAGCAGTAAATTTGATGAACTGGTGGACTCGTTCCTTTGTAAACCATATATTATGAGCTCAGAAATGATGGACAGTTGCTCCAGGAAACCATGAAAACACCTCTAATGACTTACTAAAGTTGCAAGGTTATGAATGAAAAATGTTAAAGATATAATCAGTTATAAATAAAACTATCACATCTTTCACTCATAACCTTTGCAAACCTTAGAAGGTGATTATGACTGAGAGATGCTCAACATATAGCTATTATTATTTCCATAGCAGATGAGTAACTTTCTCCTTTATGATATTCCATTGTTAGCTGTACATACTCTGTTCCAGTTTATACATATTTTCTACTTTTTGTTCAGCTTGCATCCTGTAGCTTTGTCCACTGTATACAATTCTCATTGATGCTAAATATACACTTAATATGATAAGTACAACAAGATGAAAATGTTTGTTCACTGTTAATAAAGTTCAAGCATGGGCTCATGACATTCAAAAACACCAAAATTTTAACTAATGAAGTTCGAACACGGGTTCATGACACTCAATAAAAACAAACTGTAAACATTTTATCATTTTATGGCTCAATCTTGAAGCACTCTTTTGTATTCAACAACAAATATGTTTATGGCTTAAAAAATGTACTTTTGAAATAGTAAGGACATATTTGTACCAGTATTTATGCAGCATCATTTGTATCTTGAACTGGAAAGTTGGCAATCATTGGCACTTCTTGTAGCACTCTTATCATGGAAACCAGGTTGATCTGCATCTTTGACAATGACTGAATATGAAAACCAATCAGTTGTTATCTACAAGATAATCTGTTAAGCTCTCAAATAACATCATTATGAAATACATTATCAGAAAAAGGTTTCTCAGTTTGAAACATACTAAGTCCCTTTAATTCAGACACCTGATTAATAAAAAGGACAACATACACCACAATGATCATTAGTAGTAAAAGGTTTCATGTCAGAAACAAGTCCCTTTAACACTACCTTGCAGTGTGTGTCAGTGTACATTTCCTTATTTCATTTCATTTTTCAGATTGATGCAGTATTGAAAACTTGATTGCTACAGTATGTTATTTGTTTCTCATGTATTGCTTAGATCCAATAGGATCTAACCATATTTTCCTTTCTTATGTAGATATGAAACCCTAAAGACCTAGATGCAGATGGAGACTCAGAGTTTGAAGACCTAAATGCAGAAACCTAGCAGACAACCAGCTGACACAAACCAATACAAAAAGCAATGCATGGGACCCCTATTCCATACTTCAATCTTTCTTTCAATTCTGCAATGTACTCTTCTTATTGATGAAACATGAAACAAGAAAGGACATTTGTATATCACATTCAGTTTGAAAGCACAATGTAATGATTACTTATGAATTTTGAAATTTTTTGGAATGATAATCAATACTTAAGAGTGCAATAATGACATCTAGAATGAATGAAATAAGGACATGTAAACTAACAAAACCTACAAGGTAGTGTTAATTAGACAAAAAAATGCAACCTTTTCCTACTTATGCTTATTGTATTGTATGCTGTATTTTTTAAGTAACAGGTGCCATAGATGATTTCCAAAGAAAGAGTTGGATCTCAATCCCACTTGTGGAATAGGCCATTTTCCCAATATTGGAGTTGAAACAACTAATGAAATGAAAGAAGCTAAGGACTAGGGAGGAGAACAGGAGATACCTAAGGAAAAATATGATAATAAAGGGAAGAAGGTGGCTCAAGATCCTCAACATTCAGATTTAAATGCTAGTAAGACAAATCTCCTATTTCCTTTTTCTATACAAAATATAAATAAGACACTTCTTATCAAGAGATCATTTTTCCTCTCCCTTCATGAAATGCAATCTACATCTCAAGTGTTACCATCCCCTTCATGGCTTAAAACTACCTTGTCTAATAAGAAACAAATGGAAACCTACAAGTGTCCATCCAAAGATATTGTTCAAATTCTACATTCCTACCCCACTCCTAAGAACAAAAGGCTAGAAACTACCTCTCATCTTCTAGAAGAGGATAATTTATATCGCCTTTTCCTTGAGATCACCCATGCACACACCCAAAAATATCCCAAACAAGCTACCCATGCAGATCTCATTGTTACTCGCATTGGCATGGGACCCTCAAGCCTAGATGCAGATTTACACAACTAATAGGTTTCTTCCAATAGAGATAGAGAAAGGATTCAGAGAAACAAGATCGATAAATACAATCTAAAAACTATGGTAGAGTTACTCTTAGAAAGCTTGAGATCATTTCTTGGGCATTTGTTAGCTCAAATCCTAGATTCCTCTAATAATATTATTGTTCCTAATTCTGACCATAACATGTTATCTCTATTGAGCATTAAAGGTTGTCATTAGTATCAAAGGTTATCAAAGACATCATTCGGTTACTTATATGAACCCAATAGGTAATTGTAAGCAATACAAGCCAGTCGGTTAAGTCTTCATACCGAGCACCAGACAATTTTACTAAGCATCAGACATCGACATCGAGAGATAGTAAACACCGAGCATCAGTATAATCACTGAGTAGTTTATGCAGTCTTTACTAAGGATCACATAAAATGGCATAGTATTTAGGAATGGCACATTCTTCTATGCAAATAGTTACAACAGAATCAGAAAACATTTTACCAAGATTGAGGATCATTTGTAAATGTTAGATCTAGGTTATTTTTGTACACCGTAGATCTTTGGGTTTTTCTCTAAGTTGTTGAAACCTAATTTTATATAAGCGGCATAAAGTAGTATGCTATATATTTGTATGTTACATCATTTTTGATGTGAACTGATGTATGAGCGAAGAAGCACTTGAAGCACTAGCCAACCTTCAAGATTATCAATTGACAGAGTAGAATAGTATTCAGAGGAAATCAGATTAAGCAGAATTAGAGCAGGCTAACCAAGCAGTTCAGAGCAGAGATTCATCACAGTAAAGGTGATATATATTTAGTACTTTATTGATCTATATTATAAAATTTGAGTTGTCATTAGCAGATAGTTACCTATTTCTTTCTAATAATTGTAATGGAGTTTTGGTAAAATCTCCTAACAAAGTAGACTTGACAGTCTTTTTTGTAAATCTCTTAACCAAGTGCACACTCAAGTAGTGTTGTTAAAATCCTATAACTAGGTAGATCTATCTGATCTAATATGTTACTCCTAACAGGGTAAGATCACTAGAAGTGACCAAAATTTGTATCCCTAATAGGTAAACCTTTTCTATCTGCAGTAGTGAAGAATTTGTGGGTGTCATCCCCACCACAATTTTTACCTTCTAACAAGGGTTTCTGCGTTACCAAAATACTTGTGTTATGGGATGGTTATATTGTTGATTTCATGTTATTTACTTTTACAAGTTGAATAGATGAATGATGCAATCATTAGATACAAGTTATTTTGCAAGGTTACTACTATTGGTGTTTTAGATCTGAAAGGTTTATGTGTTAAAGTTTTTGTGGGCATTGATTCACCCCTCCCCTCTTAGTACCATATCTCTCCTAATTCCAACAATTGGTATCAAAGCTCAGTTCTCTTATTGGATAGTTTAACCACTGAAGGGTAAAGATCTAAGTCATGGAGAGGTATAAGTTAGATAATTCTATTAAGAATTAGAAGATTCAGATGTAGATGTTTGTTGAACAATATAAGCAAGCCAAGGAAGGACTGAAGAAATTACTGGTTGAAAGGAAGAACCTAGCTATTCTGTAAAATGAGATTGGCTACCATAAAGAAGTAATTGATAATATATTTGACCACATTGGATCTAGTTTAGGGAGTATTTCTAATAGATCTGAAAGTATAATCTTTGACTTGTTTGAGAAGAATCAACATTTAACCGAACAAGTGAAAGCACTACAAATCAGTCAAGAATCTCAGATGGTGAGAATGGTAGAAATAATGAACAATGCTAGACAGGCTGAGCAAGAAAGGAATCTGGCTATTGAAGACTGAAGATAGACAATTGAACAACTACAAGCTAAAGAAAGTGAGATACAAAGACTCACCGATCGTCACTTTCAAGTATCTAATCAAATGATGAATATAAATCAAGAAGTCAATCGAGTGAATGGAGAATTGTCTAGAAGACTTGACGATGTTGCAATATTCAGAGAAGAGAATGAAAAATTGATAAATGAAATAAAGACACAAAAACAACATAATGAGATGATAAGGCTAGCTGAGAACAATTCCAAGAAGATTGATGGTTTTCTAATTAATCAAAGAAGATTTGGAAGCAAAGCTGGACTAGGATATACTGGTGAAGGAGAATCATCACAACAAGCTGAATAGGTCAACAACAATCAAAATCAAAGACCTAAAGTGTTGACATGTTATCACTGTGGCAAACCAGTGCATACATCTAATGTGTGTAGAAGCAAAGCACAATGTAAACCTCTTGTCACTCCTAAGTTCAATGGATATTGCTACTATTGTGGAAAGTATGGTCATCAAGCTTATGAATGTAGAGCTAAATAGAATGCTAACAATACTACTATGGAGAAGTTATGTTATACTTGTAATAACCATGGACACACTGCATGCGAGTGTAAGGCAAAAATGGAGCAAGTATGGACTCCTAAGCAGAAGACACAATGCAA
The DNA here is from genome assembly GCA_027943335.1 of Chamaecyparis obtusa. Taxonomy (NCBI): domain Eukaryota; kingdom Viridiplantae; phylum Streptophyta; class Pinopsida; order Cupressales; family Cupressaceae; genus Chamaecyparis; species Chamaecyparis obtusa. The sequence goes on along the minus strand of BSBK01003688.1, from coordinate 1,873,453 downwards.
GCCTTACCAACTGAAGAGACAAGGTAATTCTTATGTTTGGGATTATAACACATGGGCTAACTATGTTGCATGTGGTAGATATGGGCACATTGCAGCGAATTGTAAGAGGAAAAGATGGGCTGGACAATCAAGAAGTTGGACAAGCACTAGAATGGCATGTTTGCATTGTCATAAGGTCAGTCATTTAAGCAAAGACTACAAAGACTGAGCACCAGAAGAAGGTCATGTATTTGAGAGTGGAAACACTATTGCAAATATCATGAGAATAAGGAACAACATGTGGAAGAAGGCATCTAATAAGAATGCAGAGTCAAGTAATGTTGTCAGTGAAACCTCATCCACTAGATTGGGTGACATTGGTACCTCCACCTAAGGAGATATAGGTATGTATGGGACTGACATTTCAAAATGATCACATTTTACATACAGTTACTTATATATGTTGTGCACATACCAAATCTGCATGAATAAAGATCTATTGTGGTTTATATGTTTTGAGCTAACAAAGTTACACAGTCGGTAAAAGTTAGACCGAGCATTGGTTACTCATTGGTAATCACTATTCAAGGTTAACCGAATAATAGTATCAACCGAGAAAATAATTCTTGTGTTAACTGAGTTGATGAAAGATTGTAGTTGTCATAGAGCTGATAGTTGTCATGATCCAGAAAGTAGGTCAAGCATTTATTGCATAAATTTTTGAGTGGGAATATCAAAAATTCTATAAATAAGGTCACAAAAGAAAAACATGTGTAAGTTTGGTTCACTCATTTATTTTTTTCTATCTACAAAATTATTTACCAAGAGTTGGTAAAATGAACTGGACAACAGATAAACCAATCACTGTACAGATTTTTGAGATGTTGAATAGTTTGGGAGATGATATGAAAAAAGTTTTTGATGAATATTTTAAAGAGTTTAAAGCTAAGATGAATTTGAGAAGTAGGATTCCTAATGAATTGGTTGAGAAATTTCAAATGGATATCTTTTTCCTAGTGAACACTGACCATACAATGATTAAAGTCGTAGAACCTAGAATTAAATGGCTAGCACCAATGGGCTATGAAATGAATTATGATTTTGGCCTGAAATCAATCATGGCACTACTAGCATTATCGAAGGACACAAAGGCCGAAAGGTTTGGAACCTTTGAAGAAGCTAATTCAAGAATTAAAACTAGTCATGTCATCGGTAAAATGACAAGGAAAGTAAAGAAAATGAAGAAGTTTTTATCTGAGAAGTTTGGGAATGAATCAGACTCATCTGAGGAGTCATCAATTGAAGTAGCAACCGAAGGTCAGTTAATGTTGGCTGACAAACCATATGACAGTGAAGAAACTAAGTCTGAAGAAGAACAAGAACCAATACCAGTTTCTCCCACTCAAGCTCCAAAGAAGAGGCAGTTGCCAATGCAAATAGGTACACGCAAAAGGTCATCAACTGTAGCTTCACCACCACAGAAGAAGGTAGCTGTAAAGGTAGAAAAATGAAAGGTTGCTACACCGACAAAGACTTATGTAAAGAAAGGACCCAAGGCTGTAGTAGAGGCACCGAAGAAAAGGAGAAAATTGATAAGAAATAGAGAAGACCTTGAGGATGAAGAAAATGAAGATGACCAAAATCAATTCAAGGTGGTCAGCAATAAGGTAAGATCAATTGATGAGCTTATTGAAGATATAATCGAGAATGGAAATCTTTCAGATCTGGAGCTTAGTAAGTTTGACAGCATGTCAAATGAAGACCAAAACAAAATTGAGGAAGTAGTCATCTAGATGATGATACACTTCAAATGAGTTCCATTAGAGTTTTCATTATCACTCCCCAAGACATTAGAGGATGGAATAAATCAAAAGTGGTCATATGCCTTGGACACCGAGAAGAGGATGAGAGAACAATCCCTTGTATCGATTGCACTAGACTTATCTCTTGATGAGATTAAAGAGCTAATGGATACTTTTGTGTAGAGATTCAAAGTCAAGCACCAAGCTATGCAAATAATAGATGATAATCTGGCAGATCTTTATGAGTCTAGTCAACTTATCTGGAGTTCGCTTTTAGCTGTCAAAGAGCATAATGAGAAAGTTGCAATTCAAAATTTGCCTAAAAAGAGATAGAATTCAAAAGGTAAAGGAATATTCATTGAGGATAATGTAGCAAAGAAGATTAAAGAGTCGAAGGTATCACTTACTGAGGTAATTGATACAATTGGTCAATAAATTAAGAACAATTCATAGGATGCACCGAATCCTGAAGTGATTTAGATTGAAGATACAAATGACAAGGATGTACTCATTGAGGACATCACAAATGGTGATCCTGATGACAGGGATGATGATGATGATGTAACCATTGCACCTGATCCTACACAAGATGAAACACAAGCTACTGAATGTGAAGTTACATCATTACTAGGTGAGCTTCATATACTTGTTGAAGCCGTAGAGATTCTTTCACAAGAACAACCCAATGGCTCAGACCCCGAGCAACCTAAAGATACAACAAGGGAACAAAGCATTGAGATACCTATAGAGACAAATGAGCCTGAAGGAAAAGAGGCCACTGAAATAGAAATGAAGGCACAAGAAGAGCCTAAGGCAACTAAGGATACCACACCTGACACCACATCTGAGGCTCCACCTTATTCAACTGACACACAGGTTACTAAGGAGCAGAAGAAGGAAGATAGTGTGTTAACCAGGTAGAACACTCTGAGGGCAAAAGACAAAGCTATTGTCACCATTGCCAAGAAGTCACCACTTTCACTAGAGAAGAAGAAGAAGAAGAATGGAAAAGGGCCGGTCACTCTAGATGAAGTCATTGTGATACTTGACTATGACCCAAGGACCCTTAGCCCTAAGGAATTGAGAAAATATGGGGAATTATCTACAAGAAAATTAGCACAAGAGAAGTTGAATCAAGAGAATAAGAACAAGGAAGTATTAGAGAATGTTCAGGATATCTTACAACAAGTAGTACCTGAGTTGAACATAGATGAAGATACTCTGATCATGGATCAACTTGAAACACTTACCGAGAAGATAAATGAACCAAATATTGAAGTTGATAAAAGAATGGAGGAAAGGGCAGAGTCCAAGATTCAAGATAAACTTGCCAAGAGAATCAACCAAGAAGTGGCTATTAACAAGGTTAAACTTTCAGAGGTAACAACTGAGATTCAGGTTATTACTAATTCTATTTGCCAAAACTTGTTTAAGCTATGCATTGTTGGCACATTCACTGTAGAGATCAGTGAAAAGATTAAACACTTTGAGAATGAAATCTCAGTCAGTGCAAATGCAGCTACAACTGAGCCACACACTTTTTCAAAGCATATACTTAGAGTTCAAGAACTTAGGTGGTTGATAGAAGATCTCAAGAAGCAAGAAGAGAAGATAACTAATCAGGTTACTGAGTTGCAGAAGAAACTCCTTCCATACCTAAATTTTTTTGAGAAACATATTGTCAGGGCACAAACACTTGTTGCAACACCAGAGATTTATGTGTTGGACAACATATTTGACATGCATGCACAAGTCGGTCTTGAGCACATTTCTCTCACCAACTTGAAAGAGGAATGAGAAAACCTCTTGGAGTCATTGAATAAAACCCATTAGTGCATTTTTGACAAGTTGTAAGTATACACTTTTTCTATTTGGCATTAATATCAAAAAGGAGGAAAACATGTATATAGAAGATGAAGTTAATGGAGGATAACATGTTTATGCCAAATATGTAAATTTTTGCTAAGTATACTACACATTACCGGAGCATGCACCAAAGAGGAGTATTTAGATATATTTTTTTTATATGTATATGTATATGGAGGAGATATAAGTTTTGAGACATAAGGTCTATATACACTCAAGTTTTGATACTAATGCCAAAGGGGGAGATTGTTATCTCTATTGAGCATTAAAGGTTGTCATTAGTATCAAAGGTTATCAAAGACATTGGCTGGTTACTTATATGAACCCAGTCAGTAACCATAAGAAATACAAGCCAATCGGTTAAGTCTTCATACCAAGCACCAGATAGTTTTACCGAGCATCGGTATAATCACTAAGTAGTTTATACAGTGTTTACCGAGGATCATAGAAAATTGCATAGTATTTAGGAATGGCACATTCTTCTATGCAAATGGTTACAATAGAATAAGAAAATGTTTTACCAAGATCGAGGATCATTTTTAAATGTTAGATCTAGGTTATTTTTGTACACCATAGATCTTAGGTTTTTCTCTAAGTTGTTGAAACCTAATTTTGTATAAGCGGCATAAAGTAATATGCTATATATATTTGTATGTTACATCTTTTTTTATGTGAACTGATGTATGATAGAAGAAGCACTTGAAGCACTAGCCAACCTTCAATATTTTCAATTAACAGAGCATAATAGTATTCAGAGGAAATCAAATTAAGCAGAATCAGAGCAGGGTAACCAAGTAGTTTAGAGCAGAGATTCATGATAGTAAAGGTGATATATATTCAGTACTTTATTGATCTATATCAGATAATTTGAGTTGTCATTAGTAAATAGTTACCTATTTCTTTCTAATCATTGTAATGGAGTTTTGGTAAAATCTCCTAACAGAGTAGACTTGACAGTCTTTTTTGTAAATCTCTTAACCGAGTGCACACTCAAGTAGTGTTGTTAAAATCCTATAACTAGGTAGATCTAGCTAATCTAATATGTTACTCCTAATAGGGTAAGATCACCAGAAGTGATCAAAACTTGTATCCCTAACAGGAAAACCTTTTTCTATCTGTAGTAGTGAAGAATTTGTGGGTGTCATCTCCACCATAGTTTTTACCTTCTAACAAGGGTTTCTGCGTTACCAAAATACTTGTGTTATGGGACTTTTATATTGTTGATTTCATGTTATTTACTTTTACAAGTTGAATGGATGGATGATACATGCATTAGATACAAGTTATTTTGCAAGGTTACTATTGTTGGTGTTTTAGATCTGAAAGGTTTATGTGTTAAATTTTTTGTGGGCACTGATTCACCCCTCCCCTCTCAGTACCATATCTCTGCTAATTCCAACATAACAAAGAATTAACCACTCAACTAAAAATAGATAGCCAGTCTATCAAGATTACTAGAGAATGGATTGAAGATATAAGAGTCAAAGGACTACCTTTCATTGATAATCAAAGTAAATCATATGATGATTTGGTAGTGGCAAGAAATGTAATGTCATCCAAAGTCAGAGTAGCTAGGCTGGAAAGTATTACTCATAAAGCTACTATGAATAAAATACAAGAGGTGACTTATATGACAATGGACACATATGTATCTAGTGATATATTGTCATCAAATACTGAACCTTGTTATAAATGGATGTACAACCTAGGTTACAATTATGAATGTATACAAAAATTCATGGTTAATTTGAACAAATTATTGGGTGAGGCTAAAGAAATGATCAAGAAAATAATACAATACTTTAGAGATATTGGTTGTGAACTTAGTAAGATGGACAACTCTAGTATCATTTCTATGAATGACTTAAAAATATAGTATCAAAAAAATTTCAGCACAATAGCTCATCCTTTAATCTTTTGTAAATAAAAGTATAAGGAATGAGCTATAATTGATGCTATTTTGATGTGGTATTTTAATCACCAAAAAATTTACATGGCCAAGGTTAAGGAAATCAGAAAGAAAATTGTATTATGGTCAATTCAAAATACCGAAGTGACTATTCCAAATCATGATATAATAGTGGTTATTACTAATGTTATGCATGTATACAAAGGACAAGTTTCCATGCAACAACCTTCAAAAAAAGAATCTAAAAAATTCTCATAATTTCTCTTCTGAATGTTATCCTTCAGATCTTGTTCAAGAGTCATGTTCTGGGAACTTTTAATGTATTGGTATTATTAAGTTCTTTAAAAGGATTAGTTACTTTTAACTAAATGAAATGGTTGGTTTTGAAAATACCTTAAATGGATAATTGAAAGACAATACAAGGGATCAACAATTTTTCCAAAAAAAAAACCCTTTTTCTTTGATAATCGAGTGTGACTTAGTTTGGAGAAGAATTGTTGTTCATATTATTTTGAATGAAAAGTTCATATTACTAGGTTTTATGAAGGAAATATTTGCAAATTTAGTTGATTTTTTATTGTTATGAGACTTTTATTTCAAGAAATAGATAGATCTTGTTCTCTTTGTGTCACCATTTTTGTTTGGATTTATGTTATTCATGGTAGTAGGAACAATTCTATGTTGTTGTGAAAGACATCTGAAATTAGCTCTTTTCTTTTGAGTGAATGTTCTTCTTTCATAAAAAGTTATGGTTTTATAGAGATTTATTTCCTTAGCATATATTTTTATAATTTATTTCCCATGATTATTTTATAGTGATGAGTAATCATTAGTTACCTTTCCTTATTTTTGGTTAAAATATTACACTCATATTAAGGAGGTCTTTATTTTTCAAAAAACCAAAATTATATCTAAAGAAGGGAGTTGTAGCTTCAAAATAAAATTTAGAGAGGAACTAGCATTAGTTCACTCAATTGTTGGTGGGAAATTTAGCTTTATGGGGCAATAGAGTCTAAAATAGATAAAAATAAAGGAATCCCAATCTATAAACCAACACATAGCTTACATAGGGCGTTGTTATATATCCTTGTATTTGATGTTTTCTCTATAGTATCTATTTAACCTTCACTTCTTCTTATGAAGATAGGAATTCATTGCAATGCCTTAATTTTCTTGACGCATATTATGCCTTTTTGAAATGCAAAAAGGTTATTTTATCGAATCCACAAGTAGTTCACTCCTCTTATACAATTTGCTATCTCACACAAGCAATCTTTTGAGATATGTCAAAAAACTTCCTTGTCACCCAAGAATAACCAAAGTCTTAAAATGTTTACTCTCCGATAAACCTTTTCCATTTTGTGTACATCTTTCTAAATCATTACACCCATATCTAATTGACTCTATTTTCAAAAGACTTTATCATTGTTCGACTAGATTCTGGCTTCAATTGCTTATCCTAAGTAGCCTTAATAGGTTTTCTAAATTCAAGACATAAATATTTGCAAGTCTCCACAGAGACCTAAAATACTTTAAAAAATCCTTCATATTATCTACCATTCTAAAACCCATCCAATGTTTAAACCAATAGGGGGTACTTAAGATCTATAATCAAATAGCCCCCTTAGACCATTCTTTCTATTTAGTTTTTGGAGAAAATATCTACACCACAAAGGGGTACAATTACATCTTGAGATTTGTCTACTACATTTTCTTTACACTCATTTACCCATTTCTTTTGCATCTTTTGTCTTTCCTCATTTACGTCAATTTCCTTATTCTCTAGAATAGAGGCCTTAGCACTATTTCCTCTATAACATCTAGTAATGTGCGCTGATATATTGTAATTCAAACATGTAAGACATTATTGCAAGCCACTCTCATTCCTTCTTTCATTATATTTTCACTCAATAGCCCAAATTTGTTGCAAACATAAAAAAATAACCACTAAAAAATTGTTCATTTCTACCATTTTTCATGCTCACAAATCTATTTCTCATAGTTCTACTTTTGTATTAATTTTCTTTTGTCCAAACTTATTTCAAGAATAATATTGACCATTAAATGGTTGTGATATAATATAACTTCTATACTTAGTAGCCCTATGTCCATATTTATTGCATGAAAAAATATTTTCCATTAAAGGATACATAGTACCTAGTTTGAGTAGAGGAAAACCTTCTTAACAACTTCTTTCTCTAAATGAGAGTGAAACCTCTTTGATATTTATTATCCTTGACCTTTTCCTTTCCCTTGTCATCTTTTTTCGAAGTAATAGAGATTTATCTTTAGTCAAATCCAAGTCTACCTTTATCCCTTGAGGATTTCTGAAAACCAAGTATCTCATCAAGAAGATCACTTTTGCCTCTTAGTTTTAGGTTCTTTTCAATTTGTTCCTTTGTAGTTTCCATCTCTTTTCTCAATATCACAAGTTATCCTATGATCTTAGTGCAATCAACATCCTTTCTTTTATCTTTGTCTTTTTTCTAAATTCCTTCCTTAAAATGGAAATTTTTCAAATTTATTACATTCATTACATTTGATTTTCAGCTTTATCTCTAGATTTTTAGCAATCTTCTTTCTTTCTACAATCTACTTCATCAAAAAAAAAAAAAAATCTTTATCTTCTTTTATTTTCCTTAAAACTCATCCATTCAAGCAAGTGCACATCTTAATTCTCCTTCATGATCAACTACTACATCAATATCCCATTCGTATCCCTTCCTAGCATCCAAATCCCTCTGAGATTCAAACACGATGTCCAAATCCTAGATCCATCTCAATTGATAGATTATTTCTTTAGGAACCTTTCTTTGATATGCATTTTTTACCACCTTCAGATGCTAGGGGGAGGGGGTGAATCAACATGCACTATAACTAAAACATTTTCTTTCACAAATGCTTATCAATTATATTTATCCAAATAGAATTCAATGAAAGATATTACAATGAAAACAAAAACACATGAACATTACATTTTTATGTGGAAAACCAAACATGGAAAAAACCATAGTGATAATGACACTTACTATATGAAAAACATATTACAATTTTTTAGGCCAAAGGCCAAGGAGCTCACTACTCTAGATATGTACTTGTAGATGAAGGTAAACCACCTCAGGGAAAGATACAAAGACTTACAACTCACTGAAGATCACTTCTTCAACGAAAGATACATTATCATTAATTACAACGAATTATACTAAATGAACTAAGTACAAATGCATTCTCTGCAATGCTAATTACAATTCTCTATTTATACATATTTGTTTGATTTTATTTGTACTTATCTTTCACCTTGGCACTGTTAGAGCATGCATAATAGTTTCATTAGGCATATTTTCATATGTTGGATTACTTAATTGTGCACATGCTCAAGAATATGCCCATGTATATTATTATTCACAATTTATCACATGCCTTCACATTCACGCTTTAACTTAAGTTCACTTAGTTGAGCATAATTTAGGATAGTTCAGTCTAGTTGGGCTCCAATTTGCACATTGTATATATTATGCACTTCTAGTTTGCATATCTAGCTCTAGTTTTCTATTTTTAGTCTAAGTTATCTTTTGCAAGGTTTTAGAAATATTATTTTCTATAAAATCAATTGATCTCTTCATTGTAATTCATCTTACAATATTATATTCTTTTTGTAGTTAATGAATATAGAAATTCTTTCTTGATACCCTTTCTTTTGAAAGGTGTTTTCATTTTTTATTTGATCTTTTGGTGCTTGTGTTGCAAACTTCAACATAGTATTAGACCATGGATTCAACAAACCCCTTCTCAAGATTTGAGGGTTTCTTTTCTCTAGAGCATTGTAGGGGGTCTCCAAATTTTTATTTTTGTGTAAATTTGAATTTGGATATTTTTGCCTATTTTTTGGAGCTTACATACCTCATGATTGTGTTCACAATATCCCAAAATCCTAATATCAACTAACATTTCATCAAAATTTGAGTAGCTGAGGGTTTAGGTGGTTTTTTTATGGACACGCTTTTTAAGGAAAGCACATATTTATGGGCACTTTGGTCTAAAATAGACATCAACATCACATTTTCAACATGAAAAACCCCTAATATTGATTATCATTTCATCTAAATTTGAACAATTGAAACATTAGGTCTTTTTTGCTAAAGGCATGCAAAATGAGGTAAATTTTGGGGGTAAAAAATTGTATTGTGGAGTCAAATGGAGGTCACCATCACACTCAAAAGGGACAAAAACCTATAAATCGATAATCCATTTGTCAAAATATAAGACACTAAAATTTTTGGGTGATATTTTTGGAAGGGGCAACATGCTTTTCAAGGCATCCATATGATGCTAGCATCAACACTTGTGTCACCCAAAAAGACATGTTGTAGGTCCCTTTAAATTTTTTTGCATGTTTATTTTGATTTTTTTATAAAAGTCAGAGCATAATTTTAGTTTGCAAAAAAAGACCATGCAACAATGTTGATGTCATCAACACACCACCACTATTTTTAGCAACCCCACCAAATTTGGTGTCTTACAAAATTTAGTAGAGTTGTCACTATTTTTAGTGTGAAACTCCTAAAAAATTTCCTTCAATGTTTTGGTTATAACTTGAGCATATGATGTTACTAATATAATTTTAGGAAAGATTGTGTGCAAATTTTAGCATCACCATTTCGGATCACACTCCATGATCCATCATCAAGATGAGAGAGTTTAAGAATGCGAAGAGATCAAAATTGTCCAAGAAAAATATTGTTGGAAAGATAATTTTGACACCAATCTATTTTTGGTGGTAGTTTTATTAGATTTGGCACCATTTTTTCATACTAAGCCTCCAAAGTCAACCTTATTTTTTGTGCTTCCCAGTCCATAACTTGCATCAATGGACTTTTCTTTTCAACTCATCATTGTAAATTTGATAGCTATATTTTTGGGTTTTATTGTGTTAGAATTGTTTACCATAAATGTTTTAGATCACGATTCATCCTATTGTTAGATCATGAAGTTTGATCCAAAGCATTGATGGTAAAAAATAATAACACAATCAAACCCAAAAATATAGCTATCATTCATACGAGTTTTGGAAATATAATATCATTCATTAGAAATATCTCAACATCCTCTCTATGTATCTCAGGTCCTTCTCTACATATTTTTTTATCAATAACACATTTCTCTCATAATTTGTTCATTTTGAGATTTCTTGACTATCCAATTGTAGGAGGGTTTTTGATTTCTTGTTGTGGGGGGGTTCTCTTGTATTTATTCATTATGGGGGATTCCACTTCATCTCCTTCAACTTGTTCTCAGTCTAGTGAGTCTTCCTCCAGGATAAAGAATAATCAAGTGAGTCTTGAAGTTTTTGTGGCAAGGTAGTACATGAAGTCAACATGTGTTGTATGAGAATAGAAGCTTTAGAGGAATCCATGAAGTAGCACTGCATTTTAACCCCTAATTATTCTTTATCATAGACAAGAAAAGGTCATGCTCTTTCTGTGTGGCCCTTTCCTTCATCTTCTATTTAAGGAAACACAATTTTATTGGACCTTTCATGCCCCTCCTTTCTCAATATTATGGGGGAGGGGGGAGGGGGTGGTTCTACTATTTATTCTAATGCTTCCTTGGTTCCACAATTGATCAATTCTTTAGACTATTGGCATCTATATTTTTTAACTAGCAATTTTTTTTTGTGCATGGTTTAGTATTGTCATTGAGATCACTCGTATAGATTCATGTGTCCTCTACCTCTTTAAATGACAATTTTTTTTCCTTTTTTTTTACATCTATTTAATATTTGAGTAGTGTAATTGGGGCACTAATGTAGATTATTTTGTTTTGTATCTTTGACTGAAAGTTGTTTTGCCTTTATTTTTTGTCTTCTTATTTTTCAAGTAGTGTCATTTAGGGAACTCATACAATTTGATCTTGATCACCATATTGGTTTCAAAGGATGTTCTTCATTCAACACTATGACAATTATCATTTGACAATTGACCACATTTTTATTTTGTCTCAAAGGATATTTTTCTACATTTCATATAGATTCATCTCTCATTTTTGGAGAGGAGTTTTTTCCATGTGGTTTTCTTTCTTTTCACTACTTTTAGAGGCTTACATTGTACATGGGTACCTAATCAAACCTAGTTTCTAGGACCCATTCATGCAATTCATGCTTAAATATTTTTTCTCCCTAAGTTTCACTTAAGGAGGGCATTATAGCATGCATAAATTAGTTGCATTAGACATATTTGCATATGTTACATTAATTAATTATGCACATTCTCAAGAATATTCTCATGCATATTATTATGCATAATTGATCATATATTTGAACATTCCTATTCTAGTATATGTTCGCTTAATTGAGCCTAATTTAGGTTCGTTCAATTTAGTTGGGTTTCAATTTACACATTGTGCATATAATGCACTTCTAGTTTTCATAGCTAGCTCTAATTTTCTATTTTTAGTTTTTGTTATCTACTACATGATTTTAGAACTATTGCTTTCTATAAAATAAATTGATCTCTTCATTGCAATTCATCTTGCAATATTTTGTTCTTGTTTTTACTTGAGGAATATATAAACTCTTTCTTGCTACCCTTGCTTGTGGGAGGTGTTTTTATTTTCTATTTGACCCTTAGGTGAGCTTATGTTGTAAACTTCAACATGGTATTAGAGTGTGGATTCAATAAACCCCTTCTCAAGATTTGAGGGTTTCTTTTCTCAAGAGTACTGTGGGATCTCCAAATTTTCCTTTTTGTATGAATTTGGATTTGAGTATTTTTTGCATCTTCTTGAATATTCCTCCAAATAATATCTAGATAGAAAGATCATTAATCAAATCATCATAATTCTTTGAGTCGATCTGAGATCAACATAGACAACTATGCCAAACATAAAGTAACATAACTTTTCTTGCAGAAAGAACCAACATATGATATTAGAACTAGAATGCTACACAAATTTTATGGACATTTTAACCAAATTGTACACCTTTAAGTACCAATGTGGAACAATATGGGGCATTCTGTGGACTAGTCTTAACCAAAATTGATAGTGAGCCTTACTATCAACAAACAATAAATCACAACTTTAACCACTGAATAGGTGGGAACCTAAAAATATGATAGTGCAACATTCAAAAATCATACTCATTATAACCAAAACCAAAAGCAACTAGCTTCTTACATGGACCATTTTCTGGTAAGGACTTTAGATACTCATTCTTGCATATTCTTGTTTCTCATACTATCACCTTCTAGATACATCACATATTAACTTGCTATCATCACTAGTCAATAGAATAGCATATAATCACTCAATTCCAAACCTTTATTAGACTTCAAATACTCTTTTCTTCATATCTCATCTTCCCATACAATAGAAAACACAACTTTTCATCAAGTTGACATTAATACAAACAACTAGCTAACATCAATGATAACATTGAACACCCATTACTAACAATATCCCCTTTATTGATGGTAATACAAATGAAACATAGAATTGATCTCTTATTCTTATTCTATCAACACAACACAAATATTTCAACAAAATTACTTAATAAATTTGATATCAATAATCTTCTTTAACAAGTTTGACATGAACAACAACACAATGCAAAACTGTCAACATAGTATTATTTAAAGACTAAAAAAGTGGAATAAAATTATAAGGTTTAAAGATTGATGATTAAGGAGACACACTCAATGTTATAGATGCAACTTGTGTTTCAACATGTTTTAAATAAGTGTTGTTAATCTTGATGAATCCTTTATTTATCTTTTGGAACTTTTGAAATGATTGTTGAGAAACATCAATATTATTAATCAAAGCCATTGATGTGGATGATTCAAAATGGCTCACTTGAAGTTGATATTATGAAGCACTACACAGAATCAAGTAAAGGATGTAAATTCAAAAAATAGTAACTTATCTCTAATGCATTTTTTACAAATTAAAAATGAAAATTACTTGAACATCATCATTAGACATATGATAAGAAATTTGGGCATGCAAATGTTTATATCTATTAATAAAATAAGTCACTTATTTTTAACTTCTTGTTTTCAATGAATAAAATCAATTAAATTAGTTTGAGAACCAATATTGTTTTAAAGTTTTTTGTCTATAACCAATTTTTGAAGAGTTGATAGAATAAGGAGTAAAAGAAAAATACCATTACAAGGCCTTATCTTTAAATGTTATAGAAAATAATTTAGCCATGAGCTTATGATAATTTGAGAAGTCACTATGCAAGGTTTGAAATATTTTCACATGAGGCAAGGAATCACCTTTTCCATTATATGCATCCAATTGAAGAATTTCCATGTATTGATGGATAATGGTATGAATAATGTCTTGGGGAAGTGAGCTAGCTATGTTACAAGTTGGAATGTTGAGTTTGGATTGAGTTATAGAATCTAATTATTGTTGTAAAGATGAAACACTTTGATCTAGGTTATTGATAGTTCTTTTGATGGATAGGTTGGTATTGGGCATGTTTGATTGTGAAGGAGGTGAAACATTGTGAGAAATATATTAAGCATTAGAGTAGGAAATTGGAACACCATGGTAAGTGGGTAAAGTAGATGGATGGGAAACACATGGAAGACTCATAGAGGATTTATTTAATAATTTTTATTTATAGGTATTCCTCCAAGAGTCACATGTGAAGGATTGATGTTTTATGTATATGTAGCCATGATATGTGGTGTATAAATGGGCACATTAGGAAATGATGTTGGTATAGGAATGGAATTGTCAACATGATTGGTAGGATTCCCAAATTTAAGAGCTTTGACACAACTTTTGATAGGTACGATATTACTATTAACAATATGAGAAATTCTACACAACATGTCCACACCATGTTCATTGCTTTGAATCATTTTCCTCAATCCTTCAAAAAAGGATATTGCCTTACTATTTGATCATTATTGGCCCATTTACTATCCATATTTTTCCAAGTCATTGGAAAGATTTACCAATTAGTTGGGAGGTTCTTGTGGTAAAGATTCATTCTCATCATGAGAAGTGTTAGAATAATGGTTCTCCAAAATGTTTGGTAAGACATGTGCTGACATAAAGGTTTCACCTTAATTCCCATGGACAATGCTAGTTGGCTTATGCTCTACAGCCTTAGTATTCAAACTTAGAGAAGCCATTGTTTATAGCTTATTCTCATGGGGATATTATATGTAGGAATCATGGCTATAAAACTCATGCACAAAACTATGTATGGAAGAGATGTCTAAACAATGCAAATTTTTAATAGATTTATCAATTAACCATAACATAAATGAAATAAAATTACAAATTTTAATTAAGATCTATAAATGAATTAAATATTATATAGATGCATTAAAATCATATCTATACATGCAAATAATAAGTAATACAATTGTAAAATGTGTTGGGTTCACCAAAATAAAATGGTGAGAAGTAGGGTTCACTATCTTATGCATGCAAACTAGGAATCTTAGGTTTATTTATCTTTATTATATTGGGAGGGGAGTGAGACAATTGGATTAAGATACTGAGAAAAAAATGGAGTCCCTTGTGAGGAGTTGAAAATGTAATTATAATTATGAAAGAGGAATGTGAAAGCTAGGGTAAAATATAGTAAAATGAGAGTTTTCAGCATATATAGTAGTACAAAGATCGTATATGTAGACAATTGGTGTAGAGCACCTCATGAAGAAAAGGGGATCACTTAGTTGACCATGAGATCCTCATGAAGATCACAAGGAGATCAAATAAAATGGGATTTATAAGGTTTCTTTTCATAATGTCAACATGGTCAATAAGATCATAATGTTGTTGTAAGGGGCTAATAAAGCCATTTTGTTAGTGTTTTGAACAAAGTCTCAAGATTGGAAAATATAGCCAAAAAGGCTAAATGTAGAGGTTTGAAGGATTGAGATTAGGTCTTTAATGTGTCTAGGATATTATAAATAGTGATGAATTCCTAGAAGGAAAAACTCAAAAGATTAAAGTTATTAAGAGTCATTTGTGATAAGTTTGGCAAATTTAAACATTTGAATTGTAACAGTCAATTGTAAGAATGGAGGGAAACTCCATAACTCAACTAGAAGGTTGTGTTAAGGGTTCTAACTGATCTTGATCGGCTGGAGAAAGTTTAGGAAGGTTATCTTAGGTCTTAGGGAGTCATTATGCATGGAAAAAAAAAAAAAAGGAATGCAATGTGAGCATTCAACATTGTACAGAAAGAACATAGTTTTGTAAATATTGAGTAAAATTTGATACATTATGGTGTTTTTATGATTCTCTTGAGTAGTATCACTCATTCATGATTAAGTAGAGTTGTTTTCCTTTGTTCTACAATGCTATGGATTAGTTTTTAATCTTGCATGGTGTGCTAAGGCTGACTGTGCCATGACAGTGAGCTTTAAGGCACTGAAATCTCAGTCAAACAGGGTTTAGAGGGTTCTAATACCCTAGTCTTTCATTGTGCATAGTAGATTGAGGTATTATTTTTTTATGTAATGTATTTTAATAATCTTATGCAGGGATGGAGCCATAAGATTTTTATTCACTCAAAACCATGAGTATTTGCATTGACAAGAAAATAATTTTATCTTAGAAAAAAGACCCTCAGTGCGGGGGAAATATCTTTCCAACCAACAGTTGGATCTTTCTTAGCTTTTTATATGTTTAAGGGATCCTATTTTCTCTCATCCTCACCAGAGAGATTCAGGATTATTTATCTACTTCAAAATTTATGCCTCGCTATGTGCGGGTCTATCCAAAGACATCAAGAAGGTTTATTTTGAGTATTTATTTCCAAGATTGTGTTTAATGGATGAATGGAAACTTGGTATGTTTGGAGAAGGTCTAGATATCCTGATGAGAGTCTATGATAATACTAAGGTGCTTCTTTTTAATGGTGAGGAGTAGAGAGACACAAAGTGGGAGGATGCTTTGCATGGCTATCCTACAAAGAGTGGAGTTGTTTTCTTAAGGTGTAGAGGGGGAACTTGGTTTGGTTTCAAGTCTAAGTGTGGATTAGATGTTGTAGGGGATTGTTAGGAGTTCCTCTTTATGACAATGGAGTGGTTTATCTAGAGAATATGATCCTAGTTGATATATTATTAAAGGAAGTGAATGGATATGAGAACAGTCAAAACATCAAACCGAATGTGAATGGGTGATTAAGTTAAGAGAGTGTGTTTAGTATGTGGAGCCTAGTGGAAGAGATATCAATCTGAAGGATTGATTGACCATTGATAGGTCTTGAGAGTGGGTGGGTTCATGAGTATGATCCTAGGTTGGAGGACTAGAGAAGTTCCTTCACAAGAAAATCCTCTTGGCTTTGCATCAAGTGGTATCAGAGCAAGGGAGTAGGTCCTTGCAAGATTGGTGAAGTTAGTCAATTAGAACTTATGAGAGATGGAAATTTTTTAGGCATGCAAATTTTTTAAAGCCTATGAAATAAAAAAAAAAGAGAAGTAGAGGAAAAGAAGAAAGACGCAAGAAAGAAAGAGGAAGAAAGAAACTAAGTACTACAAGAGATGAGAAACCTAAGAAAAAGAATAGAAGAAAATGAATCCTGAATACAAGAAACCAAGAGGAGAATGGAAGAACTCCTAGAACAAGAAAAGAGAGATGAGTTCTTGAACAAACAACACCAAGATGACCAAGCACCTATTGAGGAGAAGATTCCAGATGTTGCAGAGGTTCTTAGTGTTGCATCCGATATGATACATGGAGATGTTTTAGAGAAGAAGTATCTTTGACGCAAGGGATGATGGGGAGAGGGGCCAAATGCACACCCTAACCAGATCCACCTTGCAGAGATCACACACAGAAGCAACAACACATAATAGTGAGAGAGAGAATGTAGATACTTTCATATATTACTTCAATTTGATTCATACATGTCAAGCTGTAAGGCCTTCCTAGTATAGGCCAGATATTACAATAAAGTACAAAAGTCCTCCAACATGCGAGGATCTGCCAACAATCTCTAATTTTCTATCTTCTATCTTCTATCCAAAGACTACCTTCTAAGCTCTACTCAAACAACTATAGTTATACAAGAGGCTACCCAATCAAGTCGGCCTTTAGATCCACCATCAATGGAAGGAATGACTAGATCTAGGTCCACACGCTTCCCAATGGTAGATACCAACATTAAATTCATGACCCAAATTAAATGCACAAGTTGGTCTCAACAGAAATCCAAAATAAACAACTCGGTAAGCAAGGAAACCAAGTGCCAGACAAGCATCATCAAGTGCCGGGGAAATTCACCAAGCACCAAAGAGATAACTGACCAACACCGGTAAGCAAAGGAAACTAAGCAACACCGAACCAAATCAGTCAAAGAAGGAACCGAGCAACACAGGAAACTTCAAACATATTTTTTTTTGGTGACACAAGATTGCCAAGGACCCAAGATGATCCTACATCAGACACCTGGGGTTATTTGAAATGATTCTCCAAATCATGAAATAGGTATGATCCGAGCTGCATCCAACTCAGATTGTGAAATCCATGCACTATATTCAATCGATCTATTCTTCCACTTTACCAAATATTCCATATACTATTTTCCTCTTGTACTTCTACCAATTCTTTGCTCCAAAATATGCTCAACTTCTTCCATCTATTTCTTAGAATAATCCATCGGTATTGTCATGTCTTCATCAGGTTCATGATACTCATACAAATCAGCAATGTTGAATATAGGTGATATATCCATGTCATCAGGTAACTCAATCTTATATGCATTTCCACTGTCAAATTTCCTCGGTATCTTGCAAGGGCCAAACTTCTTCATTTTCACCTTCCCATATGTTCCAACAAGAAATCAACCTTTCTTCAAATGAACCATTACTTCATCACTGACTACAAAAGTCATATGTCTTGTTGATCTATCAACTTCGTCTTTGTATTTTTTATTACTTACTTCCAACTTATGTTTCACATCTTCATGCAATGTCTTCATGTACTCAGCAAACTTCACTCCTTCAGCACTTCTCTTTTTTTCATCATCAATATCTCTCAAATCAGATATACCTCTCGGTTGTATGCCATTTACAATCTCAAAAGGTGTTTTTCTAGTACTCCTATTCACTGAATTATTGTATGAAAACTCTACTTGTACCAACATAGAATCCCAATTACTTGGTGTGTCTCCAACTAAACATCTCAAAATATTTCCCAAACTTCTATTCACAACATATGTCTGTCCATCGGCTTGTGGGTGAAATGTAGAACTATATTTCAACTTGGTGCCAAACTTTCTCCAAAGGGTCTTCCAAAAGTATCCAACAAATTTACTATCTCGATTAGAGATAATACTCCTTGGTAATCCATGCAATCTGACAATTTCTTTAAAGAAAAGATCTGCTATATGTATTGCATCTGATGTCTTTCTACAAGGTATAAAATGTGCCATTTTAGAAAATCTATCCACAACAACAAATGTAGAATCATTACCTTTTATTGTCTTCAGTAAGCCAAGCATAAAATCCATATTGATGTCACTCCAAGGTTTCTTAGGAATAGAAATCAGTGTATACAATCTAGTATTCTGACTTACTCCTTTTGCAACTTGATAAATTCCACAACTTTTCACAAATTTCTGAACATCTTTATACAACTGTGGCCAAAAGTATTTCTCCTTAAGCAAATTCAATATCTTATGAACACCAAAATGTCCAACCAAACCACTACTATGTTTCTCCTTTATCAAATTAGTTCTCATTGCTCCTCTTAGTATACATAGCTAAATACCCTTAAACAACATACCTCCTTGAATAAAATATTTGTCCCATTTAGTACTCGATTGATCTTGAATAGGTTCTCTGCACTTTCTCCATGGCTCAAAAAAATTAGGATCAAATTCATAAGAATATCTCATGTCATCAAAGCCAAGAACTTTAATTTTCATCTCGGTCATCAAAGATATCCTTCTACTCAATGCATCAACAACTCAGTTAGTGACTCCACTCTTATGCGTTATCACAAATGTATAACTATGCAAATACTCAACCCATTTCATATGTCTCTAATTCAACTTATTCTAACTACCCAAATACTGTAAGGCCTTATGATTTCTATACAACACAAATTCACTTGGTATCAAATAATGTTTCCATTTCTTCAGTGCTTGAACAATAGCATAGAATTCTTGATGATACACAGAATATTTCCTTTTTGCATCATTCAACTTTTCACTAAAGAAAGCAACAGGTTTACCTTCTTGACTCAATTCAGCTCCTATTGCACTACCAGTTGCATCACATTCCACTTGAAATACCTTATTGAAATTAGGCAATGCCAAAATAGGCAATTCAGCAACCTTTTGCTTCAAAGTCTCAAAACTTTTATCAGCTCCATGTGTCCACTTTAATTCTCTTTTATCTCCTCTCATAGTCTCAGTCATAGCATTACATATTGAACTAAAATTCCTAATGAACTTGCGGTAAAAAATTTCCAAACCATGAAATGATCTTACCTCACTAGCATTCTCAGGTGTAGGCCAATTCAAAAAAGCTTCAACCTTTTCAGGATCCATTTTCAAACGATCAGTTGAAATCACAAATCCCAAATACACAATCTCCTCTTTCATGAATGAACACTTTTTTAGATTTATCAGCAACTTTTCTTCTTTCAATCTCTGCAATACTTTTTTAACATGGAACAAATGTTCTTCTCTGGTCTTACTGAATATCAGAATATCATCAAGATATACAATCACAAACTTACCCAAGAATTTCATCAAAACTTCATTCATCAATCTCATAAAAGTACTTGGTGCATTAGTTAAACCAAAAGGCATAACCAACCACTCATACAAACCTTCTTTTTTCTTGAAATCAATCTTCCATTCATCACCTTCTCTGATTTTGATCTGATGATATCCACTTTTCAAATCAATTTTGGTAAAATACTTTGCTCTAGTCAAACTGTCCATTATGTCATCCATTCTTGGTATAGGAAACCTATATTTCATTGTTATCTTGTTAATTGCTCTAGAATCGGTACACATTCACCATTCTCCATTCTTATTAGGTGTCAATACAATAGGTACTACATAAGGACTCAAAATTTCTCTAATAAAACCTTTATGCAACAATTCTTGAATCTATCGGTTCAATTCCTAATTCTCGGTAACTGTCAACTAATGTGGTTCCTTATTCGGTAAACTAGCTCTAGGGATTAGATACATGCAATGATCAATGCTTATCTTTTGTGGAAAACCATCAAGTACATTATGAGAAATGATTTTACTGTACTCAGTGAGTAATTTATCAATCTCCTCAAGGACACTATCCTCTATTTTCTTACTCAGTTTGTTAGGAATCATAGTAAAACATACATCATTCTTCTTCAAATCCTTAACAAAATTTCTTCCTTCCATCAAGAAAACTTTCACAGATGTGAAAACATTACTAACAGGTTCTTCAATAAAAGGTAACAAGATTTGTCTTCTCCCATTAGCCCAAATAGTATATTTATGCAATCTCCCATCATATATAACATGTCTATCATATTGCCAAGGTCTACCCAAAAAAATATAACAACAATCCATTGGCATGATATCACATAACACCTTATCATAGTACTTTCCAATTTTCAAATTCACATAAAATTGTTCATTTAGCAAGAGTGTATGCTCATCTTTGATCCATGAAATCTAATAGGGCTTCAGATGTTTCAACATTTTCAACTGCAACTTTGTGACCATTTGCTCAGATGCCAGATTCTCCGAGCTACCACTGTCAATGATTACCTTCCAAACTTCATCAGAAACTAGACATCTAGTCTTGAACAAAAATTTTCTTACCAAATCTTCCTTATTACTTTCACTCCAAAGTGCTCTCCTTACCATCAAGTTATTTTCCTTCTCAGGTTCATTCAGTGACTCTTCTTGCACCAAAGCATTTCTACTGTTAACGATCTTCTTACTTTCATGTGTACACTCAAATGATCTATGTCCTTCTCCAAAATTGTAACAATTTCCTCGGAAACCACCTCTATTATATCCACCTTGGTAGTTACTGCCTCTACCTCTAGATGAACTTTCACCTTTCCACTCGGTCTTTCCTTTATCCAAAGTTATCTTTTCATGTTCAGATCTACTATTTTCACCATAAGATCTACCTCTTCCTCTAGGGAATCTACCACCTCTACCTCTTTGTCTGTGCTCATGTCTCTTGTTCAATTTATCCTCAGCTTTCAATGCAAATTGATAAGCCTCTTCAATGTTCTCCAATTTGACCAAACTGATTTCTTCTTGGATGGAAACTCTCAAACCATTCAAGTATCTAGAAATTCTTTCCACATCATCTTCATCATGTCCAGATCTGATATATAATCTATACAATTCCTTAGTATATTATTTTACCAAGCTATCTTTCTGCCTCAAACTTTGCATCCACCTAACTAGGTTAATCTGATAATCACGAGGCAAGAACTTCCCTTTCAATTTATTCAGCATTTTATTTCATACATTGATTTTGTCTTTTCCTTTCCTCTTTGTGTTCAACTACAGATGTTCCCACCATAAGGATGCATGACTCTTCAACTTTGTCCTTGCAATTTTCACCTTCTTTTCCTTAGGTACATTTTCATATTCAAAATACTTTCCATCTCAGTGATCCAATCTACCAATTCATCAAAATCCAATTTTCCACTATACTCAAGAGGATTAAAGTGTGGTGTAGACTTCAGATTTGTCAAAGCCTTCAACAATCTTTCCTCACCTTGATCCATAGTTGGTGCAGGTTCTACATCACCTTGTTCTTCCTCAATTTCATCGTCACTAACATCTTCAAGATATCTTCCTCTTCTCTGGGTTGTTTCAACAACTTCTAGTCTAGCAACAAGTTGTCTCAACATATCTACCAATCCTAGATCTGCATCTCACCTCCATGACCCATCTTGAAACCCTTTGTAATTGCAAGCTAGATCACAATCTACTACCCCACAATAATTCAACTAGGGTTTGAAAAGAAGGAACCCTCAGACCTAGATTTGCAAACCTAAATCCAGATCTCACCTCACTCTGATACCACCTGGCACAAGGGAGGATGGGGAGAGGGTCCAAAGGCATACCCTAACTAGATCCACCTTGCAGAGATCACACGCAAAAGCAAAAACACACAACAGTGAGAGAGACAATGCAGATACTTTCATATATTACTTCAATTTGATTCATACATGTCAGGTTGTATGGCCTTCCTGGTTTATGCCAGATATTACAATCAAGTACATAATTCCTCCAACATGCGAGGATCTTCCAACAATCTCTAATCTTCTATCTTCTATCTTCTATCCAAAAACTTCCTTCTAAGCTCTAACCAAACAACTACATTTATACAAGAGGCTACCCAATCAAGTCGGCCTTCAGATCCACCATCAACAAAAGGAACAACCAGATCTAGGTCCACAGGCTTCCCAATGGTAGATACCAACATTAAATCCATTACCCAAATTAAATGCAACAATTCTTGAATCTGTCAGTTCAATTCCTAATTCTCGGTAACTGTCAACTGATGTGGTTCCTTATTCGGTAAATTAGCTCTAGGGATTAGATACATGCAATGATCAATGCTTATCTTTGGTGGAAAACCATCAAGTACATTATGAGAAATGATTTTACTATACTCGGTGAGTAATTTATCAATCTCCTCAGGGACACTATCCTCTATTTTCTTACTCAGTTTGTTAGGAATCATAGTAAAACCATACATCATTCTTCTTCAAATCCTTAACAAAATTTCTTCCTTCCATCAAGAAAACTTTCACAGATGTGAAAACATTACTAACAGGTTCTTCAATAAAAGGTAACAAGATTTGTCTTCTCCCATTAGCCCAAATAGTATATTTATGCAATCTCCCATCATATATAACATGTCTATCATATTGCCAAGGTCTACCCCAAAAAATATAACAACAATCCATTGGCATGATATCACATAACACCTTATCATAGTACTTTCCAATTTTCAAATTCACATAAAATTGTTCATTTAGAAAGAGTGTATGCTCATCTTTGATCCATGAAATCTAATAGGGCTTCAGATGTTTCAACATTTTCAACTGCAACTTTGTGACCATTTTCTCAGATGCCAGATTCTCCGAGCTACCACTGTCAATGATTACCTTCCAAACTTCATCAGAAACTAGACATCTAGTCTTGAACAAAATTTTTCTTACCAGATCTTCCTTATTACTTTCACTCCAAAGTGCTCTCCTTACCATCAAGTTATTTTCCTTCTCAGGTTCATTCAGTGACTCTTCTTGCACCAAAGCATTTCTACTATTAACAATCTTCTTACTTTCATGTGTACACTCAAATGATCTATGTCCTTCTCCAAAATTGTAACAAGTTCCTCGGAAACCACCTCTATTATATCCACCTTGGTAGTTACTGCCTCTACCTCTAGATAAACTTTCACCTTTCCACTCGGTCTTTCCTTTATCCAAAGTTATCTTTTCATGTTCAAATCTACTATTTTCACCATAAGATCTACCTCTTCCTCTAGGGAATCTACCACCTCTACCTCTTTGTTTGTGATCATGTCTCTTGTTCAATTTATCCTCAGCTTTCAATGCAAATTGATAAGCCTCTTCAATGTTCTCCAATTTGACCAAACTGATTTCTTCTTGGATGGAAACTCTCAAACCATTCAAGTATCTAGAAATTCTTTCCACATCATCTTCATCATGTCCAGATCTGATATATAATCTATACAATTCCTTAGTATATTATTTTACCAAGCTATCTTTCTGCCTCAAACTTTGCATCCGCCTAACTAGGTTAATATGATAATCACGAGGCAAGAACTTCCCTTTCAATTATTCAGAATTTTATTTCATACATTGATTTTGTCTTTTCCTTTCCTCTTTGTGTTCAACTACAGATGTTCCCACCATAAGGATGCATGACTCTTCAACTTTGTGCTTGCAATTTTCACCTTCTTTTCCTTAGGTACATTTTCATATTCAAAATACTTTCCATCTCAGTGATCCAATCTACCAATTCATCAGAATCCAATTTTCCACTATACTCAAGAGGATTAAAGTGTGGTGTAGACTTCAGATTTGTCAAAGCCTTCAACAATCTTTCCTCACCTTGATCCATAGTTGGTGCAGGTTCTACATCACCTTGTTCTTCCTCAATTTCATCGTCACTAACATCTTCAAGATATCTTCCTCTTCTCTGGGTTGTTTCAAGAACTTATAGTCTAGCAGCAAGTTGTCTCAACATATCTACCAATCCTAGATCTATATCTCACCTCCCATGAACCATCTTGAAACCCTCTGCAATTGCAAGCTAGATCACAATCTACTACCCCACAACAATTCAACTAGGGTTTGAAAAGAAGGAACCCTCAGACCTAGATTTGCAAACCTAAATCTAGATCTCACCTCACTCTGATACCACCTGGCACAAGGGAGGATGGGGAGAGGGTCCAAAGGCATACCCTAACCAGATCCACCTTGTAGAGATCACAGGCGGAAGCAAAAACACACAACAGTGAGAGAGACAATGCAGATACTTTCATATATTACTTCAATTTGATTCATACATGTCAGGTTGTATGGCCTTCCTGGTTTATGCCAGATATTACAATCAAGTACATAATTCCTCCAACATGCAAGGATCTTCCAACAATCTCTAATTTTCTATCTTCTATCTTCTATCCAAAAACTTCCTTCTAAGCTCTAACCAAACAACTACATTTATGCAAGAGGCTACCCAATCAAGTCGGCCTTCAGATCCACCATCAACAAAAGGAACAACCAGATCTAGGTCCATAGGCTTCCCAATGGTAGATACCAACATTAAATCTATTACCCAAATTAAATGCACAAGTCAGCCTCAATAGAAATCCAAAATAAACAACTTGGTAAGGAAGGAAATCGAGCATCAGACAAGCATCACCGAGTGCCAGGGAAATTCACCGAGTGCCAAAGAGATAACTGACCAACACTGATAAACAAAGGAAACCAAGCAACACTAAACCAACTCAGTCAAAGAAGGAACCGAGCAACATAGAAAACTTCAAACATATTTTCTTTTGGTGACACAGGATTGCCAAGGACTTGAGATGCTCCTACATCAATCTTGAAGAGGAGGATCAGATAGAGGTCCTAATTGAATACAATGTGCAGAGTTGTCCATTGGCAAGACAAGAGGAGAAATCAAATCTGATAGAAAAGACTAAGCAACAAATGATGGTGGATGAATCTCATGGTGCAAGGGGTCATCAAGGTGGTGAGAAGAAGTTTGCAGAGGATGTTTCTGAAAGTAGTAGGGTTATGAGTCATGAGAATGAAAAGGAGACTCAAGTTGGGAAAGTCATATGTCCTATAGAGGATGCAAAGAAACAAGGCATATCACATGAAAAAGTGGTGGACCCATTGATTTTTCTTACAAAGGACGGAGTGTTGAACCAAAATTATGTTTTGGTGCATGAAGAATTGATGACATTCTTGTTTTATAACTCTTTTGTTGCAGGATTTTAGGGTCTCATGTTGATGGCCCTATGGTTGATCAAGGTACCTGCATAGCGATGAATGATGCATGGTGGAGTACTTGGTACAAGTACCATATTTTTGGTTGTAGGTACAAGGAGGTCCAAGATAGAAAATATTTTTTTATTGTAGGTCATAAACAGTCAGTCCTCATGAATTGGAAAACAAGAAAAAGGTCACTGAATCCAGGGGTCTTGGATTATTTTCCACCTTAGGAGTATGGTGCAGAGCACCTCATGAAGACAAGGGACTCACTTAGTTGACCATGAGATCCTCATAAATATCACAAGGATCATATCAAAGAAAATGGGATTTATAAGGTTTCTTTTCATAATGTCAACATGATCAATAAGATCATAATGGTGTTGTAAGGGGCTAATAAAGCCATTTTGTTAGTGTTTTGAACAAAGTCTCAAGATTGGAAAATATAGCCAAAAAGGCTAAATGTAGAGGTTTGAAGGATTGAGATTACGTCTTTAATGTGTCTAGGAGATTAGAAATAGTGATGAATTCCTAGAAGGAAAAACTCAAAAGATTAAAGTTGTTAAGAGTTATTTGTGATAAGTTTTGAAAATTTAAACATTTGAATTGTAATAGTCAATTGCAAGAATGGAGGGAAACTCCATAACTCAACTAGAAGGTTGTGTTAAGGGTTCTAACTAATCTTGATCGATTGGGGAAAGTCTAGGAAGGTTATTTTAGGTCTTAGCGAGTCATTATGCATTAAAAAAAAAAAGAAGGAATGCAATGTGAGCATTCAACACCGTATAGATAGAACAGAGTTTTGTAAATATTGAGTAAAGTTTGATACATTATGGTGCTTTTATGATTATCTTTAGTAGTATCACTCATGAATGATTAATTAGTGTTTTTTTCCTTTGTTCTACAATGCTATTGATTAGTTTTTAATCTTGCATGGTGTGTTAAGGCCGATTGTTCCATAACAGTGAGCTTTAAGGCACTGAAATCTCAATCAAATAGGGTTTAGAGGGTTCTAATACCCTAGTATTTAATTGTTCTTAGTATATTGAGGTCTTATTTTATTTATGCAATGTATTTTAATAATATTTATGTAGGGATGGAGCCATAATATTTGTATTCACTCAAAATGGTGAGTGTTTGCATTGAAAAGAAAAGAATTATGTCTCATAAAAAAGACCCTTAGTGCGGGGGAAATGTATTTCCAACCAACCGTTGGATCTTTCTCATCTTTTAATATGTTTTAGGGATCCTATTTTTTCCCATCCTCACTGGAGAGATTGAGTATTTTTTATATACTTCAAAAGTTATACCTCTTTGTGTGCGGGTATATCCAGAGACAACAAGAAGTTTTTTTTGAGTATTTGTTTCCAAGATTTTGTTTAATGGATGAATGGAAACTTGGTATGTTTGGAGAAGGTCTAAATATCCTGAGGAGAGTTTAGGAGAATACTAAGGTGCCTCTTTTCAATGGTGAGGAGTGGAGAGACACAAAGTGGGAGGATGCTTTGCATGGCTGTCCTATAAAGAGCATAGTTGTTGTCTTAAGGTGTAGAAGGGAAAAGTGGTTTGGTTTCAAGTTTAACTATGGATTAGATATTGTAGGGGATTGTTAGGAGTTCTTCTTTATGATAGTGGAGTGGTTTATCCAGAGGATATGATCCTAGTTGATATATTATTGAAGGAAGTGAATGGATTTGAGGATAGTCAGAACATCAAACCGAATGTGAATGGGTGGTTAAGTTAAGAGAATGTGTTTAGTATGTAGAGCCTAGTGGAAGAGATATCAATCTTGAAGATTGATTGACCATTGATAGGTCTCGAGAGTGGTTGGGTTCATGAGTGTGATCCTAGGTTGGAGGACTAGAGAAGTGCCTTCACAAGAAAATCCTCTTGGCTCTGCATCAACAATAGAAGTAGATATAAAGATAATAGAAAGAGAGGAACTTGATACCAAAATATAGACTAAAATCTTAGGGACAACGGTAAGTGAGATAACCTTTTCCTAGATGACTATGCGTGGGGTATCCTTGTCCCAATTTTTCTAGATCTGCAAATAGTGGATTCATAGATCTTCTAATTTTCAATCTAAAACCATATCTATGTATCTATAGGATGCCACTTGCACACAAGAAGAAGGAATTTTTTGGGATAATGAGGGCTTGACTAGGTTGAACCTCAATTTAGGAATTGACCTTCAAATGGGAATAATTTTAAATGGAAATGAAAGTTTATTTTTACATAGCAAAGCCTAGATCTTAAAATTTAATATATATATCTTTTAAAGTATTCTTTATGTTGAAATCCTCATGAAGATGAACTAATTTTGACTTCTAGGGTTAGCTTAATGAATATTTGATCATGGATAGCCTCATTAATTCTATAGATCTTAAATTTTCTCCTTGTCTTCAAAGCCTTGGATGATGCTTCATCACTTTCTCTTAAATTGAATTCTTGAGAACATGAAAACTTGATTGAATTGATTAAATACTTAATTGATCTCCTAAATGAGGAGTTTTAGGTTTGTGATTCAAAGGAAGCCAACACAGGAGAATTTTTCCCACTCTTACAAGCTATTTGTTAGATCCTTTGTGTGTACTATGTGAAACTAACCTGTCGGGAGCACACTAAGACATTCAAATATTAGTTAGAATAACAACATACATAAGCATATAGAAAAACTATTCACAGGCCACCTCGGATTGAGCTGAAATGGGAGCACCTGTGCACCATTTGATTTTCTCATTTTGGAGGGATGTGGGTGTGATCTCCAAGCACAATAAACCTATCCCTAATATAGATTAGGGAAGATTAGGATAATTTTCAAGCCATGGAGACCTCAAAAGGGGCACAAAAATAGGTATAGGGAACCTGTTTTTCCCCTAGGGTTCCAAGGGTGCAAGAGATGAGGTGCAGATTCTAAAGCTGGAGATGTGATGCAAGATTGATTTTAACTTCAATATGGATGTGATATGAGATGAAAATTCTATGCAAAGCTTGAAATGAACTATGTTAATCCATTTAAAGTAAGCTAAGATGAGTTAGGAATCATGAAAACATGAATGAAAACTAACAATATTAGCATAAACTATAATATTCTAGATAAAATCTAGCATTATAACAATGATTTTAAATGAGAGTGTGAATTGGTTATTTTCTTGTGGAAGGAGGACTACTTATAGATTTTGAGGGGAGGCTTTTGTTAGGAAGGGTTTAGGATCAAGGGTTGCTCACACATGTGTGAGAAACACTAGGGAAGTGTGTTAGGGGACAAGGGTGGAAGAAGGGAGATAGACCTTCATTAAGAGGTTGTAAGAGCCATTAACGATGGTGTAAGGGGTCATTAATGAGATTTGTAAGGCTCATTAATGAGGGTGTTAACTTTGGGTCAAGGGGGAGGATTGGCCTAAGAGGATTAGGAATCACCCCTTAAGCAGGGTTAGGGAGTGATTAGGGATGAGAGGATAGGTTTAGAAGAGTCTAGAAGACTTATAGGTTTTTAGGGAATTAAATAAATATTTAATTTATTTAAATGGGATTTGGTTGAGCAATATTTATTAAATTGATTAATAAATAGGAGGGATTAATATTTAAATTTGATTTAAATATCTTTGGAAAGGATTCAATAATTAAATGAATTTAATTAAGATAGGAGGGGATAATAACAATAATAACTAATTAATTAATTGAATAATTAAACAATGATGATGTCATCAAGACTTCTACTCACTAAAAATAATTTTAATTAACAAGTGGATTTTTAGGTGTCTACATTTTGCCCCTTTTTGATGCAGTGTCACAAGTGGTATTGCGTCAAAGATAAGAAAATAAGATGCCCCAGGGAAGAATAGAAAGTAATGGGTTGTGCCCCTTCGATAAAATAACACAAAGAGGAAACTTTGGGGAATTTTCTCGAAAAAGACCCAACGGGGAAAAAAAAAAAAGGAGGAAGGAGATGGAAAGGAGGGTAAACAACACTCCAACTAAGAGGAAAGATGCATGAATGCATTATGATTCTAAATGATACAGGATGATGCTGGATGCAAGAATGCAAGATGAAGCTAGATGCAACTAAATGAGATTTGAGGGATTTCATTGCTTAAAATGGAGAGCACAACCTAGTTTGATATAGAAACATTAGAGACCTACCAAGGTTACTGGGAACTCAAGGCCTTGTCACCAGTGTTGCAGAGGACTGACGTAAAAAACAAGCATGCAAAGGGTTTCCTCAGCATCACACATGAAACTCAGAGGAGGCATGGTGGAAATGATGCTAAGGAAACCACAAACAGATGACTAACGTGCAAGAAGAAAGATGATAAAAAAGACACACCTCAGAGTGTCCTCATTTGTAGTGCACCATGATATAAAGGATCGTGGTGACCTTGAGGAGAGGAAAAATGAGAAGCCTTAAAAGATAAACAAGATCCAAAGGAAAAAATCCAAGATCAAAGTGATAAATCCACAAAACGTCCCTTGCCAAGGAGAAGGATTGATTGTTTGATTGATGGGGGGAGATTAAGTCAGACATGAGGAAGGATACATCTTGCAACGACCCGTTTGATGAGGAGAATGTTGTTTTGTCGCTGTCAAATGATGAATCAAGGATAATCATGGTGAGAAAGGATAGTCAACAAAAGATGTTGTTGAAGTACAAGGTTGGGTGAGACAAGTTATCTTATCATAGCTTCTGCAAGACTGACAAGGATATGTACAAGAGAACACGATGATATATTACAAAGGGTAGGCCCAAAAGATAAACAAAATATCCAAAGGAATAAATGAAATAACAAGTATCTCAAACACCTTTTTCCATAGGTAGGATGTGTTAGAAATAGGGAATATTGAGAGGGGGGGTGAATCAGTATTCTATAAACTTTATCTTTTCCCCAATTATGGATATAATAGATTATCTTTATATATGCATAATATAAGAAGCTAAACAACATGCATAACAATAAAGAACTCATAACACATTATTTGTTCTCGAGGAAACCCTGGCCAAGGGAAAACCCCGGTGGGGATGGTACCCACAAAGATCCACTAATCAAAAGTATCATGTTAAGGATGTTGACCTTGTTAGGATTCTATTAAAAGCATATAGTGTATCAGTCCTGATTAAGGGACTATAGGCCTTGTTAGAAGCCTCAACCTTGTTAGGAGTTGTAGTACAAAATGTGATTACCAAATGAACCCACTGCCCAAACAAGTAATGTACAATATACACTGATTACAAAATAGATTAAGGTACATAACCTTATACTACTTGCCTCAATATCACTTCGCTACTCTTTCACTATCGCTATTACATATGCTTCATATACTTCACATCATACTACTACAATTACTTGTTGCTTGTCTCTCAAAAATACTACACTTTACAATTACAATTACATTTACATTAATACCAATAGCTTTATCCAAGAGTTAACATCTAGGATTTCATCCCTTTATATTGTTAAGTCATTATTTTGATAAACAAAATAATCTCTTAACTCTTTACTAGTTCTGTCTTCATATTCTGTCTTGTCGACTTCACACTGTCTTCGGTAAAACTGTCATAACTTCTTCCGTACATGTCATACTGACTTGTGCTTTGAGATGGGTGATCAATAGTCATCATAGAGTCTATGTTCAAGTTCTCAAGCATTGAAATTACTCTAGTCAATGTCGTAAACAAAAACTGTATCCAAGTTCACTGGTAAAACACTGTCTCACACTTAGACAAATTTGCAATGCGCTCTATCATACTTGCTCTCTGACTTGTGAGATCTTCATGTGGATCATATGTTGCCAAAATGACAAAATATATGTAATCAACTCAGCCAAATTGCCAACAATCTCCCCCTTTGTCATTGGTGGCAACATATGAGAAAATTGGCTAAGTGTACAACTCAAAATCTCAAAATTGTTCAAAATTGTGGCCATAGTATAAAATACATACTATCCTTATATCTCCTCAAAAAAATTATTGCCTCTAATATAGTACTCCCCCTAAGAGTAATAACCCTTATCATATACTATCAATTTTCTTCTATATATCTCTCCCCCTTTGACAACAATGACAAAATAAGGTAGGGAGGGTCACAAAATTGTATCACAAAAAGTTATACCTCAATTTATTTATTGCAAAGCTAGTAGGCTTGCAACACAAACTGCAAAATTTGTCTTCATGGCTTCTATCTCCTTGTCCCATGATTTCTTAATGGAATCTGCCACATTAAGTAGTGCGCTCAGTCCATAAGAAGCAATTTCACATGCTTGGAGGTTTTCAAAGTTAAATTTCTGAAAAGATGTCTTTGCTGAAAGACAATCTTCCAAATCTTCTTCAATTATGGTCAAATTCATAGAAACATGCTCTCTCAAAAGAGTATATCTTCTCAATTTCCTGTCTTTCTCATCTTGTACAATTCTAATTTCATCATACAGTTTTCTAACTTTCTTCTCAACATTACAGACCTTCATATTGGGGTTAGATAGAAGGTTTGTTTCATTTAGAATCTCTACTTCCTTCAACTTTATTTTCTGATCTCCCTTAGCTGTCAAAGTCTCTGATTTTGTACACTGTATGTACAAAGATTTTTCTATTTCCAAGTGCTTCCTCAAATCCTTGATACAGATATCAAGAGTATTGATATCATTGCTGATGTACTAACTGATGTTCAAAAGCATTCTAGCCTCATAGTCTGCTTGTGCTTTCACTTTTGCAATATCAGCTAGGTGTGTGAAATCATTATCAAAGGTACTCATTACCTTCTTTGCCTTCTCCATAGGGTCTACTTCTAAAATTTGTGTAGTTACAGTACTTTGTAACTTCTCAGTTAGTTCCTTCAGACCCCCTTCAAGACTCTTCACCTTCTTATTCTTACCAATTATTTTGTTTAAGGATGTAATTAGTTCCAACTGATCATCATCATCTACTTCTTTTCCAAAATGCTCAATCATAGATCCAATTTGAGTCTTCTTTCCAGTCTTAGGAGTAAGACTGATATCTTCTTTGGTGGGAATGGGAATTTTTTCATTTGTAACTAGTGGTTCCACAACTGTGGTCTCTATCATCTCTTCTTCTTTTGTAGCTTCTTGTTCCTCAAAGGCTGAATTGTCAACAATGTTCTCCAAATTCTTGAATACATTTTCATTAATATCCAAGGTGATTTGTGTACCTTCTACATTCATTGTTTCATCTTCAATATTAATAGCTGGAGAAGA
Source organism: Chamaecyparis obtusa (assembly GCA_027943335.1). Classification (NCBI taxonomy): domain Eukaryota; kingdom Viridiplantae; phylum Streptophyta; class Pinopsida; order Cupressales; family Cupressaceae; genus Chamaecyparis; species Chamaecyparis obtusa. The sequence goes on along the minus strand of BSBK01003688.1, from coordinate 1,840,204 downwards.
TGGAATGTCTTCTTGTACTTTCTCACCTGCTTGCTCTGCTGCAACTGATGATTCTCCAACATATTATGCCATAACCTTGATAATTGTCTATTTTGTCTCATAATTTACTTCTTCATACCTGCCTCCCATAATCTGAATTGTTCTCCTTTTGGTTCTCAGATGGGTGCTTAGGGCCTTCATGATCTGGTTGAAATGAGCTTCATCTCTTATCTCACAAAGCTTCCTCACAAGCTTTTCTCTGATAGTTGTCTCTTCATCTTATGCTCTCTTCTTTCTGTTCAGAAGTTTGTTGTAAAGATCATCAGGTATCTATCCTTGAATAGTGTCAAACTTCTTGCCAGTAAAGATCATATGCTTCACAACTGCATTCTCTAGATTAATTCTATTAGTATAATCATAAAGATCATAATATTTGTTCATTCTTGCAAAGTCACCATTCTCAATAATCTGCTCATTAAGCTTTTCAAATTTTGGTTTCCAAGCTTTCTTCTTTGTAGTGACATCATCTTTAACCTCTGCAATCTTTCTTGGAATAGGTTGCACTAGATTTTTATGCCTCTTTCCTGGTCCAGTGGCACTCTCCTTAACTCTTTTTCTAGGTGTGGATGAATTGGATCTAGTAGACATCTTTGTTTCTATGTCCTTCTCAGGTACTTCCACTTTCACCTTTACTTGTGGTTCTTCCTGTGGCACTACAATTGATGATAAAGGAGGGATAGACAAAACTTCCTTTTGTCCACTCTCTCTAATTGTTTTTGTTGTTTTCTTTGCTACCAAAAACTCTCTCTATGTCATTCCTGTATCCTTTAAGATTTTCTTAATAGTGCTCTCAACTCTCTTCTTAGACTATTTCTCTTCAATTAGAATCTTTGTGGAGTTGAAGTTCTCCTCAAAGGTTCCAAACCTGTTACATTGGGTGTCCAACTTACACTTCAGTAGTTTTCCAACATACTCTTCAGTTTCTACCTCAGATATTTCATAGCCAAGAGGGTCTATGAACTCTGTTCTAGGCTCTACTGCTTCAATATAGGTCAGGTTAGTATCCACCATAAAACATATATCATCTTTATATTTCTCAACAAGAGACTTAGGAATCCTTGATCCGCTAGACACAATAGTTTGAAATGTCTTAATAACAAGTATTGCACTCTCATTAACACTATCAATAAAATTCTTTCTATATACTACATTAATTCTTTCCATTACAGTCTGTCCATCATTCTAATCATTTCCTATGGTGTAAGGAAATCTCCTCAAAAGATGAAAGAACATGTATGTGATTAGAGATGAGAACCTAAACTATATATACTTAGTTTTCTTGATCTTCTCCAAGTTCTCAAACAATTTAATTCTAAGAATTTCACACATATCAACTAGTACCCTATCAACACACATAAGATAAGCTGCATGTACCATTCCAGCTGCCATGTCATCTTCTCTTTAATTAGCACAAAACTTAGTAGTTAGGATCTTGCATAAGTATCTCACATCAACTTGTTTGATCTTGCTAATCACAATCCCTCTACCATTATAGGATGAATTAGTGTTGTCAATGACTATTTTTCTCATGTTTTTCTCATTAAAAGGAATAGCTCCAGTCTTAGATAATCCAGTGACTTCATGAATCAAATCAGCTGTAATATCTATCACTCTATCCTCTAGCCAAAAATTCCAATTATGAATTCTACTCAAAATGATCTTAGTGCATTCTTCATTATCAAATTCATAATGTAATCCATATTTGACAATTTCATTACGTTCCAAGTATTCAAAACCTTATTTCAGTGTCATATCTTGATTGTACATCTTCTGATATTCATCTAAAAAATCACTATCATTTACTGTCTCTAGTTTGCATCCAAGATAACTTCTAACATTCTCTAAATTTAAAACTCTGTCTGGTATGAATGATAATGAAAACCTAGGGTCTTCTTCCAATGGTTCTACTGGTTCCCTCAATTTTGTGATTTTAGGGCTTATGTAGATTCGACACACAATTCTTCTCCAAATCCTTGCAAAATGCTTTCAATCACTGCTCTTTGATCTCCTTGACACTTGAATTCACTTTGATGATCAAATAATACCAATCATAACCTTTTATTAATTCAATCTCACTTAGATCTGACATCACATTCAATTCTTTTGCCACTTCTTTCCAAAAAGTTGTCTCTACTAACTTGCAAAACTTAAAACTCCTTGCGATTTCGCAAAACATAATATTTTTCTTTGCACTCTTAACCATAGCATTAGAATATCATAAACTACCTTGCATTAATTGGGAAAGACTCAATTCATCATATATCTACTTCTATACTAAATCTAAGTTCCTATTCTACTGCAATTTACATGAATTAAGTACTTTGAGATAGGTCAAGTAAAGATTCATTCTTACCTTTCAATACTTCACCTTTCTGATTACCTTCAATGTTTAATATGACTCCTTGATCTGTGCTTTTGATAAACTTCACTTCATTTGAATTACTACAGCATCCTTTCTAACTATTACTAGCATCTTCATTTCTTCTTGCATGATTCCTGGGGTTAGGATTAGGATGAAAAACTCTATTTTTCATTCTGCAAAACCTTGTTGTATGTCCAATCTTGTTGCATATCTAAAAAAAAATTCCATTGTTTCCATATCTTGGTCTACGTTGATTCATTTGTGATCTTCAGTTTCTAGCAATGTGTCCAACCTTGTTGCATCTATAACATACTATTCCACTTCTTCTGTTCATATCTTCAGTAGGCTTCTTATCTGCATTGTTAGTATTCCTAAACATTCTACTACCATCATTATTCTCAATAAATTTACGTTTCCTACAATCAATAGCTCTATGTCCAAAACCATGACAATTGTAACGATAACCATTAAGAGGTTTAAATTTTTTACCTATGCAATCTCTCTTCATGTGACCAATAGTATTACAAGCAAAACATCTACCTTTGAATTCTCTTTGCATACCTTTGGTTGATTCCTCTTGCTTCGGTGATTCTTCTTCTTTAGGTGTATCTTCAAATTTGTTGATCTCATCAGGCTTCTTCTCATCTATGCTTTCAGATATCTTCAGATCTAGTTCCTTGCCTTCATCATTTGCTTTGAAAGTGTTGAATCCAAGACCAGTCTTATCATAGAATGGTTTCTGATAAGATATTTGTTCATCAATCTTCTCACTAGTTGAATATAGCCTTTCAAGTTGTTGTTTGGATTGAGTTAGTTCACCTTTCACAATCTTATTGTATTTCTCAAGTTCATCTACTGCAAATTGACTTTCTCAAGTTCAGATGTTACTTTAGAAAGTTTAGATTTTAGTCCTTCATTTTTAGTCTTTAGACTTTCATTCTTAAATTTCAGATTTGCTTCATTCTTGCCATTTCCATCTTTCAAACTAAGCTTCAAATTTTCTATCTTCAATTCATGCTTAAGGATCTCATTTTCTTTTTCCATATTGTCATCACAATCTTCAATAAAAACTTTGGATTCTTTTTCAGATCTTAGATCTTCCAATTTGTTTTTCAGTTTCTCAATGAGGTTCTTTGCATCATTATACTTTCTTTTCAAAGTATCTTTTTCAATAGTAAGAAAGTCAATATGTTCAAGAGCTTCTTAAAGATTCTTTTGTAGTTGATCCATATCCATAGAGATCTTACTCAAGCTGCTAGGCTTTCCTTGAATGATTCTTTTTCGAGTAACTAAGCTCTGATACCAATTGTTAGAAATAGGGAATACTGAGAGGGGGGGGTGAATCAGTATTCTACAAACTTTATCTTTTGCCCAATTATGGGAATAACAGATTATCTTTATACATGCATAACATAAGAAGCTAAACAACATGCATAACAATAAAGAACTCATAACATATTATTTGTTCTCGAGGAAACCCTGGCCAAGGGAAAACCCTAGTGGGGATGGTACCCACAAAGATCCACTAATCAAAAGTATCTTGTTAAGGATGTTGACCCTGTTAGGAGTCTATTAAAATCATATAGTGTATCAGTCTTGATTAAGGGACTACAGGCCTTGTTAAAAGCCTCAACCCTGTTAGGAGTTGTAGTACAAAATATGATTACTAGATGAGCCCATTGCCCAAACAAGTAATGTAAAATATACACTAATTACAAAATAGGTTAAGGTACATAACCTTATACTACTTTCCTCAATATCACTTCGCTTCTCTTTCACTATCGCTATTACATATGCTTCATATACTTTGCATCATACTACTACAATTACTTGCTGCTTGTCTCTCAAAAATACTACACTTTACAATTACAATTACATTTACATTAATACCAATAGCTTTATCCAATAGTTAACATCTAGGATGTCATCCCTTTATATTTTTAAGTCATTATTTTGATAAACAAAATAATCCCTTAACTCTTTACTAGTTCTATCTTCATATTCTGTCCTGTCAGCTTCACACTGTCTTCGGTAAAACTATCATAACTTCTTTCATACATTTCGTACTGACTTGCGCTCTGAGATGGGTGATCAATAGTCATCATAGAGTCTATGTTCAAGTGCACTAGCACTGAACTTACTCCAGTCAATGTCACAAACAAAAACTATATCCAAGTTCACTGGTAAAACATTGTCTCACACTTAGACAAATTTGCAATGCGCTCTGTCATACTTGCTCTCTGACTTGTGCAATCTTCATGTGGATCATATGTTGCCATAATGACAACATCTATGTAATCAACTCAGCCAAATTTCCAATGAGGATAACATCTAGTATTCCTTAATCAGTATCAAAGGGGATAACATCGAGGATGTCGTCCCTTTATATTGTTATTATGACACTATATCAACATCGCAAACAAAAACTGCTCTATAGTTTTTGTTTGAGACATTGACTGGAGTATGACAGTGTGTGAGAACAAATAATGTGTTATGAGTTCTTTATTAACATCCTAGATGTTATCCCCTCTGATACTAATTAATAACATCTATGTTATCCCCTCAAATTTATGACATTTCATCTTCTGACGAGGATATGTACAAGAGGACATGATGATATAGTACAAAGGGCAGGCCCAAAAGATAAACAAAATATCCAAAGGAATAAATGAAATAACAAGTATCTCAAACACCTTTTTCCATAGGTAGGATGATGGATGATGATTGATTGGATGAGGATTGATTTGATTGGTCTGATTTGAGGAAGGATACATCTTGCGAAGACCGATGATAGATTGTTGAACTAGGATTCATATGAAAAGAGATAGGTAAGACACTCAAACCTCAAAGGCACCAAGGGATGATTTCTAAAGCACTTGGCTGGATAGGGACAAAGATCAAAATGATACAAGGGCTAAATGACACATAGGATGAGACCTAAAGACACATATGTACAAATGAGCCTAGTTGGAGACACATCTGATGCTTGGTACAAGACACCAGATCATAGGATGTACAAGGGATTGGGGATGAAGCTAATGCTGCAAAGATATATGCATGATGATGCCCCAGTTGGACTGGAAATTCAAAATAGACTGATGGTTGATAGGGTGACGAGGATTGGGAAGGATGCATCCCAATGATGATGATTGGATTGAGATCAAGGCTTGCAACAAGACTAGGAACAAGACTAAGGATGTGATTGGATGTCTTGGCTTGATGTTGGACTTTGGATAGCTAGAGGATGTTGATTGGATTAGCATATGATGGTAGATTTCTAGGAATATTTTGATATGAATGAATGCTCTTGGATTGCATAGAGATAGCCTATAGCTAGATACCAATGATAAGGGAAATACCAAGTGATGGAAAGATGGAGGAAATGCTCAAGGATGAGGATAGAGGAAATGCTCAGGGATGTGGATAGAGGAATTTCTTGGTAGACAAGGATTGATGGAAATGATTAGGGATGGGTATTGAAGAAATGCTTGGGGATGGGGATTGATGGATTTGAAGGATTTAGATGGAAGGATTGGAGGAAAATAAGGATTTGGATGGAAGAAGATAAGGATTTGGATGGAGGAAGATAAGGATGGATAGAAGGATTTGAATGGAGGAAGATAAGGATTTGGAGATAGGAAGATGGATGTGAGAAAGTCTCCAAGGAATATCTCACCAAGGGATAAGATGCCCCTGCTTAGGATAGTTTATGCATTCAAAGGCATTAGGAGGGGGTACGATAGGATGGAAGATAAGATGACAAGAGGATGAAGCAGTTAGATGGAAGATAGTATGATAGGAAGGATGAGTGGATAGAGGATAGGTGGATGGAAGCTATGATGGGGAAAAAAGGATACAGAAAGGTGCCCAAAAAGCATGTATATCGGGTGGTCTTTTTTTCATTATCAAGATCTGAAGGAGGATGGGGGAAGTGAAGTGGCTAAGATATGAAAGGTATGAGAGGAAAATGGGATGGAGGAGGTGATGGATAGGATGTGCTAGAAGGAATTTCCCTTAGTTGGAGAGAGGAAATGGATGGAGGGATTATGCATGATGCTTGTTTGTTAGTTTCTCATCATGGTACTTGTCCAAGGTGCTTAAATGCCAATTTTTCACCATTTGATGAATGTTTTTTTTTTCTTTTCTTTTTTGATATTTTCTTAATTTTTTGACTTTTTTGACTCTTTTTTTTCACTGGATGTTGGTACAACCTTATTAGGATGGATGGATTTATGCAAAGGAATGGATGAGGTGGTTGAGATGGGGGATGTGCATGGGGTGAGAGATATGGCAGTAGAAAGAGTTTGGATGGTATGATGGAGAGTGAGCATGATAGGGGGATGTTGTCAGGACCAACATTAGCACATGTTGTGAGGTGGGTGGATGAAGTGTATGGGATGCAGAGGGTATATGTGGATATGATGGAGGAGTTATGATAGGAGATCTTGGGACATAAGGACCCAAAATGGATTTAGGAGATAGAGAAGAGGAATGAGAGATGTTGGATTTTCAACTTTGGATGCCATTGTGGATATTTCTTTTAGATGCAATGCATCTTTTTTGTTTGGGATCCACATAGTTTTTTCTTTTTCTTTGGTGGGCCGGTGTGGCCTTTGGGATGTATTGGATTTCTTGATTGGATTTTTCTTTGCTTGAAAACATCTTTTAGAGTGAACATGGAAATCTGTAGATTGTTGTGGATAGTTACCTTTATGCATTTTTGAATTAGCATCCAACTTGTTGCGAGGAGAGTTAGAAGGGATATGAGGAGATGTGTGGGATGGAGGAGATATGGATGGAGAGATGGAAGGAGATTGGCAAATAGGAGATGTGGGAATGTGCCTTTATTGATCCTGACTAGGAATGTATGGGATCGGACTTTATGGTGGGTGTTAGGATGATGGTATTGGTGGATGAAGGATTGAGTAGGATAAGATGGGGGATGATATTTTGAGATGTAAGGACCCCAAATGGAATTGGTGTGTGAAGGATATGTGATGGTAGAATTTGGGATATAAGGACCCAAAATGGATTTAGAGGATGAGGGTGGAATGTGATAGGTTTTTTTTTATTGCAATGATGGAGGAGGAATGGAATTATATGTTTTGAAGGGATAATGAGGAGATGTGATGATGGATTTGTAAGCATGCTTGAATTTGGATTTAGCTATACCAACATTTTTGGAGGAAGTCTCTTTGGATGTGTGACCAATACCACATGATCGTGGATGTTTCTTGTCCTGGATGGGCTCCAAAGTTCCTTGTTCATGGGCACCTAAGCCCTTACCTTGGTAATTCCATTTCTTGATCATTTTATCCAAGCAAGGATACATCATACTTGGGGAATAAGATAAACATCTAGTATTAGGTTCTGTGGTGGAAGATATGAAACTTATGTCTTCTACTTCAAGTAGGGTGTCATTGAAAAATGTAAGTGGACCAAGGGAATAGAGTGATGGAAGTGGGATAGGTGTTAGAGGATCATCAAGTGGAGAGGATGGGATGATAGGATATTGACTAGGATTTGAAGATGGTAATGGATCTTGAGATGGAGGAGTGGATGAGAGAAATGGATCATGCAATAGAGGAAGGGGGATGGTAGGATCTTGATTTGGAGTAATGGATGGTGATGGATCATGAGATGGAGGAAGTGAAGGGGTAGGATCTTTATTTAGGTTGATATATTTTTCAACATGCTTTTGGACAAGATCTTGATATGATTGGATTGGTGTAGATGGTGTGATGGGTTATGTATGGATGGACTCTTCAGATGGAGTGGATGGAATGATAGGAAGTTCTATAATTGTGATGGAGGGAAGAAGGGTAGATTTATGAGGCTCATTGGATATGATTTGGATAAGGATAGAATAAGGAGAACTGGATGGTAATTGGATGGATTCAATTGATGGATAGGACTCGGTGTTGCTAGGAGATGGAAGAGGATCAATAAGTGGGGTAGATGGGAGAAGGATAATAGGTGTAGGTGATAGAAGCAGAATGGTGGATGTAGGAGGTGGATGGTCATCATCACTAGTGGCTTCGCATGAGGGAATGATATGACATGGCTCATCAACTTTAGGAGAGGGGTTTTTTGTTGGCTTCCTTGTGAAACTCCTTGGAGACTTTCATGATGGATATTTAGGTGAAGGATTAGAATGTGTAGATGCCAAAGAGCTAGGATAGTCCACAGATGAAGGTGGGGTGGTGGATTGTGAACTTGGTTGAGGGGATGACGTTGTAGAGGAGGAGGTGGAAGATGGCATGACTAGATAGTTGACATAAGAAGGCATGGAGGTGACTTGTGAACTGGATTGACTAACTGATGGGGTAGGGGTAATGGATTGTATGGAATATGAAGTGGATTGAGGGATGTATGTTTCTTGTGGAAGGGGATTTGTGGCAACGTAGGTAGGAATGGGAGATGGTGGAGTGGGATAGGATGGAGGAGATGGAGAAGAAAGATAGGATAGATTGGATGGTGGACTAGAAATAACATAAGGATCATGGTGATGGATTGGAAGATTAGGATCTTGGTTTTTAAAATGGGTTGGAGGATAAGGAGATGGAGGATTTGGATAAGGGATGTAGCTAAGAGTGTTGTTGTGGAAAGTTGTATTTTGGGATATGACTATGGGAGAAGATGGAGGTATGGATGATGTACGTGGTAGATAGGAAGGAGGTGTGGATGAATGCCATAATGGATTTCCCTTGTGATGTAGGAGCATCCTAGGTGTAAGAGCAATCTTGCATCACCCAAAAAAATTTCTGGTTTCTTTTTCAATAAGGGCTATCTTATGCAGAGCTTCTATTTATGGAAACTTACTATTTTTAGTAAGTTGGTCATACGATCTCGAAATGTTCTGATTTCACAGTTGGAGGTTCATCTCAGTCATTTCAGCCTACTAGTTGAGTTTCATTACCACATCATCAGTATTGGTGAAGTTATTGAGGTTTTTGGGTACAAAATCTTTCAAGTTAATTTTGAAAGCCTTAGAGGCTCTGGATTGTGATCGACCCCCAGCTGACTAGCACTAGTGCCTATCAAGCATTGTAGATCTCATCATGGCATTTTCGAAAAGTGGTTACAATAAAAAAATGGAGTTACGGTTAAAAAGTTATGGCCTTCAGAAGTTGGGTTACCTTAAATCATATTTTGTATTTCTTTTGAGCCGACCCTATTGTAAAAATTGTGAAAATAAAATAATTCTATGTTTAGTTAGCCTAAAGGGCTAAATTTCTGGAACCTTCTCGGGCGGTGGAAATTGCCTATATAAGAAAGGTCTGTAGTGTTGTCTTAGGTAGTTCGGGGTAGTTCGAGGGCAATTTTGGGTAGATTTGGGTAATGATTTGAGGCTTTGTCCTACAAAATATTTTAAAGGGAATGCCCCTGTGGCTTTGCATATTGTAATTCTTAAATTTGTAATTCCACATTTGTGGAGATAATAAGAAGCCCATTTTCTATTCTTGCAAATTGTTGTTGTTTCTCTGTTTATGTTATGTGTTTGTGGTATTAAGGGGAGCACCCTTCATCACCTTGTCAAAGGTAGGATAAGGAGAACTAGTGGGTAGGCAAAGATGCATGATTGGGTAGTTTGGAGGAATGATTGGATTCTGGAGGGTTCTTGGAGCAAGGTTTCTAAGGTTTTCAATGTACTCATCATGATCAACAAGAATCTCATCATCATTGGAATAGGATACAGTGGGAGAAAATATATGATAACCAAACTAATCATAATAGATTTGAGACATGCTGACTTGCAGATGAATTGGATGGGGATGAAGGAGGGAGATGGATGGAAGACTAAGGATTAGATTAGGATGATCAAATAGGCTCAGACTAGGATTTGGATTAAGCTTAGGATAGGAAGAAAGATAGACTCTAGAAGAAGAGGGAAAGGGGATGAGGGATGACCAAGATGACTCTGCTAGCCTAGGATATGGGGAAGAAAGGGGAACAATGCTGGAAGGAAATGATGCAAGATGATAGGAAGACTATGATTATGAGACTAGGATGATAGGATTCTAGAGGTTTTGGGAGATTTATGGACTAGAGGATTGGACTAACATACCAAAATATTTGGTGTGTAGAACTCTTTGTTTGTGTATTTTTAACAGATACTATTGCTGGTTTTGGAACATTGAAAACATGCACAAGCAATCTTACCCTAAGGAATTTTGGTTGTGACTAAAAATATTTACTCGTAGACTTAGGTACACATCCAAGAGCTAATCAAAATACAGTCATCACCAAGCATGCAATAGCTCTAGTCATGATATCTTATTATCTAGTTCCAAGCACTCAAGGATGGCATGATATGATGAGTGTCTTGGGGAGATTACTATTCTCCTTGCACAAAGATTAGAAAGCCTTTGAGGGTATATCGGGAAGCCTCTAATTAATAGGTGTCTAATAAGGTCTGTGGTGTCCTCCCAATTGGTTTGTATGCATGTGACTCACTTAAGAGCCTAGTTGACCATGCCGAAATAGTAGGGATATTCACCTACCTCAAGCTACATCAACACGCATCGCCCGAGCTTGAGGGGATGGAGTGAGATTTTTCTCAGTGCTTTGTTTCTATACAGATCGGGGAAATACCGGTTTGAGGTTGTTCTCCAAAGAGGAAGTGCTTTTATCTCTAAACATACCTCGCTAGAAGTAAAACAAAATTGAACTTGTCTTAGTTCAATTGTTTTACGTCACTTAGTTTAAATGGGCTTTCCAGAATTTTGAAGAACTCCTAATCAACACATCATGAAGAGTTCTTTTCCCAATTTGATTAATTGTTGTTTATGCTATGACCTTCTAGAACATATGTTTAGGATGCAGAATTCATTCCCTTGAAAATAGAAAAGATTTTAAAAGATTGCAAGTGTTTTAACTTTTAGCATTCAAGATTGAGTTTTCTGATTTTTTAGAGCCCAAAATGAAGTTTTGATTGAGATTGCTTTCAAATTCTACTAGTGCACTTGAGATTGAATATGATTTAGAAATAAAATGAAAATAGCTCAAATTTGATTTGTTCATTCTTCATTGCATTCACAATTTGGATTTTCCTTTAAAAGTTCCAAAAGAGAAATTGGATTTTGCTTTGATTGTTCCTTCCTTTAGCCACTCAAGATTGAGATTTTAGGGTTTCCCCTTTAGGACAAAAAGAAAGTATAGATTTTTATCTTTTGAGACTTTCAATGCTTTTGAGATTCTTTTTAAGACCCATAGTAAGTGTGATATTTTCTTGTTCAATCCACTTATCCATTCAAGATTGGATTTGGGGTTTGTTTTAAGCCCAAAGGATTGAGATGTTCCTAGATTGCCTTTAGGATTGCATGAAACTCTTAGATTTAAATATTATTAGTTAAGGTCCATTTTAAACCCCAAAAAAAGTGTGAGGATTTATTTTTTCCACTTTAGGATTATTTTGATTAATTTTTTAACCCTTTAGGAAAAGATGTAGATTCGTTCATTCTAGGCACTCAAGATTGAACGAAAGTTCATTTTAAGCTTAAATGAGGATGCCTTTGTTTCCTAAATAGAAAAAAGGGGTTAGTAGGCCTTAGAACATTGATGTTTTGATAGCCAACTTTCTCTCCAAATATGACCTGCAAAAAGTGATGTTAGATCCTACAATTTTGAAGATTAGGGACACTAGGAAGCCCAAATGAACCAGAAAAATAAAACAAACCCAAGATTAAGGCCTTAAACATACCCCCTGTTTCTCATACAAGTAAATAGGTTAGTTAATTTCATGGCTTTTACTCATACGATTCAAGACCAAGGCTCATACAAGTATACAAGGGTCCTCGTACGAGTAAACAGGGCCAAGTGAGATGTAGAAGGCCAAAAATGGCTTGCAGAATGGATCAATACGAGTTAGTACATAGTATAATAAAAGAATATAGGGGTTCTAATATGATAAAATAGGGCTAGGGTGTTTACTTGTATGAGAATTCTCACAGGATCGTAAGAGATCTTGAGAAAAGTGATTTTTTGCTCAAAAAACCCTAAAAATGCAACTGAAAAACATGGTGGGTGTCCCACTGGGCACGCCAAAATGTGTAAAATGTGAACCTAACCTATCAAGAGCATGCTAATACATTCAAACATTATTGATAATAACAACATACATCAACATATAGAAAAACTATTCACAGGCCACCTTGGATTGAGTTGAAACGGGAGCACTCAGGCACTGTTTGATTTGCTCATTTAGGAGGGATGTGGGCATGCTCTCCAAGAATAATAAAACTATCCATAATATATATTAGGGAAGATTAGGATCATTTTAAATCCATGGAGACCCCAAAAGTGGCACAAAATCAAGTATAGGGAATGTGTTTTGCCCGCAGGGTTCCAAGGGTGCAAGAGATGAGATGCAGATTCTAAAGCTAGAGATGTGATGCAAGATTGATTTTAAATTCAATATGGATGTGATATGAGACTAAAATTATATGAAAATCTTGAAATGAACTATTTTAATCCATTTAAACTAAGCTAAGATGAGTTAGGAATCATGAACATATGAATGAAAACTAACAATATTAGCATAAACTATGATATTCTAGATGCAATCTAACATTATAACAATGATTTGAAATGAGAGTGTGAATTGGTAATTTTATTGTGGAAGGAGAGTTTGAGGAGAGGCTTGGGTTAGGAAGGGTGGTCAGGGTTTAGGATCAAGGGTTAGGGGTATGGTTAGGAAGGGATAGGATTGCATTAATGGGTTGAAAGGATCAAGGGTTTCTCACACATGTGTGAGAAACACTAGGGAAGTGTGTTAGGAGACAAGGGTGGAAGAAGGGAGATAGGCCTTCATTAAGAGGTTTTAAGAGCCATTAATGATGGTGTAAGGGATCATTAATGAGCTTTGTAAGGCTCATTAATGAGGGTGTTGACTTTGGGTCAAGGGGGGAGGATTAGCCTAAGAGGGTTAGGAATCACCTGTTAAGTGGGGTTAGGTAGTGATTAGAGATGAGCGGATAGTTTTAGAAGAGTCTAGAAGATTTCTAGGTTTCTAGGGAATTAAATAAATATCTAATTTATTTAAATGGTATTTGGTTGAGCAATATTTATTAAATTGATTAATAAATAGGAGGGATTAATATTTAAATTTGATTTAAATATTTTTGGAAAGGATTCCTTAATTAAATGAATTTAATTAAGATAGGACGGGATAATAACAATAATAACTAATCAATTCATTAATGATGATGTCATCAGGACTTTTGTTAACTAAAAATAATTTTAATTAACAAATGGATTTTTAGGTGTCTACACTTTGAATTTGGGCCTTGATTATCAGGACGAGGTCACCCTGGGTGATCCTTTCCTAGGACAAGGTCACCCTAGGTGACCCTATCCTAGGATGAGGTCACTCAAGGTGATCTTTTCCTCCCAATAATAGTAGAGTCAATGAATCAAGGCCTATAATGTAGAGTAGAAGTTATAATTTGAACTTATGCAAGTAGAATCAAGCATGATAGGAAATAGGAGTCCAAGAATGCTAAAGTGAGGCTTAGGTGAGCACAAAGTTATATGTGGATACAATTTATGACACTACAATATTTTTATAAAGAAAGGGGAGAGATCAAATTAGGTAACATGAATTCCTAAAGAAGTAGGGAAACTTTGATGGTAGAAGTATTCTTCCTTACTTCCTTAATTTGAGGACCCATAGTTTAGAACCTGAGATGTTTGATCCAAGAGTACATTAGGGGCTGAGAAACCTTGGATAAACCAAAAATTATTTTATTTTAATTTATAAGATTTTATTTCTTACTATAGAATTTTATTCTTGTTACATTTCAATTTATAAGCACAAAGATTTTGTTGTTCACACAAAGTTGTTGCTAGTATTTCGTTGAGTGTTACTATTTACTTCTATTTAAGCCTTTAAAATACAATAATAGTATCTTAAGATGATGTTTAACATGTCCTCATTCCCATGGTTGTATTTTGTTTCTTGATTGTAAGATGTGTATTCTTTTATAAAAGGGAATCGATCAATATTATGTGTCTATGTATTTGAATTCCAAATTGATTTTAAGGTCACCTAGTTATATATTGGTCCTAGGGAGGTTCATAAGGCATAATACCACATTTATTCAATATTCCTTGATACATCAAGATATCACTATATAAAAGGGAATTTGGTTTAATGGCAAAGTCCATGTTGTAAGCACCTTAAAATCATCTACAATAACAATAATAGAAGAAGATATCACTATGAAATGATGTCAAATTAATAGTAGTAAGCTAGAAGAAAAGGGATATAAGATAAGTTAAAGATTGCACATAAAAATAATGATGAATCTTGCCTCAAAGTTTATTAATTTTACCACATGCCTTTGTTGAATCATGACCTTGTTTCCTTCCCATTCTTCCTAATTAACTATTTAGAGAGATCAGTTAGGAAGGGTATGGAGGTCACTAAAAACCAAGGCAAGAAACCCATTATGTTGCACCAGGGCCCAATTTATAGGTTGTACCATTCCATTTAGCCCAGTGTCCCCCTAAACCCATTGTGATCCAAGAATCCCCTAATTCAAGCTCACCACCACCTTCTCATATTATTAACAATCCCGACCCTAGCAAAAAGAAGTGTATTGGTCACCTCGATGTTGTTAAATTATTCTCATGACCTGAGACTCTATAAACTCCTACTCCTTCCATGGTTGCTTCTAACCTCTGTGCTCTAAAAAGAAAAGATAAAAACCCTTCAACTACTAGCAAGAGAAAGGATAAAACCCCTCCATTGTGGCCAAAAATCCCAAATTCATTATCTACGAGGTGATTGGCAAGGAAGAGGAAGAAGTTAGGGAAGAATGTAGAAAAAATGAAAGCAATCGAAGAAGGTCCCACAAGTTGGCAACTCACTTGATCGACAAGGGGAAGAATACTCGGTTGGTTGATTATGACTTAGAGGATGTGGATGAGGATCAAGGGAGTGGTTTTTGGTGTAGGTTATTATTTTATCTTATGTTAGGGAATATTTATTTTTCCTACACATATATTAAGCTTTCTTAGGCTATATTAGAATAATTAGGAGGACACATGGCATAATCCTACAATCACATGTGTCATTCACACCCAACTTTGGGTAGTTAATGTCTCACTCTCTTTTGTATTTATTAGCCACCTCCACATAACCATTTTCTTGTTTTTACCTAAGTTGGTGTATCCTCATGTTTGACATTTACCAAGTAGGTAAAAATCCCACCTAATTTGGGTATTTGGGAGTTATTATTCCTCTTGGAATTCTATGCCCACATTATATTATATAATCAACACTCTCCTCTCCGTTATCAAGTTCAGAGCTAACTCATATGATTTCATATCAACTCAGTCAGCACTAGGGAGTGTTGATGCATATTGTATTATTTTGAGTGTGATAAGATCATCATTTTGTTATTGTACCATGTTTCAGTATTTCATCATCTTTGTTTCTCTCATTTACAAGGTTGATCTTCATTTTTCTAGTGATCCTATGAGATCTAGTCCATCAGTGACTCTTACATGGTATCAAAGCTTCCAGATTTGCAAGCCCCTTCTCAAATTTTGGAGAAATTTAGCGGTGAATTTTTGTTGGGTGCATTTTCAGTGAAAGAGGATAATGTCATCAGGTCTAGTAGGTTCAAAAGATAAGTTTTGATTTAAAATTCTCCATATTTTGAAGAAATTCAAATTTGAGGCAAGATTTTTTAATAGGAGGGACCATATGACCCCACCTATGAATGGTATAAAGTTTATATTTTTGGAAAAAAAGGTTTATTTTTCTTCTCTAAAAAATAATGTTATTCAAAATTTATTTTGAAAGAATTTTTTATTATTCATATTAAAAAATGAAAAATCATTGAAAAATATATATATTTGAAAAAAATGATTTTTTTAAAAATATAAAATATTTAAATAGGGTGTTGAAAGGGTGCCTAGGCTCCTGTCGGCCCCTTATGCCCATAGGGTATTGCATTGTAGATGCAACACAACCCTTGGGCATTGTAGTGCATCCTGTAATGGGTTTAACCCCTATGAGACCCCTCAATAGGGATTGGGGTGCGGCTTCAGCCCCCAAATTAATTATTTTAATTATTTTTCTCAATAAAAAATTCAAAAAAAATATTCTACATTATTCATACTATGGTGATTTGCAAAGTTATGCTAGGGTCTATGACCTCGGCCTTTGAGATAGGAATTTTGGCAAATCTTTTAGCAGCTTCTACAATATTTGGCAGACAACTAAATATAGCTAGTAAATAGCTAAGTTTAGCAACAATTCTAAACTGCTTGATGAATCACCATAGTTGTAGGTCTCCACATTTAGTTGTATTTTTTGACAATTTGGCGAAGGTGGTTTTTTTTTTTTTTTAAATTAACCCCCCATGATTGGAGCTTTGTGTTTTTGCACCAAATTTTGGAGCATCATATCTTAAGTATACAAAGTATTTTTCAGCTCAAGTTTTTTTTATTTGGGGTAGAATTTCACAAACTTCATAGTGGTATAATCAATTTTGGCTCAAGTGATCTATATTTTCTAGATTTTCATAAAATTTGAAGGATATGTTGGAGATTTATGAGATATATTGTATATATGTGCTGACGTTGATGTTTTTCCATTGATGTCAACATATTTTATTATTTCTGACAATGTTCTTGTTTTGTTTAGTGAGGAGTTTGGATCAGTATGACTACTATATTGCAAATCAAATTTTGTGAAGTTACATATGGTTGAAGGGATGTTGGTAGTTGATATATATAAACATACAAAGGTTATTATTATGATTTGAGTGAGTTTTAGGTGATTAATCAATGAACGGTTTTTTTTGGTTATTGAGGAAGTGACAGTGTTGCAATTTTTGGATTGGTGTGGATCTGTTATGCAATATTTGTGATTTCTAACCTAGTGATGAGTTTAGGACATGGATGTGTATCCTCAGCTCGAATGGTTCATGAAATGGATGTTGGCAAGCTATTTTTCTTGAGTAAAAGAGGTTGGTGTTTAGTGTTCTCTAATGAACAGTGCAAAGACAACTATGAATTATGAGACAGAGTTGTGTATGTTGTTGATGTGGAATTTTACATTACTTGTTGATGTTTCTAGATCATGTCCTATCTATTTTGCTAGATTACATTGGGTTATGTGATTAGATTCAGTGATTTTCCCATGGCATGTCGATATTTTTATTATTCTTGGTCGACTTGGTGGTATAGTGTGTTGCAAAGGATTGTGGCATGATTTGTGGATCTGAAGTGAGTTTGAGGATGAAGAATTGGGTCATATCTATGTCTTTGCATACATGTCTTGGATTGCATTGATGTTTCTATTGTAACTGGTTAAGTATTTTGTAATTAAGGTGTTAAGGTTTATGTCGACCTTTTTTATGCTTCCAAGGTTGATGATAAGTATATAAAGTTGTAATGAATTGTAATTACGAGGTGAATGGGTGGATGTACATATGTGTATAAAAGATTTCATGAAGAGGTATGAGTGGAATCTATAATTAAGATCAATATTTGTTATACTTAATCAAAGCTGTATTGGTGTATCGAAGATGTTATCAGTCAATTTATAAATCATAGAATTGAATTCCATAGTGGATTTTAGTCCATTTTGGGGTTACGTCCCTTGCTATATTATTAGGATTGTTGTCCTCTATTGTACTTGAGTAGTGATCTATAGGCTATAAGCCTGAATGCATGTGTATTCCCCTTTGTACCTTTAACAGGATTATTGTGCTAGTACATTACCTTGTGGGTTTGATCCCCACCATGGTTTTTCCCTTAACTGGGTTTCCATGAAAAAAATATGTTGTTATGTGTTCTTATGCTTTATAGTTCAGTTATTTAATGTTTATCATTCATATCTATTTTTTATGGTTAAGTTTTGGATTAAGATTTGAGATTATTGGATACAATTGATTCATCCCCGCTCAATTGTGTGTGTTGCCTTGTTTCTAATAATTGGTATCAGAGCTAGATCCTCTTTTTAAGCTTGACCACTTTAGTTGATTCGGGATGGAAGCCTTTAAGAAGAAGAGTTTGAGATTTGAAGGAATAAACTATGCTATATATAAGGTTCAGATGATTACACATTTGAGATGCATCAAAGAAGGTTACTGGACAGTCATAAAGAAAGATTACAAGCCTCCTGCAAATCTATCTATTGTTACCGCTGATGAGAAGAAGTAATTTGAGTGTAATATGAGAGAAAAATAAGTCTTGTTGAGTGAGTTATAAGATGTTGAATATATAAATGTTATGAAGTTAGAAACTACACATGAGATATGGATAAATTTAAAAGCTTTACATGAAGGAGATGCCTTTATGAATCAAGCAAAGCTGCAAAGCCTGAAAGGGAAGTTAGAATCTTTGAAGATGAGTGAGGATGAAAATATTCAAGCCTATGTATAAAATGTGAATGAGATTATTTTTGGAATTAGAAGTGGTGATAAAAAATTGGAGGAAGATAAAATTATTTCTAAGATACTGGGATCCTTTCCTCCTCATTTTGATAAAAAAGTTGTTGCACTATTGAATAAATCATGACCATGACTACTGTGAAAAGGGATACATTGGCTAGTAAGTTATCTTCTTTTGAAATGACTAGATTTGGTGATAGTCTTCCTAAAATTGAATTTTCATTTAATGCTATTATTTCTAAGGATAAGAAAAAGTATTCTTTTGGTGAGATTTCTTCTAAGTATGGAGGCTAAGGAGTGGGAAGAAATTGAATAAGAGGAAAGAAAGATGGAAGAGATAGAATCCCTAATTGCAAAGAGAGTGCCTAAGGGAGAAGGTAAGTATGAAGGGAAGATACCTTTGAAATTATTTTCATGTAATAAGATTGGCCATTTTTCTTCTAGATGTCCTGAGAGAGTACCAAAGTATAAGCCTAGAAATTTTTAGCCTAAATATCATAAGAAGTGTTATTTAGTTGTTACCGAAGGTATAAATGATGATGATCTTGAAAAGATTGAAGATGATATTATGTTCTTTCTATTAGAGATGAGAATCCTACCTTCTTGAATGAAGAAAAGGCCCTAGCTTCACATGTTAAAATAAAAGATGAATGAGTGATAAATAGCAATTTTTTATTACGTAAAATAGGTTTTGAAGGGTGCCTAAAACCTTGAACAAAGCTTGAGATATTACATTAGATCCAAGAAAAAAAGAGCAGACACATAGAAAAACAAGGCCAACATCAGGGCTAGCGGATAAAAGACAGCCAGAAAAGGATAGGAGAAAGGACCAGCAAAAAAAGAACAAAAGAAAAAAACCCATGTTTGCAGTTGGGTGATAAATAGCAGTTGTTCACATCACATGACTAGAGATGAGAGAAAATTTGTCAAATTGGAAAATTATGATGGTGGTGTTGTTATATTTGGTGACAATACTCTTTATATGATCAAAGGGAGAGGTTCGATTACACTTGATGGTAAGAATAACACTCATGATGTCTTATATGTTGAAGGTTTGAAGCATAATCTTTTGCATGTTGGAAAACTTTTTGATAAAGGTTACATCTTACAATTCAATGACAGTTCAAAGTGTATGATCATGGGAAGTTCTAGAAACAAGATTGCATCAAGTACCAAGACTAGAGGTAATGTATTTAATTTCAATAGTATAGATAATAGATGCATGATTGTTAAAATTGATGATAGTTGGTTGTAGCACAAAAGGTTTTTTCATGTAAGCTTTGATAATATTGTGAAGATAAGAACTACACATGTTGTAAGATATTTTCCTAGATTATTAAAGCATGTTAATACAATGTCTAAGGAATGTTAGTTGGATAAGATAACTAAATCTACTTTCAAAAGAAAGACATATTCTTCAAGTGGATTATTATATTTGGTGTATATAGATTTATGTGGTCCCACTAGGACTAGGAGTTATTATGGAGATAAATATTTTATATTATTCATTGATGATTACTCAAGAATGATGTGGGTTACACATTTTTGAAGGATAAATCTGAAGCATTTGATAAATTCAATATTTTTAGAGATATGGTTGAGACTAAGACATTAATAAAGTTGAAATGTCTAAGATCATACAGAGGTGGAAAATTCACTTTGGGTGAGTTTAATGCATATTGTGAGGACCATGAAATAAAGAGATAGATATTTCTTTTGAAAACCCTACAAAAAAATGGAATTGCAAAGAAAAGGAATAGATCTATCCTTGAAAATGAAAGGATTATGATGATGGAAGGAAATGTACCTCATATCTACTAGAGAGAAGCAGTTAGCACTGTAGTTTATACATTGAACCAAGTTCATATAAAACAAGGTGTTGGTAAGACACCCTATGAAATTTGGTATGGTCATGTCCATACAGTGAAGTATTTTAGAATTTTTGGAAGAAAACGTTACATCAAGAGAGATGAATACTTAAGTAAATTTGATCCTAGATGTGATGAGGGTATCTTTATTGGTTATTCTACAAAGAGAAAAGAATACAAGTGTTATAACAATACGTTAAGAAAGATGGTTAAAAGTGCTAATGTGAAAGTGGATGAAAGTTATCATAAATAGGCCAGATCTTACAGTTATGAGTTAGATGATGAAGAAGGGAATTAGATGGTGCAAGCATAGAATTAGAATCTAAATTAGAATGGATTGGTAGAGTAGGATGAGGAAATTGAAAATGAGTATGAAGTGGAAACACAAGAGTCTATTACAAAATGAAATCTGAAGACTCCAAGGTATGTAAGGATGAATCATTCAAAAAATCAGATTATCGGTGATAGGAATCAAGGTGTTTTGACTAGAGGAAGACATGCTATAAATAGAGATGAAACTTGTTTTATTTCTAAATTTGAACCTAAGGATGTTGATGAAGCATGCAAAGAGGAAATTTGGGTTAACATAATGGAAGAAGAGTTAGAACGGATTGAAAAGAAAAAAACATAGATTCTAGTTCTCAAACCAAAGGATAAGAATGTGATCGAAACTAAATGGATATTTAGGAACAAACTAAATTAAGATAGTAAAGTAGTAAGGAATAAAGATAGAATTGTCTACAAAGGATATTAATAGATGGAAGGTATTGACTTTTAGGAGACCTTTTCTCCTATTTCTAGAATTGATGCTATTAAGATATTTCTTGCATATGCTACTTTCAAATATTTCAAGGTATATTAGATGGATGTTAAGTTTGCATTCTTAAATGGAGAGCTGGAAGAGGAACTCTATGTTGAGAAACCTGATGGTTTTTCTTTGACTAATCAAGGTAACATGGTTTGTTGAGTGAAGAAAGCATTGTATGGATTAAAACAAGCACCGAGAGCATGGTATGCAAGGTTGGACAAATATTTTTTGAGACTTGGATTTATTAAAGGTACTACTGATAGTAATTTATATTTCAAAATTAATCATGACAATGTCTTGATTGTTGAAGTATTTGTGGATGATATAATTATTTATGGTGATGATAAGTTGAGCAATAAATTTTATGATGAGATGCAATTTAATAATTTGAGATTTCCATGATAGGTGAGATAAAATTCTTTCTTGGTCTACAAATTACTCAATCTAAAAAAGAGATTTTCATATCACAATTGAAGTATGTGAAAGAGTTGTTAAAGAAATTTGGTATGGATGATTCAAAATTGGTTGGTACTCCTATGGTTATTGGTTGCAAGTTGAAAAAGAGTGATGATTCTCCTAATGCAAATAAAACTAGGTACAAATCAATGATCAATGTATTTCTATACTTAACATAGAATAGACCTGATATAACAAATTTAATTTGCATTGTTGTGAAATTTCAAGAAGAGCTGAAGGAATCATATGTTGCTACTATTAAAAGGATATTCAGATATTTGAAAGGAACAATTGACTAAGGATTATGGTATGGAAAGGATAATGATTTTACACTGGGTTCTTTCACTAATGCGGATTGGGAAGGTAACGTGGATAATACAAAAAGTAAAAATGGTGGAGCATTCTTCTTGGGAAAAATATTAGTCTCATGGTCTAGTAAAAATAAAAAATTTATATCACAATCCACTACTAAGGCTGAGTATATTGTTGTTGTTATTAACTATACACAAGTGGTTTGAATGGATAAAATGATAAAAGATATCAGAGTGATTATTGAAGATCGTATTACTATTTATTGTGAAAACTCAAGTGTTATAAATATTCCAAAGAATCTTGATATTCATTAAAAAAAGCATAATCTATCAAATACCATTTCTTGAAAGACAAGGTGAGTGAGAAGGAAGTCATATTGGAATATGCGCCTACTAAAGAGAATATTGTAGAAATCTTCACAAAGCCCTTGCAAAAGGATACTTTTGAGTATCTCTGAGGTGAGCTTTGGGTGATAGCCCCTCTTGATCAGAGCTAGAAATGCATGGATTTGCATCGTTATAGTTCTTTAACATAGATTATCATTAATTTTGATTGATGTTTTGGTAGCTACTACTCAGGGGGAGTAGTTAGTCTTATGGAGTAGTCAGTATTGTGAGGTATGTTGTTTAGTTTTTAGGAGAGATATTCAGTTGTTTTTGGCCTCTATGACTTAGTGCATATATGTGTATTTTTCATTGATGTCAAAGGGGGAGAGATAGCCATGTGAAAAATAGTGTGGATTTTAGAAAGAGAGATTATTCTTTATTGTAGAAGATCTAGGGGAGGTATATTGTGGATATTGTTGGTAGTATTGTTGATATGGTTTCTTTGTACATTGATTTGGTTTTTCACATCATATGTTTTCATCAATGCCAAAGGGGGAGATTGTTGGATATTTATGAGATATATTGCATATATGTGCTAACATTGATGTTTTGTCATTGATGTCAACATATTTCCTTATTTCTAATAGTTTTCCTTATTTGTTTAGTGAAGAGTTTGGATCGATATGGCTACTATATTATGGATTAGATGTTGTGAAGTTATAGATGGTTAAATAGATGTCTATAGTTGATATATGCCAACTTACAAAGGTTCAAATGATGATTTGAGTGATTTCTAGGTGATTAATTAGTGACTATTTTTTCTAGTTGTTCAACAAGTGACAACGTTTTAGTTTTTAGATTAGTGTGGACTGGTTATGCAATATTTGTTGTTGCTAACCTGGTGATGAGTTTAGGACTGCATGGATGTTTGTCCTCATCTCAAATGGTTCATAATTTGGATGCTGACAAGATATTTTTCTTGAGTGATAGAGGTTGGTGTTTAGTGTTCTTGATGAATAGTGCAGAGATAGTTATAAATTCTAAGATAGAGTTGTTTATGTTATTCAATAGGGAATTTCATGTTACTTGTTGATGTTTCTAGACCGTGTCCTATTTATGTTGTTGGATCAAATTTGGATATGTGATTAGATTTAGTTATTTTCCTATGGCATATCGATATTTTTATTGTTCTTGGCCAACTTGGTGGTATAGCATGTTGTGAAGGATTGTGGTGTGATTTTTGGATCTGAAGCATGTTTGAGGATGAAGAATTGGGTCCTAGCTATATATTTTCTAACATGTCTTGGATCACATTGATGTTTGTATTGTAATTGGTTAATTATTTTGTAATTAAGGTGTTAAGGTTGATGTCAACCTTGTTTATGTTAATATGTATATAAAGTTTTAATTAATTATAATTGTGAGATGAATGGGTGGATGCACGCATGTGTATTAGATATTGTATGAAGAGGTATGAGTGGAATCTATAATTAAGATAGAGATTTTTTGTACTTCATTGGATTTGTATTGGAATATCAAAGATGCTATCAATCAATTAATAAATCAGTGGATTTTTGTCCATAGTGGATTGTAGTCCATTTTGGGGTTGTATCCCTTGTTGTATTCTCAAGGCTGATGCCCTTTGTTGTTTTGAGTAGTGAGCTCTAGATTGTAAGCATGAATGGATGTGCATTCCCCTTTGTATCTTTAATGAGGTTATTGTGCTATTACATCATCTTGTGTATTTGATGCCCACCATGTTTTTTCCCTTAACCAAGTTTCCACACAAAAATTATGGTGTTATGTGTTCTTATGCTTTGTGGTTCAGTAATTTAATATTTACCATTCAGATCTAATTTGTATGCTTAAGTGTTGGATTAAGATTTGAGATTATTGGACACAACTGATTCACACCCCCCCCCCCCCCCCACCCCCCCACCCCTTTAGTTGAGTGTGTTTCCTTGTTTCTAATAAGAAAATCCCAAATTTTTCAACTTTAAACAACCATAAATTTCACATGCAACCTCTGATCAAGGTGCTTCTTTTTTTTTTAAAGTTAATAGTTTTTCAAGCACTACTCATTAATTAAAGTTTGAATTTTTGATTCTGAGATTAATTTGTACTCATTATTTGAGTCCATATTTGGACATTCTAAAACTCTGGAAAACAACTCTAGCATTGTAAACACATTGGTTTATAAAGTGCCACAATCATATTTTTCTAGGGGGGATCATTAATTGAATGATTTTTTTTTTTGGGGGGGGGGGAGGGGGCGGGGGGGTTATCTTCTTTTTTTTAATTCCTTTTTTTATGTGTTAGTACAATGAGGAAAATCAAATTGAACTCCCAAATCCATATAATTATGAATCATAGAAAAAATAAATATTGAATTATCAAAGGGAAAAAGGTTGCACAGACTATGTAAAAAATATACTCCCGCACCTACTAATGCTAATGCTCTTCAAGCATGGGAGATCAATCATGAGAGAGCTCTTGGTCACATTAATTCACTAGTCTCTTTTGATTTACAATTTCATCTTGAATCATGAAAGACACCTAAAGAGGGTTGGGGGACTCTTGAAAATTTGTATGGTAAAACTGACAAGATTAAGGGTTATCAAATTGATAATGATTTGATGAATCTTGATCCAAAAGGTTTCAACCAAATCCAAGACTAAATCTCGAAGATTGATAAATTAAGAACACAACTAAAGGATTGCAAGATTACTAAGGAGGATATACAATTGATTCTCAATGTGTTATCCAAGCTTGGTCCTGAGTATTCTATATTTGTTTCTAGCTTCCATACCAAAAGGGTTTTTATGGGTTATGCATATGTTGATCCTACTTTCGATGCATTTTAAAATCTTCTAATCCAAGAGGAAGTGAAGATAATTCATTAAGACTTCCAAGTTACAAGCATTGATTTCTAATGAGCCTAAGGTATAAAAAGAATCAGGGAATCCTGATTAGAAACAAAAGAAGAAAAAGAACAAGACATAGAAAGAATATGAATCCTCCTCCTCAAAAAATGAATCATCTAAAAAGGAAAATCCCACATGTGCACATTGAAATAAATCTGGGGATGATGAACATCAATGTTATTTAAAACAAATTGACAAGTTGAAGCATCTTTTGACAAAGAATAAAATCAATCTACCTTCAACTATGTCAAAGGATTCACCATCTTCATCTAATTCAAAGTCAGAGAAAAAAAAAGGGGAAAGAACTTTTCACAATTGCATATTTTGAGTCAAGGAGATGGATCCTTGATTCTAGAGCTTCATATCATATGGATTCATAAAAGAGTATGTTCTCTTCATTTGAACCTTGTTCGTCACCAAACATCCTGATGGATAACAAAACACATATGAGTGTTTGTGGGAAAGGGTCTATTGACATAGATGGAGGACCATTTAATGATGTCCTTTATGTACCTTCATTATCAACAAATATCCTTTCCATCTATCAGATCACACATGGTGGAGAAGGAAAGAGTGTTGATTTCACACAAAATTTTGTGATCATTTAGGATTTTCATAGTAGAGATATTGTTGTAGTTGGGGAGGTAGATCATCAATCTCTATTATACACCTTCTCACACTTTTCTTTTATTGTTTCATCGACTGGCGTACACACTTATGCATCTAGTGTTGACACTTTTGAAGAGATTCAACATGGTCAAGAGAATATTACCATTCTTGCAACTGAGATTCAAGAGACATGTGTTGATACTGCATCTCCTACATTGATTATTATTTATGTTGATTTTTGCATTGCTATGGCTCATATTGATTCAGTACAAGAAGCCATTTATTTTCTTCTAGGGATAGCTCCTTGGGATGAGTACTTGACATACATTTCTTCTTTGTTTTGTGAGTCCTCTCTTGCATAATTGGAGGACACTATTGTGTGCACAGATGTGTGATCACACTTCTATGAGTCTTTGTATGCGAGAGTGCTCAATAGTGAGTTCTCACAAAATGACCCATAGCTCTCTATCTGAGAAGAGCATGGTTTGAATGTGGCCCTCAGATCAGCCTATTTTACCCATGCAAATACAACTCAGAATGAGAGATTTGAGTTGATCTAAATGAAACTATTCTAAATGATTTGCCATGCAAACTAAGCTAAACTAATTTATTGAAAATGAAATTAAGCTATATGTAATGGATTTAAACTAAAATGATTTGCAAATAATCTAAAATGTAAATTAATCCAAAATGTGAATGTGCAAGTTGAAATGCTAAATGATTACAAGCTATGGAATTCTACAGCATAAGTTCGATATCAAAATTCGGGATGATTGAATGAGCATGAGAGGTCTCCTTTTATAGGAAAAGTTGGATTCGAATGTGAAAGTAGAAGCAATGTGGGATAAATGAAAAAGAGGAAACAATCATCAATTTTAGAAGGTTTGTAATAAAATGGAATTACATTTTATTTTCTTTTATTTTTATTCAATTTGTTTCCTTTTTCATCACAGGAGATCTTTTGAGAGAATATTTCATTTATTTAATTTTAAAGAATAATATCTCTTTTAATTAAATAAGGTAATATTATATAATTTAGAAATGAATATTAATTCAATAAAATAAAACCATTTAATTAAAAGAGGATTTTAATTAAATAACATTATTTCATTCAAAGAATATTAATTTCAATTAAATAATATTATTTTATTTATTAAAAAGGGATATATTTCTTTTAATTAAAAATTGATGGGATATTCAAACTTTAGGGAAAATTGAAATATTTATGATTTGATCAATAAATTTGATTTGAATGTATGACAAATATTGATTCAGGAATTGATATCGATAGATTAAATAAATGGGGCCCAAAGTCTAGGCGACCATTTTATGGTGCATACATTTGCCCCTCTTTGACTAATGTGTGATCGATTTGGGAACACATGTAGTCAAAGAAGAATTGAAATGTGAGATCGATCTGGGATCACAAAACAACTTAGATGTGTGTTCGACGGATGGGAACACATCAGGACAAACATAAACTAAAGGTCTTTGAACATGAGGTCGATTTGGGATCATATCCAAAGTGAGAGATAAGAATCTCAATCAATGTTGCCCCAAGAGGAGCAATTGATAATTTGATAAAACTGAATCAAGGTTTGAAATTTGATAGGTACTGCCCCCTCGTGATCGAAATCGAAATGAGATAGAGGAGAAACAGTAAATTGATAAATTTGATCAAATCAAATGAAAGATAAGGTTCACAGCAAGAAAGATTATGCCCCAAGATTGAATTAGAAGAAAAGAAGTGGGGTGAATAGTGAATGGAAGATAGAAGTTTAGAAGAAATGGAAAGAAATGGAGAGAAGAAATAGAATCAATCAACTGTTTAAGATAGAGAATTTCGACTGAGATCATGAAAGAAAGTAAGGAAATGAAGATCAGATCATGACCACAGTTGACAGAAAAATCCACAAGAAAGATGAGGAAAACTCTCTCAAACTCATAATGCAGCCTAAAAGTGCAAATGCTAACATGAAGCCTAAATAATGCAAGCTACATGAAAATGCAAAGATGTACTTGCATGGGTAACATAGGTATTTTGTGTTCATCATTCATTAGAGAATGTAAGAAAGCTTATTTTCATCACTGGGCCGTTATTATCGGACATCGGACAATCACACAACCATCACTAGTCACAAATGCAACTATGAAGATATGAATGTGATTTATATCGGTTTGGAATGTGGAAAGATTCTAACATGAGCATCAAAGACATAAAGGTCAAGATGACTACAATGTTAGCTTACCCAATTTAATTTAGCAAAACCATGCTCGCATCAAGGCATAAATGCCAGGAAAACCATGAGGACAGTTGTGCAAGAAACAGTCAAGGATGATGTCTCAAATATCCTAAGTGTGTCAAGGAGACAACAAAAAACACTCAAGAGGTTCAAGACAAACACCCACAAGCAGAAAGCAAATAAAAACATGCCCCATGCCCCAAGTCCTCTAGCTATGCATCACGGAGAGACCTGTTTAGGCAAGGACACTCAACGAAAATCAATAACAGTCAGCACACAAAGAAAAGATCATGACATATCTCAGGCTGAAGTGTTTTAAAAAGTTTAAGTGTGTAAACTGATACTGAGTTTCGAGGGTAAAGGTCGAATGCTTGCTAATGGGTAAGATCACATGACCAAATTGGATAAGACCAAACTGATAAGTGTTGAGAAACACTCGATGTCAGGGGTTTTGTGTTGAAAAGCACAGTTGGGTTGGTGTTGAAAAACACCATTTGTGAGGTGTCCTAAAGACAGGCATATCCAAGAGACCAAAGCTAACACAATGATGCCCCCCCTAGACACAGACAAAGACTAATTCCAAACCAAGGCAACAAGGACAAGGCATGATGGAGAATGGCTAAGTGTCGAGAGCGCATGCTAAGAAATAGGGGTGCAGAGGCCTCAAGTAGCGCCTATTTCTAGGTTTTCACCACTTGGAAGTTTTTTTTTTTGTTTTTGTTTTTGTTTTGTTTTTTTTCAGGACTTTTTATATTTTTTTTGTACTTTTGCTACCAAGGCGCCTGTTTCCAGGTTTTCACCGAGGCACATTTTCTATTTTTTTTTTGTATTTTTTTTGAATTTTTATTTTTTTTTTGTATTTTTTTTGAATTTTTTATTTTTTTGTATTTTTTTCAGGATCATATATCAATTTTTTGGGATTTTTTCAGGACCATAATTATATACAAAGGATGCCCCCAGACAGAACAGGGCATCAAGGATAGAACTTCTTTAGGTGCTGAACATTGATAGGCGTAGGGAGCTGCTCCCCCTCTTCAGTAGATAGTAGATATGCACCTGAACCAAAAGCTGCTGTGATAATATAGGGTCCAAGCCAGTTAGGTTCGAATTTGCCCTTTTGTTCTCTGTGTTGTTGGTTCTTAGGATTCTCTCGCAGGACAAGATCTCCTACTTGGAATTCTCTAGGGCGAACCTTTTTGTTGAATGCTTTGGACATCCACTTTTGGTAGACCCTCATATGGTCAAATGAAGCTTTGACGCTTTTCATCCAGAAGTTCTAATCTCCTGTAATCTCATGGCACGATAATCTTCATCTGTAATCAGACCTTTGAGAGAGACTCTCAGTGATGGAATCTCAACCTCTAAAGGTAACACTGCTTCAGCGCCATATGTGAGGGCAAAAGGAGTAGCCCCCGTTGGAGTACGAATACTCGTTCTATAGGCCCACAAGGCCGGATTTATCTGTAGGTGCCAGTCTCTACCATTCTTGTGAACTGTTCTGTGTAGAATCTTGAGAATGGTTTTATTTTGAAGCTCTGCCTGACCATTTCCTTGCGGGAAGTAAATGGAGGACCAATGTTGTTTTATCCTGAATCTTTGGCAGAGTTGTGTGTAAGGTCCTGGTTATTGAACTGACCTCCATTGTCAGTGATGATTTCAGATGGAACTCCATATCGACAGATGATATGGTTTAAGATGAATAGAGATACTGTCTTGCCTGAGGCAACAGAAAGTGGGACACGCCTCTACCCATTTTGTGAAATAGTCAGTAGGCAGTGATAATGAATTTTGTGCCCACCTGATGAGTTGGGATGAATCTGCCCAACAAGGTCAAAGGCCCATCGCTGAAATGGCCAGTGAGAGATAGAGGAATTAACTCCCTACCTGGAGCATGTATCAGGTGTCCATGTTTTCTGACATTTTTCACAAGATTTGGCAAATTTTATCGCGCGTCCCATCTGCCATTGTAGGCCAATAGTATCCCGCCCTAAGCAACCTTCTAGCCATGGAAAGACCATTAGAATGTCCCCCACATATGCCCTCGTGGATGTCAACTAGCGCTTGATCGGATTCCTCCTTTTCTAAACACCTAAAAAGTGTCCCATCTAGACCCCCTCCTATACAAATCACCAGAGATGAGGGAATGGCGAGAGGCATTACGGATGAGGTTTCTTCTTTCAGACCAGTTGAAAGTGTCAGGGATGATGCCATCACACGGAGATAGGAGTAAATGGAACCATAGCGGGAGGATTCATGGTTGATTATGGTACATATGACATGGCTTTCCGGGTGAGTCAAATATGGGGATAACATAGCTCTTCCACTAGGAACTCATATCTGAACTCGTGTTCTGTTAACTGCAGAAGTGAAGCAAGGGTGGCCATAGCATCGGCCGCTTTATTCTCAGCTCTGGGGATTTGTTGAAAAGTGACAAAGGTTAAAATACCGTCTTAATGAATCAACCATTTTTTTATAAGGTATCAACTTGTTATCTTTTGTTTGGTATTGCTCATTAACCTGATTAATGATTAGCTGAGAATCCCCATAGATATGTAGCTCTTTGATATTCCACTCTATAGCCATTTTGAGTCCATTTGTTAAAGCCTCATATTCAGCTATGTTGTTTGTGCATAGAAATAGTAACTTGTAGGATTTGGGAATAGTATACCCCATGAGGAGAGACAAACAACACACTAGCTCCAGAACCATTGTGCATGTAGGAACCATCAAAGAATAGCTTCCAGGATCTCTCAGTCATGTACATGAGATGTTCGTCTGGGAAATTGACTTGAACTGGCATATTATCTTCAATTGGAAAGTTAGCCAGTTGATCTGCAATAGCCTGGCCTTTGATTGCCTTGCGTTCGATATACTCTATGTCAAATTCAGAAAGAATCATCATCCATTTAGCAAGTCTACCCGTGAGAGCAGCTTTACCGAGCAAGTATTTGAGAGGATCAATTTTTGCTATAAGATGAATGGTATGGCGCAAGCATTCGCAGCTTTTGAGAGGCAAACACTACTGCAAGGCAAGCTTTTTCAATACTTGTGTAATTGATCTCATAAGCCACTAGAGTGCGGCTAATATAGTATATGGCCCTTTCTTTCCCTTGTTCATCTAATTGAGCCAACAGTGCCCCAATGAAGATTCAGTAGCTGAGACATACAAAATAAGGGGTTTTCCTGGAATGGGAGGCATTAAGATAGGAGGATGTGCCAAATATTCCTTACTCTGATCCATGCTTTTCTGGCAATCTTCATTCCAGACACATTGAACCCCTTTATGCAGATTTTTGTTAAAGGGTTGTGCCCTATCAGCTAATTGTGAAATAAACCTCCTTATGGATTGAAGGCGTCCTTGAAGACTCCTCATTTGACTGACATTTTTAGGGGGGTGGGCATGTTTATAATGGCTTGAACCTTTTTAGGGTCCACTTCTATCCCTTTAGCTGAAATGATGAACCCCAATAGTTTGCCAGAAGTAACACCAAATGCACACTTTTTTGGATTTAACCTCAGTTGAAATTGTTTCCATACGATCTAGAATTGCTTCTAAATCAGCAGGTGTGTTCCTCTTTTCTTGGACTTAACGAGGGTGTCATCCACATAATCTTCTATATTTTTATGCATCATGTCATGGAAGATGGTTGTCATAGCTCTTTGATAAGTAGCTCCTGCATTTTTTAATCCAAAGGGCATGACGTTCCAACAGTAAGTACCCCATGCACATGTGAATGCAGTATTT
The DNA here is from genome assembly GCA_027943335.1 of Chamaecyparis obtusa. Taxonomy (NCBI): domain Eukaryota; kingdom Viridiplantae; phylum Streptophyta; class Pinopsida; order Cupressales; family Cupressaceae; genus Chamaecyparis; species Chamaecyparis obtusa. Next base: position 1,808,100 of record BSBK01003688.1, on the reverse strand, counting down.
TCTTGATCCTCAGGAGCAATCTTGATCTGATTATACCCAGAAAAACCATCCATCAAAGAGTAGATCTCATAGCCCGCCGTCATGGTCCATTATTCATGTCTATGTTAGGAAGTGGAAAATCGGTCCTTTGGGCATGCTCTATTAAGATCTCCTAAAATCTATGCAGATTCGGATGGATTTGTCGTGTTTGGAAACAGGTACAATGTTGGAAATCCAGTCAGCATAGTCTACTGCTCTAATGAATCCTGCACCAAGGAGCTTTTCTAATTCAGCTTTTACTAAAAGAGCTATATGAGGGTGCATTTTTCGTAACTTTTGTTTGACTGGTTTCACACCTGGAGCTATGGACAAATGATGCATAATGGAGATCTAGTGTCCCAACCCTGGCATGTCTGAATATGTCCATGCAAAATTAATTTGTTTCTTTTGGAGGAACTCAGTGTAGGCTTTCTTTTCTTGAGGTGATAAAGATTTAGCCAAGTGTACAAGTTTTGGAGCCTCTTCTGTGGCCAAATTAACAGCATCTGTAGGCTCCACCAATACTGATGATCTGTCATGAAAATAACTTGGGAGACTATCAAGTACCTCATTCGTAGGTGCCTCAGAGAGGTTTTCACCTTTGGATACGTCTTTTATTTTTACTTTTTTTGGTTCTGACACCGCCACATAGTGGTTTTCGCCATCAGAACTCTTATTCTTTTTTTCTTTTCTTTTTATCTTGTGACTAAGGTACTTGATGTCTGGTTTTGTCATGCTGGTAGCTGGTTCACTGGTGGAAGAGACTACAGGTTCAACAGCATTTAGGTAGCAAGTGATCTCATAGTCATTGGAAAATGTCAAGAGTTGAGGCTCTTGATGACGTTGAGACCAATCAATAAGGTTGGGATTAATGAGGGGTAGATTGATGTCTGGTTCAATATTAAGGATATAGGGGATGTCATCTCTGGTGACCGCAGAATCGGAGTCTGTCAAGTATCCCTCTAAGGTGTCTAAATCAAGATTCATCCCATCAAGTGAAGAATCGTCTACTAATGCGACATGTGGGTTCGAATCTTCTAATCTAACACATGACTCATTAGCTACGTTGGGTTGAGTACTATAAGCATGAACAACATCCATATTCAAATCAACTATTGCATCTGAGAGTGAATCCATTCCATACTCATTTGAGTCTGTGTCTGAATCCTTGCTAGGATGTTTACACCAGCTGGGCTTCCTAAGCCTCGAGGTAGAAGCCTGGACATCTTCGAGAGTCACACCTTCTCGGATGAAATTTTCAGCATGTCCTTCAGTAGTGATTTGGTGTGTTACTGGTAGTCATATTTTCTGAATCTCCCCAAAGGAGATTTGTTGAAGGAACCCAATCATCTGTCATGTCTTGTTGATTGGTCAAGTCTGGTACATATTCTGTGTCAGCTTTGCTATCCCGCTTATCAGGAATGGGGGATAGCGTGCTTGTTTTTCTTCATAAAGCCTAGGCCAACTGGTTTCTTAGACTTACGTCCAAAAAGATCATGATTAAGTGGTTCGGCTCTAGCATCTAATCTGTGGTTAAGAGGGCCATATCCTGGATAACCCATCTTTTTGACAAGAGTATATCCTCTCCCATAAGGCTTAGGAGAGGGGGAGAAATTTTCATTGTGCTGGTATTTCTCCTCTTTGTACATCCAATCTCGAATAGCTACTTCCTCTTTTTCATCTTGTATTGGTACTGAGGATTCAACAAATGTGTCAAATAGTGTCATCGCTGAAGAAGACAGTTTCATTTCCTGTGAAGGTTTTCCATATGACCGAGGGGAAATTGGCATCTTTGCAAAAGAGTCAAGTTGATACCCCCCCATGCCAAGGTCTACTGATTTAAATTTGTTTTGACAGTCTGTTAAAGTTTCTTGATAATCCTCTGCATCTCGATTAAGAGGGACATGAACATTAGCTGAGATTGAATTAATTGATAAAGTGTTATCCCCTGGTATGCAAATTTCAACTCCATTGTAGGGGAACTTAACACATTGGTGGTAGGTAGACGGCACTGCTGCATGTCATGAATCCATGGTCTACCTATTAAAATATTGTATGCAAGGGGTCCAGTATCAACATTTGGAACAAGATGTCTTTTTCAACTGGGCCAATCCTGACAGGAAGGACAGCTAACCCCTTGGAACTTCGTTCTGCCTCATCATAGGCCTTTATAGTGATCTTCTTTTTCTGTCGATCACCTCCTCTGAATAGCCCAAGGTTTTTAACAAACTTAATGTACAAATATTTAGCCCAGCACCCCCATCTATCAACACGCGCCTGACACGAGTTTTATGAATCATTACTTCAATGTGAAGGGCGAGATTGTGTGGGTGGCTTAGGGATTTGTCATCATCTTCTGAGAAAGAGAGGTAATGTGGGCTGGAAATGTGGTTAACCATGCCTTGAAATTGGTCTGTATCTATGTCGTTAGGGAGATTTGCTGTGCGCAAAGCATCCTCAAGGATCTGCTTATGTCTAGGGGACAACTCTAGAAGCTCCAGTATTGATATTTGCGCTGGAGTTTTTTGTAGCTGATCTACAAGATTATAGTTTGGTTTGGGAGCAATGGTGGACTTAGTGACATTCTTGGATGCCACTTGCTTGGGTTTATTGGATGGACCTGAATTAGGACCTCTAAGAATGATAGGACCTTGACTCCTAGTAACAACATTCAGGCTTGGGAAGATGACCTAGAATGAGGACCTCTCAGCACCACAACAGGTTCTTTGTCAAAGATAGGGGGAGAGTCATAACCATGTGGGGTCCTTACTCCTCATCATGTTAACACTTGGCTCCACAACTTCAAGCATGTTTATCACATTTTCTGCCACTGTATACGTGTAGTTGATAGCAGCCTTGCCATCCTTTTGTTTAGAGGTTTCCCCCTTGTCATACTTAGGCAATGGTTCTTTAAATGCTTTGTGATCAGCATTGGTATTTAGTCCATCCACCTTAAGTTTTCCACTCTCAATGAGGTCTTGGATAATGTGCTGAGTTTCCAACAATTTTCAATGGTATGCCCAATGCCATTATGAAATATGCAGAAAGCCTTCTCATCCACCAATGTGGCTTAATGTCAGGGATGTAATGTTTTGCTGGATCTTGTGGATGCACAAGATTATTGGCAATGAGCGTTTTGAAAACATCCTCGTAAGAATCACCAAGCTTGGAAAATTGACGTTTTTCCTTTTTAGGCTTCTCTTGATACCGTGGCTTGCTCTCTTGTTGAGGAGGTGCATTGAGCTTCATAGCTTGAACTGCACTGGACAAGTGAAGAACGGCTTGATCTTTAGGTTGGGGAGCGTCTACAACTCCGTCATTGACAACTTGTTTGTTTTTGTTCCATTAGGTGTTCTTCCCTTTATCCCTTGTTGTTGTGCTGACCATTGTTGCCATTGTTGCTATGTTTGGTCAAAATGCCTTGTTCTTTGAGAACATCTTCAATTCGACATGCAGTTTCAATCATGGTATCGAAGGAATTGAAGACTATCTTTTTGATCTCATATCTCATTTCAGGCACCAAGTTATTAACAAGGATGTCAATCTTTTCATCCTCATGGATGGTCCTAGGATACTGAGAGCACTTTCTCCTCCACCTTTGCAGGAAGGTAACAAAGGGTTCTCCCTGATTTTGTTTCAAGTTGCATAGGTCCAACATAGTAACTGATCTTGATAGATTGTACGAGAAGTGTTGGACAAATCTATGAACAAGTTCTCTAAAAGTCTTGACAGGGGGAGTGATGTTGGTGAACCATTCCATTGCTTGTCCTTTAAGACTTCTAGGGAACAACCTCATCAAATAGGAATCATCCTGATGGAATTCAAAGCTCATGGTATAGAATTGACGCACATGGTCATGTGGGTCACCACTGCCGTCATATTTATCATATTGTGGGAATTCCACCCTCTTTGGAAATCTTTCATACTCACACTTTTGTCAAATGGATTAGGACAAATAGAGTCTAGTGAGAATGAGCTCTTAGGTTGCATCATTTTTTCCATCATGTGCTTCATTTGACGGATTTCTTCCTCTTGAGAGGGACTTTGTTTTTGTATCTTGTTGTCTACATCAAAGTCATAAGGACTCTGGCACCCTTGTTGATTAGACTTTCCAGAACTTATCTTTGTTTTGTTCCAAATACCTATCTACATACTGTTGGAAAATAGGCTCTTGTTGCATTCGCATAAAGTCTTGAGTATCAAGGTCATAATGTGAGCTACCACCTCCGTGTTGGGAACCCATGATGTGCATGTTGGGAGTGTGGTCTTGAGTTTCTAGGAGGGGTTTGCCTCCTATAGTGAGCATACTGAGAGGCCCTTCTTCCTCTAGGACTAGGAGATCTAGAAGGGGTTCGTGACCGCCTTCTACTTCGTGGTGTTCTAGAAGGGGTGGAGGGAGGAGAATTATTTCCACTGTTAGCACCCCTATTTTTGAATTGAGTGTTTAATTGTTGGGCTAACAGCTATCTTGCTCCTCTTGGAATGCTTTTCTCTCTATGTCCAACAAGGCTCGTTGTTCCTCTTCGAGAAGCCTAAGTTTTTCCTCTTTTGCAGCTCGTTCATTTGTGCAACTTGTTTTTCCTTCTCAATTTCTTTTTAGCCTCTCACTTGTATGCCTTGAGGCTGTTCGGAGTGGAGAGTTTGGTCTTGAATGGTTGTACAAATCATTGGTATACGTTGCATTGACTGAGCATCACCAGGTTCATTGTCTTGGTCTTCATGTTGTGACCATTGGTTCGGGTGAGCTCGTCTCTCATGCCTGTCAGCTCGTTGATGTCATCTAGGTACCTAGTGCTGATGGGGGGTGAACTAGGGTTGAGCATCCATGAGAGGAATTACCAAACAAAATCTTGTCTCTGTGTCTTTCATAGATATCATCAAGGGTTTGATCCATAGCTTCCCTCTCCCATCGTGTCATGGTATAACTCATATCCATACCTGAGTGTGAAGGTGCTGAGGGGGTACTCAAATCACTAAAATGGCTCTTTGGGTCAAACCAGGTGTCAGACTTACTCCTAGGCTGACTGGTCAAATATTGGTTCTTTTCCTTTCTCTTTTGACGAGTTTGAACTGGGGGTAGTTGGTTGAAGACTATCTGGGGTCGCTTTCCTTGGCTCACTTGATATCTTGTTGTTACTGACATGAAAGGGAGAGTTCAGGCAAATAGACAATTCTAAGAAACGTCAATACCAAACTAGGATAGTGAAAGTTTTCTCTTGTCCAAGAGAGATGGTGAAAAGAAGTATTTGTAGATAAGTGCAAACCACACTGCCACAGAGGTGCTCAATTCCTTTTGGGTGAATACCCTAGCACGTATGGATCAGGAGGATGACTTTGCACAAAGTGTATTTGAGTTGATCGTATGAAAAATGGGTGGACAAAGAGACTACTAACACTCTCCAAGTGTGTTATCAAAAGAGGTCTAAAAATTTATCTATTTGACATAACGATTCCTAACTTGCCAATCTCAAGCAAAATTGCTTATGAGATCAAGGATTACTATCTCAAAAAGGTCAAGACACAAGGACCCTAACTACAGGACAAGTCAATCTTCTGGCTCAAGGTTGATGTAATGACGGTTTACTCGGAATCGATAAGCAAACTGTTTAATTCTTGCGTTATGGGCAATGTTCTCAAGTCTGGTTTGCTGTTTCTCTTCGGCTTGGGTTGCTTGGATGGTGGATTGATAGCTCTTGAGGTTTCTTTTGGCAATTTTTTGCTCTTGGTAAACTTTTGATTTGGGTAACTTTGCTTTGGGATGCTTGAGTTGATTGGGCATCACTTGGAAAAGGCTTTGCACCTTAGTAGTCTAAAATCAGAAAACTTGAGTGAAAACAGGCTTCTAGGCAAGGTAAGTCACTGATTTTCTGACCAAATACGTTAAAAAGGCTTATGAAACACCTGAAACTGGGCATGCAACAAAATGATCTCAGGCGATAATATTCAGGCAAGCCGTGCGATGCTTGTTCTGGTGAAGGCAAGCGACACTGTTACCAGATTATGTCCGTGGGTTGCAAATTTTGGTGTTTTTGAGTTGTTTTAAGCACATGTGAAGCAAGCAGCAGTCATTAACAGACCTATCAAGGGACAAAGCAACTTGATAGTATTAGGGGAGTCTTGTTTGAAGATGTTTTGGACAATGTTTAAGACTCAAAAAAAAAACAAGCACATAGTTATCCCTACCAAAGAAATGGTGAGAAGTCAAAAATCTTTGCCCCATTGCTTATGTGCATACGTGCACCTCACACAGCCGTGTCACCCCCTAGAGGGCACCCGTGTTTTTTGGTTGTTTCCAAGGACTCAACAGTGTACGTTCAAAGGTTACCCTTGTAGCAGGGGCCAGTCTCGCAACCGCCTCCAAACGTCCAGGTGTATGCCCTATGATGGGAATCTGTGTATGATAAACATACGGAGAGATTCTTCCCCCTCCTTGTGCAAAGATTATGACTCCTTTCGGAGATGAACTGGGTAGGCCACTAACTAAGAGGTTTTTACTTGGCTTCCGTTCACAATAACCTTCAGTGCCTCTGATACAGAGCTGGGGCCTCGCAGCCACACCAACACCTGAAAGTCACACACCCCCGCAAGCAGGGCTCGGAGCGGCGCCGCTCAGTGCAACAAACAGAGCCTTTCCATGATGATAGTCAAAGTCATGAAAAGGAAGTTACTATGGTTTTGGAGTCTTTAGACTCAACAAAACTTGCTTTATTATAGTGAGGTGGAATCACCGGCAATAGGTGTGTACTCACTTGGGTCGTTCCCGGAGGTTCAACTTCGGCAGGCCCTCTAAAGGTGACTCAGGACTTGGCTCAGATTCGGGTTTCTGATTTTCTGATTCTCCCAAAGGGAGAAGAGCATACTTCTCTAGCCCGTTTCTTTACCCAGACACACAAGACAAACTTAATCACGAGTTAGTTTTCACTCCACCAAATCCACACGCTTTTGGGTTTCTGGGTTCTCTCTCAAGGAGAGAAGAGGCATAATCCCCTGGCGAATAGAAATGCTAAAGATTCGCTAACTTTCTCCGCTTCCCTACGGATTCGTCATATTAGTAAGATCATTAGAATTCTAGGTTCATTCATGGTCATCACCTCCATGTAATGAAGAGCCAAAATTCCTACTCACTATCGAAATCCACAAGAAATTTAACGGAGCCCTAATTAAACTATGTGAAATAAAGCAGGAAAGCAAACACAATGTTTTAATGATCTTCGGCAAACGTCCTGCATTCACACCATTAGTATGTTTTTTTTTATGTCTTTGTCAAATCGTCCTGCAGAAAACTGTTATGCTGCAGAAAACAAAATTATTTATGCAATAGAAAACAGAAAACTTGTTAGGAAAATGAAACTGTAAACCAGAAAGCAAGGAAATTTTAGTTCACTGCCCCAGAATCTCGCGCGAGGAAGTACCTTGAGAGTGGCGAGAAAACACAGGGTCCGCGCGAGAAAACAACAGTCCCGCGCGAGGAAACGCCCAGTCCCACGCGAGAAAACACACAGTATCGCGCGAGAAAACACAGAACCAGGGGCGAAATTTTGTACAGTCTCGCGCGAAGAAACGCTATAGGAGCAGAATCTCGCACGGATCTCTTGTACTCTCGCCGCGAAAATCTGTACACAGACAGTACGGACTCGCAGAAAAAAAAGATTTTGTTGTTTAGAGAACCTGTAAAAATTTTCCTGAAAACCTGTAAAAAAAACAAAAAAAGGCCAAAAAAATTTTTTTTTCTTTTTTGCAGGCAAAAAAGAAACAAAAAATAACGTCCTGTAGAGTATACCAGGACCCTTGAAACCCTTAGCCTCAGAGCTAGATAATTAATGAAAATGAAAGGAAACCCGTTTTCAGGGCCCCACGGTGGGCGCCAAAAATGTGTGCACAGATGTGTGATCACACTTCTATGAGTCTTTGTATGCGAGAGTGCTCAACAGTGAGTTCTCACAAAATGACCCATAGCTCTCTATCTGAGAAGAGCATGGTTTGAATGTGGCCCTCAGATCAGCCTATTTTACCCATGCAAATACAACTCAGAATGAGAGATTCGAGTTGATCTAAATGAAACTATTCTAAATGATTTGCCATGCAAACTAAGCTAAACTAATTTATTGAAAATGAAATTAAGCTATATGTAATGGATTTAAACTAAAATGATTTGCAATTAATCTAAAATGTAAATTAATCTAAAATGTGAATGTGCAAGTTGAAATGCTAAATGATTACAAGCTATGAAATTCTGCAGCATAAGTTCGATATCAAAATTCGGGATGATTGAATGAGCATGAGAGGTCTCTTTTTATAGGAAAAGTTGGATTTGAATGTGAAAGTAGAAGCAATGTGGGATAAATGAAAAAGAGGAAACAATCATCATTTTTAGAAGGTTTGTAATAAAATGGAATTACATTTTATTTTCTTTTATTTTTATTCAATTTGTTTCCTTTTTCATCACAGGAGATCTTTTGAGAGAATATTTCATTTATTTAATTTTAAAGAATAATATCTCTTTTAATTAAATAAGGTAATATTATATAATTTAGAAATGAATATTAATTCAATAAAATAAAACTATTTAATTAAAAGAGGATTTTAATTAAATAACATTATTTCATTCAAAGAATATTAATTTCAATTAAATAATATTATTTTATTTATTAAAAAGGGATATATTTCTTTTAATTAAAAATTGATGGGATATTCAAACTTTAGGGAAAATTGAAATATTTATGATTTGATCAATAAATTTGATTTGAATGTATGACAAATATTGATTCAGGAATTGATATCGATAGATTAAATAAATGGGGCCCAAAGTCTAGGCGACCATTTTATGGTGCATACAATAGATACATATATATATATATATAGATACATATACATATATATACATATATATATATATATATATATATATATATATATATATATATATATACACATATATATATATATACACATATATATATATATACATATATATACATATATATATACATATACATATATAGATACATATATATATATATATACACATATATATATATATATATATATATATATATATATATATATATATATATATATATATATATATATATATATATATATATATATATATCTACACATATATATATGTACATATATATATATATATATATATATATATATATATATATATATATATATATATATATATGTATTAAAAAGATCTAACTTGATTTACATGTGTACATACTTCAAGTAAACATTAAAACATTTAAAACTTCAAACACATGTATGAAATAATTTTCAAATGCATTTGTACATATATAAATTAAATATTTTTAAACATTTAAATTCATGCATTTATATATGTGCATGTAATATTTTTAAATATTTTTAAACATAATTTAAATTCAAGCATTTACACATGTATTCAATCATGGTACTAGAACTAATTCATGCACGCATATTTACTAATTTGAATGCATATTTATGTACATGTATTTAAAATCACACATGAGAAAAATTAATGTAAATTTCCATAACTAGGGAGGGAAAATATTATATTTAAATTAAATACTAAAAGAAATGGTGAAAATATATAATAATCTAGAAAGGGGTTCATGGGTCTTATGGGTCTTATGGGTCTTGAGAGTCTTAATTAGGTCTTAACCTAGTCTTATGGGTCTTAAGGGTCTTATGCTCATCTTAAGGGTCTTAATTAGGTCCTATTGGGTATTAAGGGTCCTATTAGGTCTTAAAGGTCTTATTGGGTCCTATTGGGTCTTCAGGGTCCCATTGGGTCTTAAGGGTCTTAATTAGGTCCTATTGGGTCTCAAGGGTGAACTATTTCAACCTATTAAGTTCTATTAGGTCTTAAGGGTCCTAATAGGTCCTATTCGGTGGACTACATTAAGTCTTAAGTGGTCCTATTAGGTCAGTAAGAGTAGATAGTCCATTATGTTTTAATTGGTACTAGTTAAGTCAAGTATTGGGTCTTAAGGGTCTTATAATTGGGTCCATGATCCTATTAGGTCTTAAGGGTCCTATTAAATGTCTTCTTAGGGTAGGTATTATATGTTGAAAGTAAATTAAGTATTATTATGTCTTAGGGGTCCTATTATGTCTTAAGATTAGGTATTATTAGGTCTTAAGTATAATTTTGTCTAACAAAAAATTATGTACAAAGGATTTCAGATCTATATGTTCTTAATATATATATTTATTTTTGGAAAATAACTAAGTGGGATATATATTATAAGTTATACTTCAAGTAATCATTTTAAATAAATTTTATTGAAAAATTGTTTAAATTAACTATGTATTGTGTACTATTTACATGTTTTTAAAGGTTTCAGTTTACGTTTTTCTTAAATTATATATGTTTTTCTAGGATTTAGGTTTGTACGTTTAAGTTTCAAACTTTTGAGTTTATGTGTTGATTTTGTACATTTTTAAAGGTAAATACATTTCTAAGTTTTAATTTTACATTTACATTTATAAAAAAAAAACAATTAAAAAACATGTAAACAATATATAAAAAAAATAAAATTAAAAAACACAAACAAATAAATTTTATAAAAAAAACCTACCTGGAACTCGACCGAGTGGACACTATTGCTCTCGGTCGCCAATCCTTAGCCCCTCAATGTTCAAATGAGGGGCTTTGGCCATTCATTGGGGTATTTAAAGTCCCCCATAGACTCGGTTGAGTCCTACTCAAACGAGTAGGACTCGGCCAAGTCTACCCCACCACATAGGCACCATTCGGTGCTGCATGGCGCTTACATGTATTCGGTCTAACCTAACTCGGCCGAGTCCAACTAGGCCTAGTGGTAGTCGACTGAGTCACCTGAGCTAGCCAAAAAGGTGACAGTCTTTCATGCTTTTACCCCATATCATTTTGGGAAGGCCATGGAAAGCATCTAGAAGGACAATTCATTATGGTTTTGAAAATGTGTATATTGTGCATAAGAATGGTGAAACATTCACTTTTACACAACTTCCTAGTAATGTTGATGAAAGGAACAACATTATTTCTTTTGGTAAAAATGATTATGTAGATTTGTAGAAGAAAAAAATGTAGGAGTATATGGCATCAAGCCTAAGACAAAAGACATCTTTATTGGTCATGAAATCTAGAATTTATGAGAGTCATACATGATAACCTAGTTTTGAAGGGTCACTGGTTGAGGGGACAGTCAAGGTCCAGATGTTGATAGTGTTCCTTGAGGGAAGGGGGATTGTAAAAGACTTGTTATCATTGTATTGTGTATTTCCAATATGTTTGGATGCATGGCAGAACATGAGAATGAAGGATCACTCACTGATTGCATGATAACCCGATTTTGAAGGGTCACTGGTTGAGGGGACAGTCAAGGTCCAGATGTTGATAGTGTTCCTTGAGGGAAGGGGGATTGTGAAATAATTTTTATCATTGTAATGTGTATGTCCAATATGTTTGGATACAGGGTAGACCAGGAGAATGAAGGATCACTCACTGATTGCATGATAACCTAGTTTTGAAGGGTCACTGGTTGAGGGGACAATCAAGGTCTGGATGTTGATAGTGTTCCTTGAGGGAAGGGGGATTGTGAAAGGATTTTTATCATTGTATTGTGTATTTCCAATATGTTTGGATGTAGGGCAGATCGAGAGAATGAAGGATCACTCACTGATTGCATGATAACCCAATTTTGAAGGGTCACTGGTTGAGGGAGCAGTCAAGGTCCAAATGACTGGTCCATTTGAGGACCCTATTTCTTTGTATTGATTGATATTCAAATTGGATGCATGGATTTCTTGTAAATTATCAACTGCTATGTATCCTGCAACTGCATCTATAAATCTGCATATACTTCTCTAGGGTTGTAAGCCACTTAGGGATCAAAATAGAGAAACTAACTCAAAATCATTCTTTGTCCTATTTCCTTTTAACAAAGTCTCAACTATCAATGATATAATTACAATACATTTGATGCCCTAAGCTATCAATACAAATGGCACCTAGCTAGAAGCTCATGGGCTGTCCATTTGATAACCATAGTCAACATTTCAAAAAAATGGTTATCCTTGAGCAGAAGCACCAATAACATCAAATAATGGGGTAAAGTGTTCTAAACCAAAATCATTCTTTGTCTTATTTCCTTTTAACAAAGTCTCAACTATCAATGATATAACAATACATTTAATGCCCTAAGTTATCAATACAAATGGCGCCTAGCTAGAAGCTCACGGGCTGTCCATTTGATAACCATAGTCAACATTTCAAAAAAATGGATATCCTTGAGCACAAGAACCAATAACATCAAATAATGGAGTTAAAGCATGAGCTAGGGAATGACACCAATAACAACAAATAATAGAGATAAAGCACCGCCTAGGGCATGACACTAGTAGAATGCGATCATTTCAGAAAGCATTCATGATCAAATCAAATGCAATGCATATGAAATTTGCAGTCGAATATGATGCTAGAGGCTCAAAATATGAAGAAATGACATACCTTCTCTCGTGCGTGCCCAGCTTGTTTTCTCTTGCTCCTTTCCTACACCAATCGAAATAAAAATGATTTGGCACTTCAATTTTTTTTATGTATACCAAAAACTGTTAGAATTCCAATGGTCAATTTAAAACCCATTAGAATACTGACATCATCGGGGCCTATTTTAAAAAAATAAAAAATTAATTAAAAAAATTTACCCTTCGTAAGTGTCTGTCGCAATTTGGCCCCAAATGTAGTAGTGAAGCCACCTCATATAGAGCTTAAATAGGTGCACCCAAGCACTATTTTGATTTCTCTTTCTTAGGGAATGTGGGTGTGCTCTTGAATCACTTGGAGCTATTCCCTAATGATTATTAGGAGGTATCTGGATTGATTAAGGACCATAAGAACCCCATAGTGGCACAAAACTGCATATAGAACACTCATTTTGCCCCTAAGGCCTTACGGATCCTAATGAGCTAAAAATGTAGATTATGCTATGAATGCTTATTCTAAGTTGATTTTAGTCCAAATGAGGTTTTATGCTATGAAAACCAATGCTAAAAAATGAATCAAACTAAGTTAATCCATTAGTTCTAAGCTATTATGTGTGTGTTAAGAAATCTTATAAATGAGTTAAACTATCAAAATATGCTAAAAGATTAGGATCTAAAATTAAACTAGGATTATAACATTACTTAGAAATGAAAGGTGAATTGGTGATTTTCTCTTGGGAAATGAGGGTATTTATAGGATTTGGGAAGGGCTTGGGTTAGGAGGATGAGTTAGAGTTAGAGGTATAGTCTGGAGTAGAGTAAGAGGTATGGTTTGGGGTATGGTAAGATTTACCTTGGGTTAGGGTTGCTCACACATGTGTGAGAAACACTAGGGAAGTGTGCAAGGGGAACAAGTGTGGAAGAAGAGACACGGGTCTCTTTATGAGGCTATAAGAAGCCTTAAAGAGGGTGTAAGATGATTAAATGAGTGTGTAGGGATCATTTAGGGAAGGGTTGACCAAAAGTCAAGGAGACTTGGATTAGGCTAAGAAATGTAGGAAACATCTCCTAAGTAGGTTTAGGGAAGGTTTAGGAAAGATTGGAAGGGGTTAGGAAAGTCTAGAATATTCTACAGTTTTGAGGCTTTAAATAAATATTTCATTTATTTAGGGAATGTGATATCATTTATTGAATATTGATTCAATAAAGATAGGAAAATTATTTAAATTTGATTTAAATGCTTTCGCAATGGATTCTTTAATTAAAGATGCTTAATTAAAATCAGAAGATTTAATGGCATAAAAATTAATTAATTAATTAATAAATAATGATGTCATCAATCTTTTTTAGAAAAATAAAAATACTTTTATTTTCTAAAGAATTTTTAGGTGTCTACATTTTGCCCCTCTTTGATGCGATGCCACAAGTGGCGTGGCATCAAAGATAAGAAAATAAGATGCCCCAAGCTAGAATCTAGAGGAATAATGGGTTGTGCCCCCTCAAGAAAATAACGCAAAGAGGAAACTTTGTGAAATTTTCTCGAAAAGGACACAAGAGGGGAAGGACCAAGGAAGAAGGGAGGATAATAAACCAAACTTTGAAGAGAAAAATATGGAGGAATACAAGATGAGATGGAATACATAATACAGGATGCAGCTACAGGAAAATGCAAAATTAATCTATATGATGCAAGATGTAGGGGATTTTGGGGAGATCCAAGTATAAATGTGGAGAGCACAACCTAGTTTGATATAGAAGCATTAGAGACCTACCAAGGATAGTGGGATCACAAGGCCTTGTCACCAGTGTTGCATAGGACTGACGTGAAAAAGACACACAGGGTTTTCCCACCATCATGCATGAAACCAAAAGACAACATGGTAGAAACAATGCTGGAGAAACCACAAAAAAACAACATTTCCCAAGTGCACCATGTAAACAAGAAGATCACATGTGAACCGTGTAAGGGTCATATTCGAATGACTCACAGGTAGAAGAAAAAGATCAAAAGACCTTGCCCTAGATTGTCCTTATTCACAGCGCACCATGATATAAAGGATCATGGTGACTTTGAGGGGAGGAACAATGAGAAGCTGTAAAAGAGTAACAAGATCAAAGGACGAAATCCAAGACCAAAATGATAACTCCAAAAGACATCCGTTTCCAAGGAGAGAGATTTGATTTGACCGATGATGGGAAGATTGGCCTGAATGTGTGGAAGGATACATCGACATGGACTTGGTGTGATTGGTGGAAGATTAGGTCTGACAAGAGGAAGGATACATCCTCAACCCACTGATTGATGAGAGAATGAGTGTTGTTGTTCACTAGAAAATGATGAAGTTGAAGGAAAATCGATGTGATCAAGAATAGTCGACAATTGATGTTGCTGAAGTACAAGGCTGGGTAGGACAAGATTTTTGATCAAATGCTGCTACAAGACTGACAAGGATATGTACAATAAGATGTGAGGATATGTACAACAGATGGGGAAAGATTTACAATGGATATTTATAGAAGCTTAGGATTTGAGACAGGAAGATCACACTATACAGGATATAGTACAAGATATGTATAGGGAGGACTGCGCTATACAAGATATGGTACAAGATAGGATACGAGATATGGTACAAGATATGGATAGGCGGGATTGGAGATTTACTTAAGGATTAAAAAGAGGAATGTGGGGGGGTTGTGGTGGGGATTGGGTTGGTATAAAAAGGACTAGGTTGTTGGGATGGGGGGGGGATGGGATTTTGATAGATAATGACTTGGTCCACTATGTATGGCACATGTTTGCTAGGTTTTCACCAACATACTTGTCCAAGGCACTTGAATTTCCAAGTTTTCACTATTGGATGATTATTTTTATTTTCTTTTTTTATTTTTTTGTATTTTTATGCTTTTCCAATTTTTATGGATTCTCTAAATATGTAGGATTTGGTTCAGGCATAGAACCTCTTCAGATGTACGATGTTGATTGGATCATTCAAAGGCTCACCTTTTGGTGTAGATATTTGATAGGCTCCAAAGCTAAAGCATATTATGACAACATAGGGGCCCATTTCTTTGTGTGCTTAGACCTTCTGATTTTCTTTTAGGACCATGTCGCCAACCTGGAACTATCTAGGATGGACCTTCTTTTTATAAATCCTTTTGAGTCAATTATGGTATACAACAAGGTTATCATATGCTTTTTGTCTCTTTTCATCTAGTAGATCCAGCTATGTGAGACATGCCACATGATAGTCTTCATCAGTGGTGTAGTTATTCATGGAGATTTGCAATGATGGGAGCCCAACCTCGATCGATAGAACAGCTTTGGCACCATATACAAGGGAATATGGGGTGGTGTCTATGGGAGTGTGATAAGAAGTGTGATAGGCCTATAGGGTGGGATTTATTTGGAGGTGCTAGTCATGACCATAATCATTGACAACCTTCTTGAGGATTTTTAGAATGGTTTTATTGGTTGCCTTAGCTTGGCCATTTCCTTGGGAGAAGTATGGACTGGAGAAATGATGATGGATGTGGATTCTGGCACATAGATTGTCCACATGCTAGTTTTAAAAAGGTGTGCCATGGTCTGTGAAGATGGTAGATGGTATGCCGAAGTGGAAAATGATATGGTAAAGGATGAACTTGGATATTTGGATGCTAGTAGTTAGGGTGAGTGGAATTGCTTCAACCCATTTTGTGAAGTACTCTATGGTAGTTATTATGTACTTATGTCCATCTGAGGAAAGGGGGGTAACTAAGATGATGAGGTAAAAGCCCCAACATGAAAATGGCCAAGGTGGCACAATGGGCTGCAAGTCTTGTGCTAGTGCATAAATCATATTTGCATGTTGCTGATACGATAGTCATTTCTTGACAAATTCACAAGCATCATGCTCCATGGTTGGCCAATAATACCCAACTCCAAGCAACTACTTTTCTAGAACCATGCCACTTGTATGGGCACTATAAATTCTAGCATGGACTTCTTGTAAAGCCAGGGTGGCCTCATTTGAATCTAAACACCTAGAAAGGATATTGTGATATCCTCGATGATAGAGGGTGTTGGATACAAGAGTGTAGTGGGAAGCTTTGTGAATTAAGTTTTGGCATTGGTTATTGGTGAGATGGGGACACATGATACCATTTTTTAGATATGCATGGAAGTCATGGTACCATGGGGACTAAGGACCAATCAAGAAAGACACCATTTTTGCATCAGCATTCTCATAAGAAGGTGTGTCTAGTTGCTCAACTAAGAATTCATATTGTTAGGAATGGGAACACTAAGAGGGGGGGGTGAATCAGTGTTCACTGAGTATTTATCCTTTTACTTTAATCTTTAAACTGAACTTAAATGCTTAAGTAATGAAATGAACATCCACATAAACATGAAACATGAAATCAACACATAACACCAATATGGTTACGGGGAAACCCAAATAGGTAAAAACCCCGGTGGGAATTGACACCCACTAATATTCTATACTAGTGTTTAGTGATCCTTGATAGAAGATCCTTAACCCTATTAGGAGTTTCTTTATAATGTATTAAGTACAATAGACTTTTTCAAGGGTTGAACCCTATTAGGAATCTTTTACAATAGTCCCTATTAGGGGAGTGGACACACTGTCCTAGAGCTCACTGCTCAAGTGGTGAAGGCTATCTAATCTAGCCTTCCTTCTTCTACTACTCTAGTCCTTAACACTTGAAGACTAGGTATGAATCCTACATCTAGAGGTGGCTGTACATTTTTCAATTTGCTTCTTGTGGCTCTAGCTGAAGGGTGATTTGTGGTGATTTGTTTTCTCCTCTTGGGAATCATAGGAGATGCATCCATGGACTCAACATCAACTATAACAGTAGGTGTAGGACTAATACCATCAATTTTACCCTCTTTGTCCTTTGGATCATTAGTCTTCTCAAATTTTACATTTTTCATCTTGGGATCATTAGACTTGGCTTCCACTATGGATGCACTCTCAATTCCCAAAGCAATCTTTTCTTCCCTTTCTTTGTCTAGGTCTTGTTGTGTTACTCCATGAATTTTGAATATCTCAGACGTAATCTTAGAGGCTTTCCTCCTAGTTGTTACACTGTTTAGTTTAGCATCTATCTCTCTTGTCTTCTCCTCATAAGTTCCCCATCTTGGCTCATTAGGGTCAGTAGGAGCTGAAAGAAATACTTGAGAATATGATTCTAAAACTTGTTCCTCTACTTCATATCCAAGTGGATGAATCCACTTTGTTCTAGGTACAACTACCTCCATGCATGTTGTATCTGTTTCAACCATAAAACAAATAGTATCCTTGTATTTCTCAACTATGTTTTCTAGAATTTTGTACCTCATTTGCATCTTGACCCTGAAGTTCTTCAACTCCAATGTTATGTAATCTCTCAAAGTACTTTAAGTGGATGCCTTGTAAGATATCTATGGCAAGGTTGGAATGGACTTGTCCAAATATGAATCCGATACTTTCCCAACTATATGAAGGTACATGTAAATGATCAAACACAAAAACCTGAATATCTTGGTCTTATCATTCTTGATTGCCTTGATGTTGTCAATCAACTACGTGTGCAAGATCTCACATAGATTGAACTCTCCATCTTCCTTCAAAATTATAATGGCTGCTAGAATTGTGCCTACAGACACACTATTCACCCTACTAGTTTGATGAAACCTATATCCAAGTATCATGGACATTAATTTGATGTCAACTTTCTCAATAGACTCAATTGTCATCCTGCGCCTATCACTCCTTGACTTACATGTTTGCTCAACAATTTTCTTGACATCCTTTCCCATAGGAAGGAAGATGCCATAAACACCAGACTTAGATAGACCTATCATCTCATATATTAGGTCACTAGTGATTCTTACTAGCACATCACCTATCCAAAATAGGTCATCATGAATTCTGCTCAAAAGTATTTTAATCCATTATGTCTCATAGAACTCATATGCCATAGCATACTCCACTATAGGGTGATCATTCCACTTCACATATTCATCTAAGAAGGTTTTGTCTATTTTTAGCATGGTTTCCATGTGCGCCCTTAGTCTATCCAATCTTACTGGTTCCTTCTTGTAGTAAATGTATGCCCTAATGTCTTTGACATGCATAATGCCCATAGGCATGTGGGAGAATTCTCCCTCTATGTCATCTAGGGTAGACTTAAATGGATGCTTCTTGAACACATATCTTTTCTTTTTTGCAACATCAAATACTATGGGATTGACCATCACTTAATATTTGTTTTATTACTTTCCAAGTGAACTCTGAGATAATCTGAAGACTTCTAAATCAAAGTGATGAAATAGGGTTTCTGCAATTTGTCAAATGAACTACTAATCACTGATAGATCAATCTGCCAATCTTCACAATAACCTCTAAAGCTCTTTCTAGTTTCCAATTTCTCTAAATTTGAATGCAATGAGCAATCGACAAGCTTTCTATGTACTTAAAGTGAAGATTCCACCATTAATGCTTGCCGTGTACGCCAGGCAGTCACTTAGAAATTTCTATCTTCCATTCTGCAAAGAATCAGCTAGTGCACTCTTGCATGAAGGTTTCTTTAGTCTCCAAAAGCTTAAGTTGAAAGGTGCATACTCTGAGAGTGAGTATACCAGCCACGCAAGGGTCTAGAGCTAAATTAGCTCCCCTTATGACCCTAAGGGCCATTCATCCAGATGTAGAGGGTACATCCACTGTGGATGCATCCAATACATACTCATCAACCTTGTCCTTCTTTTTTTTTGACCAAATTAAGCTCGCATCTTCTGAAGCATTCACAAAATTGACTTCTCCTTCAGGATCTAAAACTGGTTCGTCATTATTTTTAGGGCTTTCCCGACCTTGCATCCTTGATTTATAGAAATTTGAGATATGTCCAGCCTTGTTACAAGAGTGACAAATGGCTAGAGGCCTTATATTCCTTGGCGCATTGACATGAGTCACCATCTTACATTGTTTAGCTGAGTGCCCATTATAGTTACATATCTAACATGTAACATTCTGAAAACTTCTTATATTTGATTGATTCTGATTTCTTTGATTATGAGTCCTATTCTTTTGACTTGTCTTGCAATTCATAGCTCTATGACCAAATTTATTACATGAATAATAGTAACCATTGAAAGGTCTTACCTCTGTACAGTTCCTTGCTATGTGTCCATGCTTATTACGTGCATAACAAGTGTGGTCTATAGGCTTGCACACATTCTTAGATCATTTAGTATGATCCTTGGTCTAACTTCTAGTCTCTTTAGCATCTGAGGTGCCTTCTGGTGCTTTCATTCTTGCTCACATGTTATCAATCTGATTATGTGCTTCATTGTATCCAATGCTGCTAGTACCACCTTTGGCTCTTGTTGCATACAACTGAGATTCAATTAAATCAGAACTGGTGTGTAATTTATCAATGTGATTCTTAGCCTCTTTCAATTCAGATTCCAAGCTTTCCTTGCTATTTCTTTGTTCTAAGATTTCCATGTTTTCTTGCCTCAATTCTTCATTCAGTTGAAGATTCTCTTTGATTTGTTCATCATAGACTTCCTAGTTGTTAGTCAAGTTATCATCAAACTCTTCAAGTTGTCCTTTTAAGGATTTATTTTCTTCATTCAGCTTCTTGACCATTGTCCCTAGATCACTAGTCGAGCATTCTTTTAAATCTTTTCTTAGCCTTTTGATGACAAATTGAGCATCACTAAGGTTTTCCCTTAGTTCTTCAGTTTCTCTTTTAGATTTGTCCAGGTATTCAAGAGAAGCTTTCAGATTTCTTTAAGAGATTTTTCATTTCTTCTTTGTCCATGATCTCCTCAAGTGGTTAAACTTCTTTGCTAAGGACTAGAGCTCTGATACCAATTGTTAGGAATGGGAACACTGAGAGGGGGGGTGGGGGGGGTGAATCAGTGTTCACTAATTATTTATGTTTTTACTTTAATCTTTAAACTGAACTTAAATGCTTAAGTACCGAAATGAACATGCACATAAACATGAAACATGAAATCAACACATAACACCAATGTGGTTACGGGGAAACCCAAATAGGTAAAAACCCCAGTGGGAATTAACACCCACTAATATTATGTACTAGTGTTTAGTGATCCTTGTTAGAAGATCCTTAACCCTATTAGGAGTTGCTTTACAATGTATTAAGTATAGTAGACCTTGTCAAGGGTCAGACCCTGTTAGGATTCTTTTACAATAGTCCCTATTAGGGGAGTGGATGCACTATCCTAGAGCTCACTGCTCAAGTGGTGAAGGCTACAACCTTCTGATCTCAGATACACACTATATCTGTTGGATGAACTATCACTATGACACTGCTTGTTAGATCAGTTCCTTTGATGTGCTGATGCTTTGACCTCTTTCAAAGCTCTAATACATCTTATAGACTCTTCACACACTTCTTCTCTTCTTATTACAACTCTCTATCAACTTCCATACTAAATACAATGGGTGCATATTATATTTATATGTGCATACAAAATAAACAGCTAAGTCAACCCTTTGACCTATTACGTACAACGCTTCCAAACTAATTGGCTCAATCATGTTTACAAAAAAACATATACATATGTCAGAAACCTAATTACAATAGGCACATTACCTTTACATCATTAGATTATAACCACAACTCAAAATGCTAACATTCAGCTTCTTACTCTGTTCTTCACTAGAAAACATTGGTTGTGCAACTTCAATTGCTTGTATATTTTTCATACTTGCATATCTGATCATGCTCTCATAGAATAAGCATGAATATAGACTAAATAACTTAATTTCTAGGGCATATACCATAACTCAGATGTACGCATGTGCGCTGATGCTCTAAGCTACAGGAACTTATACACTATCTAGTCTTCAACACTTAACTGATTTATGATCTCCTCATCAAGTGTGCTGACTCCAAACTACTATATGACTTTGCTTCCATAATGAAAACACTATATTAAGTCATATACATCAGTATAGACAAATTTCCAACAATCTCCCCCTTTATCATTGATGGCAACAAAGGAATATGGCCAAGTTGCTAACTATCCTTAATACAAAAAAAAAATTGTCATCTATACATACACTTATATCTTCCTATACATATTATGATCCATATTCTATACAAAAATCCCCCTTTGACATTAATGAAAAATGTGTTTTAAAAACTATATCTATACATACTTACTGAGGGAAAACATCCGGATATGCTATCTTTAGGTTTTCGATCTCCTTCTTCCAAAATGTGATCAAAGAGTTTACTATCTGTAGATGGGTGCATAGTGCACACTGTAGCTTCTCCATCTTCTTCATGTTAGTGTTAGGACCATGATCATATGTTACCATTGTGGTGTCTATGTCCCTCATGTTTTGATTGAGTATATCTAATGAGGGTGCAAGAGCATTCCTGAGCTATTTTTGCCTAGCCCTGATCTTTGACATTTTTTTTTCTTCCTACTCAATCTTTTCTATTTGTCGTTGGTATACATTATTACACATGTTTACATCTATGGATGTGTCCTTCACTAAACTCTTGAATTTCTCAATCATAGCTTCTGCCTCTTTTATTTTCTTGAAGTGGGGATCAGTAAGCTTATCTCGATGCATGCATTATGCAATGATTTTTCTTCCTTGATCTGCAAATTCTTTCAAGGATGCTTGACCAATCTTAAGTGAGATTAGGTCAAGTACAAAGTTTCTCATTAATTCATTCAAACTCTTGTTTAGGTACTTTTCTTCTACAATAGGGATGTAGATTCTTCAAGGCTTGAGAAATTACTTTTGAAATGTGAGATGACTGTACTCACATCATCAACAGAATGTATTTTTGACACTTTCTTGTCCTCTAGCAATAAATTGTTCAGAATGATTACTGATTCCATCAGGAGGGGATTCCTCATCACTTGTTTTTATTTGGCCTTTTCCATGGTTAAGACACTAAATTTTATCAGATCTTCTTCTTTCTATGAGTCCAAACTGGACATGTTAGGTTTCAAACTTGACAACAATGCTACTAAAGGAGTAATGGGAGTGTTTTCCATCACTTCTTGTTTTACCTTGATTGACATTTCATCCTTTTTCTCACTTTATTTTACCTTTTCTTTTTCTATTTCTTTTTCTATCATCTTTTCTTCTTCTTTCTCATTATCAATCAATACTTCTTCTTGATGAGTGGGAGGTGTGTTGCTACATAACATTTTAGCTTCTTGTGTGCTCACAAAAGCTTCCTCAAACTTATCCAAGTCATTGTCTGTGTCCGCCATTGCAATCTCTACATTGTCAATGAAGATTGTATCATATTTTTGTCTATCTATCATGGGTGCAGACTTTAATCCCTCTATAGATGTTACCACTATAGGCGTTGAATCTTGAGGACCTGTAAATGGTATGTTGGTGGTCTCTACTACTTTGTCTTTCTCACTAGGTGCTTCAGTGATGGACACAGACTTAGGTTTCATGTTCTTCTCTAAGAATACCTTCTCAAAGGCCTTCTCTATTTCATTATTTATTAGCTCATAGTCTTTGTTCATAATGTGTAGTGTTCTCATCTTCGTCCTTAAGTGCAGCTTCACCAAATTCAATAAAAGTGTATTTTATTCAACAAAACATACTAGAAGATTGGAATCAAGTGTTTGTTCCCCGATTCTGATGTCTTTTTTAGTGGCTTGTCTCTTCAACATATCTATAATCTCCCATACCTTATCTGGAATATATGTCTTCAATTCAAGAACTGTCTTCTTGAATTTTATCATGTGTTTGATCAACATCTCATGAATCTCTGACTTATCAATTTCATGCTATTTGTCATAGAACTTGGCTATCTGATCTAGCCTTCCTTCTTCTACTACTCTAGTCCTTAACACTTGAAGACTAGGTATGAATCCTACTTTTGGAGGTGGCTGCACATTTTTCAATTTTCTTCTTGTGGCTCTAGCTGAAGAGTGACTTGTGGTGATTTGTTTTCTCCTTTTGGGCATCATAGGAGATGCATCTGTGGACTAACCATCAATTGTAATAGTGGGTGTAGGACTAACATCATCAATTTTACCTTGTTTGTCCTTTGGATTATTAGTCTTCTCAATTTTTACCTTTTTCATCTTGGGATCATCAGACTTAACTTCCACTGTCGATGCGCTCTCAATTCCCAAAGCAATATTTTATTCCCTTGCTTTGTCTAGGTCTGCTTGTGTTACTCCATGAATTATGAGTATCTTAGATGTAATCTTAGAGGCTTTCCTCTTAGTTACTGTGCTGTTTAGTTTAGCATCTATCTCTCTTGTCTTCTCCTCATAAGCTCCCCATCTTGGCTCATTAGGGTTAGTAGGATCTGAAAGAAATACTTGAGCATATGCTTCTAAAACTTGTTCCTCTACTTCATATCCAAGGGGATGAATCCACTTTGTTCTAGGTACAACTACCTCCATGCATGTTGTATCTCTGTCACCCATAAACCAAATAGTATCCTTGTATTTCTCAACTATCTTTTCTAGAATTTTGTACCTCATTTGCATCTTCACCCTGAAGGTCTTCTGTTGGAAATATTCAGGAATTAACCAAGTTACTGAGAGGGGAGGGGTGAATCAGTAACTTCAAATTCTCTTCTAATTTTAACATGTATTTTACTTTTAACCTTTGCATACAGAAAGCATGAAACTAAAAAAGCATTCACAATAAAGACACATGGATTTGGTTACCCAGAAACCTTCCAAAAGAAAGTAAAACTGGGGTGGGGATGAAACCCACAAAGCTTTAATACTGCAGAATAAAGTTGGCCGGTTAAGGCTTACAATTTGATCACTTCCGATGATCTGCCCTGTTAGGAGCAATAAGGATTGCTAAATCCACCCTGTTAAAGGATTTACAAACATACAGTGAAGTATGCACTCGGTAAAGAGATTTATACAAAGACTGTTAAGTCTACCCGGTTAAAGGATTTAGTACTGATTCACTTGTTAGAATGAAACAGTAGATCTTTGTTTTGCAACTGGATTGCTGAATGAGATTCGCTGATGTACTGATCACCTTCTGTGATGAATTTGTCTTTTCTGTATCTTATACTTCTGAAGCCTTCTGCAATTCTCTTATTTCTGCCTTTGTTACTCTTTTATATATTCTGTATCATATGTTTTTATTACTTATGTATTTTTCTTTTATTTCTACATCATTGTTTATATACAGATTTCAAACAATTAATTACAATTACAATTTGCACAGTCGGCTTGACAAATAAACATAAGTGCTACTAAGTTGGCCCAAATATGGTTACTCGGTTCCTTCACACTGACTTGGTGACTTTCTGATACTCGGCGTCCACTGCATTACCCGGCATCGTCATGCACTCGGTAGAAGTGAAGGCACGGTTCATACTGATCACTCGGTAGGCATTGAACTCGGTAAGCATTGGTGACTCGGTAGACAAGATGTTACTCGGTTTTCATTGTCTGCTCGGTTTGCACTGTCTGCTCGGTTTGCACTGTCTGCTCGGTTTGCACTGTCTGCTCGGTTTGCACTGTCTGCTCGGTTTGCACTGTCTGCTCGGTTTGCACTGTCTGCTCGGTTTGCACTGTCTGCTCGGTTTGCACTGTCTGCTCGGTTTACACTGTGAATGCTAATAAGTGTTGTCACTAGTGGCAATACTGCTTAATGCCAACAATCTCCCCCTTTGGCATTAGTGACAAAAACACTTATTGGCCAAAATTTATATACACCGAATCATGCTGAGTAAATTTTGATTTTTCAAAATTTGTCTTTGTTATAGGGCTATATACATTGTCTCCCCCTTTCAATGTGCTAACTGATTCTTATACAAATCTATACAGTATACATCTCTCTCCTTCTATACATATCTCCCCCTTTTTGACGATAATGCCAAAGGTGCATATACAATTTATTTACAGAGAGAATCCAAAATTTGATAAGAAATCAGAATGTACCTTCATTATTAGTGCCAGGGTTCTGTCCCAACTTTCTTGCAGAATCTTACATGTTTGTATGGCAATTTGGATTTCTGCAGAGAGTTCAATCATGTGATCTGCTATGGAGAACTGATTGTCATGAATCAATGTTCTGGAATGTTCAATGTGCTTATACATTGTATTCATGATGGGAAGGATCATGTGTTGAATGTCTAGCAGTGTGGACCGGATCCTTGAGTCTTCTTTCAATAGATCAGACTGCATATTAGATAGATATGAAATTTTCATGTGATGAGCAGAGCTTGAACTTGGTTCAAGTTGCAGCTTCTGTATGCTAATCTTCATATCCTCATCCATTTTATTCATTTTATTTTTGACATCCTTTGTGAACTCGGCAAAATTGCATAGTCTGGCCAAAAGAGAGGTAGCATTCGAATAAATAGACTCTGTGTTAGACAAAACTGAAGATAATTCCACTTGGTTAATAGCTATGTGCTGAGCAATGTGCTCAAGCACTTTATTGTTGAATCTCTTCTCGGCTCTTTCAACTAACTTCTCTGTCCCGGATGAGTCCTCATTATATTTCTCAACTGCTTCTGCCAATTGTAACAAAACATGCTGGGAGGAGTCTACTTTAATGCCTAATGCATCAGACAAAATGTCCTTAGCATCCTTGATGATTTGATACTCCTTGTCTCTCTCCTCCTTAAGCTTCTTTTGTTTTGCTTTCCTTTGGAGGATCTCACCTATATTCTGCATCTGGTCTGCTGATAGATTTGCAAAATCCAGAGTAGGAATCTCTATCTCTTCGTCTAGGTCTATATCCTCAACTATATTTTTACCCAAAAATTTTATACTCGGTAGAGCCTTAGGCTTATCTGTACTTAATGCTCTTGTAGTGGTGATAGTAGATAAAATAGGGCTGGCTATTGATACTGGTATACTTTCTACTGGAGAACTTACAATATTTACACTTGATGATTCAAAAGCTGGAAAACTTACTGGTACAGGAGACTGCAGCTCGGTAGAAGAAATGGTAGCTGCCTCTGATGTTGCTAGGGATGATTGGACAAATGTGGAAGTTGTCACAACCATGCTTGAAGGTGTCTCTGGGCTGGATGTAGAGACTTTCACGGGAGAGGTAGGAAGGGATGCAATGACTTCTGCTGCTATCCTTACAGTATCATCTACCTCGGTGTCTTCTTCTTGCTCATCGCTGTCATCTTCAATATCCTTTATAATTACAGTTTCAATGCTCGGTTGGTGAAGGTGGTAAATATTCTTCCATGTGGCTTTTGCAGCCTTCACAACCGATTCAATATTGTTGATCAAAATCAAACAAGTATTGAACTTCAGTGTCATTTTGTTTTCATTCTCTTTTAGTGCCTTCTTCACTTCATCATTGTTCAGGCTCGGCATCAACTGTCTTAGGTTTTGATCAAATATGTCTATTACAGTTTGCCTTGCATTGCTCCATCTCATTCTTATCGGATTCAATAGAACTGCAGGAACCTGTGGGGTAATTTCTTCAGGAGAGTATTTCCACTGTCCCATCTTCTCAATAACAGCATCTTCTATTTCCTTCTGCTCTGCTTCCGATCTGGTTTCATATCTCAAGGATTTTATGTTACTTACTCCAGATCCTGATCCATCTCTGAAGAGTTTGAGCTTTTCTTGAAGGGTTAGAGGAGGCCTTTTGAATACTATGTCCTTATCTGCCTTTTCTGCCTTGTCTTCCTTTCCTCTTGTATTTCTCCTTGTGAACACAGCAGTGGGAGGCACAGATGCCTTAGTGATAAAAACTTTTCCTTTCTTCTTTGCAGGTTCTGGTTCCTCTGTTTTCTCATCCTTTTCCTCTTCTTTTTCACCTATCTCTTCTTTTTCTTCGGTTATCATTTGCATTTTAGCTATTCTTTTCTTTCCTTTGTTTACCGCCTGTGGAAGCTTTATGCTTAGTTCAATTCTCATCTTAGCTTCATCATATGTTCCAAAATATGCGGCTTTGGGATTGACAGGCTGATTTAGAAGTGCTTCAATAATGTTCTTGGTTTCATCAATATTTACCTCATAAGGAAGAGGTTTTGCATACACAGTTCTTGGTTTAACTGCTTGAATATACACATTATCACAATCTACCATAAAACAGATATCATCTTTGTAATCTTCCACCAATTTCTGTGGAATCCGGAATCTGTCATTCATTTTCTCTTTGAAAGACTCAAAATAATTATCCATGATGCTTTCAAAGTTTTCACCCATTTCTGCGATGTATTCATTAATTTCATAAAGTACAGGCACATCTTTTCTCCATACAACTTTTCCTTTTGAAGGGAAGAATTTCTGAACATAGAAGAATAAACAGACTATCAAAGATCCAAACTTACATGGATTGTTTTTGGAAGTTTTGATGCTTTCCATGTTCTTGTTGAACTGTTTCAACAATAAGTCTGCTAGGTCAAATGTCAAGTTGTTTTTGACCACTTTGTATGCTAGGTCAATAGCTTCACATGAGACACTGTTCTGTCGACTAGAACTGTAAATCTTGTGTGCAATGATATGTGTACCAAACTTCAGTTCGGCGTCGGTAATGCTGCTAACCTTCATGCCTCTACCATCCCACTCGGCTAGGGTTTTCTTCTCTAGTTCCGTCCGACCTAGGGTTTTGGTAGTTTTCACTTTGTTCAACATGGGAAGACCGGTAACATGATGAATCATTTTCCTTGTGATCTCAATAGGTTGCTCAAGCCAAATCTTGCCATCGTGTACTCGGCTGAGAATGTACCTAACCCATTTATCTCGAAAGTTTCGAGGAAGATGTGCAATGTGGACTAAACCCTTATCTTCCAGATGTTTGTGCTCGGGTTTCAAAGTACCATCCACACATAGTTCTTCACGCACAATGTCTAGTTCTAGGTTTCCCATTTCTTGAATAGAACAGTTAAAATGATTATGGATATCGTTGATAAGTAGTACCTTAGGAGGAATCTGAGATTGAGCTCCGTTCGGATCTAGGGCGGCTGCAACTGCGGGCACGACCTTAAAATCTGGTGCTTTCCACTCCCCTTGGACTAACATTTCTGATCCTTTCTTCGCTGAGGTGTTGGATGATGCCATGGTAGCTCACAGAAAATTCCTTTCGCAAGAGTATTAAATCGCCGGGTTGCCCTTGAAGTTTTCTGCTCTCAGAGTGCTTAAAGATTCGCGGTGAAGAATGAGTTCGATTACTTGCTTTTTGTTTAAAATTCTGTCATTAATGCTCATTTCAAATTAGGGTAGGAATTCTGACAGACTGTCACCCACCAAGAATTAATTGCTCGGTAAAGACTTCGCAACTCGGTGAACTCGAGAATTCATAATGCTCCGACCTCGCTCGGTAAAGACTATACCGACCTCACTCGGTGAAGATTATACTGACCTCGCTGGGATCTCACTGCATCTTGCATGCTGATTTAGACTTTTCTTTTAATTTCGGTTCTGGAACTGTTTGAGATTGATCTATGAGAGTACAGTTCCAGTGCTTCCTTGGAAATTTAGTCTGAGTCGATAGAGCCATCCATTCCAATACTTGGACTGGATTGCTCGGTAGCTTTAGGAATCCATTTTTGTCTGACCTGTTTCCTGACCTTAGTTGCTTCATTCTTCTTTCCTTCTTCAATTTCACTGGCATTCATGCAGTTTCTAGCTATGTGACCGAGTTTAGTGCATTTGAAACATCTTATGGTAGTATCTCTTTTCCTTAGATGATGTTTTATGCAATTCATGCCAATGTGTCCATATTCTCCACAGTAATGACATCTACACCAGGTGTTGTAGTCCCATCCAAACATTGCTTTCACAATTTTTTCTGCTGGATTAAATATCTTGGATCTGCACTCAGATGCCTTGTGACCTTGTTTGTTGCACTTGTGACAATTACCTCTGAATCTAGGTTTTTCCTTGCATTCATTTGCTTTATGACCAGGTTGATTGCAGCTATAACATTTTCCATTGAATTCTGCTTTTTCATTGTTCCAACATTTATTTGAAGTATGTCCTATTTTACCACAATGATTACAAGTAGGTTTTTGATTTCTTTTAGTACCTTGCTTAGAGGATTCGCCTTCTTCTTTGTATCCAAGTCCTGCTTTTCCTTTTTGCCTATGAAGATTTCGTTCATACAGCTGATTCAAGTCTTCTTGACTTTTCAGCATTCCTTCATTGATTTGTTTTTCAGCATTTAGGTCATCCATCAATCTTAGATTGATTTCCTTTTCAGATCTTAGTTCTTCTTTTGTGTTTTCTATTTCTGAACTTAGATTTAGAATTTCTTCATTTGTATGAGAGATCTGATCAATTAGGTTTTCTAGCTGAAGGGTTTTGTTTTGGACTTTAATGTTTCTTTCATCTAATTCATCTTTCAACTTGTTTTTCTGTTCCAAGATCTCACAGAATCTTGTAGAGTGTAGTTCTTTTTCTCTTTTCAATTTTCTCACTTCTTCCTGCAGAAACCCATTCTTTTCTAGGAGTTCTTTGATAGCATTGTTTGCTTCATCTGAGTTATTTGAGGGAAGAAGATCTTCAATCTTTTCTTCAATGTAATTCTGATCATTCATCTGATTTGCAAGTTCCTTCCTTCTTCTTAGGGATTGGGAAAGATGTTCTTTTGCTTCTTTGAGTTTAGCTATGGCCATTTCCAGATCTAGCTTTTCATTTTCAATCACCTTGTTCATTTTGAATACCTCCATTGTTCCTGGATCTTTGCTCAAGCTAGTTAAGCTTTGTCTTGAGAACCAATGTAGCTCTGATACCAATTGTTGGAAATATTCAGGAATTAACCAAGTTACTGAGAGGGGAGGGGTGAATCAGTAACTTCAAATTCTCTTCTAATTTTAACATGTATTTTACTTTTAACCTTTGCATACAGAAAGCATGAAACTAAAAAAGCATTCACAATAAAGACACATGGATTTGGTTACCCAGAAACCTTCCAAAAGAAAGTAAAACTGGGGTGGGGATGAAACCCACAAAGCTTTAATACTGCAGAATAAAGTTGGCCGGTTAAGGCTTACAATTTGATCACTTCCGATGATCTGCCCTGTTAGGAGCAATAAGGATTGCTAAATCCACCCTGTTAAAGGATTTACAAACATACAGTGAAGTATGCACTCGGTAAAGAGATTTATACAAAGACTGTTAAGTCTACCCGGTTAAAGGATTTAGTACTGATTCACTTGTTAGAATGAAACAGTAGATCTCTGTTTTGCAACTGGATTGCTGAATGAGATTCGCTGATGTACTGATCACCTTCTGTGATGAATTTGTCTTTTCTGTATCTTATACTTCTGAAGCCTTCTGCAATTCGCTTATTTCTACCTTTGTTACTCTTTTATATATTCTGTATCATATGTTTTTATTACTTATGTATTTTTCTTTTATTTCTACATCATTGTTTATATACAGATTTCAAACAATTAATTACAATTACAATTTGCACAGTCGGCTTGACAAATAAACATAAGTGCTACTAAGTCGGCCCAAATATGGTTACTCGGTTCCTTCACACTGACTTGGTGACTTTCTGATACTCGGCGTCCACTGCATTACTCGGCATCGTCATGCACTCGGTAGAAGTGAAGGCACGGTTCATACTGATCACTCGGTAGGCATTGAACTCGGTAAGCATTGGTGACTCGGTAGACAAGATGTTACTCGGTTTTCATTGTCTGCTCGGTTTGCACTGTCTGCTCGGTTTGCACTGTCTGCTCGGTTTGCACTGTCTGCTCGGTTTGCACTGTCTGCTCGATTTGCACTGTCTGCTCGGTTTGCACTGTCTGCTCGGTTTACACTGTGAATGCTAATAAGTGTTGTCACTAGTGGCAATACTGCTTAATGCCAACATCTTCAACTGCAATGCTATGTAATCTCTCAAAGTACTTTCATTGGATGCCTTGTAAGATATCTATGGGAAGGTTGGAATGTTCTTGTCCAAATATGAATCCGATACTTTCCCAACTATATGAAGGTACATGTAAATGATCAAAGACCCAAACCTAAATATCTTGGTCTTATCATGCTTGATTGCCTTGATGTTGTCAATCAACTGTGCGTGCAAGATCTCACATAGATTGAAATCTCCATCTTCCTTCACAAGTCTAGTGGCTCCTAGAATTGTGCCCGCAGACACACTATTCACCTTGCTGGTGTGATGAAACCTATATCCAAGTATCATGGACATCAATTTGATGTCATCTTTCTCAATAAGCTCAATTTTCATCCCATGCCTATCACTCCTTGACTTATATGTTTGCTCTAAAATTTTCATGACATCCTTGCCCATAGGAAGGATGGCACCAAACTTAGATAGACCTATCATCTCATATATTAGGCCACTAGTGATTCTTACTGCCACATAACCTATCCAAAATAGGTCATCATGAATTCTGCTCAAAAGTATTTTAATCCATTCTGTCTCATTAAACTCATATGTTGTAGCATACTCCACTATAGGGTGATCATTACACTTCACATATTCATCTAAGAAGGTTTTGTCTGGTTTTAGCATGGTTTCCATGTGTGCCCTTAGTTTTTCCAACCCTACTAGTTCCTTCTTGTAGTAAATGTATGGCCTAATGTCTTCAACATGTATAATGCCCATAGGCATGCGGGAGAATGCTCCCTCTAAGTCATCTAGGGTAGACTTAAGAGGATTCTTCTTGAACACATATATTGTTTTTTCTACAACATCAAATACTATTGGTGTGTCCATCACTTACTTGTTTTCTCACTTTCCAAGTGAACTCTGAGATAATCTAAAGACTTCTGAATCTGCGTGATGAACTAGGGTTTCTGCAACTGATCAAATGAATTGCTAATCACTTATAGATCAATCTGCCAATCTTCACAATAACCTCTAAAGCTCTTTCTTCTTTCCAATCACTCTAAATTCAAATGCAATGAGTAATCAACAAGATTTTTGTGTACATTAAGAGAAAATTCTACCATTAATGCTTGCCGCGTAAACTAGCCAGTCACTTATAAATTTCTATCTTCCATTCTGAAAAGAATCAGCTAGTGCACTCTTGCATGAATGTTTCTTTATTCTCCAAAAGCTAAAGTCCAAAGGCGCATACTCTAAGAGTGAGTTTTTGGAATTAGGAGAGATAGGTACTGAGAGGGGAGGGGTGAATCAGTGCCTTCAAAAACTTTAATTGTAAAACCTTTCAAATCTATAACTATGTACTGTACTGATAACCGATCAGAATAACTTGAATATAATTGTATAAATCAATCATCTAGTTAACTTAAGAAAGTAAACAACATGAAATCAATATGACAATCACATAACACAAGTATTTTGGTAACGTAGAAACCCTTGTAAGAAGGTAAAAACTACGGTGGGGATGACACCCACAAATTCTTCACTACTACAGATAGAAAAGGTTTTCCTATTAAGGCTACAAGTTTTGATCACTTCTGATGATCTTACCCTTATCTGTGATGGTTATCTACTTTGTTATGCTCGGTAGTCTTCTCTGATTCTGCTCAATCTGATATCCTTTGTACTTTATTCTGCTCGGTAAACTGATTGTCTTGAAGTTAGGCAATGTCTTCAAGTGCTCTGTGATTCATATATATTAGTTTACAAACCTCATAAAATGGTGTGAACATACAAAATATATAGTGTTCTATTTTTTCTGCCTTAGCAAAAATTAGATTACAAGAATAATCATAACCCTAAGATCTATGGTGCAAAATAACCTAGATCAACTATTATAATAAGATAAACATTACATTTAATGACTATCTTTTACAATAAATGCTCCTCGATCTTGGTAAACTATTTTACGATCTGTTGTAACCATTTGCATAGAAGAATGTGCCATTTCAGATTACTATGCCATTTTCTATGATCATCGATAAACACTATATAATCTTCTTGGTGTATATTGCAATGCTTGGTGTTTACTGACTGTCGGTGTCAGTGTCGTTGGTGCTCAGTAAACTGTGTGATGCTCTGTGTAAAGACTTTACTGACTGCTCTGTCTTACTTCTGGTTACCGACCAACTCAATATAAGTAACTGACCGACCTGTTTACTATCCTTTGATACTAATGACAACCTTAAATGCTCAATAGAGATTAATAATCTCCCCCTTTGGCATTAGTATCAAAACTTTGAATGTATATAGACAAAGTGTTTCTATATATTCCTTATGTCTCTACCATATACATATCCACAACAAAAATTTCTAAGTACAAAGTACTCCCCCTCGGTGCATGCTCCCGGTAGTATTAACATACATATCAAAGTATACATATTTGGCATATACATGGTTTCC
This sequence comes from Chamaecyparis obtusa, assembly GCA_027943335.1. Lineage (NCBI taxonomy): Eukaryota > Viridiplantae > Streptophyta > Pinopsida > Cupressales > Cupressaceae > Chamaecyparis > Chamaecyparis obtusa. Next base: position 1,774,396 of record BSBK01003688.1, on the reverse strand, counting down.
CCACCTTTTTTATAATAATGCCAAATGCAAAAATTTTATACAATGTATACTTACATCTTAACAAAAATGTTTTGATGGGTTTTCTTTACAGACTCCAAGAGGTTGTCCCATTCCTCTTTCAAGTCGGTAAGAGCAATATGCTTAAGACCGACTTGTGCATGCATGTCAAATATATTATCCAACACCAAAATTTTGGGTGTTGCTACAAGTTGTTCAGCTTTGACAATGTGTACTTCAAAAAATTTCAGGTAAGGAGTGAGTTCTTTTTGTAACTCTATGACCTGATCGGTGATGTGTGCTTCTTGTTTCCTTAAATCTGCTATCAGCCGCTAGATTTCCTGAACTTGGTGAATATGCTTTAAAAAATTAGTTGGCTCAGTGATAGTTGCTTGTGTACTCAATTTTATCTCTACTTCTAAACCTTTTATCTTTTCACTGACTTCAATAGTGAAGGTGTCTGAAGTACAAAGCTTGATTAGGAATTGACAGATTATCTGGGTAATAGATTTTACCTCGGTAATGACCTCAAATAATTTTACCTTGTTCAGTGCCACTTATGTGCTAATCCTTTCTGCCAATTTGTTCTAAATCTTTGATTCTACCCTTTCTTCTATTCTTTTGTCTACATCTATATCAGGGGCATTGATTTTGTTGGTGAGTGTGGCAATTTGATCTAAGATGGGAGTATTCTCATCAATATTTGTCTTTGGTACTATCTATTGCAGAATATCCCTCACATCATTTAACACTTCTTTATGTTTGTGTTCTTGCCTTAACTTCTCTTGTGCTATTTTCCTTGAACATAGCTCCCCATATCTACTTAGTTCCTTGGGGCTTAGGGTTCTCAGGTCACATTCTGGTATGATGATAACTTCATCAATGGTGACAGACACTTTGTCTTTCTTCTTATTCTTCTTTGGTGCAAGAGGTGACTTCTTCTCACTTATAACAATAACTTTTTCTTCACTCTTCGGAGTATCCTTCCCAATTGACACCGTATCATCCTTCTTCTGCTCCTTGGTAGATGGTGTGGGAGTCTCGATTGTAGTGTTATGTGGGTTTACCTCGGTTGACTTTGTTTCATTGGGTTCCTTTGTTTTTGTAGACTGTGCCTCTGTTTTGGTAGGCTCATTTGTATCTGTAGGTTGCTCGGGTGCTTGTTTCTCAATTGTATCTTTATTTGGCTTAGGTTGAGAAGCATCAGGTTGTACTTGTGAAATTATTTCAACTACCTCTACAAGTATAGGTAGTTCACTTGGTAGAGATGTGAACACACTATCAGTGTTTAATGCTTCATCTTTGTTTGGTGCAATTGTCACGTCTTCGTCATCCTCATCATCAGGATCACCATTAGTGATGTCCTCAATGAGTGCATCGTCATTGGTTTTCTTCTATAAGTGGATCTTAACTTGATCCAGTGCATCCTGTGAAATTATGATTTCTTCCTTTTGTTCAGTGATATCAATTACCTTGGTAACTGATATACTGGTGTCCTCTATTTTCTTTCCTTTTTCATCATCAATGAAAATACCTTTACCTTTTGAACTGTGTCTCTTCTTAAATAGTTTCAAGAATGCTTCCTGTTCAACTTTCTCTTCTGCTTTCAAAATTGATGTCTATAGAGAATCACATATGACATCCATATGATCCACATTCTCATCCATGATCTACATAGCTCTATTATTGACTAGAAATCTAGCTTGATACTTTGTCATATATTCACTTACAACAGCATAGCTAAAGTGTGAGGCTACACAACTTAATGAACATTCTCTTTTCCTTTTCTCTGTATCTAGTGCAATAGCCCATCTCTCACTTATTTTTTCATCAAGTTCCTTCGGTAATTGACATGTGAATTCCATTGGTACTCTCTTGAATTTAATCATCATCTGGACGACAACATGTTCTAGCTTTATTTTTTCCTCAATTGACATTTTTTCAAATTTGCCTATGCTTGGATCAGTAAGATTTCCATTCTCAATTATATCTTCAATTATTTCTTCTATTGTACTTTCCTTGTTACGAACTAACTTGAATTGATCAGGATCATTTTTAGTGTCAGTCTCCTCTATATCTTCTTTACTTCTTATGTATTTCCTCTTTTTCTTTGGTGGCTCAGCTATCTTCTTATTCTTTCTCTTTATGTATTTCTTCGTCAGTGTAGCTGCCCTTCTTTTTGCTACTTTTACTGCTTCTACTTGCTCAATAGATTGTGCAGCAGTTGATGAACATGTCTTCATTCCTTCAAATTTTGGTAGCTGCATTTCCTATTCATCATTAGTGGGAGGAACCGGTGTGTGATCCTTTTCTTTGTCTGACTTGGTTTCCTCACTATCATAGGGCTTGTTAGCCAACTGTAACTGACCTTTGGTTGCTTCTTTAACCGGTGACTCCTTAGATGAGTCAGATGCATTTCCATATTTTGCTGTGAGATCTTTTCTCATTTTCTTCACTCTTCTAGACATTTTTTTGATCTCTATGTCTGTAGTGATTCATGACTTAGCTTCCTCATATACACCAAACCTACTCGCAGTGATGTCTATTGGTAATGCCAGTAATGCATTAATAGATTTCAAAGAGAAATCATGATTCATTTCATATCCCATCAGTGCTAACCATTTTGTTCTTAGTTCTACTACCTTTATCATTGAGTGGTCTATGCTGACTACAAAACATGTCATCTTCAAATTTACTCACTAATTCTCTTGGAATTCTACTCCTTTGTTGCATTTTTGCTTGAAATTCCTTGAAATATGCATTGAATTCCTTATTTAGATTATCTCCTAGACTTTTCATCATTTCACTGATTTGTCCAGTTATCAGTTTGTCAAATTGCTAGTTTACCTTACTAATACCTAGTACATATTTTTGTAGATAGAGAAATGTACAGAAAAGTAGTGATCCGTACTTACATGTATTGGACTTCTTTTCTTTTATTGTCTTCATATTATCATGTAGTTGGTGTAGTAGTAGTTCGGCAAGATCTACCTGGTGATCTTTCTTCACAATTTTATATGCCATGTCCACAGAGCTGCAGGGTACACTATTTGGTCTGCTAGATTGAAATATCTTGTACTTGATGACATGTGCTATGAATTTTACCGTTGGATCTTTGATAGTTGAGATTTTCAGTGCCCTACCATCCCATTGAGCTCTAGTGTTCTTTTCTACATCGGGACAAGAAGAACTTTGAAAGGATTTGGCTTTGTCAGTTATAGGGTACCGAGTAACCCTACTGATAATCTTCTTTGTGACCTCAATAGGTTAATCTAACCAGAATTTTCCATCATGAAATCTACTTAGCATGATTCTTATCCAGTCATTTTGGAAGGATTGCGGGAAGTATGTAAAACATGATAACCCTGACTCCCCAATCTTCTTGTATTCAGATTTAATCTTTCCATCTGGTCCATAGACTTGTTGATAAGTAGCAATGGTCTCAAAATCACATACTTCTCTGATTTTGTAGTGAATATAGGCCCTAACATCTTCTATTAACAAAACCCTATCTAGAATACTCAAAAATGCACCCATATCATTTGTTTGTGTTGTGACCTTGGGATGTGTTTTGAATTTCTCCTCAGTGAAATGTGCCCTAACAATTAATTCTACTTCCTCCTCAATGTTTTGCAATTTTCTTGCAGTCGATGTTGATGCCATAAATTATTTCTAGGGTTTCAGCAAGCAATAGATAACTAGTGTTCGGTATGCAAATGAACTTACTCGTTATCGTTGAAGAATTGTCGTCAGTTCAATCTACAGTAGCTTTGAATCTTTTCTAAAAATATTTAGCTCAAACTCTTCTCTGTAAAATCTCTATTCTTCAAAATCACAATGTAACAATGAACTCTATTTCCACGTATTTATAGGTTTTTCAATATTCCCACTCAAACTTTAGTGCATTAAATGCCTGACCTAACTTTTGATATGAAACAACTGTCAGCTCAGCAATGTTTACAATTTCCTTTGCTTGGTTAACATAGAATTTCTTCATCAGTTTGTAATGTTGTCAGTTAACCTTGTATAGTGATTACCGATGGGTAACCAACTCACATTTCTTCTTTTACCGACTATGTGATATTTGTAAACTTATAACGCATAAACCACAGTGCATCTTTATTCATGCAAATTTGGTATTTTTACATCATATATAAGGAACTGTATGTAAAATGTGATCATTTAAAATGTCAATTCCATACATACCTTTGTCATCTTAAGTGGAGGTACCGATGTCACCCAATCCAGTGTTACTTGACTCAGCATTCTCATTAGATGCCTTCTTCCACATTGTGTTCCTTAACTTCATAATTTTTTCAATGTTATATCCACTCTCAAATATATGATTTTCATCAGGTGCTCGGTCTCTATAGTTCTTACTTACATGACTGACCTTGTGACAGTGCATACATGCCATTCCTACATTTGTCTAGTTTCTTGATTGTCCAATCTGATTCTTTCTGTAACAGTTTGCTACAATATTTCCATATCGACCACATACAACACAATTAGTCCATGTATTATAATCCCAAACATATGAGTTACCTTGTCTCTTTGGTTGATATGGCTTTCATTGTAGTTTCTCTTTAGGTGTCTAGACTTGTTTCATTTTTGCCTTGTAGTCCCTTGCAGTATGTCCATGCTTATTACAAGTATAGCATATTTTCTCCTCAGTAGTATTATTAGCAATGTCATTATTCTTAGCTTTGCATTCATAAGCTGGATGTCCAAAATTACCACAGTAATAACAATATCCATTGAATTTTGGAATGACAGGAGGTTTACCTTGTGCTTTGATTCTGTACACATTAGATGTATGTCCTGGTTTTCCACAGTGATAACATGTCAACACTTTAGGTTTCTGACTTTGATTTTTGTCAACTTTTTTAGCTTGTTGTGATGATTCTCCTTCATCGGTGTAGCCTATACTGGCTCTGCTTCTGAATCTCCTCTAATTAATCAGGAAATCATCAATCTTTTTAGAACTGTCCTCAGCTATCTTCATCATTTCATTGTGTTGCTTTTGTATCTTTATTTCATTTCTCAGTTTCTCATTATCTTCCTTGAGTATTGCAACATCTTCAAGTCTTCTTGATAATTCTCCATTTACTCAGTCATTTCTTGATTAACTATCATCACATGATTTGACACTTGGAAGTGACGATCAGTGAGTCTCTATATCTCACTTTCTTTTGCTTGAAGTTGTCCAGTCATCAGTCTTCAGTCTTCAATAGCCAGATTCTGATCTTGTTCAACTTGTCTAGCATTGTTCATGATTTCCACCATTCTCACCATTTGAGATTCATGACCGATTTGAAGTGCTTTCACTTGCTCAGATAGATGCTGATTCTTTTTAGATAAATGAGAGATTATGCTTTTAGATCCGTCAGAGATGCTTCCAGAGCTTGATCCAATATGATCAAATATTTCATCAATAGGCTCTTCATGATAACTAATTTCATTTAGCTGAATTTCAAGGTTCTTCCTTTCAACCAATAATTTCTTCAGTTCTTCCTTGGCTTGTTTATACTATTCCACAAACATCTATATTTGTATCTTCTGATTCTCAATAGTCTTGTCAAGCTTGTATCTCTCCATGTCTTAGATCTTTACCCTTCAGTGGTTAGAATATTCAACAAGAGAACTGTGCTCTGATACCAATTTTTGGCATTAAGAGAGATAGGTACTGAGAGGGGAGGGCTGAATCAGTGCCTTCAAAAACTTTAATTGTAAAACCTTTCAGATCTATAACTATGTATTGTGATAACTGACCAAAATAACTTGAATATAATTGTATAAATCAATCATCTAGTTAACTTAAGAAAGTAAACAACATGAAATCAATATGACAATCACATAACACAAGTATTTTGGTAACACAGACACCCTTGTAAGAAGGTAAAAACTGTGGTGGGGATGACACCCACAAATTCTTCACTACTGCAGATAGAAAAGGTTTGCCTATTAAGGCTACAAGTTTTGATCACTTCTGGTGATCTTACCCTTATCTATGATGGTTCTCTACTCTGTTCTACTTAGTAGTCTTCTCTAATTGTGCTCAATTTGATATCCTCTATACTCTATTTTGCTCAGTAAACTGATTGTCTTGAAGTTAGGCAATGTCTTCAAGTGCTCTATGATTCATATATATTAGTTCACCAACCTCATAAAATGGTGCGAACATACAAAATATATAGTGTTATGTTTTTGCTACCTTAGAAAAAATTAGATTACGAGAATAATCATAACCCTAAGATCTACGATGCAAAATAACCTAGATCAACTATTACAATAGGATAAACATTACATTTAATGAGTATCTTTTACAATAAATGCTCCTTGATCTTGGTAAACCATTTTATGATCTGTTGTAACCATTTGCATAGAAGAATGTGCCATTTTAGATTACTATGTAGTTTTCTGTGATCATCAATAAACACTATATAATTTGCTTAGTGTATACTGCGATGCTCAGTGTTTACTGACCATCGGTGTTGGTGTCGTTGGTGCTCGGTAAACTGTGTGATGCTCGGTGTAAAGACTTTACCGACTGCTTTGTCTTACTTATGGTTACCGACCAACTCAATATAAGTAACTAACCGACCTATTTACTATCCTTTGATACTAGTGACAACCTTAAATGCTCAATAGAGAATAACATGAGTATACCAGCCACGCAGTGGTCTAGAGATAAATTAGCTCCCCCTATGACCCTAAGAGCCATTCATCCAGATGTAGAGGGTGCATCCACTATGGATGCATCCAATACATATTCATCAAACTTGTCCTTCTTTGTTTCTGACCAAATTAAGCTTGTATCTTCTAAAGCTTTCACAAAATTGACTTCTCCTTTGGGATCCAAATTGGTTCTTCATCATTTTTAGGGCTTTCTTGACCTTGCATCCTTGACCTACAAAACTTTGAGATATGTCCAGCCTTGTTACAAGAGTAACAAATGACTGGAGGCCTTATATTGCTCAGTGCATTGACATGAGTGACCATCTTACATTGTTTAGCTGATTTCCCATTATAGTTACATATCTGATATGTAACATCCTAAGAACTTCTTATATTTGATTGATTCTGATTTCTTTGATTATGAGTCTTGTTCTTTTGACTTGTCTTTCAATTCATAGCTCTATGAAAAAATTTATTACATGAATAACAGTAACCATTGAAAGGTCTTACCTCTGTACAATTCCTTGCTATGTGTCCATGCTTGTTACATGCATAACAAGTGTGGTCTATAGGCTTGTGCTCATTCTTAGATGATTCAGTATGATCCTTGGTCTGACTTCTAGTCTCTTTAACATCTAAGGTGCCTTCCAGTGCTTTCATTCTTTCTCACATGTTGTCAATCTGATTTTGTGCTTCATTGTATCCAATGCAGCTAGTATCTCCTTTGGCTCTTGTTGCATACAACTAAGATTAAATTAAATCAAAACTGGTGTGTAATTTATCAATGTGATTCTTAGCCTCTTTCAATTCAAATTCCAAGCTTTCCTTGTTGTTTCTTAGTTCTAATATTTCCATGTTTTCTTGCCTCAATTTTTCATTCAGTTGAAGATTCTCTTTGATCTGTTCATCATAGACTTCCTGATTGTTAGTCAGCTTATCATCAAACTCTTCAAGTTGTTATTTTAAGGATTTATTTTCTTCATTCAGCTTCTTGACCATTGTCCCTAGATCACTGGTAGAGCATTCTTTCAAATCTTTTCTTAGCCTATTGATAACTAATTGAGCATCACTGAGTTTTTCCCTTAGTTCTTCAGTTTCTCTTTCAGATTTGTCTAGGTCTTCAAGAGAAGCTTCCAGATTTCTTTTCAAATGTTTTATTTCTTCTTTTTCCATGATCTCCTCAAGTGGTTAAACTTCTTTGCTAAGGACCAGAGCTCTAATACCATTGTTAGGAATGGGAACATTGAGAGGGGGGGGGGTGAATCAGTGTTCACTGAGTATTTATCTTTTTACTTTAATCTTTAAATTGAACTTAAATGCTTAAGTACTGAAATGAACATCCACATAAACATGAAACATGAAATCAACACATAACACCAATGTGGTTATGGGGAAACCCAAATATGTAAAAAACCTAGTGGGAATTGACACCCACTAATATTTTGTACCAGTGTTTAGTGATCCTTCTTAGAAGATCCTTAACCATGTTAGGAGTTTCTTTACAATGTATTAAGTATAGTAGACCTGGTCAAGGGTCGGACCCTGTTAGGATTCTTTTACAATATTCCCTATTAGGAGAGTGGACACACTGTCCTAGAGCTCACTGCTAAAGTGGTGAAGGCTACAACCTTCTAATCTCAGATACACACTATATCTGTTGAATGAACTATCACTGTGACACTGCTTGTCAGATCAGTTCCTTTGATGCGCTGATTTTTTGACCTCTTGCAAAGCTCTAATACATCTTATAGACTCTTCGTACACTTCTTCTCTACTTATTACAACTCTCTATCAACTTCCATACTAAATACAATGGGCGCATCTCATTTTTATATGCGTATACAAAATAAACAACTAGGTCATCCCTTTGACCTATTACATACAATGCTTCCAATTGAATTGGCTCAAGTGTGTTTACAAACAAACATATACATATTTTGGCAACCTAATTAAAATAGGTCCATAGCCTTTACATCATTAGATTATAACCATAACTCAAAATTCTAACAGTCGACTTCTTACTCTGTTCTTCACTGGCACACACTGGCTGTGCAACTTCAACTTCGTGTATCTTTATCATACTTGCATATCTGGTCATGCACTCATAGACTAAGTATGAATATATTTTAACTAACTTAACTTCTATGGCACATACCATAACTCAAACATATGCATGTGCGCTGATGGTTTGAGCTGCAGGAACTCTATACATTGTCCAGTCTTCAACACTTAACTGATTTCTGATCTCCTCAACAAGTGCATTGACTCCAAACTACTATATGACTTTGTTGCCATAATGAAAACACTATATTAATTCATATACATCAGTATAGAAAACTTTCCAAAAATCTCCCCCTTTTTCATTGATGGCAACAAAGGAATATGGCCAAGTTGCTGACTGTCCTTAATACAAAAAAAAATTTGTTATCTATACATACACTTATATCTTCCTATACATATTATGATCCATATTCGATACACAACTCCCCCTTTGACATTAATGAAAAAGGTGTTTCAAAAACTATATCTATACATACTTAATGAGGGAAAACATGCAGATATGCTATCTTTCGGTTATGGATCTCCTTCTTCCAAAATGTGATCAAAGAGTTTACTATCTATAGATGGGTGCATAGTGCATACTACAGCTTCTCCATTTTCTTCAAGTTAGTTTTAGGACCATGATCATATGTTACCATTGTGGCATCTGTGTCCTTGATGTTTTGATTGAGTATATCTAATGAGGGTGCAAGAGCATTCTTGAGCTATGTTTCCCTTGCCCTGATCTTTGACATTTCTTTTTCTTCCTACTCAATCTTTTCTATTTGATGTTGGTATACATTATTACACATGTTTACATCTGTCGATGTGTCTCTCACTGAAATCTTGACTTCCTTAATCATAGCTTCTGCTTCTTTTATTTTCTTGAAGTGGGCATCAGTAAGCTTATCCTGATCCATGCATTTTGCAATGATTTTTCTTCCTTGATCTGAAAATTCTTTCAAGGATGCCTGACCAGTATTAAGTGAGCTTAGGTCAAGTGCAAATTTGTTCATTAATTCATTCAACCTCTTCTTTAGGTACTTTTCTTCTGCAACTAGGGATGCAGATTCTTCAAGGCTTGAGAAATTACTTTTGAAATGTGAGATGATTGTACTCACATCTTCAACAGAATGTATTTTTGACACTTTCTTATGCTTTGGCAAAAAATTGTTCATAATGTTTACTGATTCTATCAAGAGGGGATTCCTCATCACTTGTTTTTCTTTGGCCTTTTCCATGGCTAGGACGCTCTATTTTATCAGATCTTCTGCTTTCCATGAGTCCAAACTAGATGTGTCAGGTGTCAAACTTGACAATAATGTTGCTGAAGGAGTGATGGGAGTCCTGTCAATCACTTCTTGTTTTACCTTGATTGACATTTCATCCTTTTTCTCACTTTCTTTTACCTTTTCTTTTTCTATTTGTTTTTCTATCATCTTTTCTTCTTCTTTCTCATCATCAATCAATACTTCTTCTTGATGAGTGGGAGGTGTGTTGCTACATAACATTTTAGCTTCTTGTGTTCTCACAAAAGCTTCCTCAAACTTATCTAGGTCATTGTCTGTGGCCACCATTGCAATCTCTACATTGTCAATGAAGATTGTATCATCTTTTTGTGTATCTATCATGGGCGCAGAATTTATTGCCTCAATAGGTGTTACCACTATAGGCATTGAATCCTGAGGACCTATAAATGGTATGTTGGTGGTCTCTACTGCTTTTTCTTGCTCACTAGGTGCTTGAGTGATGGGCACATACTTAGGTTTCATGTTCTATTATAAGAATACCTTCTCAAAGGCCTTCTTTGTTTCCTTAGTTACCAACTCATAGTCTTTGTTCATAATGTATAGTGTTGTCATTCTTTGTCCTTAAGTACGGCTTCACCAAATTCAATAATGGTGTCTTTTCTTCAACATAACATACTGGAAGATTGGAATCAAGTGTTTGTTCCCTGATTTTGAAGTCTTCTTCAGTGGCTTGTCTCTTCAAGGTATCCATAATCTCCCATAACTTATCTGGAATAGCTGTCTTCAATTCAAGAATTGTCTTCTTGAATTTTATCATGTATTTGATCAACATCTCATGAATCTCTGACTTGTCAATTTCATGATATTTTTCTTACAACTTGGCTATCTGATCTAGCCTTCCTTCTTCTACTACTCTAGTCCTTAACACTTGAAGACTAGGTATGAATCCTACTTCCGGAGGTGGCTGCACATTTTTCAATTTTCTTCTTGTGGCTCTAGCTAAAGGGTGACTTGTGGTGATTTGTTTTCTCCTCTTGGGCATCATAGGAGATGCATCTGTAGACTCAACATCAACTATAACAGTGGGCGTAGGACTAATATCATCAATTTTACCCTATTTGTCCTTTGGATCATTAGTCTTTTCATTTTTTACCTTTTTCATCTTGGGATCATCAGACTTAGCTTCCACTGTGGATGCGCTCTCAATTCCCAAAGAAATCTTTTCTTTCCTTGCTTTGTCTAGGTATACTTGTGTTACTCCATGAATTTTGAGTATCTTAGACATAATCGTAGAGGATTTCCTCTTAGTTGTTGTGTTGTTTAGTTTAGCATCTATCTCTCTTATCTTCTCCTCATAAGTTCCCCATCTTGGCTCATTAGGGTCAGTAGGAGCTGAAAGCAATACTTGAGCATATGCTTCTAAAACTTGTTCCTCTACTTCATATCCAAGTGGATGAATCCACTTTGTTCTAGGTACAACTGCCTCCATGCATGTTGTATTTGTTTCAACCATAAAATAAATAGTATCCTTGTATTTCTCAACTATGTTTTCTAGAATTTTGTACCTCATTTGCATCTTGACCCTAAAGGTCTTCAACTCCAATGTTACGTAATTTCTCAAAGTACTTTCAGTGGATGCTTTGTAAGATATCTATAGCAAGGTTGGAATGGACCTGTCCAAATATGAATCTGATACTTTCCCAACTATATGAAGGTACATGTAAATGATCAAAGACCCTAACTTAAATATATTGGTCTTATCATGCTTGATTGCCTTGATGTTGTCAATCAATTGTGCGTGCAAGATCTCACATAGATTGAACTCTCCATCTTCCTTCACAAGTCTAATGGCTACTAGAATTGTGCCCGTAGACACAGTATTCACCTTGCTGGTGTGATGAAACTTGTATCCAAGTATCATGGACATCAATTTGATGTCAGCTTGCTCAATAGGTTCAATTGTCATCCCATGCCTATCACTCCTTGACTTACATGTTTGCTCAAAAATGTTCCTGACATCCTTGCCCACAAGAAGGATGATGCCAGACTTAGATAGACCTACCATCTCATATATGAGGTCACTAGTGATTCTTATTGGCACATCACCTATCCAAAATAGGTCATCATGAATTCTACTCAAAAGTATTTTAATCCATTCTGTCTCATAGAACTAATATGTTGTAGCATACTCCACTATAAGATGATCATTCCACTTCGCATATTTATCTAAGAAGGTTTTGTCTAGTTTTAGCATGGTTTCCATGTGCACCCTTAGTCTGTCCAATCCTACTGGTTCCTTCTTGTAGTAAATGTATGCCCTAATGTCTTCGACATGCATAACCCCCACATGCATGCAGGAGAATGCTCCCTCTAAGTCATCTAGGGTAGACTTAAATGGACGCTTCTTGAACACATATCTTTTCTTTTCTAAAACATCAAATTCTATTGGAGTGGCCATTACTTACTTATTTTATCACTTTACAAGTGAACTCTAAGATAATTTGAAGACTTCTGAATCAACACGATGAACTAGGGTTTCTGTAACCGATCAAATGAACTGTTAATTTTTGATAGATCAATTTGCCAATCTTCACAATAACCTCTGAAGCTCTTCTTTCTTTCCAATCACTCTGAATGAAAATGCAATTAGTAATCAACAAGCTTTCTATGTACTTAAAGTGAAAATTCTACCATTAATGCTTGCCGCGTTAACTAGGTAGTCACTTAGAAATCTCTATCTTCCATTCTACAAAGAATCAGCTAGTGCACTCTTACATGAAGGTTTCTTTAGTCTCCAAAAGATTAAGACCAAAGGCGCATACTCTGAGAGTGAGTATACCAGCCACATAGGGGTCTAGAGCTAAATTATCTCCCCTTATGAACCTGATAGCCATTCATTTAGATGTAGAGGGTGAGTGCACTATGGATGCATCCAATACATACTCATCAACCTTGTCCTTTGTTTCTGACCAAATTAAGCTCGCATCTTCTGAAGTTTTCACAAAATTGACTTCTCCTTCGAGATCCAAAATTGGTTCTTCGATGTTTTTAGGGCTTTCCAAACCTTGCATCCTTGATCTACAGAAATTTGAGTTATGTCCAGCCTTGTTATAAGAGTGACAAATGACTGGAGGCCTTATATTCCTCAGTGCATTGACATGAGTCACCATCTTACATTGTTTAGCTGATTTCCCATTACAGTTACATATCTGACATGTAACATTCTGAGGACTTCTTATGTTTGATTGATTCTGATTTCTTTGATTATGAGTCTTGTTCTTTGGACTTGTCTTGCAATTCATAGCTCTCTGACCAAATTTATTACATGAATAATAGTAACCATTGAAAGGTCTTACCTCTGTACAATTCCTTGCTAGGTGTACATGCTTGTTACATGCATAACAAGTGTAGTTTATAGGCTTTCACTCATTCTTAGATGGTTTAGTATGATCCTTGGTTTGACTTCTAGTCTCTTTAGCATTTGAGGTGCCTTTTGGTGCTTTCACTCTTTCAAGCATGTTATCAATCTAATTCTGTGCTTCATTGTATCCAATGTAGCTAGTATCTCCTTTGGCTCTTTTTGCATACAACTGAGATTCAATTAAATCAAAACTGGTGTGTAATTTTTCAATGTGACTCTTAGCCTCTTTCAATTTAGATTCTAAGATTTCCTTGTTGTTTCTTAATTCTAAGATTTCCATTTTTGCTTGCCTCAATTCTTCATTCAGTTGAAGATTCTCTTTGATCTGTTCATCATAGACTTCTTGATTATTAGTCATCTTATCATCAAACTCTTCAAGTTGTTCTTTTAAGGATTTATTTTCTTCATTTGGCTTCTTGACCATTGTCCCTAGATCACTAGTAGAGCATTCTTTTAAATCTTTTCTTAGCCTTTTGATGACTAATTGAGCATCACTGAGTTTTTCCCTTAGTTCTTCAGTTTCTCTTTCAGATTTGTCTAGGTCTTCAAGAGGAGCTTTCAGATTTCTTTTCAGATGTTTCATTTCTACTTTGTCCATGATCTCCTCAAGTGGTTAAACTTCTTTTCTAAGGACTAGAGCTCTGATACCAATTTCTAGGAATGGGAACACTGAGAGGGGGGGGGGGGGTGAATCAATGTTCACTGAGTATTTATCTTTTTACTTTAATCTTTAAACTGAACTTAAATGCTTAAGTACTAAAATGAACATCCACATAAACATGAAACATGAAACATGAAATCAACACATAACACCAATGTGGTTATGGGGAAACCCAAATAAGTAAAAACCCCAGTGGGAATTGATACCCACTAATATTCTGTACTAGTGTTTAGTGATCCTTGTTAGAAGATCCTTAACCATGTTAGGAGTTTCTTTGCAATGTATTAAGTACAATAGACCTTGTCAAGGGTTAGACCTTGTTAGGAGTCTTTTACAATAGTCCCTGTTAGGGGAGTGGACGCACTATCCTAGAGCACACTGCTCAAGTGGTGAAGGCTACAACTTTCTAAATTCAGATCCATAGTATATCTGCTAGATGAATTGTCACTATGACACTGCTTGTCAAATCAGTTCCTTTGATGCGCTAATGCTTTGACCTCTTGCAAAGCTCTAATACATCTTATAGAATATTTTCACACTTATGCTCTTCTTATTACAACTCTCTATCAACTTCCATACTAAATACAATGAGCGCATCTCATATTTATATGCGCATACAAAATAAATAACTATGTCGGCCCTTTGACCTATTGCATACAACACTTCCAAATGAATTGGCTCAAGCGTGTTTACAAAAAAACATATACATATGTCAAAAACCTAATTAAAATAGGTGCATAGCCTTTACATCATTAGATTATAACCACAACTCAAAATGCTAACAGTTGGCTGCTTACTCTGTTCTTCACTGGCACACACTGGCTGTGCAACTTCAACTGCTTGTATCTTTCTCATACTTGCATATCTGATCATGCCCTGATAGACTAAACATGAATATAGGCTAACTAACTTAACTTCCAAGGCACATACCATAACTCAGACATACACACGTGTGCTGATGCTCTGAGCTGCAAGAACTCTGTACACTGTCTAGTCTTCAACACTTAACTAATTTATGATCTCCTCATCAAGAGCGCTGACTCCAAACTGCTATATGACTTTGTTGCCATAATGAAAACTCTATATCAAGTCATATACATCAGTATAGCCAACTTGCCAATAATTGTGATGAATCATGTGGGATTTCCAATAAGGATCTGATGGTTGCCATTGCATCAACCATTTTGTTTTGAAGCCTTTGTATCTGCGTGAACTGTAGATTCAGGAAATGCTCTTTCACTCTGTCCACCAGTTCTTTGTAGGGTAGAAACTTGTTTTCCTTTGTATGATATTCATCTAGGACCTACTTGATAATCAACTGTGAGTCTCCAAACACTTGCAGTTCTGTTATGTTTCATTAAATGGTTGTTTTGAGACCTAAGATGAGTGCCTCATATTCTGCAATGTTATTAGTACATGGGAATCCCAATCTGAATGATTTTAGAATATAGTCACCTTGAGGTGTGATGAATAGGATTCCTTCCCCTGATCCATGCAATGTGTAGGATCCATCAAAGTATAGCTTCCACATGGGCTGTTCTTCAATCATGCATAGGTGCTCATTAGGGAATTCCATGATTAGTGGATAGGCATCCACCAAAGGTGCTTCTGCTAGCTGATCAACAATTACTTTCCCTTTGATTGCTTTCCGATCTATGTACTAGATGTCAAACTTGCTGAGTAGCATGACCCATTTTTCCATTCAGCCTATGAGCGTTGTCCTTGATAATAGATACTTGAGTGGGTCTACCTTTGAAATGAGCTTGATTGTGTAGTTGAGCATGTAATGTCTAAGATTTTGAGTGGCGAAGAGCATTGCAAGGCATGATTTCTCCATGGGTGAATAGTTAAGCTCATAGCCAACAAGAGTTTGGTTGATATAATAGATGGCTCTCTCTTTGTTGTCATCATCATGCTATGATAAGAGTGCCCCCAGTGTTGTAGTGGTTGCTGAGATGTATAGTATGAGAGGGCATCCTAAAAATGGTGGTACAAGGATTGGAGAGTTGGTTAGATATTCTTTGAGCCTGTCAAATCTTTTCTGACAGATGGGATCCCATTTGAAGCTTGTGTCCTTGTGGAGAAGATGTGTGAAAGGTTGGCACTTGTCTGCTAGCTACAAGATAAATCAACACACTAATTGGAGCTTTCCTTGTAGGCTCTTGAGCTACATGAGTATTCTTGGTGGAGGCATTTTTGTTATAGCTTTGACCTTCTTGGGGTCTATCTCTATGCCATGCTATGATACTATAAAGCCTAGAAGCTTTCCAAATGTTACACCAAAGACACATTTATTTGGATTCAACTTCAAGCCATAATAATACAAATGATTGAACACACTCTCAAGAATGTTTAGGTGTTCTCCTTGTGTTTTAGATTTTGCAAGGATGTCATCCACATAGTCTTCCAGGATCTTGTGGATTATATCATGGAAGATGGTTGTCATCGCTCTTTGATATGTAGCTCATGCATTCTTCAGCCCAAATCACATCATGTTGTAATAGAAGGTACCACATGGAGTGGTAAATGTTGTTTTATGTTGATCTACTTCTACTATTTGGATCTGATTGTATCCTGAGAAGCCATCCATGAGTGGCAACATCTCATGACCTGCTATAAGATCTATGATTATGTCTATGTTCGGCAATGGTAAATCATCCTTTAGACATGCTTTATTTAGGTCCCTAAAATCTGTGCAAATTTTGATGTCACCCAAAGGATTTGTGACTGGTACCATGTTGGAGATCCAATTTGAGTAATCAATGGCTCTAATGATCTTTTCTTGGAGAATTTTTTGAGCTCTTCTTTTACTAACAAGGCTACTTTTGGATGCATTTTTCTTAGCTTCTACTTTACTGGCTTGACATTAGGATCTATTGCAAGATTGTGCACAATGAGATTTGGATCGAGCCTAGGCATATGTGTGTATGACCATGCAAAGTTTGTGGTGGCCTCCTGGAGTAGTGTAGTAAGAGCCATTTCTTCACCCTTTGTTAAAGATGTTGCAATGTAGGTGATTCTCATACATTCTTCTATCCCCAAGCTGATTGGTTTAGTTTCCTCTATGATGATAGGCAGCTGCTCGGGTTTGTAATCTTGGATAGGAGCAATAGGAAAGTCTCCATCTTCTAGCACCTCAGAGAGGTTTTCACTAGAAGACACACACTTTATTTTTATTTTTTTGGAATTAGAATGTGCCCCAGAGGGGTTTTCACATAAGGACTTGTGCTTTTCTTTTTCTCTTTCAATTTTGCAACTAGAGCTTGCTTCCTCCCCAAAATATCCTTTAGGGTCGAGATTACAGATGTGAGTTAAATCTAAATCTTGATCTGATTGTGGGCCTAATGCCCCCATGAATTATAGGAGTGTTTTCATGCTTTGGAACTCATTGATATGTGTGACTCTTGGTTGGTCCTAGTCTATGATTTTAGGGTGGATGAGGGGTAGTTCTATGAGGTTAATGGAGAGTTGTTGGAGGAAAGAAGTGTCCAGGATGGTATCATCATTGAAGATGTCATCATATGATTTATTTTCTTCCTCTTTAGGGATGTCTTCGATCTGTGCGAGGTCATCTTGGCAATTCAAGAAGAGAACGTTGGTCATGTTAGTGCCCCCAATTATGGTATTGGGCTCTTATATACGCAGGTGATGTGTATTAAAGCCAAGACCTTGATGTTGTTGATTCTTTGATGTTGTGATGGGATCTTTTCTTTCGCCTTCTTGTGGCCCTAGACCACTGCCTTGATATTTCCATTGCTCAATGGTGTACTTGTGTGATTGGGGATACTTGTCTTTGAAGTAACCAAGAAGTTGAGTGTCAGGTGGTGGGGGATCTCTGTATAGCCACCTATTGATGTCAAGATCCATCTCTTGACTATTGATGTTGCCATGGGAGACAAAAGTCATAGGTCCCATTTGCTTGATTTCATAATTTTCTTCAGTGGGTTCTCTTAGGTGATTTGGGCGCCCTTGTGTATGTGGATCAAGTGGGAGGGCTCCTACTGCAAATGCATCATGTAGGTTGTATTCACCATAGCCCTTCTTGTTGATCTTGATGGAAGAGAGAGTGGAGTTGAGGATAGTCTCTGGATCACAATGGGATCATGAAGAAATGGTGATAGAAGTGCCAATGTTGGTTCCTAGACAATGAGTGGAATGAGGGAATGATGCTTCCATCGCATGGAAGTATGCGAAGGGTTGGGGGTCAGCATGGATGGTGATCTTAGTGCCTTGATGTGGAAATTTGACATACTGATGGTAGGTGGATTGTACAACCTTGATGGAATGGATCCATGGTCACCCGAGGAGGATGTTGAATGGTAGGTCAAGATCAACAATGTGGCAAATGGTGTCTTGTGTTGATGGGCCTAGCTGGATAGGAAAAAGAATGGTACCTTTAGAGGTACACTCCAAGTTGTTGTATGCCTTGATGGTGATGACTTCATGTGATATGTTAGCCTCTATGAACCCAATATGCTAAATGAATTTTAGAGTACACAAGTTTAGGGCTGAGCCATTATCTATCATGATCCTTTTGATGGAAAAATCTCTAACCATGATGGTGATGTGGAGAGGGATTTTATGGTCAGGCTCAACAACTGGTATGTCAGATGGCTTGAATGATAGAGCACAGGATGCTGATAGGTGTCCCACAAGGTTCTCAAACTAGATGGTGTTAATGTCTGTGGGGACATGTCCTTCATGAAGGGCTTGGTCAAGGATTTCTCAATGGAGGGGTGAAGTGCAGAGAAGGTCAAGGATGGATATTTGGGCTAGTGTATTCCCAATATGTTCTATAAGGTTGTATTGTGCATTGTGTCCTAGTCTTGGATGTGCACCGACAATAGTTATCCAACCTCTATGGGTGGTAACGGCACACTAACTATCTACTCCTTTGACGTGGATGACATTGACTATGGGTTTGACTTGGGTTATACATCCAACAAACTTATCATAATTGATATAAGCAGTAGTGTAGTTTTTGTGATCAACATGATCTCCTTGTTTTCCTTTACCTTGGTTTTGATTAGGAGGATTAGCATTAGCTTGTTTTTTTCCAACGTTGTGTTGAGGGAACACATTTTGATAGATCTACAAATTGGCATTAGCCGAGGCTTGAGCTGGTGTGTCCACTTGGATCTCCTTTTGGTTAATGAGATGTTGGATGCAGTGTTTTAGCTTCATGCACCGTAGGGTAGTGTGTCCTTTGTAATGATGATAATCATAGTATTCGTGATCTTTATACCAGCTAGGCTTGGTATTTGCATCATCAAACTATTGGATTGGTGGGTACATGATCAAGTTGGACTTGGCCATTCGGTGAAAGATAACATCCAGAGGTTCACCAAGTTGTGTGAAGATTATTTTCTAATAAGTCTGGACTCTGGGCCTATTCTGATTAGGAGTAGTAGTGATGGCATTAGCTTGATTGGTCAAATTGCCTTGATGGGCTCAATATGCTTGTTGCTAATAGTTCTACTAATTCTTTTGAGGCTGGTATTGTTTCATAGGTTGCTGATGAGTTTGAGGCTATTGTTGATATGCAAGAATAGGTGTAGGACCAGCCACAAAAATTTGGACATGCTTGGTGTCTGTAGCTCCATCAGTGACTGTGTTTTTGTTATGATTCTAGTAATGGGGTTTATCATTGTTGGGTTTACTTTGGGAATCATTTTTGTAATGCTAGATTGTGCCATCATCTAACAGACCCCTTTCGATATCTATCCCTTTGCTTTTGATATCCTGATATGTTTGGATACAATTCATTCTCATGAAGTGGGATAATTTGGGATGCAGCTTATTGATGAAGATTATTGATGAAGATTTTGGTTAGATGTTTCTCAGGTGGTTGGTATGATAACCTAGTCGTGAGGTTCTATCATTGTTGCAAGTAGTCTGCTAGGCTTTCTCCTTCTTTCTATTTAGAGTTGCAAAGGTTTAGCAAAGTCATCTCATTCTCAACATTGTGGGCATATTGGGTAATGAACTTCTTAGAGAGCTTAGCAAAATTTGTGATGGTCCCTCATGGTATCTTGTAAAACCACTCAAAAATAGTTCCTCCCAAGCTTTTGGGGAATAGGTGCAAAAAATAATTGTCATTGTAAGCCACTTCTTGGCATGCCATAGAGAACTCTTTTATGTGATTTACTAGTTCTCCTTTCCCTTGATATTTATTGAACTTGGGTGTCTCAAAATTCTTAGGGAAAGTAACAATTGTGATTGATTGGTCAAATGGGTAGGGACACACCTCTTCAAACTTGAAGGTTTTATTCTCTATACCAGTTTGGAGATCCTTAAGAGCATTCTTCATTTCTTCCCACTCGACATTGATTAGCATTGAAGTGGGTACTCCCATTTGGAAAGGATCTAGTGGTGCTGGTGAATAAGGGTGATTTTGAAGTAGATATTGTGGGGTGGGATATGGAGATTTCCTAGCAAGATAGGTAGTTTGAAATGGATTTTGGAGTGATGATTGATGGGGAGGATATTGCTAATGCGGTGCTGGGGTGTATTGTTGTGGAGGATATGGAACTTTTTGGTGTTGGGGGATGATGGGATGTTGTTGTTGTGATGTATAGGATGATGTTTGTTGCTATTGGTGAATGATGAGGGTTTGTTGTTGTGCGAGGAAGTATTGTTGTTGTGGAGGAGGTTGGTGGAATGATGCAACTTTTTGATAAGATGGCCCTTGTTGTACTTGGCTTTGCACTTGGTTGATGTAGGATGGATGCATTCTCGCATTTCTTAAGGGTGGAACTTATGTAGGGAATCCAAAAGTAGGAGGTGGTTGGCCAAGGTAGCTTGTGAGATGAGAAGAACTCCACTGCTAAGGTGGTGGAACTTGCTGAGAAGCATTGGGTGGTGTGACTAGATGGTTCGCAAATGGGGAAAAGGATGAAGCTGGTAAAGGTTGAGATGGTTGTTTTTGCATTGTTTCGGAGAAGGTGGCTCGTTGGTTTTTTGGCATAGATGCAATGAAGTGGTTTGGTATTCCTAAGGCTCGCATTTCTTCTTTAGTGAGGCCCCATCGAGAACTAGTGTGCAGTGGGAATTGCAATGCAAAAGATGCTGGAAAGGTAGATGTGATGGGACTTTGGGACATGAATGGTGGATTTTAAAAACCCATGGAAGGAATACCTGTGGTGAATGCATTTTTTTGGGTTTGTGCCTGGGTAGATGTTTGTTGGGGTGTGAATGAAGATGCTTGCATTCCCCACGAGGAAGGTGGTGCTGATGTGGAGGCTTGCTGGGAGAAAGGGGAAAATGATTGCGTTGCCCCCAGAAAAGATGACGTTGATACAGAGGCTTGTTGGGAGCAAGAGGGAAATGATTGCTTTGACCCTGGAAATTGATGGTATGGATGTAGAATCTTGTGGAGTGAATGGGAAGGATGATTGTGTCACCCCAAAAAGAATGGTGTTGCTTGGCCCATGGAAGGTAGCGGAATTGCTTGTGCAAAAGCTTGTGTAGGAGGTGGCATTTTCTTTTGCAAAAAGCTTTGGGTAGGGATGAGGGATTGAGATGCTATGGAAGATGATGGTGCACCTATGAGAGGAAATAGAGTAGATTGTGTTGCTTGTGTTGTAGGGCTTGCAAAACTACTTTACAAAATAGGAGAGATGGGTGAAGCTACTTGTGATATGTGGAAAAGTGGATCAGGGATCTGTTGGATGATGGGGGTGTATACTTCTGCTTGGATTTAGATGTTATCAATGGGAATATGAGGTTGGAGATATGGTGGAATGGGAGTACCCTCCTGTGTGAAGTGAGCCAACATGTTTCACTGACTATGAGTAGCAAGTGCACTAACCACTTGTGCATTCCCCAGATGATTCATGATTGTTTCTATTGCAAAGGAAGCTGGGGGGATATTGGGATCATCCCACACATTACCAGTTTGTTGGATCTGGGGATTGTAAGCTACCATCATACTGGTAGAAATGTTGGGATCGGATGAGCTAGGGACTTGCTAAAGATCCATGTTCCTTCATTTTCCAGATCTTGTTTCGACAGGCATGGATTGGAGATCTAAAGATGCAGATGCTAGATGGATGCGAGATGTTCCTAAAAGACTCTAAAGAATGATGATGCAAGGATAAGAAACTTCTAAGGATGGTGGATTCCTAGAATGTAATGCAAGGTTTGGTGGGATGCTTGGATTTGGATCAAGGATGGTGGAAGATTTGTGAAATGCTTGACAATGACGTGGGCTTGGTGGGATGCTTTGATTTGGATCAAGATTTGGTGAATGATTGGTGGGATGCTAGTGGAAGATTACTAAGTGTCAACAAATGAGCTATTGTTTTCCCGATGGAAGATCAATGGTAGGATTTGGTTGACCTAGGATAGACTAATGATCTTTGGTCAACTGGACTCTTATCAATGCAAGCCAATCTCTTGCTCGAGATGATGAGGTTGTGCAAGGAGAAGTTGGATTTCCTTTAGACAATGCTCTATCAAAGGGGGTAATTTATGATTTAGGATAAGGATTGAAAACAAATCAAAGTTTTTGAATAATAAATGTTTTCGATTTGGATTACTGGATTTGGTGCAAGGATTGTGAGGTTGACTTGGATGAATGGATACTGGATTTGGATCAAGGATTTGAGATTCTGATTGTGGATTGCTGATGGAATGATGCTATTTCTAAGAGAATGACCTAGATGCAACTGAAAATGGATGACCTATGATGCTGATAGGAAGATGATAAAGAATGCAACCAAGAATGATCTTAAGATGCGACTAAGGATTGGTGGTGATGCAAGGATGAAACTAGGATGATCTAGGATGAAGGACTGTCGAGATAGGATTTGGGATCCCGAAGGTAGAATGGACATGCAATGAACCCAACTTAGTCTTCTCTTTCAAGATTGACGTAGTGATGGTTAACTCAGAATTGATATGCAAACTATTTGACTCTTATGTTATAACCCACTTTTTCAAGCTTTTCCTAGTACTTTTCTTCAGTTTGGGTTGCTTGCATAAAAGATTGATGGCTTTTAAGAGTTCTCTCTGCAAATTTATTCTCTTGATAGGCTTGGGATTTGGGAAGTTTAGCTTTTGGGTGTTTGGTTAAATTCGACATAACTTGGGGATTTTTTGGTAATTGGATTGAGACAAAGCTTTGGGTATCTTATTTTTGAAGGATTCTTCTACAAGGTTTTCTGAATAACTTGAATCAAGTTGTGGATCATTTTGATGTTTCCAATGGCAAAGGAAAAAATTCAACAAAGACTTTTGAAACAACAATCTCCACAAGGGACAAGGCAACCTTGTGGGATACAAGCAAGATGACAAGCTCTTGAATCTGAAAAATATTTGAAAGGTGTATATTCCAATGAATATTTTCACTGATATTTTGACTGTGCAAATCACTTCAAGAAGATCTACCTTAGGGAGGTGAGTATCAAAATCCTTTCCCATAGCTTGATACCCCCTGAAAGGGGATACATATGGTGAGTATCTTAAGGTGATCTGGTAAACCCCTTGGATCAATCCTTGCACAAGGATTCTGATACCTTCGGATGTAGATAGGGTAGCTTCTATTTTATCAAGTTTGTAGTTGTTTCAGGGAGTCCTCCCAATCAGTTTATACATGTGTTACTCACTTAAGAGCCAAGTTGACCATGCCAAAATCATAGGGATTATTCACCTACCCTGGGCTACCATCAACATGCATTGCCCGACCTTGAGGAGATGTAAGCAAGAGTTTTCTCAGTGCTTTATTTCTATACCAGTCAGGGCAGGTACCAGTTTGAGGTCATTCTTAGGAGAGGAAGCACTTTTCTCCCCAGACAGACCTCTCTAAAAGTAAAATAGGTGAACTTGTCTGAGTTCAAATGTTTTACATTACTTAGATTAATAAGGATTTGCAGAAAATGGGAAACTCCTAGATGCACATCATGAAGATTCTTTTCCCAAATTGATTTAAGTGTGTTGAAAACATATGTGATTTAAGCTTTGAGTTGTTCTTTCTCTTTTCAAAAAGTAAAACTTTGAGGAATTGCAAGTTCTTTGTTTGGGCATTCAAGAGTTGATTTGCGTGTTGCTTTTAAGAACTTTGAAAATGAGATTTGTTTTGATTTTAAGTCATTCAAGATTGAGTTTTGTTTGAACTAAATTCGAAAGAGGAAGGAATAGAGATGCTTTTCATCCACTTTTAAATCACTCAAGAGTGCACGTTTGATTTGGACTCAATGTAAAAATGACTTCTTTGGACTTTTGGTTTTGCATTCAAGACTTTGTGTGTTAGTTTGTATGTTTTATACCCAAAAATGAGATTCCTAGATTGATTTGATGCATGAAAAATTAAGAAATATTTTAAGATTTTGCACCAAGAGACTTGTTCATATCAATAAAAAAGCTTTAGGACTGATTTAGGAAAGTTTAGGAACTTTTAGGAATGTTTAGGAACCAATTAAGAAAGATTTAGCAAAGATTTAGTTGTTTTTCTTCCTAGTTTACATGAGGTTCTTTGACAAAACTTTGAGATATTGCAAGTGAAGCTCTTTTTAGCTCTAATTGATGCACTTGAGTTTGATTTTGGGAACATTTGAATGCATTTAGGACTGATTTGAAACCAATTAGAATGGAGATGCAACTTTGAAGTTGTTTTAAAGCTTCCAAAACAAGAAATGTTCCTATTTTGCATGAATGCTTTCTAAAGTCCTAATTTTGCATGATTTTGAGGTTCTTTTTAGCCAACTAAAAAAAACCCTTAGGAGTGATCTTGATTTATTTTTAGGACCAAATAGGAAGGTTTTAAGTTGATTAGGACCGATTAGGAACAAATAGGAAAGATTTATAGATTCTTTGATTTAATGCACTCAAGAGTGTATTTAGTGTTCATTTTAAGCCCAAAAACAAGTTTATTTTGATTCCTAAACAAGTCAAATGATAGATTAACTTTAAGGACTTAGATTTTTAATGATTTTTATGCCTCTAGAGTGTACCTACAAAATATAGAGTTTAGAACCTTTAAAAGAAAATCAAAGTTAAAAAACATAAAAAACATCAAATTACCTCTTACTGGTATAAATGAGCGGTTACAGAGAATAAATGCACAATTTGAGGTGACAAATGCACAGTTTGCACTCTTTCACATATGCGTAGAAATAGAGAATGTATGTGCAACTATACCTATTCATTTTTTACTAAAAACAAATGCGCAACTTTGTTTCACATATGTGCAGCAAGAAGGTATGGATGTGTAGTAGGATTGAATGAATGTGCAGTTCTGGTGAACAAATGCATAGTTTTGCAATTTTTCACACAAATGCATGTTTGTAGACAACGAATGCACAGTTTAGGTGAACCAATGCGCAATTTTACAATTTTCACACAAATGCGAGTTTGTGGATAACGAATGTGCAAGTGAGACCGAGAATAAAATGTTACAACCTAGATTTTTGTAATAAAATTTAAAAAATGCCCAGGAAAAGTTGATTTTGGAGCAGATGATCAAGACAGGGGCCCCACCTAGCGTGCCTGAATGTAGACTAGGCTATTTGTATCTATTTTGAAAGGCGTAGAAATTCAAACATTAATTTTTAATCTAGCATCATATCAATTCAAAACATTAACTTCTAAGCTAAGCCACCTCAGATAGAGCTTAAACAGGTGCACCCAAGCACTGTTTTGATTTTCTCTTGCTTAGGGGATGTGGGTGTTCTCTCGAATAACTTGCATCAATTCCCTAATGATGATTAGGAGGTATTCGGATTGATTAGGGACCATATAACCCCATAGTGGCACAAAACGGGGTATAGAACACCCAGTTTGCCCCTAAGGTCTTAAGGATCCTAATGAGCTAAAAATGTTGATTATGCTATGAATTCTTATTCTAAGTTGATTTTAGTCCAAATGAGGTGTTATGATATGAAAACCAATGCTAAGAATGAATCAAACTAAGTTAATCCACTAGTTCTAAGCTATTCTGTGTGTGTTAAGAAATCTTGAAAATGAGTTAAACTATCAAAATATGCTAAAAGCTTAGGATCTAGAATTAAACTAGCATTATAACATTACTTAAAAATCAAAGGTGAATTGGTGATTTTCTCTTGGGAAGTGAAGGTATTTATAGGATTTTGGAAGGGCTTGGGTTAGGAGGATGAGTTAGACTTAGAGGTAGAGTTTGGAGTAGAGTAAGAGGTATGGTTTGGGGTATGGTAAGGTTTACCTTGGGTTAGGTTTTCTCACACATGTGTGAGAAACACTAGGGAAGTTTGCAAGGGGATCAAGTGTGGAAGAAGAGACATGGGTCTCTTTATGAGGCTGTAAGAAGCCTTAAAGAGGGTGTAAGAGGCTTAAATGAGTGTGTAGGGCTCATTGAGGGAAGGGTTTGACCAAAAGTCAAGGAGACTTGGATTAGGCTAAGAAACATAGGAAACATCTCCTAAGTAGGTTTAGGAAATATTGGAAGGGGTTAGGAAAGTCTAGAAGATTCTAGGGTTTTGAGGCTTTAAATAAATATTTCATTTATTTAGGGAATGTGACATCATTTATTGAATATTGATCCAATAAAATAGGAAAATCATTTAAATTTGATTTAAATGCTTTGGGGAAAGATTCTTTGATTAAAGATGCTTAATTAAAATAGGAAGAATTAATGGCATAAAAAAAATTAATTAAATAATTAATTAATAAATGATGATGTCATCAGGGGTTTTTAGAAAAATAAAAAATAGTTTTATTTTCTAAAGGATTTTTAGGTGTCTACACTAGTAATATTATAGTTACAAGTTAAGAGTGCAAAATATCATTACTAGCTTTTGTTGTAAACACATTTGATTTTTTGGAAGACAGGGGTTGGTTCTCCTTGTAGTTGGTGCTTCTAAACATTTTTAATGAGTTGGTTCTCTTTGGATCGATAAAATTTATAGGTTTGAGTGGTTTTTTCTCCCTTAAATAAGGGTTTTCCACTCAAGAAATTATTGTGTCACATGTTAAATTTTGTCTCATTTTGCTGATACATGATTTCAAAAGTTATCCATAGTTAAAGTGTAATTTTTGTTTTGTTTGATCAACATTTAATTTCGGTTAGTGTTCATCTGTTTACATGTGGTGTTTCAATTAATACATGTTTTTTAATCTACCAACAAAAAAGTACATTTTAATTCTTCATTCATTATAAATTGAATGATCTTATATATTCTTTGTGATATCATTGTCTTAAGGCTCATTGTCACGTTTGAAATATCTTTAGTAATCTATTTATTATTCACTTAACTATTGTATTCAAAGGTTTTAAATTTTGTATTATTTTATCTCTTTGATTCACCCCCCCACCCACCCCCCTCTTAGAGTGATTTCACTTCCAACAATAGATTCCTCTAGAAAAGGCCAGTCTCCTTGTACTTAGGTGATATATGCACTAGCTTTCATAAAATCAAATGCAATTACCGAGACTGTCATCACATATCATAGGAAGTATATGTAGAACCCAACGGTGATGGATCAAAACTTATGTATTCTTTTTCTCATATGATCAATGAATAAGCCATAAATAAATTAAAAAAGCAAGGAAGCTCCTCTAATTACATCAGTCGTATGAAAATAACATTGAAATATTTGCAAATAGGAAAGTGAAGACCCCAAAATAAGATATAACCAAGTTAACCAAGACATTCAGTGAAATGCCAACACCCCGTTCTTAAATAGAGCCTCTCTTCACTTGTTATTCTCAATTTCACACATGACTTTGATACCATTTTTCACAAAAGAGGATAAAACCACAAAATGTTTGATATATCTATTCAAAGATGTGAGGAGAATTTATGCAAATGAGATGCATATTTAGGAGAACTATATAACCATTGTAACTGAAATGTAATGCATCTATAACTATTATGCCAATAATGACCCCTTAGTCTTAAATCATACACATAATGTATTCTTCTCTGTACGTATCGAAATTGTAGAGAACCACATTTTTTTTTACTTTCTGGTAGATCAAATGAATTTATTTAGAAATTATGTTTTTAAGTATGTAGTTCTTATTATAAGCTTTCTAAAAATATATTTTTATTTCTTGAGAATGTAGGTTTTTCAATAAACATTGAGGTCTTTCTTTTGCACATGCAGAAAATAAGAAAATAAAGAAACATTTTTAAATATTATCTATCTCTTAAAATAAGAGAGTCTATAAATTTTTGTAGATCAGATGATAATTATAGATAATATATAATACAAAAAATATGTTTCAATATATATAGATTCTCGACACAAAACATGTGCATATAAAATAATACATTTTGTATACAAAACTAGTTTATATAAGAATACTTTTTAGAAAATAACTAATAAACTAATAGCTTCACAAAAATAATTATTTCTTAGAAAATTGTAAGATCTAAATGCAACCCTTATAAAGACTTTGATTGTCTTTACCAATCCTTCTCACTTACCCAAGAAACATCGTATTGACTCTACATGTAGATCTACTAACTATATAACCTGCAAATCTCTACACAACATGAGAGAACATAAGTGTCCCCAACCTACTTGTACATTGAGAGAATTATTTTTTGAAAGTCCACATCTCCTTCGTAATATATCATATCCATCTTTCTTTCTTTTATTTCCCTTTCTTTTAAAATTAATGTGCGATAAAGTTTTTAATGGGACTAGTGATTATAGCGTGACATGCTCTACCTCTCCACATGAACCATTTTTTGACCTATAGCCATGAACTAGTGAGGCCATAAATAGGAGACCATTTCCACAATTCACTAGTTCAAACCCGCAAGCTCAATAACCCATTGAAGGCATAAGGGTTGCGAGCATAGTGGCCTAGCAAAAAATTAAACCTTGGTGATCACTTCATCAATGAAGTGTTTTAACCATGACACTACATATTTGAAGACATCATATCCCTCTTGAATTATGCACATAAACTACAAATTTTCTTATTCTTATGAAATATGCTAGTAGAATTTCAGCCACACAATAATCTATAAGTACTATTCATAGAATTTTGATTTTTAAAGATGGTATTAGGTAGGAAAACCGTTTCTATCAAACAAAGATGGGTGAGTTGTTATAGAGTTAGTTTGTGAAATAAAAGTAAATCTCTTAGAGAAATGAATCAAAGTTTTAATTTTTTATAATTTAATAATTGATTATATTTAATTAAATCATTTCAATTAAGTGATAAAAGGTAAAAAGTATTATTTTTTAATATTGAGTAATATAATTATGAATAAATACTTGCATATTAATAAATATTTTTATTTTTTAATATTTTTAAAATATTAATATAGATAAGTTAAATATTAATTTTGAATTATTTTATTAATTGAAAATTTATTTTATTTAATTAAGAATTATTTTATTTAATTAAAGATTATTGAGTTTTATTTATATTTTTACTTGTAAACCTATATTGATTTTCTTGAATATGTTTCATTTTGTTCAAAAATCATATTATTTCTATTTTAAAAGGTTATTTTATTTAACTAAGGGTTTTTATTTATACATATTATTTTTGTTTAAATTTTTATGTACATGATTACGACATGAAATTCTATATTCTATTTTTTTCATAAAATGCCTCTCAACATAATGTAACTAGTATAATTTTTATAAATATATCTATTTAAACAAGAATACTATATATATCATTTTGGAGTTATATTTACTTAAAAATTAATGTTCTTTAGTTTTGAACTATTTTATTTAAGCTATTTTGTAATATTAAATATTAGTATTTGACATGTAGAATGTCGATCTCACTGTTGTGGCCTTGTGCCTTGTGATCTTTGGGCTTTGTGGAAGATGGGACTAAGATATTAGATGGTCATGCAACAATAAGTTACATAATTTATCTCTCATCATCTCTCCACTTCACTCTCAACTTTCTAAGGAGAATGTGGAATATATTTGTCTAATTGGATGGGATTCAATTGATGATTCTACCTTTAGTAATATATGGAAGAAACCTGATGATAAAAAAGGTCTTCCTTTTCTTGACATAATTATGGTTGCTTAAGTGTTTGTGTAGGCTTGGTCCTTTTGATTTTCATGTTCTATTTAAAGGCTATGCCCTTCTATTGAACTAATGGTTTCTCTCTACCACCCTTCTTTTTTTGAATATTTTATTACTTTATTTTATATTAATATAAATTTAAATAGGATATTTTCAAAAAAATAGATCAATTAAAAGATTTTGTTACCAAATTCATATGTTACACTCTACCCTTAATACTATTGTAGAACATCCGTCAACATTAATTAATTTCTTTTAAATACTAGCATTTAAGAAATATATCATTTCTTTTATTTGTTAAATATGAATTACACATTGCTATTGAATGTAATAAAATTATATACATGTCCGGAAAAATTAATAAAAACCCTCTAAACTTTTAAATCTTTTGAAAAAAAGCTCACAAATTCAAATCTATCAAGAATAAAAATTCAATAAAAGTTCTCTCAACACTTTAAAAATTACAAAGTTTTCCTTACCGCATTTCATATGAATACCCATGCTAGAAGAGCTCAACACCATGATGACTCTTTGTTTACCAAAACACCACAAGGACTGAAATTCTGGCAAATACCTATACAGAATAATCTCTTACGATGCTTGTTCACTGATAATAATGGTAGTCAACTATCCATTTTATCAAAACCTCACCAACTCATACATATGTAAGTTTAGAACTACATTCAGTAATCCATCATTAAATAATTAAAAAAGCCTAATAATACCATATCTTCGATAACATAGATTTAGATTTAGATTTTTATACGTGTGGACTGAAGGTATGCAGTCTCAAACGACAACCTACGATACGGATGAATGCAATTTCCATTCAGTCAATCAGCAAGGCTTTTGGGGCATCTTCATCCTTTCCCTGGGTTGGTGTCAAACTAATTTGACCACAGACAATCACTTCGTTTTCTTCAAAGGCCGTAAGTCTTTCTGCATCCATTTACGTGTTGAATGCATCCACTGCGAGGGGAAAAAAAGTGTTCAGATGGGTTGGAACATTTTCTTGAAATGTATGACAAATCTCCTCCACTATCAAACTTTTTTCAATTCCACCGACCAAAGTTTTGAATACAAATAACGTGACTTTGGCTATGTTCATCTTTTTATTCCACTCTGAACAGGAATGTTGAATGGCTTTGCCAGGTAAGGCACGCTTCCTAGGTTTTCAAAAGACCATCTCTACAACATCAATGCATATCTACAGAAATTCGGCAGATGTTTGTGGATGAATATCTACACTTGCACATACATTTGCTTGAAAGTATTTGAAGCCTACTCAACAAGGCCATTTTGTGTATATCTTGAGTAGACCATGTCTTGTATTCACAGTTTGACACAAATCTCATTTGCGCTGTGGTATAAACTCATACGCTATGCATAAACATCCCAAATGGGAAAAATACTCCACTGTCTTAATCTGTTAATTTCTCTTCGTTTGCGTAGCTTCAGTTACCATTTCATTCACATTCTTTATCCATGCATCTGCTCATAGGTTAAGTATGTGATGGGGGTGC
Source organism: Chamaecyparis obtusa (assembly GCA_027943335.1). Classification (NCBI taxonomy): domain Eukaryota; kingdom Viridiplantae; phylum Streptophyta; class Pinopsida; order Cupressales; family Cupressaceae; genus Chamaecyparis; species Chamaecyparis obtusa. The sequence goes on along the minus strand of BSBK01003688.1, from coordinate 1,742,841 downwards.
TGCATGGGTACTTTGGCTGTGTCCCTGCTCAATGCATTTGCTTTAAAATCTCTGAAAGACAGCTAAGATTTTCTTCAAATAGTTGGGAAAAATGAATGCCCAAACAAGGAGGTTAAGGAGTTACAGAAGAAAAATTGAGTATTGGACGACAAACGAGTTGGGAAAGTAACTTTCGAAATACTCTTTGGAGGTTAAGCATTTAAAAGATTTGAGTTAGAAGAGATTACGAGATTAACTTTTTCAAATTCTTTACCATCTGAGCAATAATAATAATAGGGAAGAAAAACGTATAATTTTAAGTTTTTTTAAATATTTTATTTTTAATTATTAAAATGAGAAATAAATAAAATTAACTTTAAAATATTAAAGTTATTTTAAAAATTAATTTATTAAATCTCATTGAAACTTAGTAGTTCAATTTATTTAAATATATATCTTTTGATTGAAAAGAAATTTTATTTTGAAATTTTAACTAGATATTAAAGGGAGTGAGGTGATCATAATGGAGAGAAAAATTTTAATGACAATATCATGAGTGCAAGATTTAAATATTTTTTTAAATGGATGCCACAAAAAATTATGTATTAAAATCTCGCAAACTGTAAAGTGGATTCCAAGAAAACTTTACCACATTGTTCGCAATGGTACTAGATAATGCTAATAAGATTGTTCTTGATATATTATGGTTCTCAAGATTTAATTGTTTTTGCACATTGAAAAAATTAGTTTAAAGGATACTTATATAGCACTTCATGATCGACCCCTAAGATTGAACTTGAAAATATGGAATGACCTTTTAGACTTGAATGTTTAAAACGAATTTGATAGTTTGCAAATATGAGACACATGCTTACTACCTCATGAAAATACTCAAATACAAAGGCTTTGGATTGAGTTCACATAGTTACACATCTTGGACACTCTTAGAAGTACACATTAAGGCTTTGCTTTAACATTGGCTTCAACACAAAGTATAAAATTTAGATGTTTGAAAATTATGACAACGCTTCTTAATTGTTATCATGAGGCACAACTTCTGCAACATTTAGTCCCCCTATAATTGCTTCCTTATGCTACTAGAAAGACCATCATAACTCACCTTCAATGTATCATCATAGTGCAAGTTTCATAAAACTATTTTTGCCTTCTCCAAATCTTTCAAAAGCATTTATGTTTTGATACTATAGTAAAGAGAACAATGCTTGATACTTTATTTATGATCCAGTAGATTTATTTAAACAAATTAGAAATACAATTGAGACACAATGAATGCAATGAACTACATAACCATCTCAAGCATAACTTACTTGCAAACAAGTGATGAAATAAACAATGTAATAGAAAATAAATAGTATGGTGACATTAAATTTTAATTTGAGTTTTAGTATCATATATATATATATATATATATATATATATATATATATATATATATATATAGATATATATATATATATATATATATATATATATATATATATATATATATATATATATATATATATATATATATATATATATATACACACCATGTAACTTGTTAATTTATAATATATATTCATGAGTAATAACATTTTACGTTAATTTTTTATAGAATAATATATATTATAATTAAAATTTTAAAAAGTTTTTTTTTAATTTTTAATTTGGAAAAAAATAATGAGGTCTGATACAATTTCAAACGCCTTTGGGAAAACCTGTATTTTTTTCTTAATTTTTTTTTTAAACAAACAATAATATTGAGTTCAACATTTTAATAACTAAATACAGAGACCTTAAAGTATGATTTTTATAAACTTGTAGAGTTTGGAATAAGGTTTTGAAAGATTGTTATGTATAATTAATTTTATTTTAGATTTTCTAGTTAACATATTTTTTTACCAAACATAATTTTCAATGCGTCATACACAAGAATTTCTTTTTTGAATACTACAATGGCATTTCTTGTTGAGGCCATTATTTTTGCAATTCAGTAGAAATGAAAGACTAAATATGATGTGCAGAAACGATTAATTTATACAAAAGTTTTCCTTCATATCAATTGTATTCTACCTGTAAACAACTGAATGGAAACCTAAACTAGCTTAACATAGGCCCGTAGTGTCTACCTCGTACGTTCGTTATGACTATTTCCTTCCCGTTGCACTGAACTTGCTGACAAAACCCAATTTCCAGTCTCACAGAGACCGCCATTAAAATTCATGACGGAGTTCACATCATGATTCAAGTGCAAGAATTCATCGCCTGTGAACGCCCTATTCAAATTGCAAATGCAACTATCATTTATGAATTAACTACCTTTATTAAAAACCTCAGAATAATCATCTTCCCTTCTAGAATTTCCAACACTCTTTGCTCTATCATAATCTCCCAACTCCATTCTTTCGACTACAGTCTTTCCCAATTCAATTCCTGTCGAATTCAATTCAACTCCCGTCGAATTCAATTGCTTAGAGGTGGAGTAGCAATTCATCGTTGAAGATTTAGAATCGCATGAAACGTAGCAGATTTGAGAATCTTGAAAAAGAGGAGGAAGGGGAAGATCACAAATTATGCCAATTTCTTCCATCAGCTCTCTCATCAAATTATAAATGCACTCCTCATCTATATCATAGACATTATCTTCCTCCCATTCAAGAGATTCAAATATTGATAAATCAGAATGAAAATTAGTACTTCGATTCTTTTTCTGCTGGTCTGGATTTTCATCCATTTGGGTATCATACCTGCCTCGTTTTCGACCACAAACAATCTCCTCATTAACTTCATTCATCATGAAAACACCTCAGCTCGAGCTCACAACCCAAAAAAGGGAAAAATCCTGAATTTTATATAGAAAATTGAGAGGCATATGTGGAATACATGTATTTTGCCAAAGTGAGAATTTATATAGAGGCAATCTTAAGAATATGCAACAAATTTGTGGACTACAACTTAGCAATAAGAAATTCAATTCAAGTCAAGTCACTCACACATGTCGTTTTCACTACACGTATTTGAATTCAACGATGGAGTTTTAATGCCATCCAACAGACAACCACATTATGGTGTTTCTAGATGGAGTTTTAATGTCTTCTATTTCTCAGATTCTGTTTTAATGAATTTTCTCTTCAAAGATTTTTCTCTTTTATGTAGGAAGTCATGTGTGTCAAACACGTTCCTTTGCCCAAATAATCAAATAGAAAGAAGAAAATTGGTTTTTAACGTTTGCATTATGAAGACTAGTATTTGAAGTTAGACAGCTTGGGCAATTTCCTATCGCTTATTTGTCGCCTACACCAAATCGTACTGCGTGTTTTTGACTTGGTTTACAACAAATTTGAAAACCTACGGTCTTGTCGCTTATCTAGTTAACAAGAAGTAAGGTTTGACTAAACAATTCAAACCAGCACGCTATGACGCCATTTTCACGCTTCCTCCTATCTTACTAAACAGAAAAGTTCTTGGGAAAATTTCAGGCAAATTCCAATTTGGCCTATCTTGAAAACGAGAACAAAGAAACCTAAGCTTAGGCGTTTGATGGGGGTTGGAAAGTAGGTTTTGAATTTGGAAATAGGAGAATGAATGAATATGACTCATACCTTTTAAGAATAAATAGGTGTTTCTTAGAATGACAATTTCTTTATGAAGTTTTTATATTGTTTGAAAATAAGGAGAAAAAATATTTAATGTTTGGTGTTTTGATGGTTCAGAAAGTAGGTTTGGAATTTAGTAGTAGGAGAATGAATGAATATAGTTCTTGTTTTTTTAAGAATTATTAGGCATTTCTTAAATCTTGATAATGATAATTTCTTGATGAAATTTGTATAGTTAATAATTGAATAATTGAATGGAGAATTATATTATAGGAGGGAAGATGATGAATGGAGAATCAATTAATTGTTCAATCCATTCTCAACGAATCCTTATGTTATTTTGGGATTTATACTTCTCACATCAATAATTTTGTCAAAACTAACAATATTTAATATATGATGCTTGGGGCATCCTCTTTCACTAAGTATTTTTATTTATTTTGTTGAAAATACTATTGCTTCTTGTAGTCATAATGTCATTTCAAAGAGTGGTTGATATAGACACTCGATTCTTGTATTCCTGATGTCTTGCTTTTATTTTATCATAATAGCTAACAAACATGCATTGATTCATAAGTTACTTTGAACATTAATAATTCTAATTAAAAAAATTATATTTATTATTTGATTAGTTTAGATAATTCTCTTTATTGAAACGATAGTATGAAACAAAAACTAGTTTCTTGATCCAACATTGTTGTGATATGGCACACAAGACCTTGATGTTGATTTGTTTCTCAGAATGAAAGACCTTTTAAGGAGGAGAGCAATTTTCATTCCACTTGAGTTGGAAGTGTTATAAGGATTATCAACAAGCACTATGATATAAAACCATTTACATGTGTCATGCCATTTTTTGTCTATGTGTGTCTTGCACTTAGGGAAAGCTTATTCCATCCACTCATCACATCCATCCCTCATGTAATAATCATCTAACAATCCATATCACACCGTTGTTTTAATCCACATAAAAAATCCTTCATACCTATCATAATCCTCACTTTTGACCTAGTTTAAGGTAGTGGACAAGATCTTAAAACATGTTTTGGTAATCCTTCAATGTTTCCATGTATAGATAAGTATACATGAGTGTCTATCTAGAGTCGGGCCATACTATTTCAATGTGATATAGTATTTATGAATCTCAACCTTCATCATCTCCCAATTTCCACTTCAAATACCATCCTTCCATCCATCTAACACCTTAACACTATGGTGCTAGAATTAATTTTTTTTTGTTAAATGATTCAAACTTTTGTATATCCTATATAATAAATATAGTTATATTAATGTCAATTCACAATCCTAAAAGTAAAATCCTAAAAAATTTCAAGAGTATGATTATCTACCTAGGACACAATCCATGTATCCACCCCAAAAGATAAACCTCCTTATCATCCAAACACAATAATAAGACCAGGAGATGTTCTTGTAAAATCTAGTTAAGCAATCCAACACCCATTTAGAAACATATTTAGGTTTCATCCTTAATCTTGCTTAAATATAATCCTTTCTTTGATTTGATGGGAGAATTTACGTGACTCAAAAAAACTTATCATATGTACTTGATCTCCTTTCTAAAATATTTTGTATCACTTTAAGTAAAACTAGTTTTATATTCATATTTGGATATGCATTTTATCATTATCATTCATACCTTTTTTGGGGTATATAATTGAAGATGGAAACTAAGAAACTACTACACTAATATCCAAATCTAGCACCTGCATTATAGGGCTTGACAACTTCTAGTAATTTGGTTTCATTTTTTGTACTTTATTTAACTTATTATTTATATTATTATATATTTATAATTATTTTTACTATAGAGGTCATTGTCTATGACCTTTGTCAAAGATTTGGGCCACTCCTAGTAAAAATATGAGTACATAACGAGTTTTGATTGTTGTCATATACTCATGAGATGACTTGATCCTACATCCATGGTCTAGATGCACTATAACCACCTTTATCTTGTCCCATTTTTAGATAACTATGCTGCCTAGTACCCTGGCCCCTACAAAAGGGGCCCAAATTCAAACATGTGTGATTGTTGATTCCCACCATTTGTGATCCAATCTCAATATTTTCATATTACCATTGGAAGTGATAATAGAACTTATCTGATCACTAGTTGTTTATTCCCACCACTTGTGATTTAATCACTAGTAATAATAAAAAATTATTATAAAATTATTAGTTGTTGATTCTTACCATTTATGCTTTGATCATTACTGATGCCTTGTGATCTGATCTCATTATAATAAAACTTATCACTAGGCAAGGAAGAAGGTGCACCATCACATGCAATTGAAAGTGAAACATGTATATCCAATGTAATATACACCTTAACGATAGACAAATCAAAAGAGGCACATGGAGAATAATATATAGATGTAATTTAGAAAAGTTGTCATGAGATGAAAACTATTTTTTCTCACCACATCAGTTTCAAATACATCAATAGTGGACTAGATATATAAAGTGTATTTAAGGTTAAGTAGTAGCAAAGTCATTATCATTTAACAATTAAACCATGACTCATTATAGAGTGTAGGGACATAAAATTATACTTAACAAGTAAGGGGTAAAACAAATTGAAGACAAAGATTAACCATGAATGTTGGTTTCTTTTTTCCTCTAGAAATTGAAGTACATGCTATAATGATATTTATCTCATCTTGTATTTTATACATGAAAAGTAAGTTGTACATTAGATATATTTATTTATTGTGACATAAAAACACATTGCACAAATGTGTGCTAAGACAAAATATAATGTCTATTAGGGATGGGTTAGAAAAATAGAATTTGCATTTAAACATTTAAATTTTAGGGTTATCCATGTGCCCATTAAGATTAAACTAATTTGATTGAGCACATCGCTTGGAGAAGGATAAGATGATTATCATGGAATAAGGAGCAAATACTTGTAAATAAATGTGAACAAGAATAAACAACCAAGAACTATATTAATTATGGTACAAATAAGGGCAACACAAAATATATATAAGAACCATGCCACAAGTCAAACCACATATTAAAATATACTCTAAATATACAAAACACTAATTATGATATGCATTGCATTAGGATATTATTATCTTTCACTATATTTATAAAATAATAAATATTTAAAGTCTTTCATTTCTTACTATTTTTGACTAACTATTTACTAATTTTAACTTTACCTAAACATCATACCATTCAATAATCAAATAATCAATAACAATTTTATACCTTATCCAAATTGGAAAAGTGATAAATATATATATTTTTTTATTTACCAAAGTCAACTTTTAACTATAAACTCACTATAATTAAGAATAAATCCTCCCTTTTTAAATAATATGTAGAAATAATTGTACATGTACAATTGTGAAAATTGGGAAAGACTTGATTTATGGCTACAAATCTCTTTGAGAAAATGAAAGAGATGGTTGATTCTCATTTTTGTATTAAAATATGATGTGAAGAAGTAGTTACTCTTTTTTTTACAAAAACTATCTTTCATGTCGATTGTATTCTATCAGTAAACAACTTTAAATTAAAATTTAAAATTAGATAAAATGAGCGAATATCGTTAACCTCCAATGTACCTTGTAAATTCGTTATGACCATTTTCTTCATGTGGCTTTGAATTCGATTCCCACCATTTATGATCTAATCACTAATAATAATAATAATAAAATATTATTGTAGAAATTATTACTTGTCATTTTTCACTATTTGTGATCCAATCACTCTAGTGATCTGGTCTCATTAAAATAAAACTTATCACTAGGAATGGAAGAAGGTGCGCCATCACATGCAAGTGAAAGCAAAACATGGATATCAAATATAGTATACTCCTTAAGGATAGATAAATCAAAAGAGGCACATGGAGAAGATGCATCAACAGAGACATGTGAAATAGAATCTATAGATGCAAAATAAAAGGTATGATGAGATGAAAATGGATTGTGCTCACCACATTTACATCACATGGAGAAATATCCCTAGATGTATCAAGTGTATATAAAGTACTAGCTAAGTCATTATCATAAGCACTAAAACAAGAATTGTGATGAAGTGTGGCAACGTAGAACTTACACTTAGCAAACAAAGGAGAAAACACATCAATGATAAGATTCACCATACACATGAGATTCTTATATCCCTTACAAATTGAAGCATGCTCTAATGATTTATACCTTATCTTCTATTTTTAGATATTAAATTAATTGTATATTCTTATATCCCTTACAAATTGAAGTATGTTCTAATGATTATACCTAATTTTCTATTTTTTAGATATAAAATTAATTATATAGTGAATACATTTTGTGTCATGAAATAAAAACACATTGCACAAATGTTTGTCAAGCCAAAATGTATCATCTATTAGAGAAGACTAGGAAAGTTAGAGTTGGAATTTAGACATTTGAATTTTAGGGTTATTCTAGTGCTCCCTAAGATTCAACCTTTAAGGTGATATCATATTACTTGACTTAGATAAGATTATTATGAACACAAATGAACAATAGACAAATGTATTAGCTATGGTATAGACAAAAGCAAAACAAAAACATATGGGTATCATGTCCCATGATCAATAAACTTTTAGTCATTGACGTGAATATGTGATCGAAATTGTAATTTCCATGGATATCTTGTTCCACTGGGTACGGCAAAACAAAATGTTAAGTTGAACACACGTCATTTTCTCTCCGAGTAGTAGTCGACTCATCTCTACACGTATTTCAATCTGATGGAGTTTTATTGTCATGCAACACACAACAACCTTAAAATAGAAAAAAAATTTCTTTTGGGTGCTTTCAGACACACTTTAATGTCTTATATTTCTCAAATTTCATTTTGAATATTCTTTTTAAAGGTTGTATCATTGGCTCTATTTCTTTTTAGGGAGGAATGTTGTTCAGTGATCTTGACAATATCTTCAAAATTCTAAGTTTAGTGTCTGCTATTAGTGTTGGAGATTATATATTTAGAGGGATCATTTATTTGACTTTCTCTTCCTACTTCCTTTTTGGGATTAGCTTTTTCTTGTATCAAGTTTTATCCTTTTCATCTCGTGAAAAATATTTTTCTTTTTTCCTTTCTTTTGGGAAGGAGTTTTGATCTTTTGGGTTTTTCTTTTTCTTTGATTGTGAGAGATTTTTTTTGTACATATGTATCTCATTAGATCTATTAGTTCAAACCCACTTTTGCATTATTGCATATTTATTATTCCTCTTAAGTTGTACTTAAAGGGGGATGTTGGTACAAATATTGTTATTACGTAATTAGTTCTACTATTAGATAATTTTCACTCCTCATCACTTAAGTTTACTTAGGATACACATAAGACAATTATCACTTTATGTCTATCGTCATAAGATTAAGACACTTTTTATAATCATATGTTGTCCTTTGCCTCACCTTGGCCTACAAAACCATTAGATTATTTGTCATCTTCTATCTACATTCGTTGATAGGAAAAATGTGTATTCTTATCATATTAATCTCCTTAGTATCTTGTGTTTTAAATTAGGTATCTAGATCTTGGGTGGTTATCTCCATGGCCAACCATTACACTAGCATAAGTACCCATGATCAAAGTACCCTAGGGAGATCTTATACTCCATTTTCATTTCTAACATCATAAACCTTAATTAAATACAGCCATATCTAATAACTCTATCATCCCAACCTAATCTTGTTCTATTCAACCCATTACTAAATCTCAATTTCATCCATATTGAGAAAGCACCTATGTACTTTGAAGACTCCCTTCCTCTAGAGGAGTAATACCACTATCCATTTGATCCTAAATTTGAAGTTTCTTCAAGCATCAACTAATTGTTCAATCCATTATCAACGAATCCTCATGTTATTTTGGGATTTACACTTCTCACATCAATAATTTTGTCAAAATTAACAATATTTAATATGTGATGCTTGGGGAATCCTCTTTCACTAAGTTCTTTTATTTATTTTATTTAAAATACTATTGCTTCTTGTAGTCGTAATGTCATTTCAAAGAGTGGTTGATATAGACACTTAAATCATGGAAATCCTAATGTCTAGCTATTATTATATCATAATAGCTAACAAACATTCATTTGTTCATAAAATTTAAACATTAATAATTCCAATTAAAAAATTTATATTCATTAAATGATATTTATTATTTGATTAGTTTAGATAATCATCTTTATTGAAATAATAATATGAAACATAAACTAGTTGGTTGATCCACCATTGTTGTGATATGGAACACAAGACCTTGTTGTTCATTCATTTCTCAGAATGAAAGGACTTTTAAGGAGGAGAGCGATCTTCATTCCATTTGAGTTGGAAGTGTTATAAGGATTATCAGCAAGCACAATGATATAAAACCATTTACATGTGTCATGTCATTTTTTGTTTATGTGTGCCCTGCACTTAGGGAAAGCTTATTCCATCCACTCATCACATCCATCCCTCATGTAATAATCATCTGCCAATCCATATCACACTGTTATTTTTATCCACATGAAAAATCCTTCATACCTATTATAATCCTCACTTTTGACCTAGTTTAAGGCAGTGGACAAGATCTTAAAACATGTTTTGGTAATCCTTCAATGTTTCCATATACATATAAGTCTACATGAGTGTGTAACTAGAGTAGGGTCATACTATTTTAATGTGATATATAGTATTTATGAATCTCACCCTTCATCATCTCCCAATTTTCACTTCAAATACCATTCTTCCATTTGTCTAACACCTTAACACTATGGTGCTAGAATTAGTTGTTTTTTTGTTAAATGATTCAAACTTTTGTATATCCTATATAATAAATATAATTATAATGTCAATTCACGATCCTAAAAGTAAAATTCTAAAAAAATTCAAGAGTATGATTATATACCTAGGACACAATCCATGTATCCACTCATAAAGATAAAGCTCCTCATCATTCAAACATAATAATAAGATTAGAAGACATTCTTGTAAAATCCAGCTAAGCAATCCAACGCCCGTTTAGAAACATATGTAGGTTCTATCCTTAATCTTTCTTAAATATAATCCTTGTTTTGATCTGATGGGAGAATTTGTGTGACTCAAAAAAAAATTATCATGTGCAGTTGATCTCCTTTCTAAAATGTTTTGTATTACTTTAAGTAAAACTAGTTTTATATTTTTATTTGTATATGCATTTCATCATTATCATTGATACCTTTTTTGGGGTATATAATTGAAGATGGAAACTAAGAAACTACTACACTAATATCAAAATCTAGCACCCAAATTATAGGGCTTGACAACTTCTAGTAATCTGGTTTCATATTTTGTACTTTATTTAACTTATTATTTATATTTTTATATATTTGTATTTAGTTTTACTATAGATCTCATTATCTATCACCTTTGTCAAAGATTTGTGCCACTCCTAGTCAAAATATGAGTAGGGAATGAGTTTTGATTGTTGTCATATGCTCACGAGGTGACCTGATCCTATGTTCGTGGTCTAGATGCACTACAAGCACATTTATCTTGTCCTCTTTTTAGAGGACTATGGTGCCTAGTACCCTAGTTACTACAAAAGAGACCCAAATTCAAACATGTGTGACTCTTGATTCCCACCATTTGTGATCAAATCTTGATATTTTCATATTTCCATTGGAAGTAATAATAGACCTTATCTGATCACTAGTTGTCGATTCCCATCACTTGTGATTTGATCACTAATAATAATTTTTTATTATTTTAAAAAATATTAGTTATTGATTCCTACCATTTGTGCTCTGATCACTAGTGATGTCTTGTGATCCAATCTCATTATAATAAAACTTATCACTAGGCATGAAAGAAGGTGCAACATCACATGCAAGTGAAAGTGAAACATGTATACCCAATGTAGTATACTCCTTAAGGATGGACAAATCAAAAGAGGCACATGGAGAAGAATATATAGATGTAATTTAGAAAAGTTTTCATGAGATGAAAACTATGTGTTATCACCACATCGGTATCAAAGGCATCAATGGTCCTAGATATATCAAGTGTATTTAAGGTTAAGTAGTAGCAAAGTCATTATCATTTAACAATTAAACCAGGACTCATGATAGAGTGTAGGGACATAAAATTATACTTAGCAACTAAGGGGTGAAACAAATTGAGGACAAAGACTAATCATGAATGTTGGTTTCTTTTTTCCTCTAGAAATTAAAGTGTGCTATAATGATATTTACCTCATCTTGTATTTTATACATGAAAAATTAGTTGTACATTGTCCATATCTTTATGTATTGTGACATAAAAATACATTGCACAAACATGTGCTAAGACAAAATATAATGTCTATTAGGGATTGGTTAGAAAGTTAGAATTTGTATTTAAACATTTAAATTTTTGGGTTATCCATGTGCCCACTAAGATTAAACCAAGTTGATTGAGCACATTGCTTGGAGAAGGATAAGATGATTATCTTGGAATATGAAGAAAATACTTGGAAATAAGTATAAACAAGAATAAACAATCAAAAAATATATTAATTACTCTATGAACAAGGGCAACACAAATATATATAAGAAAAATCCCACGAATCAAACTACTTATTAAAATATATACTAAATAAACAAAACACTAATTATGATATACATTACATTAGAATATTATTATCTCTCACTATATTCATAAAATACTAAATATTTGAAGTCTTTCATTTCTAACTATTTTCTGTCTAACTATTTATTCATTTTAACTTTACTTAAATATCATACCATTCAATAATCAAATAATCAATAACAATTTTATACCTTATTCAAACTAGAAAAATGATAAATATATATCATTTTTTATTTACCAAAGTCTACTTTTAACTATCAAACTCACTATAATTAAGAATAAATCCTTATTATTTTAATAATATGAAGAGAGAATCCTACGTGTACAATTATGAAAATTGGGAATGACTTGATTTATGGCTATCAATCCCTCTCAGAAACCAGAAGAGACGGTCGATTCTCGATTCTGTATTAAAATATGATGTGAAGAAGCAGTGGCACAATTAATACAAAAACATTCTTTCTTGTCAATTGTATTCTTTCAGTAAACAACTGAATGAGAAAGTACAACTAGCTTAACATGGGCCCATAGCGTTAGCCTCCAATATACCTTGTAGATTCGTTATGACCATTTTCTTCCCATGGCTCTGAACTTGCGCCTGCCAGAACCCAATTTTCAGTCTCGCAGAGACCGCCATTAAAATTCATGTAGGAGCTTACGTCATCATTCAGCTGCAAGAATTCATCACCTGTGAATGCCCTATTCAAATTGCAAATGCAACTATCATTTATCAAGAAGTTATCTTTCTCAGAAACCTCAGAAAAATCATCTTCCCTCTTAAAATTTGCAACACTCTTTGCTCTATCATAATCTCCCCAATCCATTCTATCGACTACAGTCTTTCCCAATTCAAATCCCGTCGAATTCAATTGCTCGGAGCTGGAGTAACAATTGGTCGACGAAGATGCAGAGTCGCATGAAGAATAGCCAATTTCAGATGGCGGAGGAAGGGGAAGATCAGCAATTATGCCAATTTCTTCCATCAGCTCTCTCATCAAACTATAAATACGCTCCTCATCTATATCACATACATTATCTTCTTCCCATTCAAGAGATTTAAACACTGATAAATCAGATGGAAAATTAGTACTTCGATTCTTCTTCTGCTCGTCTGGCTTTTCATTCATTTGGGTATCATACCTGCCTCGTTTTCGACCACAAACAATTTCCTCATTAACTCCATTCATCTTGGAAAACACCTCAGCTTGAGCTCAATACCCAAAAAGGCCAAAAAAACCTGAAATTTTATATAGAAAATTGAGAGGCCAATGTGGAATACATGTATTTTGTCAAAGTGGGACTTTATATAGAGGCGAGCTTAAGAATGTGCAACAAATTTGTGGTCTACAACGTAGCAATTACAACATTAAATTCAAGTGATTAATTCCATTGGCTTTTTGTTCCGCTTGGTAAAATAAAATGGTTACGTTGCTGTCAAGTTACGCACACACGTCGTTTTCACTACGCGTATTTCAATTCAACGATGGAGTTTTCGTGGCATGCAACACACGACCACTTTAACACAAGAGGAAATCTTTGGGGTGTTTCTAGAAACACCACAATTTCTTCCTTATTTTTCTCAGATTCTGTTTTGAATTTTTCCCTTTGAAGATTTTTCCTTTTTCTCTCGCATGAAGGAAATCATTTGAGTCAAACACGTTCGTTTGCCCAAATAATGAAACACAAAGAAGAAATCTGTGTTTTAGCGTTTGCATTACGAAGACTAGTATTTGAAGTGAGACAGCTTGAGCAGAGTTATCTTCTAGTATTTCCTATCGCTTATTTGTCGCCTACCCCAAATCGTACTGTATATTATTTAATTGGTTTACAACAAGTTTGAAAACCTAGAGTCTTGTCGCTTATCTTTACAAGAAGTAAGGTTTGACTGAACAATTCAAACCAGCACATGAATACGACGTCGTTTTCACGGTTCCCCGTGTCTTACTGAAGGGAAAATTTGAGGCCAATTACAATTCGACCTATCTAGAAAACGAGATCAAAGAAACCTAATCTTTGGCGTTTGAGGGGGGATGGGAAGTAGATTTGGAATTTGGAAAGAGAAAGATGAATGAATTTAAATCCTAGATTTTAAGAATTATAAGGTGTTCTTAAATTTTGAAAATGAAGTTTTTATATTGTTTGAAAATTTTAAAAGAATGAAAAAAATAAAAATTCAAGGTTTAGTGTTTGAAGAGTTTGGAAAGTAGGTTTGGAAATTGGAAGAGGATGAATGAATATAATTCTTATATTTTAAGAATTATTAGGTGTTTCTTAAATTTCAAGAATGATAATTTTTTCCACGAAATTTTTATTCAATAATCAAACAACGTATGAGAAATCTAGGGATTGTGTCATAAACAATGACATCCTCCATTCTATAAGATGGATTGTGGTAGATAATATGAAGTCTAGAAAAAGTAAGGCTTGTATGGATAAAAGAACTATGTGTGAATAAACTGATAGAGAAAGTAAGGTTTGGATTGTCCAAAGCATGAATGAATATTTTCCCCCTTTCTTCATCAAAATCAAAGGAGTTGGATGTGATAGTGTGGGTAGATCTAGGATTGATGAACATAGATAAAGTTAAAGAAGGTTTCCCTTTGAGTATACAATGTAAGTGAAAGATGGATTTACACATAATGTTAACAATAACATCCAATGTTGTTATCATGACACCTTTTCAAAGTGTCACATGGGAGTGGATTTCACTATTGAATATACTATTTTTCTTTAATTTTTTTTTTTTAAATAATTTTCCATTAGATTTGTGGATGGGATGGAATTTTATATCTATATAGAAAATAGACGAAAATGAAAATTAGAGGTAAATGGAGTACTATTCCTTGTTGAATGGCTATTGGTATAGACCATGCTAATTACTATCTCACTTGTAGATTTTGGTAAATGTTGTCAAGGAAGATGGACTAGGTGAGAGAAATATGAAGGAGGATTTATGTGAAATATCAGAATTAAAAAGGGGATAGTAGATGGATTTTGAATAGTGGGTAGAAAGATAAGATGGTGGTGATTTGAGGCAATGCTTTCATGATTAACATCGACACAAATAGTGATGAGTTTTGAAGTATTATATTAAAATGTGATTTAAATGGGGGAGTCAGGACAAGGGATTTTAGGTTGTAAGGACCCAAAATAGATTTAAAAGGTGATGTAAGACTTTGGATGGTGGGATTTTTGAAATATGGAACTAAACTAGAATTATCATATGAAAGATTTTTATTTTGACTAATATTAGTCTATATACAAATTAAATTATTGAATTGGTATCTACACATTAAATTAATTGTTAATGCTCAGGATATCTAAGGTGTCATGTAGAGGTTTTTACATTGATTGTTGATATATGTATGTGTACATATTTTACATATACCACTTATATGAAACAATATATTGATTTGAATTAATGTTATAAATTGAATTACTAAATTTTATTATCTAAGTATCAAATCAATTGCTAGTTTGTAAATAGGGTTTTTGTGTATTATCTCAATTTTTGTATATTAACTATTGTTATATAAAAAGGCTCATATCATTTTCTTATATCAAAATAATTTAGTGTTTAACTACAAAATTTGGTTGGGGGCCTAGCTCAATTTTTGAGAGCTTTCTGTGGTAAAAAAAATGGTCATGAGGTCTAGTCTCCCCCCAACACATGCAGTATTGGAGGATGGGTTGCGTTAGCATCATCGATCACATTAAAATGTTTACCCAACACACTACATTTTATAGGGGATGCTATAATTGATTCGACTAGTTAGAAAAAGTGTGCAATCAAATTTTAATCTAGGTACGAGGCATCATATAAAAATTGTATTAATTCATATCAAATGATGTATCAACCATTTAATTGATTATATTTTCAGTTTAATATGTAATCATAATCAATTATTAGTTTAGCATTCAAGTATTATATTAATAAATAATTTATCGTAAATAGGTACCATATTTAAATTTATATATTAATTATTGATATTATGTACATGTATATGTGTATGTGCACACACGCGTATACGTAAATATTTAAATTAATAAATCTTTCCTTTCCAACTTCTTTCTATCCTATTATTCCTTCATTTTTATTGTATTTAGCATTCATCTGATAATCAAACAATCAATAAAAATTTTACACATGTCATCTAAATTAAAAGATATAAATATATGTCCTACTTTTAGTTTACCAAAATCAATAAGGTCGACTATCAAACCCATGATGCTTAAGAATACTCCTATTTTTAAAATAATATGAAGAAACAATTCTATATACAATATTGGAAACTATGAAAAGCATGATTTATGGTTACCAATCTGTCCTAGCAAATGGAAAAAGGTAGTTACTCCATTCTATGTTAAAATATGATGTACGGAAGCAGTTATCAATTTATACAAAAGCTTTCCTTCATGCCAATTAAATTAAAAAACATAATACATTTACTTGAATACTTTAAAACGACTACCATTACAAAAATATCCTAAACCTATTTAAGTGTTACCCTATTTCTAAAATAGCTTTACTCAAAATTATTACTAAATTACATATATAATAACTAAACAAACCTAACCCTAATATTTTAGACACTCGATTGTTCATAATCCTAGCACGAAGAAGTTTCTTAACAATTGCAAGATACTTCTTTACATCTAGAGGTTAGTTCTCTACTATAGAAGCCTCTAATGACAACATGTCTCTTGTATAGAAACTTGTGTCTAACTTCATTCATAGAAGGTAAGGTACGAAATATAAAAATAATTTTATTATTTTTTCCTTCTCACCATTTTTACTATTTTCTTTGGATTTTGTAGTTGCTTACTATAGTCTATGGTTCAAATGGTAAGCCTATCATGACAACAATCCCATTGGCCCAAAATCTCAACTCATATTTTTTAAGGTTTTGGTTTAAAAGGAATTTCTTTAAACATAAGGAAATTCATAGGAATTTTTAACTTCATAGGGTTTGTAGATATTAGAGTAGGCAATTTTTGAAAAAATATTTTTAGGGTTATAACACATTTTTTGTGTTTTATCACATCTTAATATATATATTTCGTATGTTCATTATTAAATTTAGAATTGCCCATTATTTTTATGAGATGTGGGTAAAGTTGTAATTGTTCTATGATCTTGTCTCCATAGACATATCAGATTTCCTTTTCTTCCTTAATGATTAATAAAATTAACCTAGGCCTAACAAATATTTTTTCTTGAACCTTAGTCTTTTTCCTAAAGACTACCTATCACAACTAGTCAATTATTCTTCTTTAATAGTGTTATTATTTTAAATAATTTCAAAATATTTCAAAGGTTGTGATTTACATATTTTCCCCTTATTTAGGCCATTGCTTTATTTTTTATGTAATATCATGTTGAGGAAAAAATATCAATTCCTAAGATTAAAGAGAATTTATTTTTGTTTGAATAACACACAAATTTATATTTCTCTATTATCCAAAATGAATCAAGAGAATAATGTGTCATCTATACTAATACTACTAAAATTTTATTTCATAGCTAAAATCAAAAGAGCCAATATTATTTTGAACAATCCAAAAGTAAATATAGTCAAATGCACCTATTTTTGTCACTTTTTCTTACTTTAAGCAATGATAGGGTAGATAACTTTTAAATAAAGAGATAATATAGTTTCTCTTCAATACAAATTACTATATTAATATTTCCATTAACATCCATATATTAATCTATTTGGTAAATTAATGCTCTTAATTTTTAAGAATACCTTAAGAAAGAGTGTTGTATGAGTATAAGAATACACTGAGTTATGGTTACCTTATGTTATTATGTACTAGAAGAATATTTCTTATAGGAACTACTAATTTAATAGTGTGTATAAAATGTACATATTCTTCCGTTGAGTGATTTTACTTAAACTTTGTATATAAAAAAATTATATCTACTTGTAATTTTCATGACTAAGTTGTGAACCAAAAGAAAATATCTATAAAAATCCTTGTTTGGTTCAATTATAAAGCAATAAGAGAACTATTTATATGCTCTTATATGTTCCACCATGCTCAACATTGATAATAGAGAAGATCAAATATCAATTAGTTATAAAACCCTAAGCCCTAGTTACTAATCATCCATGTGCTTGTGTGAAGAGATGCCTTAAAACCTCTAAACATAAGAAAGTAAAGGACAAGGCTAAGTGCACTTATTCTAAGACTTTTGCAAAGTAATTAAACCTCATTTGGTTGCTAAAGGAGATGCATTCACCTAGGGTAAGCATACTACGCATAATTTGCATGGATTGGTTAGGGATGGGTGAGTCGTTATAGAATTAGTTTGCAAATGAAAAGTAAAGAAGATCCATCCATCTCTTTACAAAATGAATCAAAATTGTAATTTATTATATTTATTTACATAATCTCAATTAAGTGATAAAGTTAAATGAATTATTTTTCCTAATATTATAAAAATTATTTAAAAACATAACCTTGGCATAAATTATTCATTTTGTCATTAAAAACATTTATGTATTTATAAATAATGCCCATTTTTTAATATTAATATAGATATTTTAGATTTGTTGACGTATTACATATTTACATAAGTTAGTTTTTTATTTTACAGTTATCAGTTTCGGTTATCACTCTTTGGAACTATCTTTCATTTATGTAATGCTTATTAAGACACATTGTTTGAATGAAAGATGTATTGAAGTCAATCCAATTTTCTTCTTTTGCAGTATTATATAGTATCAGTGTTGAGTTGGAAGAAAAAGAGTAAAGCTAGAAATGAAAGAATAGATAAGAAAAAAAGAAATAATTAAACACATTATTTATCATGGATTGACAAAATTGCCTACATCCACACTGAGTAGAGGATTTTATTAAATGTCTAAAAATAGAGTTACATTGCAATGCTAGAACAATAGCATAAATAGGTTGAATAAAGACAAGAAGTCCAAAAACCAACACTTGGAGGGAAAAGAGAGTTGTACATTGGCCTTCAACCTTACAATCTCCCACCTGATGGCTAATGGATACTACCATTGATCAAACATTCCCCTACTCACCCTATTGATTTATCTTTTCTTTACAAGCCCAAGAGAAGTCCTAGCACATTCAAACTTCTCCTTGGGTACAACCTTGGTCAAGATGTCTATCGGATTGACCTTTGCGTCAATTTTAACAACCTTTAATCTATCCTCTTCAACCATATGTCACACAAAATGAGCATGAATATCAATATTTTTTGAACGATGCTAAGATGAGTGATTATGAGCCATAAAAATGGCACTACTACTATCATAGAAAAGAACATAACCATTTTGTTGATATTTCAAATCACTGAACAGATGCTGTAACCAAATCATCTCCCTATCACCTTCAGAAAGCACCAAATATTCAACTTCGGTGGAAGAAAGACAAATAGAATGTTACAGCCTTGAGGCCCAATTTATGGAAGCCCCAGCAAACATGAAGGTGTAAATGGTAGGAGACCTTTGTTTGTCCAAATCTCCAGTAAGATCAGAATTAGTAAATCCTTGCAACTAAACATTATTGGCACCAAAACATAAACAATAATCAGAAGTTCCTTTTAGATATCTCAATATCCATTTGTGATGAAGGGTGCTCCCCTTAATACCACAAGCACATAATAGAAATAGAGAAACAACAACAATAATATGCAAGAACAGAAAATTGGCTTCTTATTATCTCCACAAATGTGGAATTACAAACTTTCAAAATTACAATATGCAAAGCCACATGGGCATTCCCTTACAATACTCAGATCTACTACCCAGAACTATTCTGAACTACATAAGACAATAATACAGCCTTCCTTATATAGGCAATTTTCCACTGCCTGGGAAGGTTCCAGAATTTTAGCCAATAAGGCCGACCAAAACTTAGAATTATTTTATTTTACATTTTATTACATCATAGTCGGCTCAAGATAACCTTTGAAACCTGAACAGAAATTTTGAAGAAAATTATTTTCTGCCATTTCAAGTGGCCCAACTTCCGGAGACCATAAGTCATCACCAATTGACCCGATTGGCTATTATAACCCCATTTCGAAAATGCCACGAAGCGCTCTACAAGCTTGACCCGCGCAAGCGCCTGTCACCCAAATTTTTGACCTCATCCGAGGTCTCTAAAGCTTTCAAAACTGAGTTCAAAGTTTCTGTACCCTACTGCCAATACCGAAAATCTTCAATATCTTCCAATATACACTTGATCTAGCAATGAAACTTTACTGGCAAACTTATATGACCAAAATGAACCTCCAAGGAAGAAATCAGATCATTCTGAGCACATACAAAAATTACCAAAAATAGTAACTTTTCATAAATAGCAGCTCTGCACAAAATAGCCCTTATTGAATATAAAAATAAAAATATTTTTTTTTGGGTGATGCAGGATTGCTCTTACACCTAGGATGCTCCTGCATTAGACACCCAAGGTAATTTGAGAAGTGACCCTGTCACGACTCAGGTGTGCAGAGGAAAACCAAGACGGCTAACCTCCTCCTTTGTCAGCCATGATGAATCTTCAACAGGTCATCCTTTCCACTTGACCAGATATTCTTCATATGTCCTGTTTCTTGTGCTTCTGCCAACACAATTGTTCAGTATATCTTCGATCTCCTTAGTGTATGAACTAGTTGCTGGAATACTCCACTGTGCTGCTGTGATCTCATCTTCAACACCTCCTTCATGATACTCTGTCAGATCTGAAATGTTAAACACTAGTGAAATATTTAGCTCAGTAGGCAATTCTACCTCATATGCATTTCCTGAATCATGTTTCTTCAGTATCCTGCATGGTCCAAACTTCTTCATTTTTAGCTTGTTATATGTACCAACTGGAAACCGCTCCTTCCGCAAATGAACCATGACTTCATCACCAACCTGAAATTCTTTATACCTCTTTTTCTCATCTGCCTTAGCCTTATACTATGCGTTCATCTTGGTAATATGCTTCCTCACCTCCCCATGGATGTTCTTCAAGTGTTCTACAAAATCCTCAGCTTCAGCACTACTTATTTCTCCTTTATCTATCTTCATCAATTCAAATGCATTTCTTGGACTACTTCCATATACAATCTGGAATGGTGATTTACCAATGCTCCTGTTGATAGAATTATTGTATGCAAATTCTGCCTGTGGTAAAATCAAATCCCATCATGTTGGCTTATCTCCAACCAAACATCTCAGAAAATTTTCCAAACTCCTATTCACCACCTATGTCTGTCCATCAGTCTATGGATGATGTGATGAACTAAACTTCAAATCTGTCTTCAACTTCTTCCACAATGTCCGCTAGAAATATCCAACAAACTTAGTATCTCGATCTGAAACTATGGTCTTTGGCAAACCATGTAGTCTCACCACTTCTCTGAAAAATAATTCTACTACATGAACAACATCATTAGTCTTCTTGCAGGAAATGAAATGTGCCATCTTTAAAAATCTGTCAACTAATACAAAAATTGAATCATGTCCCTGCTGTGTCCTTGGTAAACCAAGAACAAAGTCCATACTGATATCCTCCCAAGGCTTCTCTGGTACAGGTAATGGCTGATACAACCCTGTATTCTGCTTCACTCCTTTCGTCATCTGATAGACTCTGCAATTCTGTACAAATTTTTTGACATCTTGCTGCAACTGTGGCCAATAATAATTTTCACTAACTAAAGCAAGGGTTTTATCTCAACCAAAATGTCCAACCAAACCTCTGCTATGCTTCTCCTTGATGAGATTCTCCCTCATAGAACTTCTTGGAATGCACAACTAACTCCCTCTGAATAGCATATCATCCTGGATGATGAAATCCAACCATTTCATCCTGTCTAGAGTAACAGGTTCTGTACAAGCTTTCCAAGCTTCACCAAAATCAGGATCCTCTCGATACAAATTCTTGAGCTCCTTGAACCCAACCACTTCAATCTGTATCTCTGTCAGCAATAGTTTCCTTCTGCTAAGAGCATCTACAACCCTATTAGACTTTCCACTCCTGTGTTTCAAAATAAATGTATAACTCTGCAAAAACTCAACCCATTTCAAATGCCTTTGATTCAATTTTCTTTGACTATTCAAATATTGCAAAGCTTGATGATCAGTATACAAAAAAAACTCCTTAGGAAATAGATAATGTTTCCACTTCTTTAATGCCTGAACTATAGTATAAAATTTCTGATCATAAATAGAATATTTCCTCTTGGCATCATTTAACTTCTCACTGAAATAAGCAACAGGTTTACCTTCTTGGCTCATAACAGCTCCTATTACAATACCACTGGCATCACAATCTACTTGAAACACTTTATTAAAATTTGGAAGTGCTAAAACAGGTTGTTCTGTAACTTTTTGTTTCAATAATTGAAAACTCTTTTCTGCCCCATTAGTCCACTTAAACTCTTTTCTATCCCCTCTCATTGTTTCAGTCAAGGGTCCACAAATACTTCTAAAATTTCTGATAAACTTTCTGTAAAATCTAGCTAGACCATGAAAAGATCTTCCCTCAGTAGCATTCCTTGGAGTAGGTCATTCAAGGATAGCCTGTACCTTCTCTAGGACCATTTTTAGACCTTCTCCTAAAACTACAAACCCCAAATACACCAACTCTTTCTTCACAAAACTGCACTTCTTCAAATTAATCAATAATTTCTCTTCTCTCAACTTTTCAAATACCATACGAATATGCATCATATGCTCATCCAATATCTTACTAAAGATCAAAATATCATCTAGGTAAACAATGACAAACTTACCCAGAAATTCTTTCAGAACCTCGTTCATGAGCCGCATGAAAGTGCTCGGTGCATTGGTTAGCCCAAAAGGCATGACTAACCACTCATATAGTCCTTCCTTTATCTTGAAGGCAGTCTTCCATTCATCTCCTTCTCTGATCTGAATCTGATGATATCCAGCCTTCAGATCTATCTTTGAGAAATACACAGCTCCACTCAAACAGTCCATAATATCATCCATTCGTGGCAATGGAAACTTGTACTTGATTGTGATCTTGTTTATTGCCCTAGAATCTGTACACATACTCCATTCTCCATTCTTCTTTGGTGCTAATACCACTGGTACAGCACAGGGATTCAGACTCTCACGGATCAATCCTTTCTGTAATAGTTCATGTACTTGTCTGTTCAACTCCTCACTTTCTGTAGGTGTCATTCTATGTGCTGCCTTATTCGGAAAACTCGCTCTTGGGATCAAGTTCATCTGATGACTGATCTTCCTGACTGGTGGTAATCCATCAGGCATGTTATCGGATATAATATCTTGAAACTCATTCAACAAATCTGCAACTTCTACAGGAACATCTACTTTCTCTTTACCAGCTTTTAAAATTAAAGTAAAACATACATGCTCATGCCTCATACAATCTAGGAAATTTCTTCCATCAACAAAAGTTATCCTTGCATTACCACATACCTTTTCTTCAGTCTCCTTCAATGGTTTTAGCTTATGTCGCACTCTATCCTTTGTCAGGGAATAGGTATTCGCACGACCATCATGTACAGCACATCTGTCAAACTGTCATGGTCTACCCAACAACATATGACATGCATCCATAGATATGATATCACACAATACCTCATCTTGGTATCCGCCAATCTTGAACTTCACAAGGCATTGTTCATTGACCATGACCTTGTGGTCATCCTGTACCCAGGCAATCCGATATGGATGTGAGTGTTTCTATCTCTTGAGCTTCAACTTTGTCACCATCTCTTCTGACACCAAATTGTCAGTGCTTCCACTATCAATAATCACATCACAACATTTACCTTCACACTTGCACCTGGTGTGAAACAGGCTCCTCCTGAATGCTTGGCCTTAACCCATTAAGGTATCGGGCAACTTTCTCCTTATTAGCTTTTGCATGGCCTGTTCTGATGAGAAGTCGATAGAACTCCTCTGTATACTCCTGAATAGACCTTCGTGCTTGCTTCAAACTTTGCATTTTCTTTAGTAGGTCAAGCTCATAATCAACAGGAATGAACTATCGCTTCAATTTATCCACCATCCAATCCCATCTCGTGATTTTCTCCTTTCCCCTTTTATTTCGCTCCAACTGAATCTCTTGCCACCATATCTTCGCATGACCTTTTAGTCTGGCCTTCGCAAATTTGACCTTATCAGGATCCTCAACATCTTCATACTCAAAATATTCCTCACATTCATTGATCGAGTCGATCAATTCTTCTGAGGTAAGATCTCTAGAAAATGTAGGAACCTCAATCTTAGGTCTTTTCCCAATCTTAGAAATCACCCGAAAAAGTCTTTCTTCCTCCTAGTTCACAATTTTGACTTCTCCTTCTTGATATTCTTCTTCAGCTTCATCCTCATTTTCATCTCTGACATTAAGATGCATTCCTCTACGAATCTCTTCTTGCAATGCTCGCACTTGTCTCTACAGTGCCCTAACCTCAGGTGTTACAACACCAGCTCTTCCGCCACATTTTCTTCGTGGAAGCATTTTTTATCATGCGCGCTGAAACCCTAACCACGGTCCTGGTGCAAACTGCCTCGCAGTCGGTGATCTATTTACACACTCAGGAACTCCTGCTCTGATACCACTTGATGAAGGGTGCTCCCCTTAATACCACAAGAACATAACAGAAATAGAGAAACAACAACAATAATATGCAATAACAGAAAATTGGCTTCTTATTATCTCCACAAATGTGGAATTACAAACTTTCTGAATTACAATATACAAAGCCACATGGGCATTCCCTTACAATACCCAGAACTATTCTGAACTGCCTAAGACAATAATACAGCCTTCCTTATATAAAAAATTTTGCACCGCCTGGGAAGGTTCCAGAATTTTAGCCAATAAGGCCGACCAAAACTTAGAATTATTTTATTTTACATTTTATTACATCATAGTCGGCTCCAGATAACCTTTGAAACCCGAACAGAAATTTTGAAAAAAATTATTTTTCGTCATTTCAGGTGGCCCAACTTCCAAAGACCATAAGTCATCACCAGTTGACCCGATCGGCTATTATAACCCCATTTCAGAAATGACACAAAGCACTCTACAGGCTTGACCTGCGCAAGCACCCATCACCCAAATTTTTGACCTCATCTGGGGCCTCTAAAGCCTTCAAAACTGAGTTCAAAATTTTTGTACCCTGCTGCCAATACTAAAAATCTTTAATATCTTCCAATATACACTTGATCTGGCAATGAAACTTTAATGGCAGACTTATATGACCAAAATGAACCTTCAAAGAAGAAATCAGATCATTCTGGGCACATACAAAAATTATAAAAAATAGTAACTTTCCATAAATAGCAGCTCTGCACAAAATAGCCCTTATTGAATATAAAAATAGAAATATTTTTTTTGGGTGATGCAAGATTGCTCTTACACCTAGGATGCTCCTGCATTAGACACCCAGGGTAATTTGAGAAGTGACCCTGTCATGACTCAGGTGTGCAGAGGAAAACCAAGACAGCTAACCTCCTCCTTTGTCAGCCATGATGAATATTAAACAGGTCATCCTTTCCACTTGACCAGATATTCTTCATATGTCCTGTTCCTTGTGCTTCTTCCAACACGACTGTCCAGTATATCTTCGATCTCTTTAGTGTTTGAACTAGTTGCTAGAATACTCCACTGTGCTGCTGTGATCTCATCTTCAACACCTCCTTCATGATACTCTGTCAGATCTGAAATGTTATACACTGGTGAAATATTTAGCTCAGTAGGCAATTCTACCTCATATGCGTTTCCTGAATCATGTTTCTTCAGTATCCTGCATGGTCCAAACTTATTCATTTTCAGCTTGTTATATGTACCAACTGGAAACTGCTCCTTCCACAAATGAACCATGACTTCATCACCAACCTAAAATTCCTTATACCTCCTTTTCTCATCTGCCTTAGCATTATACTGTGTGTTCATCTTGGTAATATGCTTCCTCACCTCCCCATGGATGTTCTTCAAGTGTTCTGCAAAATCCTAAGCTTCAGCACTACTTATTTCTCCTTTATCTATCTTCCTCAATTCATATGCATTTCTTGGACTACTTCCATATACAATCTAGAATGGTGATTTACCAGTGCTCCTGTTGACAGAATTATTGTATGCAAATTCTGCCTGTGGTAAAATCAAATCCCATCCTGTTGGCTTATCTCCAACCAAACATCTCAGTAAATTTCTCAAACTCCTATTCACCACCTCTGTCTATCCATCAGTCTGTGGATGATGTGATGAACTAAACTTCAAATCTATCTTCAACTTCTTCCACAATGTCCGCCAGAAATATCCAACAAACTTAGTATCTCGATCTGAAACTATGGTCTTTGGAAAACCATGTAGTTTCACCACTTCTCTAAAAAACAATTCTGCTACATGAACAACATCATTAGTCTTCTTGCAGGGAATGAAATGTGCCATCTTCAAAAATCTGTCAACTACTATAAAAATTGAATCATGTCCCCGCTGTGTCCTTGGTAAACCAAGAATAAAGTCCATACTGATATCCTCCCAAAGCTTCTCTGGTATAGGTAATGGCTGATACAACCCTATATTCTGCTTCACTCCTTTCACCATCTGACAGACTCTGCAACTCTGTACAACCTTCTTGACATCTTGCTGCAACTGTGGCCAATAATAATTTTTACTAACCAAAGCAATAGTTTTATCTCAACCAAAATGTCCAGCCAATCCTCTGCTATGCTTCTCCTTGATGAGATTCTCCCTCATAGAACTTCTTGGAATGCACAACTAACTCCCTCTGAATAGCATATCATCCTAGATGATGAAATCTAACCATTTCGTCCTGTCTAGAGTAACAGGTTCTGTACAAGCTTTCCAAGCTTCACCAAAATTAGGATCCTCTCGATACAAATTTTTGAGCTCCTTGAACCCAGCCACTTCAATCTACATCTCTGTCAGTAATAGTTTCCTTCTGCTAAGAGCATTTGCAACCCTATTAGAGTTTCCACTCTTGTGTTTCAAAACAAATGTATAACTCTGCAAAAACTCAACCCATTTCAAATGCCTTTGATTCAATTTTCCTTGACTATTCAAATATTGCAAAGCTTGATGATCAGTATACAAAACAAACTCCTTCGGAAGTAGATAATGTCTCCACTTCTTTAATGCCTGAACTATAGCATAAAATTCCTGATCATAAACAGAATATTTCCTCTTGGCATCATTTAACTTCTCACTGAAATAAGCAACAGGTTTACCTTCTTGGCTCATAACAGCTCCTATTGCAGTACCACTAGCATCACAATCTACTTGAAACACCTTATTAAAATTTGGAAGTGCCAAAACAGGTTGTTCTGTAACTTTTTGTTTCAACAATTGAAAACTTTTTTCTACCCCATTAGTCCACTTAAACTCTTTTCTATCCCCTCTCATTGTTTCAGTCAAAGGTCCACAAATACTGCTAAATTTTTTGATAAACTTTCTGTAAAAGCTAGCTAGACCATGAAAAGATCTTGCCTCAGTAGCATTCCTTGGAGTAGGCCATTCAAGGATAGCATGTACCTTCTCTAGGTCCATTTTTGACCTTCTCCTGAAACTACAAACCCCAAATACACCAACTCTTTCTTCACAAAACTGCACTTCTTTAAATTAATCAACAATTTTTCTTCTCTCAACTTCTCAAATACCATACAAATATGCATCATATGCTCATCCAATGTCTTACTAAATATAAAAATATCATCTAGGTAAACAATGACAAACTTACCCAGAAATTCTTTTAGAACCTCGTTAATGAGCCGCATGAAAGTGCTCGGTGCATTGGTTAGCCCAAAAGGCATGACTAACCACTCATATAGTCCTTCCTTCGTCTTGAAGGTAGTCTTCCATTCATCTCCTTCTCTAATCTGAATCTGATGATATCCAGCCTTCAGATCTATCTTTGAGAAATACACAGCTCCACTCAAACAGTCCACAATATCATCCATTCGTGGCAATGGAAACCTGTACTTGATTGTGATCTTGTTTATTGCCCTAGAATCTGTGCACATCCTCCATTCTCCATTCTTCTTTGGTGCTAATATCGCTGGTACAGCATAGGGACTCAGACTCTCACGGATCAATCCTTTCTGTAATAGTTCATGTACTTGTCTGTTCAACTCTTCACTTTCTGCAGGTGTCATTCTGTGTGCTGCCTTATTTGGCAAACTCACTCCTGGGATCAAGTCCATCTGATGACATATCTTCCTGACTGGTGGTAATCCATCAGGCACGTTATCGGATACAATATCCTGAAACTCATTCAACAAATCTGCAACTGCTACAGGAACATCTTCTACTTCCTCTTTACCAACTTTTGGAATTAAAGAAAAACATACATGCTCATGCCTCATACCAAATAGGAAATTTCTTCCATCAACAAAAGTTATCCTTGCATTACCACATACCTTTTCTTCAGTCACTTCAATGGTTTTAGTTTATGTCGCACTCCATCCTTTGTCAGGGAATAAGTATTCGCACAACCATCATGTACAACACATCTGTCAAACTGTCATGGTCTACCCAACAACATATGACATACATCCATAGATATGATATCACACAATACCTCATCTTGGTATCCACTAATCTTGAACTTCACCAGGCATTGTTCATTGACCATGACCTTGTGGTCATCCTGTACCCAAGCAATCCGATATGGATGTGGGTGTTTTTGTCTCTTGAGCTTCAAATTTGTCACCGTCTTTTCTGACACCAAATTGTCAGTGCTTCAACTATCAATAATCACATCACAACATTTACCTTCACACTTGCACCTGGTATGAAATAGGCTCCTCCTGAATGCTTTGCCTTAACCCATTATGTTATCGAGCAACTTTCTTCTTATCAGCTTCTGCATGGCCTGTTCTGATGAGAAGTCCATAGAACTCCTTTGTATACTCCTGAATAGACCTTCATCCTTGCTTCAAACTCTGCATTTTCTTCAGTAGGTCAAGCTCATAATCAACAAGAATGAACTGTCGCTTCAATTTATCCACCATCTGATCCCATCTCATGATTTTCTCCTTTCCCCTTCTATTTCACTCCAACTGAATCTCTTACCACCATATCTTCGCATGACCTTTTAGTCTGGCCTTCACAAATTTGACCCTATCAGGATCCTCAACATCTTCTTACTTAAAATATCCCTCACATTCATTAATCCAGTTGAGTAATTCTTCTGGGTTAAGATTTCCAGAAAATGTAAGAACCTCAATCTTAGGTCTTTTCCCAATCTTAGAAATGGCCCGAAAAAAGTCTTTCTTCCTCCTAGTTCACAATTTTGACTTCTCTTTCCTGATATTCTTCTTCAGCTTCATCCTCATTTTCATCTCTGACATTAAGATGCATTCTTCTACGAATCTCTTCTTGCAATGCTCGCACTTGTCTTTGTAGTGCCCTAACCTCAGGTGTTACAATACCAGCTCTTCCGCCACGTTCTCTTCGTGGAGGCATTTTTTGCGATGCGCACTGAAATCCTAACCACGGTCCTGGTGCAAACTACCTCACAGTCAGTGATCTGTTTACACACTCAGGAACTCCTGCTCTGATACCACTTGATGAAGGGTTCTCCCCTTAATACCACAAGCACATAACAGAAATAGAGAAACAACAACAATAATATGCAATAACAGAAAATTGGCTTCTTATTATCTCCACAAATGTGGAATTACAAACTTTCATAATTACAATATGCAAAGCCACATGGGTATTCCCTTACAATACCCAGAACTATTCTGAACTGCCTAAGACAATAATACAGCATTCCTTATATAGGCAATTTTGCACCGCCTGGGAAGGTTCCAAAATTTTAGCCAATAAAGCCGACCAAAACTTAGAATTATTTTATTTTTGCATTTTATTACATCATAGTCGGCTCAAGATAACCTTTGAAATTCGAACAAAAATTTTGAAAAAAATTATTTTTTGCCATTTCAAGTGGCCCAACTTTCGAAGACCATAAGTCATCACTAGTTGACATGATCGACTATTATAACCCCATTTCAAAAATGCCACGAAGTGATCTACAGGCTTGACCCGCGCAAGCGCCCATCACCTAAATTTTTGACCTCATTCGGGGCCTCTAAAGCCTTCAAAACTGAGTTCAAAGTTTTTGTACCCTACTGCCAATACTGAAAATCTTTAATATCTTCCAATATACACTTGATCTAGCAATGAAACTTTACTGGCAGACTTATATGACCAAAATGAACCTCCAAGGAAAAAATCAGATCATTCTGAGCACATACAAAAATTACCAAAAATAGTAACTTTTCATAAATAGCAGCTCTGCACAAAATAGCCCTTATTGAATATAAAAATAAATATATTTTTTTTTGGGTGATGCAGGATTGCTCTTACACCCAGGATGCTCCTGCATCAGACATCCAGGGTAATTTGAGAAGTGACCCTCTCACGACTCAGGTGTGCAGAGGAAAACCAAGACGGCTAACCTCCTCCTTTGTCAACCATGATGAATCTTCAATAGGTCATCCTTTCCACTTGACCAAATATTCTTCATATATCCTGTTCCTTGTGCTTCTGCCAACACGACTATCCAATATATCTTCGATCTCCTTAGTGTCTGATCTAGTTGCTGGAATACTCCACTGTGCTGCTGTGATCTCATCTTCAATACCTCCTTCATGATACTCTGTCAGATCTGAAATGTTAAACACTGGTGAAATATTTAGCTCAGTAAGCAATTCTACCTCATATGCATTTCCTGAATCATATTTCTTCAGTATCCTGCATGGTCCAAACTTCTTCATTTT
Source organism: Chamaecyparis obtusa (assembly GCA_027943335.1). NCBI lineage: Eukaryota > Viridiplantae > Streptophyta > Pinopsida > Cupressales > Cupressaceae > Chamaecyparis > Chamaecyparis obtusa. The sequence continues at coordinate 1,711,901 of BSBK01003688.1, read as the reverse complement.
CAGCTTGTTATATGTACCAACTAGAAACCGCTCCTTTCGCAAATGAACTATGACTTCATCATCAACCTGAAATTTCTTATACCTCCTTTTCTCATCTACCGTAGCCTTATACTATGTGTTCATTTTGGTAATATGCTTCCTCACCTCCCCATGGATGTTCTTTAAGTGTTCTGCAAAATCCTCAGCTTCAGCAATACTTATTTCTCCTTTATCTATCTTCTTCAATTCAGATGCATTTCTTGGACTACTTCCATATACAATCTAGAATGGTGATTTATCAGTGCTCCTGTTGACAGAATTATTGTATGCAAATTCTACCTGTGGTAAAATCAAATCCCATCCTGTGGGCTTATCTCCAACCAAACATCTCAGCAAATTTCCCAAACTCCTATTCACCACCTCTTTCTGTCCATCAGTCTGTGGATGATGTGATGAACTAAACTTCAAATCTGTCTTCAACTTCTTCCATAATGTCCACCAGAAATATCCAACAAACTTAGTATCTCGATCTGAAACTATGGTCTTTGGCAAACCATGTAGTCTCACCACTTCTCTGAAAAATAATTCTGCTACATGAACAGCATCAGTAGTCTTCTTGCAGGGAATGAAATGTGTCATCTTCAAAAATCTGTCAACTACTACAAAAATTGAATCATGTCCCCGCTGTGTCCTTGGTAAACCAAGAACAAAGTCCATACTGATATCCTCCCAAGGCTTCTCTGGTATAGGTAATGGCTGATACAACTCTGTATTCTGCTTCACTCCTTTCACCATCTGACAGACTCTGTGAGTCTATACAAACTTCTTGACATCTTGCTGCAACTGTGGCCAATAATAATTTTCACTAACCAAAGCAAAGGTTTTATCTTGACCAAAATGTCCAACCAATCCTCCGCTATGCTTCTCCTTGATGAGATTCTCCCTCATAGAACTTCTTGAAATGCACAAATGACTTCCTCTGAATAGTATATCATCCTAGATAATGAAATCCAACTATTTCATCCTGTCTAGAGTAACAGGTTCTGTACAAGCTTTCCAAGCTTCACCAAAATCAGGATCCTCTCGATACAAATTCTTTAGCTCATTGAACCCAACCACTTCAATCTGCATCTCTGTCAGCAACAGTTTCCTTCTACTAAGAGCATCTATAACCCTATTAGACTTTCCACTCCTGTGTTTCAAAACAAATGTATAACTCTGCAAAACCTCAACCCATTTCAAATGCCTTTGATTCAATTTTTTTTGACTATTCAAATATTGCAAAGCTTGATGATCAATATACAAAACAAACTCCTTAGGAAGTAGATAATGTCTCCAATTCTTTAATGCCTGAACTATAGCATAAAATTCTTGATCATAAATAGAATATTTCCTCTTTGCATCATTTAACTTCTCACTAAAATAAGCAACAGGTTTACCTTCTTGGCTCATAAAAGCTCCTATTATAGTACCACTGGCATCACAATCTACTTGAAACACCTTATTAAAATTTGGAAGTGCTAAAACAGGTTGTTCTGTAACTTTTTGTTTCAACAATTGAAAACTTTTTTCTGCCCCATTAGTCCACTTAAACTCTTTTCTATCCCCTCTCATTGTTTCAGTCAAGGGTCCACAAATACTGCTAAAATTTTTGATAAACTTTCTGTAAAAGCTAGCTAGACTATGAAAAGATCTTACCTCAGTAGCATTCCTTGGAGTAGGTCATTCAAAGATAGCCTACACCTTCTCTAGGTCCATTTTTAGACCTTCTCCTAAAACTACAAACCCCAAATACACCAACTCTTTCTTCACAAAACTGTACTTCTTCAAATTAATCAACAATTTCTCTTCTCTCAACTTCTCAAATACGATACGAATATGCATCATATCCTAATCCAATGTCTTACTAAAGATCAAAATATCATGTAGATAAACAATGACAAACTTACTCAGAAATTCTTTCAGAACCTCTTTCATGAGCCGCATGAAAGTGCTCGATGCATTGGTTAGCCCAAAAGGCATGACTAACCACTCATATAGTCCTTCCTTTGTCTTGAAGATAGTCTTCCATTCATCTCTTTCTCTGATCCAAATTTGATGATATCCACTCTTCAAATCTATCTTTGAGAAATACACAGCTCCACTCAAACAGTCCATAATATCATCCATTCGTGGCAATGGAAACCTATACTTGATTGTGATCTTGTTTATTTCCCTAGAATCTGTACACATCCTCCATTCTCCATTCTTCTTTGGTGCTAATACCACTGGTACAGCACAAGGATTCAAACTCTCATGGATCAATCCTTTCTGTAACAGTTCATGTACTTGTCTGTTCAACTCCTCACTTTTTGCAGGTATCATTTTGTGTGCTCCCTTATTCGGCAAACTCGCTCCTGGGATCAAGTCCATCTGATGACTGATCTTCCTGACTGGTGGTAATCCATCAGGCATGTTATCGGATACAATATCTTGAAACTCATTCAACAAATCTACAACTTCTATAAGAACATCTTCTACTTCCTCATTACCAGCTTTTGGAATTAAAGCAAAACATACATGCTCATGCCTCATACCATCTAGAAAATTTTTTCCATCAACAAAAGTTATCCTTGCATTACCACATACCTTTTCTTCAGTCTCCTTCAATGGTTTTAGCTTATGTCGCACTCCATCTTTTGTCAGAGAATAAGTATTCGCACGACCATTAGATACAGCACATCTATCAAACTGTCATGGTCTACCCAACAACATATGACATGCATTCATAGATATTATATCACGCAATACCTCATCTTGGTATCCGCCAATCTTGAACTTCACCAGGCATGTTTCATTGACCATGACCTTGTGGTCATCTTGTACCTAGGCAATCCGATATGGATGTGGGTGTTTCTGTCTCCTGAGCTTCAACTTTGTCACCATCTCTTCTGACATCAAATTGTCAGTGCTTCCACTATCAATAATCATATCACAACATTTACCTTCACACTTGCACCTGGTGCGAAACAGGCTCCTCCTGAATGCTTGGCCTTAACCCATTAAGGTATTGGGCAACTTTCTCCTTATCAGCTTCTGCATGGCCTGTTCTGATGAGAAGTCAATAGAACTCCTCTGTATACTCCTGAATAGACCTTCCTACTTGCTTGAAACTCTGCATTTTCTTCAGTAAGTCAAGCTCATAATCAACAGGAATGAACTGTCGCTTCAATTTATCCACCATCCGATCCCATCTCGTGATTTTCTCCTTTCCCCTTCTATTTCACTCCAATTGAATCTCTTGCCACCATATCTTCGTATGACCTTTCAGTCTGGCCTTCACAAATTTGACCCTATCAGGATCCTCAACATCTTTATACTCAAAATATTCCTCGCATTCATTGATCGAGTCGATCAATTCTTCTGGGTTAAGATTTCCAAAAAATGTAGGAACCTCAATCTTAGGTCTTTTCCCAATCTTAGAAATGGCTCGAAAAAGTCTTTCTTCCTCTTGGTTCACAATTTCGACTTCTCCTTCTTGATATTCTTCTTCAGCTTCATCCTCGCTTTCATCTCTGACATTAAGATGCATTCTTCTACGAATCTCTTCTTGCAATGCTCGCACTTGTCTCTACAGTGCCCTAACCTCAGGTGTTACAACACCAGCTGTTCTGCCACGTTCTCTTTGTGGAGGTATTTTTTGCGATGCATGCTGAAACCCTAACCATGGTCTTGGTGCAAACTGCCTCACAGTCGACGATCTATTTACACACTCAGGAACTCCTGTTCTGATACCACTTGATGAAGCATGCTCCCCTTAATACCATAAGCACATAATAAAAATAGAGAAACAACAACAATAATATGCAATAACAGAAAATTGGCTTCTTATTATCCCCACAAATGTGGAATTACAAACTTTCAGAATTACAATATGCAAAGCCACATGGGCATTCCCTTACAATACCTAGATCTACTACCCAGAACTATTCTGAATTGCCTAAGACAATAATACAGCCTTCCTTATGTAGGCAATTTTCCACCGCCTGGGAAGGTTCCAGAATTTTAGCCAATAAGGCCGACCAAAACTTAGAATTATTTTATTTTACATTTTATTACATCATAGTCGGCTCAAGATAACCTTTGAAACCCGAACAGAAATTTTGAAAAAAATTATTTTCTGCCATTTCAGGTGGCCCAACTTCCGAAGACCATAAGTCATCACCAGTTGACCCAATCGGCTATTATAACCCCATTTCAGAAACGCCACGAAGCGCTCTACAGGCCTGACTCATGTAAGCACCTGTCACCCAAATTTTTAACCTGATCCGGGGCCTCTAAAGCCTTCAAAAGTGAGTTCAAAGTTTCTGTACCCTACTGCCAATACCAAAAATCTTCAATATCTTCTAATATACACTTGATCTGGCAATGAAACTTTACTGGCAGACTTATATCACCAAAATGAACCTCCAAGGAAGAAATTAGATCATTCTGAGCATATAAAAAAATTACCAAAAATAGTAACTTTCCATAAATAGCAGCTTTGCATAAAATAGCCCTTATTGAATATAAAAAGAGAAATATTTTTTTTGGGTGATGCAGGATTGCTCTTACACCCAAGATGCTCCTGCATCAGACACCTAGGGTAATTTGAGAAGTGACCCTGTCACGACTTAGGTGTGTAGAGGAAACTCAAGACGGCTAACCTCCTCTTTTGTCAGCCATGATGAATCTTCAACAGGTCATCCTTTCCACTTCACCAGATATTCTTCATATGTCCTGTTCATTGTGCTTCTGCCAACACGACTGTCTAGTATATCTTTGATCTCCTTAGTGTCTGAACTAGTTGCTGAAATATTTCACTATGTTGCTGTGATCTCATCTTCAACACCTCCTTCATGATACTCTATCAGATCTGAAATGTTAAACACTAGTGAAATATTTAGCTCAGTAGGCAATTCTACCTCATATGCGTTTCCTGAATCATGTTTCTTCAGTATCCTGCATGGTCCAAACTTCTTCATTTTCAACTTGTTATATGTACCAACTAGAAACCGCTCCTTCCGCAAATGAACCATGACTTCATCACCAACATGAAATTCTTTATACCTCCTTTTCTCATCTGCCTTAGACTTATACTATGCGTTCATCTTGGTAATATACTTCCTCACCTCCCCATGGATGTCCTTCAAGTGTTCTACAAAATCTTCAGCTTCAGCACTACTTATTTCTCCTTTATCTATCTTCCCCAATTCATATGCATTTTTTAGACTACTTCCATATACAATTTGGAATGGTGATTTACCAGTGCTCCTGTTGATAGAATTATTGTATACAAATTCCGCTTGTGGTAAAATCAAATCCCGTCGTGTTGGCTTATCTCCAACCAAACATCTCAGAAAATTTTTCAAACTCCTATTCACCACCTCTGTATGTCCATCAGTCTCTGGATGATGTCATGAACTAAACTTCAAATCTGTCTTCAACTTCTTCCACAATGTTCGCCAGAAATATCCAACAAACTTAGTATCTCGATCTGAAACTATGGTCTTTAGCAAACCATGTAGTCTCACCACTTCTCTGAAAAACAATTCTGCTACATGAACAACATCATTAGTCTTCTTGTAGGGAATGAAATGTGTCATCTTCGAAAATTTGTCAACTACTACAAAATTGAATCATGTCCCCGCTGTGTCCTTGGTAAACCAAGAACAAAGTCCATACTGATATCCTCCCAAGGCTTTTTTGGTATAGTTAATGGCTGATACAACCCTGTATTCTACTTCACTCCTTTCGCCATCTGACAGACTCTGCAACTCTGTACAAACTTTTTGACATCTTGCTGCAACTGTGGCCAATAATAATTTTCACTAACCAAAGTAAGGGTTTTATCTTAACCAAAATGTCCAGCCAATCCTCCGCTATGCTTCTCCTTGATGAGATTCTCCCTCATAGAACTTCTTGGAATGCACAACTGACTCCTTCTGAATAGCATATTATCCTAGATGATGAAATCCAACCATTTCGTCTTGTCTAGAGTAACAGGTTCTGTACAAGCTTTTCAAGCCTCACCAAAATCAGGATCCTCTGGATACAAATTTTTGAGCTCCTTGAACCCAACCACTTCAATCTGCATCTCTATCAGCAATAGTTTCCTTCTGCTAAGAGCATCTGCAACCCTATTAGACTTTCCACTCCTGTATTTCAAAACAAATGTATAACTCTACAAAAACTCAACCCATTTCAAATGCCTTTGATTCAATTTTTCTTGACTATTCAAATATTGCAAAGCTTGATGATCAGTATACAAAACAAACTCCTTAGGAAGTAGATAATGTCTCCACTTCTTTAATGCCTGAATTATAGCATAAAATTTCTGATCATAAATAGAATATTTCCTCTTGGCATCATTTAACTTCTCATTGAAATAAGCAACAGGTTTACCTTCTTGGCTCATAACAGCTCCTATTGCAGTACCACTAGCATCACAATCTACTTGAAACACCTTATTAAAATTTGGAAGTGCTAAAATAGGTTGTTCCGTAACTTTTTGTTTCAACGATTGAAAACTCTTTTCTGCTCCATTAGTCCACTTAAACTCTTTTCTATTCCTTCTCATTGTTTCAGTCAAGGGTCCACAAATACTGCTAAAATTTTTGATAAACTTTCTGTAAAAGCTAGCTAGACCATGAAAAGATCTTACCTCAGTAGCATTCCTTGGAGTAGGCCATTCAAGGATAGCCTATACCTTTTCTAAATCCATTTTTAGACCTTCTCCTGAAACTACAAACCCCAAATACACCAACTCTTTCTTCACAAAACTGCACTTATTCAAATTAATCAACAATTTTTCTTCTCTCAACTTTTCAAATACCATATGAATATGCATCATATGCTAATCCAATGTCTTACTAAAGATCAAAATATCATCTAGGTAAACAATGACAAACTTACCTAGAAATTCTTTCAGAACCTCGTTCATGAGCCGCATGAAAGTGCTCGGTGCATTGGTTAGCCCAAAAGGCATGACTAACCACTCATATAGTCCTTCCTTTGTCTTAAAGGTAGTCTTCCATTCATCTCCTTCTCTGATCTAAATCTGATGATATCCAGTCTTCAGATCTATCTTTGAAAAATACACAGCTCCACTCAAATAGTCCATAATATCATCCATTTATGGTAATGAAAACTTGTACTTGATTGTGATCTTGTTTATTGCCCTAGAATCTGTGCACATCCTCCATTCTCTATTCTTCTTTGGTGCTAATACCGTTGGTACAACACAGGGACTCAGACTCTTACGGATCAATCTTTTTTGTAACAGTTCATGTACTTGTCTATTCAACTCCTCACTTTCTGCAGATGTCATTCTATGTACTGCCTTATTCGGCAAACTCGCTCCTGGGATCAAGTCCATCTGATGATTGATCTTCCTGACTAGTGGTAATCCATCAGGCATGTTATCGGATACAATATCTTGAAACTCATTCAACAAATCTGCAACTTCTACACGAACATCTTCTACTTCCTCTTTACCAGCTTTTGGAATTAAAGCAAAACATACATGCTCATGCCTCATACCATCTAGAAAATTTATTCCATCAACAAAAGTTATCCTTGCATTACCACATACCTTTTCTTCAGTCTCCTTTAATATTTTTAGCTTATGTCGCACTCCATCCTTTGTCAGGGAATAGGTATTCACATGACCATCATGTACAACACATCTGTCAAACTGTCATGGTCTACCCAACAACATATGACATGCATCCATAGATATGATATCACATAATACCTCATCTTGGTATCTGCCAATCTTGAACTTCACAAGGCATTGTTCATTGACCATGACCTTGTGGTCATCCTGTACCCAGGCAATTCGATATGGATGTGGGTGTTTCTATTTCTTGAGCTTCAACTTTGTCACCATCTCTTCTGACACTAAATTGTCAGTGCTTCCACTATCAATAATCACATCACAACATTTACCTTCACACTTGCACCTGGTGCGAAACAGGCTCCTCCTGAATGCTTGGCCTTAACCCATTAAGGTATCGGGCAACTTTCTCCTTATCAACTTCTGCATGGCTTGTTCTGATGAGAAGTCGATAGAACTCCTCTGTATACTCCTGAATAGACCTTTCTGCTTGCTTCAAACTCTACATTTTCTTCATTAAGTCAAGCTCATAATCAACAGGAATGAACTATCGCTTCAATTTATCCACCATCTGATCCATCTCGTGATTTTCTCCTTTCCCCTTCTATTTTGCTCCAACTGAATCTCTTGCCACCATATCTTCGCATGACCTTTCAGTCTGGCTTTCGCAAATTTGACCCTATCAGGATCCTCAACATCTTCATACTCAAAATATTCCTCACATTCATTGATCGAGTCGATCAATTCTTCTGGCTTAAGATTTCCAAAAAATGTAGGAACCTCAATCTTAGGTCTTTTCTCAATCTTAGAAATGGCCCGAAAAAGTCTTTCTTCCTCCTGGTTCACAATTTCAACTTCTCCTTCTTGATATTCTTCTTCAGCTTCATCCTCGCTTTCATCTCTGATATTAAGATGCATTCTTCTATAAATCTCTTCTTGCAATGTTCACACTTGTCTCTATAGTGCCCTAACCTCAGGTGGTACAAAACTAGCTCTTCCGCCACATTCCCTTCGTGGAGGTATTTTTTGCGATGCGCACTGAAACCCTAACCATGGTCCTGGTGCAAACTGCCTCACAGTCGGTGATCTATTTACACACTCAGGAACTCCTGCTCTGATACCGCTTGATGAAGGGTGCTCCCCTTAATACCACAAGCACATAACAGAAATAGAGAAACAACAACAATAATATGCAAGAATAGAAAATTTGCTTCTTATTATCTCCACAAATGTGGAATTACAAACTTTCAGAATTACAATATGCAAAGCCACATGGGCATTCCCTTACAATACCCAGATCTACTACCCAGAACTATTCTGAACTGACTAAGACAATAATATAGCCTTCCTTATATAGGCAATTTTCCACCGCCTGGGAAGGTTCCAGAATTTTAGCCAATAAAGCCGACCAAAACTTAGAATTATTTTATTTTACATTTTATTACATCATAGTCATCTCAAGATAACCTTTGAAACCTGAACAGAAATTTTGAAGAAAATTATTTTTCGCCATTTTAGGTGGCCCAACTTCTGAAGACCATAAGTCATCACCAGTTGACCCGATCGGCTATTATAACCCCATTTTTGAAACGCCAGGAAGCGCTCTACAGGCTTAACCCGTGCAAGTGTCCATCACCCAAATTTTTGACCTTATCCGAGGCCTCTAAAGCCTTCAAAACTGAGTTCAAAGTTTCTGTACCCTGCTGCCAATAGCGAAAATCTTCAATATCTTCCAATATACACTTGATCTGGCAATGAAACTTTACTGGCAGACTTATATGACCAAAATGAACCTCCAAGGAAGAAATCAGATCATTCTGAGCACATACAAAAATTACCAAAAATAGTAACTTTCATAAATAGCAGCTCTACACAAAATAGCCCTTATTGAATATAAAAATAGAAATATTTTTTTTGGGTGATGCAAGATTGCTTTTACACCCAGGATGCTCCTGCATCAATTTGATGGCTTCCCAATAATTTTTCATGGGATGTCTCATGAATCTACTTACAACTCCCATCGCATGAGAAATATCAAGATGTGTAGATATCATAGTATACATAATGCTACCAATAGCTGATTTGTATGGAATTATTTCTAAAAAATCCTTGTCCTCTTGTGTTTGTGGACATAAATCTAAAGATAAATGAAAATGAGAGGTAAGTGGAGTAGAAACAACTCTAGCATTAGCCATACCAAATCTGTCAACTACTTTATCAATGTAGTCTTTTTGTGATAAAGTGATCTCCTTCTTTCCTTTATCTCGGGTGATTGTTATACCAAGAATCTTCTTGGCTGCCTCTAAGTCCTTCATAGAAAACTTACTGGCCTAGTGAGCTTTCAACTCTTCAACAATCTTTGGACTAGTATTGTCTATTAGCATGTCATCAATGTAGAGAAGAAGAATGATGAAAATACCATTAAGTAGTTGCTTATAATAGATGCATGGATCTGATTCACATTGAGTGAAGTTGTGAGCAGTCATGAAGCAATCAAATTTTAAATACCATTGTCTTGGGGCTTATTTGAGCCCATAAACACTTTGATTCTATCTGCAATAAAGATTATCTTGCCCCTTCTTGAAGAATCCTTGAGGATGCTCCATATACAACTCCTCATCCACGTCACCACATGTAAAAATGTAGTCTTTACATCAAGGTGCTCCAACTCGACATCCCATACGGCTACCAATCCTAAAATTGTTCTAATTGTTATCATTTTCACAACTGGAGAGAAGACCTCAGTGAAATCAATCCCCTTTTATTGAGCATAACCTTTCACCACTAATCTGACTTTGAAACAGTTTTGACCTCCACCTTCATCTGTTAATTTGTATATCCACTTGTTCTTAAGTGGTTTTTGATTTGGTGGAAGAGTGACCAAATCCTAGGTGTTGTTCCCTTCAAGATAAGTCATTCGGTCTACCATAGCGACCATCCATTTATCTGTTAGATAACTAGGTATGTGCAGGATCATGGTATGCCAAAAAGTGGTGATGTGAAAAAGAAGTCATGATTGATAGACTCTTCGAAAATCAACTATAACTTTCAAACAATCTAATATTTTTAAATTTTGAAATATACATCACATTATATGCTTCACCTAATACAATAATAATAAATAATTATTTCAATTTGATGAAGTTTAGACTAAGTTAAGGTGGTCAGACACAAGAGTTTTTATACTTAGGAAAATTTGTAGTAGAAAAATCATAATTAATTATTTACTTGAAAAAAAAATACAAAAATATATACATCACATCCATACATGAGTCTACTACTTTTAACTACAATCTTATAAATAAATATTATCATTTGATTTTGTTTAATATGGTTAGACATACACCTACTTGTTATCTTTCTAGTCCTGATTGATAGACTTATTGAAAAATAGCTATAACTTTCAAACTGTATAACATTTTTAAAATCCAAAACATGTGTCACATTCTATGATTTTCCTACTACAAGAAAATTTTAAAAAAGTTATTAATTTGATAAAGTTTATACTAGGTTAAAATGGTCAGACACGAGATTTTTTGTATTTTGGAAAAGTTGTAGAAGAAAAATCATAATTAATTATTTACTTGGAAAAAAATTACAAAAATATATGTGTCACATCCGAACATGAGTCTACTACTTATATCTAGAATCTTGTAAAAAATAATTATCATTTGATCATGTTTAAGGTGGTCAAACATACACCCACTTCTTATTTATTTCCTAAAATTTTTGTACTACTACATTGAAATTTGAAAATTTCAACATATAGAAAAAAAAAATTTCAAAAAAGGCCTAGTATCTTAGAAACTAAATTCTATTTTCTACAAATTCTCTTCTTACATATTTTTGATATAATATTTATAACTTGTTCAAATTTTTATGTCAACTTGCCTAAACTTAATTTTTTGAATTTTCATTGCCACTTAAGGGCCTAGTTTGGCATAACATGATCTGCACATACCTGAGAGGGGGGTGAATCAGTTATATCAGTTATCCTATAATCTCAAACTCTCAGATGTACTTTTCAAACTTCTTCAACAAAATAATCAACTTGGTAAGATATTAAAATTAACTTTATGTTCATTTACCGATTGCCAGTAATTTCAAAAATTATGTTTATTGATTAATCAATATGAAATATGTAAAGTATGATAGTAATCAAATTACAATAAATAACATGTATAACACAAAATATTTAATGTGAAAACTCTGCCAAGAGAAAAACCACCTGTGACTAGTAACCCAAAATATTTCACTCTTTTGAAGTGAGTTTGGTTAGGAGCCAACCCTATTAAAGGTTACAAAACACACTATAAGGTGTGACCTTGTTAGAGGATTTATCACTAATAGTTCTCCCTCAACCAACATTCACTATGGGGTCAACGAGAAAATAATTAACATTCCTTGAATGTCATATTGAAATACAAAAGACCGTTAAGTCCACTCAGTTAAGAGATTTAGTTGTAACAATGGTTAAACTGATACAGTAGTGATCTGATTCAAATACAACTCAATTTTCAAGTATTCAGATCTATGCTAAGCTTAATATAAATCTTCTGATCAATAATCAATTCACTCTATTATATCCTCCCACTTACTTCACTCGGTGTATAATTCTTTGATGCTCGATAATACCTACAGGCCAGCTTAGTTCTGTCTGTAACCAGTTTGATCAGTGGTGCATGAAAAAATTTCTTCACGTGAATTCTCCTAAAGTCTCAATTCATCTTGTAGATTTAACAATGAATCTCATGTCTCTTAAATAGACGTGTAAACCATTTTCATCTCATCAATTAGATTTTGCATCTTAATCTCCATCATTCATTTTGTCACTTCAAGCCTCCTCGGTAGTTGTACCAATAACACGTTTTAATCTCTTCCCTTCGATTATCTCTAAATTTTGTCATCCATTTGATCTTCATAACAAACTTTATCTCTTACCTCAAAATCATAAGCATTTGATAGCTCATCAATTTTAGTTGGATGTTATAAACATTTAATATTTTCATCCTACTCAGTTAATACAGAATGTGTCAGTGATAACTAACTCGGTTACTACTGTCACTCGGTATACACAAGACTAACTCGGTGTATATAGAAATTTTCACTTACCAATCATACTAACTTGTTCAATTATGATCTCTTCTTCATAATAAAATAATATAACATGCTTAAGTCAACAACATAATAATATAGACTCATCAATAAGTTCCCCAATGTATACCTTATCCATATCTGTCATATTCATCTTGTCCTTATGTAGATATCTCATTTCTTCCTTCTACAATTGTTCAGATGTTTGTAACTATTATGATAAGTATAGTCAAAACTAGTTGACATCAATGACAATATATTGACTGATTTAATCATCTTACATATTACTTTAATAGCTTGGTGACCTCCTGAATCTCCATCGAGATATTCAATCAGTTGTAGGTTAAGAATCTCTCCCTTTGGCATTGATGGCAATACAATATGAAATATGCCATAGAATACCAAACATCTATTCTAAAACTATATAGATAAATGTTGTAGCTCGCTAAGCTCTCCCTAGCTTGATATTTAATGTGTTTAATCACTACAACAACATTTTATGCAGACTCTCCCTGTGGATTTGATCTTCTTCAATTCACTTGCCAATAGATATCTTTTTCCCAAATGATATTTCATAGAAATCTCTCTCCTTTTGACAACAATGTCAAAAGAAAATATTCAAATAGCTCTTCAGTAGCCAAATAGTATTTCTGTTGTTCGGTCCAGATCAAGTACCTTCATGTACTGATATACACTTCTCTGTTCTAGCTTCTACAATCTTCACATCCTTCACAACCTTAGGAATCCTAAAGTGTGAGCTACATGCATTAACATTATTTGATTTTATGATAAAATATAGGTTGATGCAACCTCTTGATCACCTTAGTGATTGATAGACAGGGGATGGACCCCTAGTCTATTCCTCAAGTACTCAAAAGTATCCTTCAGCAAGGGTTTAGTAAATATATCTGCAAGTTGTTCTTTAGTCTTCACAAACTCTAGTTTCACTTGCTTTTCTTGTACTTGTTTCCTCAAATAGTGATACTTAATTGATATGTGCTTTGTCTTTTCATGCATCGCCATATTCTTTGAAATATTTATGGAACTTATGTTATCATAATATATAATCACTGGATCATTGATCTCCTCACTCATTCCTTTCAACAATTGTTTTATCTATGTAATATTTGAACAATTAGTAGCAGCACCAACATACTATGCCTTAGCAGTTGACTAAGAAATACATGCTTGTTTCTTACTTATCCATGTTATAAGTCTTTCTCCCAAAAATAATGCTCCACCGATAGTACTCTTTCGGTCATCAATATTTCCAGCCCAATCTGCATCAGTGTAAACTTGTAGTTCAAAATTTCCTTCCTTCTTGTACCATAGCCCATGATGCTCAGTGTTCTTCAAATGTCTCAAAATTCTCTTAACAAAGGTCATATGTGATTCCTTATGATTAGCAGAAAATCTTTCTTTGTTTCTAGTCACTTCAGCATTCTCATTCAACTTGTATCTAAATATCCACTTTGTTCCAATCACATTTTTGTCACTTGATCTTAGTACCAATGTCCATGTTTTGTTTTTTTCCATCTGCTCAATTTCTTCATTCATTGCTTTAATCCATTCTTCATTCTCAAGTGCATCTTTAACATTTTTAGGCTCAAATTCACAAACTAAACATGTGTTCTATCTTAACTTACTTTGTGTCATCATGCCAGCTTCTTTGTCTCCTATAATCTTGTTTTGTGGATGGTGTCTTCTAACAATTTTTTCCAACACTTGCTCTCTTCTTTGTTCATCAGTAAGTGCAGTCTCAATTTCTTCCTCAATAGCATCTTCCTGATTCTTGGTTTGTATTTGCTGACACTCGTTAGCATTTTCCTATTGCTCAATAGGCTCATCCTGTGGCTCAAGTAGATAGTCTGGATGCTCAATACATATAATTCTACCATAGTCTTCCAGTTCCTTCTTGCTTTCTTCATCATTTTTCTTAGCAAACTCATCAACTTTCACATTAGCACTTTCAATCATTTTGTTAGTAACCTTTTTCAAACATTTGTATTCTTTTCTCTTAGTAGAATATCCTAGAAATATTCCTTCATCACCTTTAGAATCAAATTCCCCATTTCTATCATCTTTCAGAATGTAACATATGCTTCCAAAAAAATTGAAATAACTTACATTAGGTGTGTAGCCAAACTATAACTCATAAGGTGTCTTGTTTGTATATTTCATCAACTCAACTTAGTTTAATGTGTATACAGTAGTGCTAATAGCTTCTCTCCAGTACATTTGTGTAACATCCTTTTCAATCATCAGTGTTCTGGCACAATCAACTATAGATCTATCCCTTCTTTCTACAACATCATTCTTTTGTGGTGTCCTCGGTGCAGAAACCTATCTTTTAATTCCATGCTCATTACAAAGGTTAGTGAATTCATCAGAAATAAACTCACCTCCTCTATCAGATCTTAAGAATTTTAAATCTTGTCAGGTTTCCTTTTCCACTTTAGCTTTATACCACTTAAATATTTTGAAAGCTTCAGATTTCTCTTTCAAAAACATAACTGTCATCATCCTAAAGTAGTCATCAACAACTAAGATGAAATATTTGTCACCATAATAACTCTAAGTTCTCATAGGAACACACAAGTCGGTATGCACCAAATCTAAAATACCTTTAGAAGAATAGTTCTTTCTCTTAAAACTAGATTTAGTCATTTTCCCTTTCTAACATTGATTACACATGACATGGTCAGGTTTAGTTAGACTTGATAAAACTCTAACTCTTCTTTTCTTACTGATCTTAATCATGTTATCAAAATTCACATGACACATTCTCTTATGCCACAACCACACATCTTCATTTCTAGCCAACAAACAAGAATTTTTATCATTATCAAGATAAACTAGATTACCTTTGGATTGTATACTAGTACCGACCAACTTTCCAGTTTCATCATAGATCTTCACCTTTCTACTTTCAAATGCAACTTGGTGACCTAAATTATTAAATTGTACTACACTAAATAGATTATAGTTAAGTCCTTTCACCCAATATAAATTCTCACATCTAATCTTATTGTTCAACAAGATAGATCCCTTTCCTTTCACTAGACAAGGTGTATCATTTCCCATTTTAACAGATCCTCCATTATAGTGTTCAAGATATTCAAATTTGTCTTCATCACCAATCATATGATGTGTGCAACCACTATTAATAATCCATGTATCATTCTTGCTAACTTTAGATATAAGTGTTGTTTCAACATACCTTTCTTCTTCTTCTAAATCTTCTTTCATAGCTACGAATGCCACCTCAATGTCTTCATCAGTGTCAGTGTCAGTATCAACCTCATCATCTCCAACTAGGTAACAAGCCTTCTTGCCTTTATCTTTATAGTCTCAGTTGTTTCTTCTGTCATATTGTCAGTCTCCTCTATGTTCTTAGTTATCTCTTCTATTAGACTTTCTTTCAATAGATCGGTCATTGTCTTTATGATCATCTTTCTTGTTAGGACATCTAGCTATAATATGGACAATTTCTTTATAGTTAAAACATGCTAAAGGTAACTTTCCTTTATACCTTCATTTACGTTTCTGTAGCCTCTGAGCCATAACTATTTCAAGTTCATCAAGTCCATCTTCATCATTTTCACTATCACTTTCATTTCTTATCATATGTTTACTTCTTGACTTTCCAATTTTCAGAGATGACATAAATGTAGACTCAACACTTAGTACAATACTATTATCATAGTTATTCAATTCAAAAGTAGTCAATTTACCAATTAAGCTATCAAGTGTAAGAACATTACCCAGTGTAGATCTCATTTCATGAATTGCAGAGACTGTAATAGCATAGATTGGCAGTAAGGTTTGTTAGGAATAATAGTCCACAATACAACTGAGAGGGAGGGTGAATCAGTTGTATGATAGATTACTAAACTTTAAACTTCGAATAGAAGCAATATCAGATCTAATGAACACAATAAATGCCAACACAACAACAAAATATGTTGGTTTCGAGAAAACTCTGTTAAAGGTAAAAACCCCGGTGGGAATTAGCACCCACAAATGATGTACTAAGAGTATAGTATCCTTGTTAGAAGATTTATCTCTATTAGGAGCTTATTGAAACATTACAGTACTTAGTGCTTGTTAGAGGAAAAACCTTGTTAGGAGTCAAGAAAGAAGGGTGGGCTCACTGCCTAAGCTCACTATCCAAAGTAGGTTAAATCCACATGCAAAACTCATTGTTCGTAACACAAGTGTATATGAAGAAATACATAATCTTTTGAACTATTTGGCAGCAACTATCTTTTCTTGATTAGTTCCAATGAAGTACACCAGTTAACCTCTTCTCTACATCCAGCAGACACAAGTTCACAACTTTTATAATCTTCTTTACATCACATATATTCTCACCAGATCTTTTCCACAGAAAAGATCTTACATACATACCCTATTACAATTTCCATGATCAAGTCATCCCATAAGGCTTTCCTAATTTACAAACAATTACATAGACCCTTGCTAAGATACACACGGTATCTAAAATAAGTATACAATAATTTCATTACAATAATTAAGGACTTACATCCTTAATTCACATTCTCCAACCAAAATGCATGCTACATTTCTGAAGTTGGCTCCCAAATAAGTCTTCTCCATAACACACGTCATAGCTAACATCATCCATCATTATGTACCTTGTGCTGACCAATGAACATTATCTAGTACCTTGTATTTCATCCCTCAAGTTCTCATACATTGAATCCATATCTTCTCTAAGATATACCAGAGACATAGAGACTATCTCTATCAACTTCCTCTGTCACAATTCAATAACCAGTCTTCACCAAATCATATGTAACTCATCCAATATGTAACATTACATGATGTGATCTTGGATATAAGATCAAAACATCATCCAAAACTCTTATCTAACTTTTCATGAGTTGAAACATCATACAGTGTCTGTACATTATAATAACCAGCATGTTCTCTTCAGAGAAACATATGTTAACATCAGTGAAAAAACATAAATGACAACAATATAAATACCCATTCAGTAATGTAGTGATTAAACATATAAAATATCTCAACCATATCCCCATGCATTATCAATATCCAACAATCTCCCCATTTTGCATTGATGTCAACATATGGGAAAATCTATCATCCCAAAGTTATATCAATCCAAAGCTCTACAATAAAATAGTACTCTCATAGTACACCTCCATACAATCTCCCTATATAGTAGGGATTTTATCATAGCAACACTTCCCCTTTGAAAACAATGGCAAAGGGTGCCATAAGTCATCAACTGTCCTTCACAACTTTCTTCATCGATCACTTCCCCTGAGGAGTATATCCCTACATCAAGTCCAGAATATGATAAGGCTTTGAAAACCTCTGGACTGATGCATCCCTACATCATTTAATTCTGACTAGGAGGGGCCTGAACCCGAAGCATACCTCTGATATATTAAAAGGTATCTTTTGGAAATGGCTTTGTGAAGATTTTAGCAATTTGTTCCTTTGTGCTAACATATTCCACCTTTTTTTCCTTCTCTGTCACCTTGTCTCTCAAGAAATGATACTTGATAGAAATATGTTTAGTTTTAGAATGCATCACTGAATTCTTTGACATATTCACTATATTGGTGTTATCACAATGGATAACCACTGGCTCATCAAAAGTGATTCCAATATCCTTCAGCATTTGCTTCATCCAAACAATTTGAGTGCAGTTAAGAGCTGCAACAACATACTTTGATTCCATAGTAGATTGAGCTATACAATCTTGCTTCTTACTTAGTCATGAAACTAACTTTTTCCCAAGGAAAAATGCACCACCACTAGTACTCTTCATGTCATCAATATTTCCTACCCATTTAGCATCAATATAAGCATGAAGTTCAAAACTATCATTCCTATCATACCATAGGCCATATTCAATTGTCCCTTTCAAATAGCTAAATATTCTTTTCACAGTAGCTAGGTGTGTCTCTTTTGGTTCTGGCTAATATCTAGCCACAATTCCAACAACAATAGCAACATCCGGTTTGGTATGAGTCATATATTGTAATCCACCAACCATTGGTCTATGCTTGGTTTGAAATACACACTGAGTCTTATCATTACTTAATAGCTTATTACTGGTCATCATGGGTGTTCCCACTGGTATACAGTCTTCCATTCCAAACTTCTTTAACATTTCTTTAGGATACTTAGTCTGAGAGATAAAAATTTCATTCTTGTTCTAAACTATTTGCAGTCCAAGAAAGAATTTCATTTCACCTATCATGGACATCTCAAATTAATTTTCCATCTCTTTAGAGAACTTCTTACACAAATCATCATTGCCTCCAAAGATGATATCATCAACAAAAACTTCAATTATCATAACTCCATCTTCACTAGTTCTTAAATATAAATTACTGTCAACGTTACCTGTTCTGAATCCAAAGAAAAGTAATTATTTGTCTAACCTTTTATACCAATTCATTGGAGCTTTCTTCAGTCCATATAGTGCCTTCTTCAACTTGCATACCATGTTTCTATCTTTGGATAGAGGAAATTCATCCGGTTGTTCTATGTATACCTCTTCTTCAAGATCCCCATTCAAGAATGCAGATTTCACATCCATCTAATACACCTTGAAGTCTTTATGTGTAGCATAAGCCAAGAACAATCTGACAGCCTCTATTCTAGCAATAGGAGCAAATTTTTCTTCAAAATCTATGCCTTCTTGCTATGAATAACCCTTACATACCAATCTTGCTTTATTCCTTACAATAGTTCCTTCTTCATTCATTTTGTTTTTGAAAACCCATTTAGTTCCTATTACATTTTTGTTTTTAGGTCTAGGAACCAATTCCCAACTGTTATTCGTCTTTATCTAATCTAACTATTCTTTCATAGCATTTATCCAAGATTCATCTCTACATGCTTCATCTGTAGTCTTTGGTTCAACTTAAAAAATCAAACAAATTTCTTCTCTAGCCTTTGATCTAGTTATTACTCCTTGATTAGAATTACCAATGATTTGATTTTTAGGATGATTGTTCTTTACATACCTCATAGTTTTAAGAACCTCGACAACCTCATTTGTGTCAACATCACAAGTCTCATTTTCATATTCTACCTCAACAAGTTCTTCTTCTGCAGCAATAGCCTCTTTGATCTCTGTAATTTGATTGCTGTCATACACTCTCTCTTGTATCTGAAACTTCTCATCTATCATTACATTGTTACTTTTAATCATCTTTCTCAATCTCATATTGAAACATTTATAAGTCTTTCTCTTAGTATAATAACCAAGGAAAATTCTTTCATAACTTCTAGCATCAAACTTCACTATTTCATCATCTCTCTTGATATAGCACTTACTACCAAATATTCTAAAATATTTTATAGTAGGAGTATAATCAAACCATAATTCATAAGGAGTCTTACTTGTACCTTCTCTAATTTGTATTTTGTTCAATGTGTACACTTTTGTCCCAACAGCCTCTCTCCAATGCATATGAGATACATTTCCTTCAAGCAACATTGTCCTAGCAGCATCAAGTATTCTATTTCTTCTCTCTGCTATCCCATTTTGTTGTCGAGTCCTAGGAGCAGATGTCTGTCTTTCTATTCCATGCTCTGATGAAATACAACTAATTGAATACCTTGATGAACTAAAGGAATAGTGATTAGAGATCACCGAGTACTGAAATGATATGTAAGATGATTAAATTAGTCAATATGTTGTCATTGATGTCAACTAGTCTTGACAGTACTTGTCATGTTAGTTACAAACATCAGGACATCTTTTGAAGTAAGAAATGATAAAAAACTGACATAGCTACATGAGGAAAAAATGGAAATGACAGATAAGGAAAAGGTAAACATTGGGTAACTTATTGATGAGTCTATGGCTTTATATTATTGACTTGAGCATGTTACATTAATCTATTATGAAGAAGAGATTTGAAATTGAACAAGTAAATGTGGTCGGTAATTGAAGATTTCTATATACACCGAGTTAGTGCAATGTATAATGAGTGACGGTATTAACTGAGCTAGTCTAAGTAGTTATCACCAATGCATTTCTATATTAACCGAGTGTGGATGAAAATATTAAATGCTAAGAACAGTCGACTGAATATGATGAGCTAGATATTGTTATGATTTCAAGGTTAAGGATGAAGTTTGTTATGAGATCCATGGCTGACTAAATTTGGAGAAGATCTCAAGGATGAGATTGAAATGTGATATGGACACATCTATCGAAGAAGGTTTACGAGGCAAAATGGACGAAGGAGATTAAGCAGAAAAATCTAATGGCTGAAATGAAAACGGTTTACTTGTCTATATAAGAGATATGAGTTTCATTGTTGAAACCATGCCAGAAGAATAAGACTATAGAGAATTCATGTGAAGACTATATTCATGCATGCCTAATCAAACTGGTTATTGAAGAACTGAGATGCGGAGTTTTACCGAGCATAAGAGAATCATTTACCAAGTGAAAGTAAGTTGAGATATTGAATGAAGTGAATTGATTAGTGATCAGAGGATTATTTATGGGCTTAGCATAGATCTGAATATCTACAATTAAGTTGTATTTGAATCAGATCATTACTATATCAGTTTAACCATTGATTCAGAAAATATCTTAACTGAGTGGACTTGACAGTCTTATGTTCTACCCTATGACATTGTATTGAATGTAAACTGTTGTCTTGTTGACCCCATAGTGAATGTTGGTCAAAAGTTAACTGTTAGTGATAAATCCTCTAACCAAGTCACACCTAATAGTGTGTATTGTAACCTTTAACAAGGTTGGCTCTTCACTGAGCTCACTTCAGAAGAGTGAATTATTTTGGGTTACCAATCCCAGGTAGTTTTTCCCTTAACAGGGTTTCCATGTTAAATCATTGTGTTATGTGTTATGTGTTATTTGTTATGATTTTTTTGGTATCATGCTTTACATACTGCATAGTTGATTTAGTCGGTAATCACAGTTGGATAATTACTGATAATTGGTAAAGTGAACAGATGGATTGATATTTTATGTTACCAAGCTACATAATTTGATTGAATTGTTTTTGTGAAGTACATCTTTGTATTTGGGACTATAGGATAACTAATCTAACTGATTCACCCCCCCCCCCCCCCTCTCAGTTAATCTAACAATTGGTATCAGATCATATTGGTGGCTTAGAAGAAATTTTTAAGGACTTGAGTAGAAAGATTACAATATGTATAAGAGGGAAGTGTCGAAGCTGAACAAAGACAACTTTACTACATGGAAAAGCCGGATGAGACTTCACATATCTAGAATTGGAGATGATGCATTACATTTACTGGACAATGGCTACATACAACCGACGGTTGGACCTTTAACTCTTGATCAATTGAAAGACCGACATGAACACAACATTATTATGATAGAGATTGTTGCTGCTCTATCTGATGCTGAATTTGAGGATATCAAGGATTGCACTACAACAAAGCAGATGTGGGATAAAATTTCTCTAGTTTATGGTGGTGATGTGAATGTGATGAGAGCCAGAGCTGAAAGCTTGAGAGGCCGATTTGATGACATGAAGATGAAGGAAGGAGAGAACATTACATAGTACACAAACCGCATCAAAGAGATAGTCAATGATATTCAAGGAGCTGGTGGTATGATTTCTAAAGATATAGTGGTAAGTAAGATACTGAGAACCATGTTGCATGTCTATGCAATCAGATTATATGCTATTCATGAAATGAGGTCTACACCTAACAACACTCTTACTCTTAATAATTTGATTGGGAAGTTAATAACTTTTGAGCTAAATAATTTTGATAATAGTGTTGTACTGACTATTGAGTCTTCTTTTATGTCATCTCTTAAGATTGGTAAATCTAGTAGTAAGCATAATATAAGGATTGAAAGTGATAGTAATACTGATGATGAGCTTGATGAACTTGAAGCACTCATGGCCCGGAGACTGCAGAAAGGTAAAGGTAGATATAAGAGAAAGTCACCTTTAGCTTATTTTAATTGTAAAGAAGTTGGCCATATTGTTGCAAGATATCCTAACAGGAAAGAGGATGATAAAGACAAAGACCGATCTGGTGATGGAAAGTATGGCAGAAGAAATGAAAGAGGCTATCAACACTACACCAAAGACAACCAAGATCACAATGATAAGAGAAAAAAGGCTTGTTACCTTGTTGAAGAAGATGACACCAACACCAACACTGATGATGATACTGAGGTGGTGTTTGTTGCAATGAAAGATGATTCAGAAGAGGAGGAAAGGTATGTAGAAACAACACTTATTTCTAAAGCTAGTAAAAATGATACTTGGATCATTGATAGTGGCTGTACATATCACATGACTGGTGATGAAGACAAGTTTGATAATCTTGAGCATTATAATGGAGGATCAGTGAAAATGGGAAATGACACACCATGTATGGTTAAAGGAAAAGGATCATTTTTTTCTAAATGATAGAATTAGATGTGATAATGCATAATGGGTAAAAGGACTTAACTAAAATTTGTTGAGTGTAGCGCAACTGAATAACTCAGGTCATCGAGTTGCATTTGAGAGAAAGAAGGTGAAAATATATGATGAAAATGGAAAGCTTGTCGAAAAAGGAGGACAATCGAAAGGTAATTTATTTTATCTTGACATTGCTAACACTTCTTGTTTGCTGGTGAAAAATGAAGATCCATGGTTATGGCATAAGAGGTTATGTCATGTAAATTTTTATAACATGACTAAGATCAGTAGAAAGAAAAAAGTTAGAGGATTTCCTAGTCTAACCAAACCTGATCATGTTATGTTTCATCAATGTCAGAAAGGGAAGATGACAAAATCTAGTTTTAAAAGTAAGGATTACTCATCTAAAGGAATTTTGGAGTTGGTTCACACCAACTTATGTGGTCCCATGAGAACTCAAAGCTACTATGGTGATAGATACTTTATTTTGTTTGTTGATGACTATACTAGATTGATGATTGTTATGTTCTTGAAAGAAAAATCTGAGGCATTCAAATTGTTTAAATGGAATAAGGCTAAAGTTGAAAAAGAAACCAGAAAAGAACTAAAATGCTTAAGGTCTGATAGAGGAGGTGAGTTTATTTTTGATGAATTCACTAACTTCTATAATGAGCATGGTATAAAAAGGTAGGTTTATAAACCTAGAACACCACACCAGAATGGAATTGTTGAAAGGAGAAACCAATCTATTGTTGATTGTGCTAGAACATTGATGATTGAAAAAAATGTTGCACAAATGTACTAGAGAGAGGCAATTAGCACAGCAGTATATGTCATGAACTGAGCTCAACTAAAGAAAGACACAAACAAGACACATTATGAGTTATGGTTTGGATACACACCGAGTGTAAGTTATTTCAGAATCTTTAGTAGCAAGCGTTATATTTTGAAAGATGATAGGAACGGAAAATTTGACTCTAAAGGTGATGAAGATTTATTCTTAGGTTATTCTACTAAGAGTCAAGCTTACAAATGTTTGAATAAGGTTACTAATAAGATGATAGAAACTGTTAATGTTAGAGTTGATGAGTTTTTTGAAAAGAATGATGAAGAAAGCATGAAGGAACCAAAAGATTATGGTAGGTTTACTTATGTTGAAGACCCAGATTATCTACGAAAGCCACGGGCTGAGTCTACCGAGTATCAGAAAAATGCTACCGATGGTCAGCAAATGCAAACTGAGAATTAGGAAGAAGCTACCGAGTAGGAAAATGTACCTGAACAGAATGATGAGCAAAGAAGAGATCAAGTGCTAGCAAGATTTGTTAGAATAAATCATCTAGAGAATCAAATCATTGGAGATAAGCAAGCTGGTATGATGACCCGAAGTAAGTTAAGAAAAAACACATGCTTAGTTTATGAGTTTGAACCTAAGAATGTTAGGGATGCACTTGAAAATGAGGAATGGATAAATGCTATGAATGAAGAAGTTGAACAAATTGAAAAGAATAATACATGGACATTGGTACCTAGACTGAAGGATAAAAATGTTATTGGTACTAAGTGGATTTTTAGGAATAAGATGAATGAGAATGGAGAATTTACAAGGAATTTAAGGCAAGACTTGTTTGCAAGGGAGATGCACAAGAAGAAGGTATTGATTATGGTAAAACCTTTGCATCTATTGCTAGACCTGAAGGAGTCTGCATATTACTTTCTTATGCTGAACATAAAGGATTTAAAGTATATCAAATTGATGTGAAATCAGATTTTCTGAATGGAATTCTTGAAGAGGAGGTCTACATAGAACAACTGAAAGGGTTTGTTGATCAAAATCAAAAAGAAATGGTATGTAGACTACACAAATCTTTATATGGACTGAAGCAAGAACTGAGGGCATGGTATGAAAGACTACATGCTTATCTTATCAGTATTGGCTTTGTAAGAACTAGTGAAAATAGTAATTTGTATATGAAAGGAGATTTTGATGATAACATTTTGATTGCTGAAATATTTGTTGATGATATAATATTTGGAGGACAAGATCAGATTTACAAATCTTTTTCTGATGAAATGAGAAAGGAATTTGAGATGTCAATGTTTGGAGAGATTAAATTCTTTCTAGGTTTGCATATTATACAACAGAAAGATGGGATTTTCATCACTCAATCAAAATACATTAAAGAAGTATTGAAGAATTTTGGCATAGAAGATGCTAAACTAGTAGGAACACTGATGGTCACTGGATGTAAATTGACAAAGGATGATGAATCTGGGGAAGTAAATCAGACTTTGTACCGATCTATGATTGGTAAATGGATGTATGTTGTACATAGTAGGCCTAATATTGCACATGCAGTGGGGATTGTGGCTAGATTTTTTACCAATCCTAAAGATTCACATATGGTTGCAGTAAAAAGAATTTTGAGATATCTGAAGAAAATAGAGGACTATGGATTATGGTACACATTGGAAGGCAAATTTGAACTTAAAGTTTACACCGATACAGATTGGGCTAGAAACATAGATGACCGAAAGAGGACAACCGGTGGAGCATTCTTTTTAGGGGAAAGGCTTGTGACTTGGATTAGCAAGAAACAAGCATGCATTTCTCAATCTAGTGCTGAAGCAGAGTATGTTGTTGTTGCTGAAAATTTTTTAAATATTGCTTGGATCAGACAAGTGTTGGAAATAATGAATGAGGTAATCACTGAGCTGGTGATTATATATTGTGACAACCTTAGTGCAATAAATATTTCCAATAATCATGTGATGCATTCTAAAATAAAGCATATATCTATTAAGTATCATTACTTGATGGAACAAGTTCAAGAGAAGCAAGTGAAAATGGAATTTGTAACATCTAAGGAACAACTTGCTAATATATTTGCAAAACCTTTACCCGAAGGACACATTTGAATATTTGAGGACTAGACTTGGGGTCCGTCCCCTATCAACCGGTCACTAAGGTGATCTGGAGGTTGCATCAACCTATACTTATCAGAAGATCATTCATGTTGATGCACATAGCTCACACTTTGGATTTTGTCTAAGGTTGTGAAAGATTGTAGAAGCTGGAAGAGAAAAAATTTTATCTGTACACTAAAGGTATCTGACAGACTGATATGAACCGAACAACAGAGCATTACTTGGCTACTGCAGAGCTATTTGTATATATTCTTTGGCATTATTGTCAAAGGGAGAGAAGATCAAAGAAATATGAAAAATCAATTAGTGAGAACATAAAGAAAGGGAGAGACATATTTGTTGTTGAGAACAAAGGGAATCTAAGAACTGAAAAGATCAAATCTGTAAGGAGAGTCTGTACTTGTAATGTTGTTATATTTTGTAGTGATTAAACATATTAAATTTGAGCTTACCGAGGTACAACATTTTCTTACATAACTTTAGAATACATGTTTGGTATGTGTATGGCATATTTTCATATTGCTTGTATTGCCATCAATGCCAAAGGGAGAGATTGATGAACTACAACTATTCGAATACCTGAATGAACTAAAGGAACGATGATTCGAGATCATCGAGTACTAAAATGATATGTAAGATGATTAAATTAGTCAATATGTTGTCATTGATGTCAACTAGTCTTGACAGTACTTATCATGTTAGTTACAAACATTTGAACATCTGTTGAAGGAAGAAAAGATAAGAACTGAGATATCTACATGAGGAAAAGATGGATATGACATATAAGGAAAAGGTAAACATTGGGTAACTTATTGATGAGTCTATGGCTGTATATTGTTGACTTGAGCATGTTACATTAATCTATTATGAAGAAGAGATTTAAAATTGAACAAGTAAATGTGGTTGGTAATTTAAGATTTCTATATACACCAAGCCAGTGCAGTGTATACCAAGTGACAGTATTAATCAAACTAGTCTAACTAGTTATCACTGACACATTTCTATATTACCCAAGTGTGGATGAAAACATTAAATGCTAAGAACAACCGACTGAATATGATGAGCTAGATATTGTTATGATTTTGAGGTTAAGGATAAAGTTTGTTATGAGATCTATGGTTGACTAAATTTGGAGAAGATCTAAAGGATGAGATTGAAACGTGATATGGACATGTCTACTGAGGAAGGTTTAAGAGGCAAAATGGATGAAGAAGATTAAGTGGCAAAATCTAATGGCTTATATGAAAATGGTTTACTTTTCTATATAATAAGAGATAAGAGTTTCATTGTTGAAACCATGCGAGAAGAAGAAGACTGTAGAGAATTCAGGTGAAGACTATATTCATGCATGCCTGATCAAACTGGTTATTGAAGAACTGAACTACAAAGTTTTACTGAGCATCAGAGAATCATTTACTGAGTGAAGTACGTTGAGATATTGACATCAATGACAAAAATAGTCATGAATGCAACATAGTCATGGATGTGTTGACAATGTGGACATCAATGACAAACATAGTCATGAATGCAACATACAACTACTACAAAATGACTCTAAATACTCCCCCATAGGACATATTCATCATTCATTCCTAACAATACCTACCATCCAAGGTGAAATAGGCCCTAATGCATGATAGGACGTTCCTCCATATAGGATTTATTTTCTCTCTAGCATAGTAGTCATCGATTTTGACCAAAGCATTCCTCTCCTAATTCTTAGTCAATTTATTAACACCCTCATCTACAATTTTTATTTCCTTATAAAACTATTTACCATTTCAAGGAGGGCTAGTGATCTTCAAAATGAAACCAATAGTTAAATAAAAAGTAATGCCATACATAGTCACTATATCACCTTTCCATCCCTTGATGAACTCAGCAATGGCTTCCTCCTTGTAGTCATGAAGTCACTCTAGATAAATTGTGACATCCCCATTTTGAAGTTGTTCCTAGACAGCCTGAATTTTCTTTCATTCCTTATAAGAGCTTGGTTCTTGATGCTTAGGTGCACCACCCATTTCTTTGATACAATAGACATAGACCAAGTTTCCACCTCCAATATTTTGATTGAAATTTCCCTTCATAATGTAATCGTTAAAAATAAAGCCAAAAAATTCTCATAAAGCATGTGAGATATAATTGGTAGGCGGGGTATACTTAACCCTTCTTAGGTTCATAATTGTCTAAAAGCCAAGGCAATTATTTGTCACTTCCATTATTGAGAGGTTTTTCACGATACTGTGTCAAATCACCCTTAATAATATCCTTAAGTTTGATATCGAACGTAATTTCCTCATGCCAAAACATAATATGGTTGGTACTCACAGCCAAGTTGGCAATACGGTCCACCACCTTATTAGCTTCATGGTATGCATGTGTAATAATAAAATTTTCAAATGTTTCAATTAATGATTTGGCTTCTTTTATAGTATTCTCAACTATCCACATAGGTGGGGGATTACCACGTAGACATCTAGCAGTATTGTTAGAGTCACCTTCTATCCAAAGTTTTTTGTATTGAAGATCTTTAGCAAGTTTTATGATTTGTAAGGCCCCATTTGCTTTAGAAACATAACTAGATGATCAAATATTTGTTAAGACAAAAACAATGCCAAATCATCTCCATCAGAACTAATTCATCTTCCTACAAGTACCATATTGTCAATATGAAAAAGGCCACCAATATCCAAGCCACATAAAACCAATTACATCAATAAGGAGGTTGATCCAAAATTACATATGACAGCGGCAAGTACCAACCAATACCACATTACAAAATATTTCTTATTGAATAGATGGAAATAGTTGTTCCCTTCTATAATGTATAGGGGAAATATGAGATCCACTTCTAAATCCAAATTCCCAAAGGAGAGATCCAAATTGATCAACCAAAAGGTTAATGCACAATCGAATCAATTTGTGGAGAATATGAAAGAGGAAAGAAAACCTATATTTCTCTATAGGGGAGTTGTGCTTGAAATCTGAAATAATTGAAAGGGAAAATACTAACCTCAAAATAGGGAAAATCTGGAAAGTGCCAATTTCTGATGTCTGTGTGTAGTTTCGGACAATTCTGCAACCTATTTTCAGACTGGAAATGTCGAGACAAAGAAAACCCAGAAAGCTTTTATCTTTCTAATAGCAGGTAGTCTTTGACCCTAATAAAAGGTCAAAGGCTACATTAATATTTTGAAGGTCGACTTTGACTTTGTTCACAGATCTCAAAAGTTCATCGAAAAGGGTATCTAAATCCAAGCTCAGATCCACAGTTCTACACCTATACCTGCAAGAGAAAGAGGGCTTTTGCTATTTGTTTGAGGGGTTTGCCTTCGTCAAACCCCAGTTTGGAATCAACCTTAATATTAAAATTGAAAAGAGAATGCTAACAAGTAGTAGAAGTAGATCTAACAATGAAGCTATGCAATTCGATAGATATGCAATTGTATTTTGAATGTAAACAAATGTATTGATATGAAAGCTTTGAACACAACAATGTCAAATGTAAATCAAAACCATGAAAGTAAATACAAAACCTCCATGCTTGTATGCTTGGAATCCACTTTGATAGAAGAATGAATGGATCTAGAATATTAACCAAGGATCTTGAAGGAAGTGTTGGAACCATTTTCCATTGCACCAAAAGCTTGAACTATCAATGCCCAATACAAATGTCAGATTTAACCCGATCCACGAGAGGTGGTTAAGCCATGTCATGAGTCTCAAAGGAGGTGCTGACCACCAAGTCAACAATCTCCCCCTCAGCACCGACTGAGCCTTTAGCACCCATTGAAGGGAGACTCGAACCCGTGACCCAAGGCTCTGATACCAATTGTTGGAACCATTTACCGTTACACCAAAAGCTCAAACTATCAATGCCCAATACAAATGTTAGATTTAACCTGATCCATAGGAAGCGGTTAAGCCATGTCATGAGTCTCCAAGGAGGTGCTGACCACCAAGTCAATAGGAAGATCACACCATCATGATGGCTAGATCTAGGGTTTGAATGATGAATCTTGCATGCTTGAACCAAATCCCTTCAAAGGCTTGAATGCTTGAATCCTTGGTCTCCAATGGAGAACTTGAATGGAGAAGAGGACTTGAATGCTTCCTTGAAACTGCTTGAGAACTTGATGGCTCGTGAATATCTCCTTGAGAGCTCCTTGATCATGAAATTGCTTGATTTTTTGATGATGTCAAAATAAGAGAGGAAGGCCTCCTTTTATAGTGATCTAGGACACAAACCTCTAGAGAAGGCTGACATTGGGGAATTAAATCCCAATTTACCGTAACCCCTAGAAATGGACCCATATTAAATGCAATTTAAGGATTTACCATTCCAAAACCTGAAATAGCCGACCCGGAGGTGGGAAAACAAATATTTCTTAAACCTGACACCCGTAAATTATGGGAATCTAAAATTTGAACCCTGGGTCAAAGAGAAGATAGACTCTGCCCTAGGTCAAATTTGAGATTGACCTTGACCAAGGTCAGAGTCGAGGTCGACTTTGACCCTCAGGTTGAGTTTGACCTTGAGGTCAAAAACCTCAGGACCTTAGTCCATAATGCCATGAAATGCAAAAATATACTAAAAATAGGGAGAGATAGAAGCAAAATGGGGAGAACAAGTCAGATCTGAGAAAAGGGCTGATCAAGGTGCTTGACATGACCCAAGACCACTTACTCCGAGGGCTAAACGCTCTTAACATGGAAGTGCTTCCATTTTAAGATGATACACTTATCCAAAAAGACTTCTTCATTATTAAATATAACAAATTATCCCCATAAACATGAGATCTCACAAATCATGATACACATAGATATATCACATATAATCTAAGCATAAAAATGCAATATCAACTAGTTTGGAAAAAATGACACATTGAAGCTCTAGCCACAATCAAAAGAATAACCATACCCCAAACCCTAGTGAAAAAAAAATAGAAAGGAAATTCTAGACATATCAAGCACATAAAAGACCTAAAGGATGTGTAAAACATGTCAATGTTGTCAGCATTTAATCTAGAAATTTATGGTATACTCATGCATAAAGTATAGATTGTGGCACATAAATCATCTTATGTTAGTATTTTTTAATCAAAGGAGGAAGATCATCCATAAGTACCTCCAAATAATATGTTTATGAACATCAAAACCCTTATTTGTCAAAAAATAAAAAATGAAGTTTACTTCTCTGTAACAATGTTTGATGATACATAAGAATCACAAAATTGAAATTGTAATAAAACTTTATCCAAAAAATATTGTAAATGCCATGTCATGGATTTATTATTTGTAACAACTTGAAAATTTACCATTGAGTCACCTTCTATTATTATATCTCTAATAGAAAGAGATATAACCAAATCTAAACCAAAAGACAATGCCAGAAGTTCAGCCTTATTGTGTGGCTCCCTCTTCAATACATTTGCAAGTTATCTTTACAATATTTGCCTCATAATCTAAGATTACAACTCCAATACCAAATTTTCTAGGATTGCCTCTCAAGGCACCATCATAGTTTATCTTGAATTTTGGTTTCTAGGAGGAGATCACTTGACCTCTTTCCTCTTGATCAAAATAGATGTAGCTTTATCTATAAAGCCATGATTTGGTTAAAATTTCAAGGCCTCCCAATTTTTGGTAATCCAATAATCCCAATGGGAGAAAGAACTTAAATGATGCATATTTTTGTAAATATATGAGAGAAAAATGTCAAAGATAGATTTTTTTCTATAATAATGTCAGATAAGGAAGAGGATTTCTTCCTAAAAATTCTTTTATTTCTTTCTAGCCAAATTTTCCAAATGAGAATAGATGGGGCCACATTCCACAAACAAGAGTACAAGGATGAAGTAAACAATGATGGCCACGATTCAAGCTGAGTTTTCAAATCAGTACATAACATCAATGTCCAATCCAAATTATTATAGAGTCATTACCAACACTTGGAGGAGAATGGGAAGTGAATAAAAAGGTTATCTAATGACTCCATGAAATATATACATTAAACACATGGAAAAACTATAATAATGCTGAATTTTTCCAATCTCATCCTAGTTAATATTGTATCTTGGACATCCATTCAAGTAAAAGAACTAGCATTGAAGATTACAAAAGTGCCTTGAGGGCCAAAAAGTATCTTGATGAATAAGGGAGAAATATCTATAACCTTCTTTGACAAAGTAGGAACCATATTTGGCTTTAATCTAGATTAGTTCATCTTCTATATAAAGAGACACAAGGGGTCTCCTACCTTATTCAAAATTGTAATCTAATTTAATATCATCATTTGCAGGTATTAGATCAATGGATTCCATCTAGCCACTGGATAGAGACAAGATAGATCAAGAAAGAAGTAAGATCAACAAAATTGACACCCCACAAATATTTCAAAATTAAGACTAATGGAGACCAAACATGAATGTAGATCATTGAAGGTGCCTATTCCATACTTATTCCCAAAATTTATCTTTTCTACCATTATGAACTACCTATGAAAAATAGGGGAGAATCATTGATCTACATTTAACCATGGAATTCCACATAGAAGAGCCTTGAGGAAGAGATGATGCTATAAATATTCTCTCTCTCAAGTAGTTACCCAATTATTTTTTATACATAATAGATGCCCATTTATTAGAGGGATTCCTATCCCTAATACCATCCCCCTCTGATCTTTAGGAAGACACACCTTATCCTAGGCTAGTAAAGGAATTTTTTGTTACCACCAATATTAGCATTCTATAAAAAGGACCTCAACACAGATTGCATTTGAACAATAGATTTTTAAGGAGCTTTTACAACTAACATTAAGTATCTATAGGAACTACATTTAGCACAGATTTAATCAGTAAAATTTTACTAAATAAAGAAAGTCATTTATGATTCCATGATAATATTTTGGTTGAGATTGAAGAAACCACCCTATCCTAGAATTATGCCTATGTAAACTAGAAAAGAAGGGAATGCCAAGGTATTTACAAGGAAAAGATCTGATTTCAAAACCCAAAACTGGATTAGTCTATTTTGGATTAGAGGAGGAACATTAAGGAATAAGATCTTATATATTTTGCATTATTAACCTTTCATCACAAAAAAGAAGCATAATCTAAAATAATTTTTTTAATCGTTTCAACTTTAGCCATTGTAGTAGAGCCAAAGAGCTAAGTATCATAAAAAAGAAAACAATTAGTATGAGGATTTGATATATTAGGAATTTTAATCTATTTCCAAAGGCCTAAAATTCTAGTAGCATGAATTTCCCTACTGAGGGCCTCAACCATGATTATAAACAAGAAAGGAGACAATCGATCACCTTGTCTAACTCCCCTACTTGTATAATATTAAGGTAACACTAAACATTGATATTTCATAACAAAAATAATATTATTATCTCTTCATATAAGATTAAAATAACATTATAGTATCACAACATAATAATATTTTTAATTAAAATTGAAATAACCATTATGACGGTCTATTGGAATAAAAAAATTATTAAAAAATACCACTCTTTTATGTAATATTTAGAAAACAAAAAGTAAATTATATTTAAAAGTACGCAAAATAAATTTTATATTTTTATATAATATAAAATAAAACTTAAATAATAATTTCTAAATTATAATAAACAACATATACATATTTTAATATTTAAAAAGTATAAAATAATATTATTATTTCAATATACAATTATGTAAAACTAAAACAAGGCAGGGGCATCTTGATTATATCACTAATAAGTATTTTTCTTAATTATAATTATGTCATAAAACTATCTAATCTTTGTAAGTATAAAATTTATAATTAGCGAAATGTTATAAGAAATAAAATAGTTAAAAAAAAGAAAAATAAAATAAATTAAGCATGAAGCCATTTAAAAAGTCAAAACTTAATGTGTATTGTTCAAGCTAGACCAAAACTTGAACAAATATCCAACCTCCTACTTGACATTTTCCAAAGTCTTGACATTCCTTTGAGTAAAACTCTTGTCAGAATTTATAGTATCACTTTCCCTTGCTACAACTCATATATAATATCCACACTACATAAAGTGTTACTAATTTCAATTGAAAGAGGAAGTGGAGGATCGCCCATTATGCCAATTTCTTCCTAAACCCTCTCATCAAATTGTACATACATTCCTCATCTATATATTCTTCCCATTATGCCAATTTCTTCCATGAGCCCTCTCATCAAATTATACATACATTCTTCATCTATATACTCTTCCACATCTAGAAATTCAAATGCACTTGCAAATAGCTCTAGACTTCTTCAACTAGTTTGCCTTCTCTTCCTCATGGGCTGCTTCTCTGCCATAGTTTTTTTTATCACAAATGACTTCATTTTCTTGTTCTATGGTTGTCCTTTTGATTCAATACATGTCAAGATTATTTTAATATATTTATTGTAACATTTTTTAACCATATTTTATGATCATGATCAAAAGTTAAATATAAACCTAAAACGATAAATACATACGTATGAATGCAACTTCCAATCGACCAATCAACAAGGCTTTTGGGTCATCTTCATCTTCTTTATGGGTAGTTTCAAAACAATTTCGCAACAGACAATCAATTCATTTTCTTCAAAGGTTGTAAGCTTCTCATCTACAACATGTGTGTTGAATGCATCGACCATGAGGGGAAAGAAAGTCCAGATGGGGTGGAACATTTTCTTGAAATGTATGACAAATCTCCTCCACAATCAAAACTTTTTCCAATTCCACCAACCAGAGTTTGGAATACGTCACGTCAAAAATGGAATTCTTTGGGTGTGCATCCAATGACATGAATTTGACCATGCTCATCTTTTTATTCTACTTTGAATGGGAATATTGAATGGGAGCTTTGCCAAGTGAAACACGTTTCCTGGGTTTTGAAAGATCTGCATCTCAACAACAACAATATCTAAACACCTAATTTTAGTTCAATAACATCAATGTCTAAACACGTAATTTTAGTTCAATAACATTTAACACACAAAAATAATCATGTAAAAAAGAGGAAACCATCTTGATGCTGATATTATGTTTTTGTTCTTAGTAATAACTATGTTATGTGGGTTTGGGGTTATTATGAATCTTAGAGGTATGACTAACATGTTTTTGATAGTATCTTAGAGTTCTATTAGAGGGTTGGGGGTTTTGTACTTATGGTTCTACTAAGAATGGTTGGTATTTCTTTATATAATCTTTGAACTACCTTTATCAGGGATCATAGCTCTTGTCCTATTAATAAAATAAAAATCAGCCACACCTAAATGCACAACTTAGTTTAATAAAAGTTGATACTAAAAATAATCGTGTAAAAATGAGAAAACTCATCTTAGTGTTTTCAAAAGGTTTTCATCTCAAGAAAATGAATACCTAAACACAATAGTTTAGTTCAATAACATTTAACAATGAAAATAACCATGTAAAAAATGAGGAAAATCATGTTAGCACTTTCAAAAGACCCTCATCTCAACAACATCAATACCTAAACACCAACTCCAATTCAATAATAGATAACACTGAATATACTTTGGCAAAAATTAAAGACACTCATCTTAATATATTTTCCTATTTAAGACAACCAACCAAAATACCTCAAAACTCTTTCCAACACAATAATGAGTTCCCATTAGATTCCCAAGATGAAGTCAAAATTAGTTCCTATTTTAAGAAGTTGAACAATCTTTTTTTACAATCAAATTTTAATGAATTTGGTTAAGTTTCCAAAGGTTGTTCTATCTAACTTTTTATATTTTATATTAATAGTTTCATAAACATAAAGTCACATGGGAAATTGAAGCTAAACAATGGTTACATAAAGTGAACTCTCTTTTCTCCATCTTTTATTTGTTTTAGTTTTAGTTTTTTTAATAAAAATATATTTTTATTTAAAGAATAAGCAGAATGGCATTAAAATTTGAAGTCAAGGAAAGGTAAAGTCTTGAATAGAAGTACAAAAATATGTAAGAAAGTATAGGATGAAGAAATTGATGATGTTGCTCTTAGAAGCTAAGAGTCCATATTGGATAGTCAAGATAATTCTACATTATGTGAGAAGTAGATGATCATGACTTACCTCTTATGACTAGATCAATAACTATTATTGTTTAACACCTTATCATTTTCCCCTTTTCATGTATTAGTTAAAACTACAATTAACAAAGACTATAAAATCTAACATTTTCCATCCACCTTTTTTATTATACAACACATATTTAAACTTATTAATAATAATATAAATAACACTAATTGACTAATAAGAGTTAAAAGAGAAATGTGAAAATGCACAAGATACACAAATCTTAGGAATCGTAGGGTCTACAAACACCCTTGTTTAGAAAAGAATCCAAATATCTATCTATATACAACTTAAGAGTTTAAACAAACAAAACTTTGTATGTTTAGCTTTGGATTAAATAATGTGGACGATAACATTTCCACTACTTTTTACTGCTACATCCAGCAAAATTTTGCAACTTCCTCCTCAAAATTCTCCCACATTGCATCTGCATTATCTTTAGTGAAAGCCCTTTCCAACCTAATAGGATTGTCTGGTTCCACTTGCCACAGCTGGCATGGGATATCCATGCTACAAGAGCTAATACTTGATGCCCCTGCAAAGCACCCATTGTTTCCCAAAAATCCACCTGCACTGAAATTATCTTCGTAATCAAAATCTCTTGAAAATTTTGATCCTTCATAATTCCCATAATCCACCACACTCTCTAAAGAACACATTTTGATGTGAACCAAACCATGTTGGGCCTCTGGAAGTTTGGAAGAGCATTTAGTTGATGATGATGCAGAGTCAGATATGACATGGTGCAAATCAGCTGAACATTCTAAGGGAAGGGCAAGGGAATGACGTGAATAAAATGGTGCATCATCTACAACTCCTATTTCTTCCATAAGCTCTTTCATCAAATCACATACACATTCCTCATCTATACCAGACAAAGAATCCTCCTCCACATCAAAAGATTCAAATGTTGATAAAATAGAGTGAAAGCAATTAGGTCTAGACTTTTTCTGCTCATCAGGCTTCTCCTTCTCATGGATATCATCTCTACCTCTTTTACAGAGACAGACAACCTCCTCGTTATTTCCTCTCATCGTACAACTCTATCAGCTCTTAGAAACATAGAGTTTAGTTGCTCTTCAAGAGAGATGAATAAATGTAAATATAGAATGCTTAGAAAATGAATCTTTAAAGAATTTCAACCACGTTTGTGGGATCAAGTGATGTAAGGGATCAAGAGTTGCATTCATTAAATATTCACTCTTTAACTATGAATTATGATTATAAAACCTGCTTTCCTAACACATTTTCATGTTTCTTTTATAGTTTTTCTACTATGAATCTGGATTAATAAATCAACATGCTCAACACATTTTCACTATCATTTGATATCGGCTCTTCTACCATGCATTTTCATCAAGAAACCAGCCTCTATAACATATTTTAAAGCTCCTTCTAATATTATCAGCTCTTCTACTCTGAATCTTGATCAAGAAACCAGCCTCATTAATGCATTTCCACATTCCATTTGATATCAGCTCTTCTACTATGAATCTAGATCAAGAAACCAGCCTCCTCCTTAACACATATTCAAGTTCTTTTTGATATCAGCTCTTCTACTATGAATCTAGGTCAAGAAATCAGCCTCGATCCTTTTGATATCGACTCTTCAAATATAAATCTTGATCAAGAAACCAACCTACTTAACACATTTTCACCATCCTTTCGATATCAGCTCTTCTACTAGAAATCTTTAAAAAAAAGACCAGCCTTCAGAACACATATTCACCTTCCTTTCAACTCTTCTACTATAAATCTTAATAAAAAACAAACCATCGTCTTAAAACTTAACTCCCCAAATAACTCATTTGATATTGTTTCTTCCCCAACTTGAGTTTTATACCTCTGTGGGCTATGGCGTATGTTGGCCTCTAATGCGAACCAGAGAAGAACTTGTCAGGGATGATAATGGCATATTTCTCACATTTCTAACCCTTGGATCAACGGAGATTTAGGGTTTCATTGCTATCTTCTTTCTTGATCAGTCGCCGTGTCAAATCAATTTGACAATAGACGCATCATTTTCTAGTCATCTCCATGCATGTTGAACCAATCCATGAGAAGAACCCACAACAAATCTCTTCATAAAATTAAAAAAATGCATGGCAGAAATGGGCGGATTAATTGATTGGAATACGTTGCGTGTTTGCCAATTATGACTGTACAATGATTTGACTCAACCCATCAAATTCTAAGATGGAAGATAGATTGGGATTCCTTAACGCAATATGAAGAATATGTATGGCTGCTCTTTCAAGTCCAACCAAATGTTTGAACGTGTGGTTTGTTCAACTTTGGCTTTGTTTCCGTGCTGAGTCCAACAAT
Source organism: Chamaecyparis obtusa (assembly GCA_027943335.1). Lineage (NCBI taxonomy): Eukaryota > Viridiplantae > Streptophyta > Pinopsida > Cupressales > Cupressaceae > Chamaecyparis > Chamaecyparis obtusa. Next base: position 1,673,412 of record BSBK01003688.1, on the reverse strand, counting down.
GTGACTTTGACTGTGATTTGCCTGTGACACCCGTCTCATCAAGAACAACACAGATTTTATCTTGACCATTTTTTGCTGAAAATAATCATGAAGAATGAGAAAAAAAACATTTTGCCGGCCATTTGATGATATATCATGTTTGATTGTGGTCTGGTCAAAAATCACGTTTGATGTCGGTCTCTTTAAAGATCCTTTAATTTCTTTGAAAACACCATGATTGAACTCCTTTTCATGCATCCCGGAAGAATTCAAACTTAGTACTGATTATACCATGTTGAACACTGTTAAATGTCATTTTTTGAAGGGGTGATTTAAATGCACCATTCCAAATATCTACTTATTCAAGGGGAGAATAAATGGGGAAATTACTTCTAAATAACTAACTTTCTCAATATCTTGACTTGGGTAGGTAAATGGGCACTAGCTACGGTGCACTTATTTGCATAGGCAACCTTTGCCCATTCAAACTGCAATGCATACTGTATGCTTTTCTGCACAGCACGGTAGTTGTAAGAATGGTGAAGCACGAAATGTGTGCAATTTTAATTTCAAACTCGTCACATTTTGATTATTGTTTTTTTTTAACTGTTCATTTTGTATAAATGAGAAATAAAAATATTATGTTATAAGTTTTTGTTTGTAGATTTAAATTAAAATTATTTTTATTTATTTTTTAAATGTTATCTATTTCTCTTTAATATTTTAAAAAGTTATATTAACAAAATAATATGTATAATATATATTAATATTTACATTTTTTATAAGATTATTATTTTTTAATTTTACATTCAATATATATATATATATATATATATATATATATATATATATATATATATATATATATATATCAAACATGTGTGTAATATTTATATAACTTATAATATGTATATTAAATGAATATTTTAATAATGTTATTATTCAATTTTTTTAAATATTATTATAATAATTTTTTAATAAATATTATTTTTTTTTTAAATTATATATTTAAATATATTTAGTAATAAATTATTTAAATATATGTTATAAATGTAATTATTAGTAAAATAGATAAAATTGTAAATTTTATAAAATTTAGATATATAATTTATTTGATATTGCTATCATGATTCAATTGTATCATTGTGGGTCAAACTCATTGACCCATGTTTCATGAATGGTAGTTCGCATGAACCCATTTTTCATGAGATTGAATAGAACACTTAACACTCAATGCATCTCATCATAAGAATGAAAGAGTGGATATATACTCATCTTTATTAATATGCATTCTTATTTAAAAATTAAACATAACTTATTGTTCTAGATATTTAAATGTATTATCTCAAAAATAATTATATTTATTATAAACTTATTACATATTTTCAAAAAATGAATAATAATATTATTTAAATATTTATATAATATATTATAAAATCACTAATTTACATGTTATATATTATTAAAAATTATTATTATTATTTTAAAATAATAAAAAATTAAGTGACAAATTAACTGTTACACCCCACACATATAACATTCATTTTAAAAATGTGAATGCCAATATATTCAAAATAATAATAATAATATCAATAATGTAAATATATAATTAACTATTAATATATTATACTTGTTATTTTATTAATATAATCTTGAAAAATATTTTTAAAATAGATAAAAATTACAAAATAAAAATTTAAAATAATTTTAATCTAAATCTAAAAACATAACTTATAACATAATATTCTCATTTCTCATTTATACAAAATAAACAGTAAAAAAAACTAATCAAAATGTAAAAAGTTTAAAATTAAATTTGCACGACATTCCGTGCTTCACCAGCCCTATAACTACCACACTCTAGAGAAAACAATCCTGTCTAGGAAGTTGAGAGATTTTGTCAAAATTATAGAAATGATTTTGTCTAGGGCATAATCTTATAAAAGTTTCTAAAATTTATTTCTAGAGAGGAAATAGGTCCTTGTGCTTATAATACTTTTTTCCCTAACGGTAGGTAAGGTAAATAAAATAATGGTGATACAAAGGAGAACTATTGTGTTTGCGCCAGGGTTGAAGAGTTTTATAAATTAATGCTTAACATAGATTATTGAATAATAAATAAATAATGTAATATTAGTTGTTATATTGTTGCTAAGTAGTTGTAAGTTGAAAGGCTTTTTAAAGTCATTAAATATGATATTGTTGATTTGAAAATGAATGAATGAAATTATTGTATTGGAGCATTTTGTTCTTTGTTTGTTTCTCAATTTCAATATGATATCAAGGAAGGTTTCATCGACCTCTTTTGCTTCCATACATTCACTTGTTTTTCCTCTCCAGAGGAGTGCATGCAAGGCCAAACAATGTAGGCTAGGTGCAACAGTCATTGATGTCCACCCATAATTCTTACATTTTGTCATCATCCATGCATTTTAGAGCATTTGAGAATCTATTGGTATTAATCATCCATGTGCATTTGGTTTCTTTCATATATCCATCATGTTCACTATTTTCATAGTCTTTTCATAGTTTTTAATTCTAGTTTGTTCATTTTTATATAAAAATTTTTAAAATTAATATATTCAAATATGCAAAAATCAAAGGTCTTCCACAAAAGTGTAGGACGATGAGATGGTTGAAAAGAACTTTTTTAGATTTTAGTTACAAGTGTTTGTTTGTTTCAAGATTGGTGCAGATTTATTATGTTGCTCTTTGATGTATAGTCGTGTTGTGAAATAGAGAAATTTTGTTTTCATTATGTACATTATGTTGGTACATTGTTACGATTGTATGGAAGTTTAACATAGTTTCACTAAAACTATGATGTCTTCCTTATTTTATAACAAAATTTAGAAATTGAAAAGTTAGAAAAAAAAATTCAGAATTTTATAAGTATTTAACCCAAAGTTGGATGTGGAAGAAAATATTATTTCAATAACTATTGCAATGGGAGCTATACATGGAACAACAAGTGAGAGGGTTTCTACAATATTGTAGAAAAATTAAACATATTTTTTTATAAAGGGGATTTGGAAACCTTTTCATTTGACCTCAAAGTCTCAATATTTCCCACCTCGGGGTCTAACCATTTCCCCATTCAAATAGACATTTTGGGAGAAGATAAACCATTTCTATGCCTGTTCAAATTTGAGAATATTTGGATGAAAGATAAAAAATTTACATCACTAATTTTGACAAATGGTGGAAGGGGTGTCATGTTGATGGATCAAAAAATTTCTTCTTTTTATTTAAACTTAAAGAAATCAAATACAATCTCATTGACTAGAATCAAACACATTTCAAAACTATCTTCTCAAAAAATTTGGAGATAGAACAACGCATCACCGATCTCAATGAGAACATCATAGAATATGGTATGAACACAAACTCCTTCATCAAGGAAAAAGAACTAGTAGTATGATGAAAATCCCAACATGATCTACTTAAACTAAGCTACGAGCTTGGGAAAATTCAAATTCAAATACTTCTGAACTCATTTTTCATTTCAGCTGTGAAAGTGTTGTGTGAAGACCAAAATTTATAACTACCTTTTGATTCAATTTAGTGGATAATTTTATTTTCATGGAGCAAAATCAAGTTAAAATGATGAAAATTCCAATTATTTGCATAAAGTAAGCTGCAAGGCTTGGTAAAATTCAAATTCAATTGATTTTGAACTTATATTTCATGTCAACCACATACCAATTTTGATATCTTGCAATTGAATATAGTGGAACAAATATATTAGGGAAAAAATATAACATTTACCTAGGAAAACTAAATAAGAAAATGAATATGAGCTTCTACTCGAATGCTAGAGGGAGAAAACCTCTTAGGAAGAAACCAAGTCATGGCCTACACAATCACAATTAGGAAGACATGATTGATGGAAGTTAGATAGAAGGACATTCTTATGTCTTGATTTAAAAAACTTATGTTTTTCAGCTCGCATCTATTTGAAAATTGGATCTTATTTTCAAGGCTTTAGATCTTTTGCATGGACCACAGTTTCATACTAGTTGAAGGATGAACTTAAATTGATCCCTTCTACCTCTCAATTTTTTTTCAATTTAATTTTTATCATCGAGTATATGGTAGGCTTCATTTACATTCTCTTCACAATTTCCAATTTAAATATTTTGCTTCATTTGAAGAAACATCTGTAAAATAACAAATGGAATAGATTACACAAAACTTTTCCATCTTCTCGCAATGCATATGTTGGTGTTTCAACATAACTTTTCCATAGCATTTCAGAAGATTCCCATAAAAATGGAGCATTTCTAAACTATAGCATAGAACATAGGTAAAAATAGGTTGGTATTTCTTTTAACTCTCAAACATTATATAAAAAAGGTAAAAGAAAAAGGTCATATCTACAATGTGAATTGAATAAAATCGAGCATCTCCTTTATATTTTTATCATGAGTGAAGTGATCATCATGCACTTCACAAGTGAGATTTTTTATACTGCACACCACACGTGTCACAAAAATGTATTACACAAGATTTTTGAAAATCTACACAATAGACCAATTTTTTTAACGAACACATTAATAGTTATAAGAATTTAGACTACCAGTTAATATAATAAAAACTCAAAAAACCACTACAACAAAAAAGGAAAAAGAATGTTATTGAATGTAGATGTCTAAACCAAATAAATGAAGTTATTGTGTGTAATTAGTTGCTGCAAGCATATCTGACATTGAAACCCGACCCCTTAATATACTTATATAAAACACAAGTTCAATACACAAATAGTTTGAGAATGAAAATTAAATATAGGTTATGCAATAATAGAAACAAAGAATACTTGGAAAAGTTGATAGAAAATGCTCAAGATTATTTGTACATAAATGTTTAATTGAACTACATCTAAGCTAGTTTTAAACTCCATCACAAATTTCAAAATCATGATTGAGACAGTATTCAACTATTTTAAAATGTAAGAAAAGAACATTTTCTCACTCTATAAAAAGGTTCATTGTCCATGCATATAATTTATCGTAAAAGTCCGAGTAAAGGAATCACAAATTCTTCAACCTTAACTTTTGACCAAAAACTTCAACATATTTTGAAAATTTGAACTTTTCTGACTTAGACATTTTTTAATGATCCTATGATTATCACCATAATAAAAGAGAAGATAAGAATGAGGAGGATTTGGGTTTCTTAAATATGCTAGCCAACTCCTAGCCAACTCCAAGGAGAAAATGTTTCTTGGCAAGTTCTAAGCTCTTGGCCCTGTATGTAATTGTTTATGTTTCCCACTCTTTGCAATTGGAAATAGGAAAGAGATTGAGTGGACATCACCAATAATATCATTTTCTTCCTATAAAGTTCTTAACACATTTCTCAAAACTATGCACATTTAAATCAAGCATATCACTTTTTTCATAATTGGTGTTGCATGCACACTGAAACATTATGTCGCCAATATTTTTTGTTTTTTGATAAAGGAAAAGTTTTGTTGATAAATAATTAAAGTACACAAACCCTAGATGCATATAAGTTTAGATCAACTTTGGGATCTCCCATTAAAAGTTTGGGTTTTCCATTAAAGACTATTCTCTACTAGTGCAATGAACCAATCGAAGACATTGTGAGGATTTTCCAATGCCTTATAGCAATACATGTAAAGTTGAACACACCCCATACATGTATGTGCTCACAAGGAGTATCATTTTTTCATGCATTTACTAGGGTATGACAACCATGAATGCATTATAATACATAAAATATGGCTAAATAGTTGAGAAAGTTGTTGTGAATCTGTGATTGATTGTGAGAGGGAAATTATTGTTTACATTATCAATATAGGTATATGAGCAATTTTATGTATTGTGAAGGCTTTTATATTATGAAACATGTTGTAGGAAGGGCCAATATTTGTGTTGTGGGTTTATTCTTAGCCAGTACTTCACCCTTTTATGGTTTTTGTAGCTTTCTCATTAGGGAATATTAAGTTTACACCCCACAAATCTCTTTGGGTCATGTTTTCTACTACTATCTTTTATAGGTCACAAAAAGGATATTTTTAACATGTCGCCCATTTCAATATTCAATATATTCTTCAACAAACACAAGACAAATTTGAGTCACTATAGGAACAGCATAAGGCGCCTCATACTTTTTGAGTTCACAATCTAGTTTGGCTTCACGTGGATAAGCATAGTTTTCACAAGAAACAACACAAGTTAAAAGTCCTATTAGATATTGCCCTAAAGATCTTGTCCAATAAGTTGGGCCTAATGACTGATGATATTTGGCTCCACTTGGATAGGCAGAGATTTTACAATAAATAATTACAAGTTAAAAGCCTAATCGATATTTCCCTAAGGATATTGAGTAAGAAGATGGTCCTAATACCTTATATTTTGACCTCCTAGGTAATTTTGATAGTGAACATGTTGCTTATATGAGCCAACTTAAATATTAAGCCATCAAAATAATAGAGAAGTAAAAAGTTGATCATTCCTTTTCCTATTCTGATAAATGGTTAATATAAAAGTTCTAGTCTTAAATAATCAATCCCTAATACTTGACATAGTCCTCTATTTTGACTTATGGAAGCACGAGTTGATCTAAACACAAGATTTATAGTTTTACGATACTTAGAGTATAGTATGTACAAATGAGGGTATTGTCTAAGAAAAATTGTCAAAATGACCATTTGAATTACTTTTATTTCAATGACTAGAAATATGGATACAATTTTAAACAAGTTTTTGCGCCTAAAATATGTATTTCAATTTGAATGGAATGTAAACAATGTTGTGGGTCATGTAGTAGAAAAGATGTCCGACCCATCACTGTACCTCAAATTTCAAAAAGTTGATTTTTTGAATAGCAAATGAGTAATGAATATTAACATTTGCTGCATTTATTTCATCAAAGAATGGTAGAGCTTAGGAAAATTTATTTTATATAATTTGGATCTATTTTTCAAGTTAATGCCTTTATGTTTTTATATTTTTAGTCACTAGTATCTTTGGGTATTATTTCAACATTGATGGCTGGGATGGGGAGTGTTCAGTAATCTGACATTTAGATTGTGGCATTTATTTCATCAAATAATTAGAACTATTCATATATAAATTATAGATTTATGGTTCAAGTTAATGTCATGATTTTTTAATGTTTTAATATCTTTGATACCATTTCTAACTTTTGAATTCAAACCAATTCAACAATCAGTCTTTTGAATTCGAAACAAAATAGGGGGTTTACTGCACTATTAATACCACCCGCATAAACTAACAAAACAAATTAGGTACTAAAATATGGAAAAATCTAATTTAACATATAATGAGGCAAAAAATTAAGTTCATGTAAATGAAAAGTAAAAAAAGTCTAAGAAATTGAAAGGGCAGTCACAAAAGCTTTATGTCTTCAACAATTGGGATTTTTAGTTTTGAATTGAAAAGTTTAGTATGTTTATCTGAGCTTTTGGTGTGTTGGGGTAAGTCTTATGCTAAAACTTACTTTCTTCATATTACTTGGGCTCTTGGTCCTTTTATCATTTTGCATGTCTGGCTTGAAAGGAATTGAAGGATTTTTCAAGATGTAAGGATGGATGCTACACACTTGTCGTGGAAAAGTGTGCATTCTCTTTGAGAGACTGTAGTGGCCAAGCGTGATTTGATTCAAGGCATGGATCCTGGTGATGTTTCTATTTGTAGTTTTCTTAATTTTCCTCTCTATAGGGGTGCTCAAGGGTTTTTTGGTCAAAGGAGAAAAGGTAGATGTATACATCCATTACAAGGTGTCAATCGAGAGGGTCATTGGACATCCCTTCCTTTCAGAGTTTTAAAAATTAACATTAATGGCTCATCTCGGGGGAATCCTGGGCATGCTAGTATTGGTGGAGTTGGGTGGGACAATTCTGATGATGTTAAGTTTTTTTTTTGTCTATAAGGACTTTCATACCAATAATTTAATGGAAGCTCTTTCCATTTTGTATGATCAACTTTTTTTTCCTCTTGGATGGTGCAAAATTATTTGTGAGTCTGGTTCTTAGGTAGTGCTGAACTTTTTAAATAGGCAAGAGGATGGAGATGTTAGTTGGCACTTAGCTTTAGTTATTAGACAATTTTTTCAGTTGTGCAACTCCCTGGATTCAGTTACTTTCATTTATATTCCTAGGGAGTGGAATGGTGTTGTTGATTGTTTGGCCAAATAGGCCTTGAATCGGATGCAAGGCTAGAATATAGTGGATAAGGGGCAATTGCCTCTTGATATGGTTCTTATGTCTGATTAGTTAGTAGATAGTGATAGGGCTATTTGGTGCTCTCCATTCTGAGCACTTTGTTTGTATCTCTTTCAAGTGATTGAATAAATTTGTACCTCTATTTTATTTAATAGGAGTGCAAGACATTTAAGATCAAATAATGATTGAGACAAGTGACAGTTGAGAGAAATTTAATTGCTATGCATTGCATAATTCTTGTGTTTCTAATGATTTTCCACCAAAGTGGTGAGAGCTTAAAATCAAAGCAATAATAGATATCTACAAAAAAAACCTTCTACTAACTACAATTCCAACAACTTTAGATACAAGAGATTTATTACATTTATTTAGTTATATGCAACACATAATTGCTCATAATTAAAGAGAAAAACTTCTTTATTCACAATAAAAAAATTCCTTGATACCGAGCAAAATACTCGATCAAAATATAAAGCACCGGCCATCTTTTCTCTATTTTGATCACATCGTTGCTAAAATAAATAAATTGACTCCAAATCTAGAATTCTTGTGCATAATTAGTATCAAAACATTAAGAACAAAATCGTGCAAACGCCTAAACACTATAGAATTCAAAAAATTCTAACAATTAAATTTATTTGGATGAATATAAAGTTAAATTCTTGAACATTTGCAAAGAAAGCTCACAATAATCAAATTTCATAATCAAGTTAACAAAATTAGCTAAAATTTCAAATACCATGTCATTTTAACTCCAAATTCATCAAGCCCTACTAATTATTACATTCTAAGTCCAAATCTTGCACCCTTTATTTCAAGATTACTTCACATGGCATTAAAAACAACCCACCAACTCAACCAAATTTACTAAGAGAAGAATATAAAATCTCTATCTTTTTAAAAATATTAGCCCACGTGGTGCTAATGGAAACCCATCATCCCAACCAAATTGCAGTAAGAAAACATAAATCTAACTTTGAAAACATTTGAGATGGATACAATAGATTCCACTTTCTCAAAACTCTAAACCTCTTTGTGATAGTTTCAAATGGACATAAACCCTACAACTCAAACCCCACCCCTTATGTGCTAAATTCCTCAAATTATTTCTCCATTGATCAAATATCGTTTGGTATTGCTACTTGGCTAGACAAAGTGGGTATGTTCCAGTAGTAAGAAAAAAAATGGAATATGAATTCACCAATTATAAGTCTAGTTTCGACACCCTGGGCAAAAATGACACTTTCTAGGGCTAGACGTGCATTCAAATTGAAGAGAAATGAAATGGGTGCTGAAGATTGCAAAAATGACACTTTCCAAGGCTACAATTGCAAATCACATGCTTTTTCACCAAATTTGTGAATTGGAAAAGAAGAAAACCACCGGTAATAATAGCTCCACCCAATCAGGAAAAAGCAAAATTAAAAAAAAATCAATTTAATGAACTAATTACCATTAGAGCATAAGATATAAACGCTGGCATGGTTTCTTAAAAGGCAATTAATTGCAAATGGGTGACTTGAAAACATTAGTCTCCTGCATGAAGGCAGGGACTAATATTATCAAAATTCAATAATTAAATTTATTTGGATTAATTGCAAATGAGTGACTTGAAAACATTAGTCTCTTGCATGAAGGCAAGGACTAATATTATCAAAATTTAACAATTAAATTTATTTGGATTAATTGCAAATGGGTGACTTGAAAACATTAGTCTCCTGCACTCCCTTGCTCTGCTCCACATCTGAGGTAATCACAATTAAAAATATTGACTAAGAAGCCCAATCATATAAAATACTTGTGAAATCATAAAGTTTTAATATTTGGAAAGTATTTGTGGAATCATAAAATTTTGATATTTGAAGAGTATTTTTGTTCTATTATGATCTCCAACATTACTTTTTTCAAAATATTTTTCATATTAGACTATGAAAGTGGGTGAACTTACTTGTTTACATTTGGGTGTACATTGGAGTTTTAGGTTCAAAATTGCAAAACTGACCTGCACTTTTACAGCCCTTATTTCTTACAAACTATCCATAAATGCAAAAAATTTGACAAAACACCAACCTTTTACTATGTTATAGACATGGTAAAGAGTGCTGACGGGTTTAGCAGCAAGAATTTGGCCAATAACAAATGATGGGTTTAGCACAACTAGATCGAGCCCATTCTCTTGTGCAAATTTCCAAGCCTCTTTCAAAGCAAGAGTTCTTGTAAAAGCATGCCAGAGCTGTTATGGTAACAAACCCTAATTTAGGATTTTGCATATGTGAATCATAAGTAAGAAATAAAATATTTTGTAGACAATCAGATCGTTTGATTCAAAACTTACGATTTCTCACTTCTTGGTAAATCTTTCAAAACTAATATGAAAAATATTATCAACTTTAATGCATTGATATTAACCATTTTATTAAATCTGAAATTGACCGTGTTTATAGTTGTGTTCTTTCTAGAGTGCATTCAAATATGGTGTACTCTTAAGTATATAGGGAAGTGTATCAGTTATGGTATGGTTCATGTTGTAATTTTTCTTTTCAGGATTTCTTAATTAAAAGTCTATTAAAAAATTATTTAGTAAATCAATAGACGTGAATTTTTGGCAAAAAAAGTTAGCAATCAAATTAATTGTGCAACTTTAATCAAATCAATAGTACACTATTATTAAGGCATTTATGTATAAGTATCGGATCAATTGTACAAATTTTCCAGTTGTCAAAGAAATTGAATAATAAAACAATAAGAAATATATTTCATAATTCACTTTGAAATTATGACTTTTTTACTCATCCATGCGTATTGAATACCACAGCATTCATATTTACTATCTAAAAATCAAAACAATAATTATTGACAGTTAAAATGCATATGAAAACAATAACCAAAAAATAGTTATCATACTGATACTCTTTCCCTAAGACTCATTTTAAGTTTTCTCAATCTATGCAGATATACTAAGATGATTGATGCAGTGCCTATCAACTACTCGTGTCCTACAACCCAAGTACTTCTAACCATTGAATTGCAACCTTTAAAGGTAGTATGCATACTTACATTGTATTGTTTGGAGTACTCTAAATTGCTCCAGTTGGACTCATCTAAAGTTACAAGTTGTTGAGTATTGTAGTCATATCTGATGGATGTGAAGGAAGAGGTAAGCACTGCCCTTTTCACAGATGGTAATATTGAGCATGCCTTGAGAACATTGAGACATCCATTCACAGATGGATCAATTAAGGTCTCCCGCTGAGCAACAACAATGAACATTATATATACTCAAGCTGAAAAATCAAAACAAAAATGAAGAAACCCAGTTACTTTTGAGAATCCAACAATGCAACTGTTACCATGACAGAGGATAATACATAGTTTTTGCTACAAGTTAAGACACACCAAAATTTAATCTTGGAGAGGTGGGTGACAGATCTATCCACACAAATTTATGTTATCATCATATGGTACTAAGACAGGGGAAGCAGTATGAAACACCCCATGAACACCATCCACAGCTTCATCAAAGCTGCCTCCTTCTAGAAGGTACGCTTTCAATATTTTGAGCCTCTCCTTTACACCAGGAAGATCCCACAGATACCCACTCTTCTCCACATCATCAAGACCAAGTAGATACATGATTTAGGAAGTTCATAAAATGGAAATGGAAAACTTTATTAACCTTATTCTATTTCAAAATCTTAGAATGTACTAATGTATGAATTATAGTGTATGAAGGTAACTTAAGCATCAGTACATTCTAGAAACTGAATCGGCAAGATGAAGAATCCTACAATCATTTGATATTTATGCAAATGCAAGGCAGTGATATACCTGGATTGCGCACAAGATAGCCCTTGTTGAGCAGAGCACGAAGAATGAGATAAGCAGATATTAAATCCTGTGCCTCCTGTCACACACATCTTCTTACTAATCCCTGCCATTGTTAGCTCGATGAATTGAACCCAATTGCTTCAACTCTAAGAATTCCACAAAAGCATTTATAACAATCGCAGATGATTAGAAGAACATAAACGTGTTCTTCAGAATTCATACCTTAAATGCTATGCAGTAGAAAAGTTGAAACGTGATGAAACTCTACAAAAATAAAATGGGATCTTGTGCTAAGAGGAACTCATTTTCGAAACAACGTGATATCAAATTAAAATACATCTCTACAATTCAAATTTATTACTCAAATACGAGTAAAATGAGTAAAAGTTCCATGTTTTTCCTCGTAAAGGACATACATGCATTGTTCTACATATGTGCGGTATGCAAAGATAAGAAGTGTGAAATTCCCATGTTTGAATGCAAAGTGATTTATAACAAGGGCTGCAGGGCAGCTAAGTTCCTGCCAAAATTTGGAAGAACGGTTATGCCCTACCAAAATCTAAAATATTGAAATTAATAAGGCAGTATCAAATAAAGAGAAGTTGAGAATGACACAATTGTAGCTACTTCTCACCCTTTTCGGTCTTGAATATGAAAGTGGGAAGAGAGAAATGAATGTGGATATGTTCATGTGACTGTTTGCAAGGGTTGTTGTATGGTCATGGCTGAGAGTTAGGGCGGCTGGGGATGAAGCCATAGTTGTGTAAAAGGTTGACACATCCCTTGAAACCGATTGCAAGTTGCAGATTGTAGAAGGATGAAGAACAAACCCCTGAAACCCTGAAATACCACTGGTAGTTTTGTAAGGCTACAATCAGATCCAAAGTGTGCAGCAAAAATAACTCCAAAGATGTAAGGTGGTTGGCTGTGATGAAAGCTGGTCTATGGGAGCTGGAAACAAGTGTAGAAACAGCCTGCAAGGTATCAAACCCTCCCTACGACAGCACCTAAATATAAACCTTGTAAAAGATGGTCACTCCACCAAAACAAGAAATTAATATAATCAAACATCCCTTCCAAAGTGCTGCAACGACTCTGAAAGATGATGGCAACTTTATCCAAAAAAACCATTCCAGAAACAATGACTATAAAACGCAAAATAACCTATCTTACAGTTGTGCTTACCATTTGAGAAACAATGACTATAAAATGCAAAATAACTAAATATCGGAAAAAGCCATTTGAAAAAAATAACCTATCTTATAGTTGTGCTTACTCTTGAAAGATGCGGTTAACAAATGCGCTGGAAACTTGCCACAAACTCTCCAAATATTAGCTCAAACACAGTCTTTGTGTGGAGATGCCATAGACAGAAATTATGGTTTTGGTTCCCAATTGCAATATTGAAATTTCATCATAGTTTAATTTTAAATGAAAATACTAAAGAAGCTAGTAAAAGAATAAAGCATCCAGAATAAAAGGGATTCATAAATAGATAACCAATAAACTCTTCCCATAAACAATATTTAGATTTAGCATACACAACAAGCTCGTGTTGAAGGATTTTTTAGTAACTTTTACTGATAGTAAAAATGATGAACAACCTGGAAATGATCTAATCAATGATTACCACAGAAAATTTGAGTCTCTTTCAGTGCTTTAGAATCTCCTTTTCTGGCCTTGAAGCCACTACAATGTGAGATTTTTTTAAAATTTATACCCTGACGGGGGGTTTAGTTGAAAAATACAGGACTACACCTTAAAATAGGTCATGCTTCATTACAAAACTATGCAAAATGTCAACAGATTTTGTTAGGCTAGGCCTCTAAGGATTTGGAAAATGGTGACCACTATGTTGGGCAAGTTGTGAACAAAGAAGATTGACCTAGAAGAGGACAGAGAAGATCATCATTGAGGCTAATCTTGTAGTAACTTCTTTTCAACTGCAAGCACTCCTCAAAATCACACCACCTGCACCTGCAAAGTGATGGTTGAAAATATGATATTGATGTTTGTTTTGCATAAGTTGGGCAGAGATTGTAGAATATATCTTTGTTTTGTTAAACTTCTCACAGATTGTAAGGAGACCTTGAGGAATCCAATTGAAAATTCAAAAGAGCGGATGGAGGACACTTCCTAGATGGTTGAATATCTGCAAGGATGGCCATCTAACTCCCACTAGAGTGAAAACCAGTAACAAAGCTCTAGATGAGGTGAGAATGATAAAGATTTTGTAAAGGTGTTAAAAGCAAGATGATCCCCTACCAGTCCTTACAAAGTACTTTTGCAGAGAAGTTTAGATGGAAGCTGCACAATTTTGTATGTGAGAATTGTTGTCTGTAGATGTTTCAATTTGGGAGTATTGTATAGAACAAGATAGAAGATGATGATAGTTTGAGAACAAACTGAACTAAGTGTGCAGAATTATAAGAAACCAACGGAATTTCCTTTGGTAATCCCAGATTCTCTTATTGTCATCTGTCTTTATTGCATGTTATGCTTAGTGATGCTTTCAAGCTATTTTGTAAAGATGAAATCACCATGGACAAAATAAACTATGTGAGACAAATAACCAAGTATTCATGTACAAATTTCTCTTACCTGTGTGCTTTTACCACATCCTGTCTACCCACAAATAATTGTAACAGATGAGTTCCTGAGTGCAGACGAAACAATTGTCTTCTTTTGGAAGGCAGGTAATTTCTTTGTAGTGGCCCATATTTTTGAGTGCATGTGAGAAGTTTGTAAGTAGTCCCATTATTTCTTCACTGCAAACTAATGTTCTGAGATGGCGGCATGTCAAATGAAAATATTAGATGCAAGAAAGAATTTATTCATTGTTTCCCCCATTTCTTGACATGTATGCAAGAATGTGGAAACTTATATAAGGCACATGGACTCTTTGCATGTTTAGGCTGGGAATGTTCACCAGGCCCTTGCCAGAAAGGCCAGCTGCTAAGGTCCTCTGTGAAGGAGAAAAACCCAACACATTTGCTTTGGTTTTCAGTCCTTCTCTCGTATTGTAAATTGTGCTCACTCCTTCTCTCACATTGTAAACTGTGGAGCCTCCGTTCTGTCCACAAAAAATGCTCCAGCGTTCGAATTGGGTAGGCGGGCCATAAAAGTCGTTCACCTTTCCTTCACAAATATTGAAGGTATATGTGGGAAGAAGGAAATTAAGCAATGTGATTGGTTGAGGGGTGAAGATTAATAACATGTTAAGCTCTTAGCCTCCAATAGTTCTCTGCCTTGGCAAGAACTAATAAGGGATATTGGAGCTCTACCATTTTAGTATTAATATGATAAGATGAATTGTTTACATTGATTTTGATAAAGTTTTTTTTTTTTTTTTTTTTTTTTTCTAGCTTTGAAAGTTTTAATGAGCATTTTTATTCTTATCAACCAAAGTTAACCATGAAGATAGTTCATATTGACTCGTTCAAAGCTGGTAGTTATGAAGTGTTGTGCACAAAGTGTGTGAAAGATGTGAACTCGAAAATAAAAGCTTATTGCTAATGTTCTTTTTGCAAATTGTTAATGAAAATCCTTTGAAAATGAAAATCCTTTGAACGTCATCACTAGAAATATGATAAGGAATTTGTGAATACAAGTGTTTTTATCTACAAATAAAATTAATTACTTTTTTCTTAGCACCTTGTTTACATTGCGCCATACCAATCAAAGTAACATGTGGACCAATATTATTTTAAAAATGTTGAATGAATGCATCACCCAATTGTTGAAAAGAGTTAATTGAATAACTAGGCAAAATGAAAAACCTTTCCAAAGATTTATCTTTCAAGGAACAACGTAAAAGTTTTGCAAGGCTTCATTGGTCATAATTAAAGTTAGTACACAAAGATTGAAATGTTTTCACATATGTGTCAAGGTCAACTTGTCCATTATACTTCTCCAAATATGGAACCTTCATGTGTTTTGAAAGAGGTGTATGAAGGATGTCAATAGGAAATGAGTTACATGCAGAATAAGTAGAAAGAGTGGATTTGGATTGAGTCATGGTAGCCAATTAATGTTGTAAAGATGAGACATTTTTTAATGAATGGTTTATGGTAGCTTTGATGGATGAATCAGATTGACATAAATTTAATTGTGATTGGAGGATTTTTAAGGTATATCATTGTGGTAGGTACGCAAAGGAGGCGGTTGATAAACAAATGGAAGGCTTGTTGAAGATCTAGAATATAAGCTTGTATATTGATCTAGGATTTCCCTCGCTACTAACATGTGAATGACTAACATTTTAATAGAGGTATCCATGATTGATGATAGATATGTATGCACATTAGGAAGAGATGTAGGAATAGGCATAGACATTGCAACTAGATTTGGATGACTATAGTATCCAAGCACTTCATCACAACTAGCCATCTTCATAGTATTTTCATCCACTATGTAAGCAATACCATGTAAAAAATCCACATAGTGTTTATCATTTTGAATCAAGATCCTTAAACATTCAATCAATGAGATTGTCTCTCTATTAAAGTGTTCTTGACTCACAAATTATTGAAGATACACTTGAGTAGAAGAGTTATCCTCATCATGAGATGTGTTAAGAGAAGGATTCTAAAAATATTAGGCATGATAGGTATTGGATATAGAGAAGATGATTCACCCAAGCTCCTAGAAAATAGCTTAGTCAACTCAAGTTCAATACCCTTAGTGTTTAAACCTTGGGAAGCCTTAAGCCTATAACTTCTTTGCATTACTAGGATATTGTATTTGAGACAACAACTAATGAAACACATACACAATAAAGACAAGGCTAAGAGAATCGGTTTATGTTCTTTATTCCTTTTAAACAATTATGAATGATAATGCAAGCAATTACATCAATGAAATAACTGATTAAACAATGAAATTTAGCCATGAAATCATTAATTAACCACCTATTTAAGAAAGTACAGAATATAAGATATGTAATTACATTCATATTTGAACACCCATATTAGAATTTATGCAAGAAATATTGGGTTCACAAAAATAAATAGTAGGGAAATAGGGATCACTAGTCTAGACATGCAAATTAGGAATCAAGCCCATTCACATCAACACTCCTTAAAGAATAATCTAATCATCCCAACTTCAAACCAATTGGCGTTGGTAAAATTTGGGCAAAATGATTGACATGGTATTGAATTTTTCTTTTTTATTTGCATTTGTTGGTGTAATTAATTATTTCTAATTACACTTTACTTAAGCTTACTTACACTACAATAAATTCATATGATTAGCTTCCTTTTTTTTATCCATTTTTGGCTTCCACACATTGTTTTAATGTATTTCTCCTATGTTTTTTTGAAATACAGGCATTATTTATCGAGTCAACATTATGTTTGGTGTCACTTGCGCCTAGAAGAAGAGACTCGCGCAAACTTAGACTTGTTACAAGTAGTGGTTATCGTTGCACCAAAAGATCGACCTATTAATGCCTAATACAACCACTAGACTTATAGAAGACATAGGAGGTGGTTAAGCCATGTCACGAATCCCGAGGGGAGTGCTGACCATTTTTCCAACAATCTCCCCCTCAGCATTACCCGAGGGGATTCGAACATGTGACCAAGCTTTGATACCACTTGTTACAAGTAGTGGTTGTTGTTGCACCAAAAGATCGACCCATTAATGCCCGATACAACCACTAGACTTATAGAAGACACAGGAGGTGGTTAAGCCACATCACAAATCCTGAGGGGAGCGCTGACCATTTTGCCAACAAAACGGTCTATAATATTGGTATTTGCATCAAAATCAGTGTCTAGTTTGACACCTAAATGGACACCTATTGAGAAATTAGGCAGACAATTGGGCACAATTTTAAAGTGTCCATTTGTTAGCCTGTCATATTTGATTTTCTTGGTGTGTTCGTGGTTAGGATACATTTTTATTTAATTTTCTATTATTTTCCCCTTGTATTTTGCATGTGCTTCAAAGATGTTTATCACACCCTCATGGAGGTTAAGTTCTTTTAGAAAAATATGTTGTGAGGTTATTATGTCGCATACTTGCAACAGTTAAGATAGATGACAACTAGTAGTTGCAAGGCCGTGTGGCAGTCTATGGGCTATGATACAAGTGTTGTCACGTCCTCGCAACATGATCAGAAAGTTAATACCTTTAGCCTACAAGGAAGAAATGGTGGGCCATGTGTCAGTAATTGAAGGTCCTCATGAAAACTTTTTAAGACTATCAGTTGGTCATGTGACCCCACAAGTGGATGTTTGTGATGACTATAATAGTTTATCACATCCTGATTCCTCATGTCAATTAGTGGGGGAAATGTTTAAAGGTCGTGAGTTTGCAAGGAAGAATAAGATGCTATGGTGGCCCCTTGTCACTACCTTGTAGTTTATTATGTGGGACTTGATTTTGGCCCACGAGGAAGTGAGGATGTTATATGTGGCACTTGATTGGTTTTCTTCACTGTGTCACTGTGGGGTTAAAAGATTGGTGTGGTTGCATATCATAGTTGAGCAAGGTACTAACATTGGTTGAAGACCTCTAGCATCGCATCCTCATAGGCTTGAATTGTAGTTAAGGAAATGGTTGTGACCTTGTGATGAAATGAATTTATAACCTAGGTTGGTTAAGTCACAATCTCATGACACTTTATGTAGGTTACTCAAAACTATTTGACAATATATTAAAGAAAGAAGTGGCAATGGGAAGAATTTGAGAAGAGACATCATGACTAATGGAATGTTGTAGTTTTTGATCTAAAAATCATTCTCTTTCCAGAGAATCATTCTCTTATTTCCCAACCTTTTGAATGTCACATTTAACTTTATATAACAAATAGAAAAGGCCTCAATGATAGGCCTTGTAGCTATTGGGATAGGTACAAATCTTGGGATAGTTGTCGCTTCTTTTTTTGTAGTTTGAAAGTGTGAACCATAGTTTGAATAAAGGAAGGGATAAATGTAGAATGAGTTATGTATTTTGTCTAAATTTGGGTTTTTCACGATTGGAAGGGAGTGTTTCTTTGTTTTAGTTCTAAGGATGGGGCTTGTTGAGGATACAGAGGGATTTTACTATATCAAAAGAAGGGGTTAGACCAAGCCATTTTGCAGGAGATATACAAGGATTGTGGTGGTGAACTAGTTGATAATACATTTTATAATCGGAGAGATGCTAAAATTGTCTTCGGTAATTATAGAGATACTGAAAGCTATGGATGGAGATGAAAGATCTTGGTAGATCTTGCAAATAATTTCAATCTCTCAAATTACTACTTTGGTTCCATTTGTTGGGATGCAGGCAAATAAAATTGTGGGTGTAGACACAAAAGATGGGAATTTTGTGTCGTTTGTTTCTCTTTGTGTAGTATTTTTAAAGTCATCTCCCACGAGGGAAGATGGTGAGAATTTTGCATTCTGGCATTTTCTACCTCTATAATCACCCATGGATGATAATGGCATGGCTCATAGGCCTAGTTGGATCTATGGAAGCACTCTGGCCTCCTTTGGATCCTAGTCAAGCAGTTTCACTTGAGGACACAAACAGAGAACTAAGAACCTTCATTTGGAGAAAATATTCTATGATTGGCTAGTGGTAGTTGGTACGTAACAGAATATAGAAGGAATACTCTAGCTTGTATCTTGTTATATTCCTTATATCTATAAAAGGAATACCAAGGCCAATCTTATGGGTTCTAAAAATTCTTTGTATAGGACAACTAGAATAGTTTATGTAATAGGTCTTTTTGAAGAAATAGAAATGACAAAATATTGTATTAAATGAAATACATATGAATACTTCTGAATAAATTACTTGAAAATAACATTTGAATATTGTTTCCTATTCCATTTTATTTATGTCATATAAGTTTTTTTATTTAGAATAGCCAAATTTGTCTTCATGATAATTTCATGAATGTATAATGTGTTTACTAGTTTTCTTCAAGGAAGAGATTAAATCCTTTTAGATGCATTATAGTAATTTGGGGAAATTAGTAGTGATTTCATGAGTGCATAATCTAAGGTGATAAATGTGAGAATTTTATCTATGGCATAAATATGATGATAATATTGGCTATGTCAGATTACATGTATATGCTAGGTAGATTTAGTAATCTTAATCTTGTGTCGAGATGTGAGATGTTAAACATAAAGTTGGACATGTGGATAACCTTTACATCTCTATGTCATTATGACTACTAGGGAGTCCTAGTGCACATACAATGCTAACCTATTTCATGTTCATGTCCCTAGGTTGTTAAAGAAATGAGCCTTCATGATGAGTAAGATAACTACTTAGGTTGGGGTCACTTGGAAGGGGACTTTCTTCAAGGAGGAGATTAAATCATGTTAGATGCATTATGGTGATTCAGGGAAAACATTAGTGATATCATGAGTATAATCTGAGGTGATAAATTAGAATGTGTATAATACACCTCCCAAATATTTCTTTCAATTTATATGGCCCGACACTTTTGGGCCACTTTTCATGTGTGTATTAGATCCTCAAGAAGATTTGATGTTATTTATGTTATGGTTTTTACTGACCTCATACTTCCATGTGTATGGTCAGTGTGTATGTTTTACTTCTCTATTTAACGTACCTGATGTGGTTGAGGGACAGAGTCGTAGTTACTTGCTTGAGAGTTCTACATGATCCATCAATCCATTCCATTGTATATGTTGTGTGTGTGTGTGTTTGTACATGCTTGTCTTTTATGCAAGATTTCAGGTACCAAGCATCGACTTCTCTAAATTGTCAAGATGAGATTGCCCTATCACATTATCTCAATGGTAAGAGAGGGGATATCACATTCAGGTTTAAATCCTATCCTAAGCCATATATTGTCTCTAGATAGTGGAAAAGTATCTTATTACTACCCTCTAAATTCATCAAGGTGACCTCATTCATGAACCCTTCCTTTGGGCTTGATTATTACTTTATGGGTTTAGTTAGTTTTCCCTTTGTGTTTGTTTGTCAGGTGTCTTGATATAAATTTTGTGTTATTAATGTATTAAATATTTAATTATGATTAATTATGAAATTAAAATAATTATATTTTCTTATGAATAGGTAAGTGCACAAAGATGGGGGACCAAAAGGGGGTATAAGATGCCACTTTTTTCCTGAAATCAGAAAACTTTGAACTTCAACAAGAAATTGAAGATAGTTAGACTCAAAATTTTAAGATGCGACAAGAACAAGAGTTTTAATACTCTGAATCTAGTTCTTAAACTACTAATCTATTTTGAAAATGGTGCAGATTAAGGCCCTCAAAAAGGGGTAGCACAAAAAGTGGTCCTATTTTTTGTGAAAAAACATAACATAGCGTCTAGTGTGCTCCCCCTAAAATGTATAAAAAAAATTGAATTTTTTTAATCACTCCAGTGAGAAGTTAGCTAACACCACGTAGTTTATCCCAGATTTTTTTTGCTAATTTTTTTATGAATGTATAATTTTTTATAAATTTACGAAGTGCACACATCCTAAAAACATGAAATTTTTGTGTGCTCCCCCTAGAAATCATTTATAACTAATCAAAAATCAAATTTTCTTTTTTTTTTTAAGTGTGTAGAATGGAGTCTAGTTTCTAAAAATGTAACTTGTTGCAAAATTTTATGAACAAACCAAAATCTATGCCCAAAATACTACACATTGGTTTTTGACAAAAATCAGACATACATACAAAATAAATTAGAGGTGAAAAACTTAACATAATCAAAATTCAAAATAAATTATATGGTTAGATAGCTAACAGACAGATCTACATTATCACGTCATCTGATATTAATGTTATTGAGCCACGAGTAAACCTGATGAGGAGCACACAAAAAAGATGTCATTTTTTTGTATGTCTGCTGGAAAACATGTCTCAAGCCTATTTGAATCCTCCAAGCCTTTGGGTTGGATCTACAATGCAAATCCAAGCCTTAGGCTTGGTGGATTCAAATGTCTAACAAAGAGCATGTGCCCTATAGTGTGAGTGCACTATAGTGTGCATGCGCTATTCAAATCTATGACTTCCATAGGGTGTGTGTGCTATAGCACATGTTCCATATTCAAGTCATAGATTTGAATAGTGAGAGAGAAAGAGTAAGAAGGTGGCAGGGGCTGAGAGAGGAACAAAGAGAGTGAGAAGTTGAGGAGGGAGGGAGAGAGGGGGAGAGGGGGAGAGAGAGAGAGAGAGAGAGAGAGAGAGAGAGAGAGAGAGAGAGAGAGAGAGAGAGGTTGGGAGAGAGTGTGAGAGAGAGACTAGGAGAGGGAGATGAAAGAGGCTGACAAGACTCTCTCTCTCTCTCTCTCTAGTGCAAGGGCACCAATAGAATAATTAATTTCATCACATTTTATGTGGAGTCCAATGTTTCCTTTTTGAAAATATGAACTAAAGCCCATTTCAATATATATGTAAAGATATTTAAAAGCACAATATTGCTAAATTTATAATTTAGCAAGATGTGCAAAATGTGTAATTAGGGATTTGAATGGGCATTGTAACTGAATAGGAATATGAAGGGTCATGGAAGTTGGACAGTTGTAATGGTCCAATTTTGTCTTTAAATAGACATCACTGTGTACTCGCAAAGGAGGTGGAGTTGATATATAGAAGTTACGAGTGGATAGAGGATAGAAGAGAAGATAGAATCCAAACGGCTCTTTGCCTACCGCCAGAGAGCCATGCTTTGTAATTGCAGATTTTTTTTAATAGTAAGTCACTTTGTATTGTGTTATTTTATGCCTTTGTTTGTTCGCGTTCATGTTAAATCTGTAAAGGTCTCATCCCATTGTATTCCATTTCGATCCCTCCATTATCAAGTTGGGTCAATTAAACATTTAAATATTTTAGTTGTCTCATGATATTCGATTCAATAAACTAATCCTTAGTCGTTCATGAATATAATTAGTCAGTTGTAACTGGTCGAGTTAATGTCATTTTCCTTATGTGTTTTTGAATGAATTCATTAAAGCTAAGACTGTTTTCAAGAACCGTTGCTCAAGTTCATGATTGTTTTGAATAATGATGTCAGGAAAGATATGAAAATCGGTTGCACCCACGACAAAACCAAGAGACAAATATTTGATTAGTCTTTTCAAAGGAGATCTACTTGCTGAGAAAATGACCACCTAAGATAATCGCATTCTCAGAACCATGGGTGACTCGGCCTTCAAAGAGAGAGAAAAGGTGGTGGATTCGGCTGTAATAGAACCGTATGGTTATGAAGTGCAACCCCGACCCGTGGAAGACCCACTTGAGTGTGCAATAATCCTTGAAGGTAACACATATGTTGGTGAGTCTAGTTCAACATGTAATCATGGAGTAAAACATTTAGTTGATGCTGTTATATTGGGTGAATGTTATTGTTATTGAAATATTGAAGGATTGAGAACCTCTAAATTAATGTATATAAAGAAAGAAAGTATCAACATTTAGATTTGTAGAATACCATCGATGCCCTTTGCATCTCTCTCTCTCTCTCTCATTACACTTTTCTATTTTTGCATAGGGCACACATGCTATGTAAGACTATGCATTGCACTTTTCTCATTTTGCATAGGGCGCACGCACTATGCAAGACTAAAATAAACGGTCTTATCTGCTAGAGATCTCATGAAAGAGGCCCACTTTTTTTGTAAACTGTCTGATTTCTGCATTTTATCTGACAAATATTATTTTTTCATTGTGTTGAAGGTGACAAAGAAGCATATTCTATCAATTTGCACCATCTTTTTGTTTAAAAATTAACATCAAATTGTGAAAGTCAATCATTCTTCACTGAAATTTATCGATGAGGTAAGTTTTTTAATTTTTTACATGTGAAATGTGAATAAAGAGTCTTTTGGTTTGTAATTGGTATGATATAGACAAGTGTTCAATACATAATTTGATATAATTGTAATAAATTAATATTATAATTTGTCATATTATAAGAGATTTATATTATAATTTGACTTATTGTAATAGATTTATATTATATTTTTAAAACTGTAATCAATTCATATGTAGAAATCATCATCATATCGAGGAAACAAGCAAAGACTTTAACACCAGAAGAGCATGAAAGAGACAAAGAGAAGAAAAGGGAAAGAATAAGACAACTTCGTGAACAAAAAAGATTGGATACCATAGAAGAATATTTTTCTTTGGATGAGGAACATGATACATCAATACAAAGTAAGAGAGAATTGGAATTGGAAACAAAAAGACAATGAATGAGAAACTTGCGTGCAACAAGACCAATTGAATTATGAAGATGCAAACACATCATCAATGAGTTCCCAAGTTGAAGAGACATCATCATCCAATGTTTGAGGTACACCATTGTCTACTTCCAAAGGTGTGGGTACACCCTTGTATCATGTTTAAGGCACACCATTGTCTACATCCCAAGATGTTGGCACAACATCGTGTCATGTTGAAGGCACTCAAGATGGTACGCAATTCACACATAATGTTTTTTATGCTCCTAGAATTATTTATAGAAAGCCAAAATATTTGATTGATATTGATACTAACATTTTGCAAGCAATGCCAAACAAGATTCCCAAGCATACTTGTCAAAGAAATGCTAATTGTATTTGGAGATCATTTTTTGAGAATTTAAACGTGAAAGGAAGGTGTCAACTATTTGTTGAAATGATGAGAAATCTGAAATTTAGGCCCATCATGAAGATTCTTGGGCTAAGAATGATGGATGAGTCAAGTGAAAAATCTATTATAAAGAATCTAATGACTGCATATGAGAGTGTAGGTTTTACATCATGCATGAAAGATATTAATATCACATGACATGTACTTACATCAACAATAGTAAGCACTCAAATGAAGAAATCTCGATTCATTAGAAAGACAAGAAAAACATTGAAAATAAGTAGAAAGTATCTAATGAGAGCTTTGGGAAAGCGTCAAAGAGTGGAAGATCCAAATAGCAATGATTTATGGACATTTTCCGATAGACTACCGTGAAAAGATAAAGCAATTGTTGAAGCTTTGAAATCCTTGATTGAAGAATTTTGGAAGAATAACACACGGGTATCTCCTAATCAAAGAGATGTTGCAAGGAGGATTGGTAGTCGAATTCATGTTCCACATCCAAAACATTTTTTGGATTCAACTCAAACACAATTCTTTGCAAAATTTATGCATATGTATCCTCAAATTAAAATTAGTCAGAGATATTTTGAAATGTGTAAACCTTTTTAAATGTGAAAATAAATCACACATGAACAACTTGTTGTAAGGTACATATTGAATTTTCTAACCATTTTGAAGTTTATAGGAATATATGTGTAGATTTGCACTCTAACAATATTTTGCAAGATTGTAACATAAATGCCCCACCTAGATCTTCAAGGGAATTAATATCTACCATTTTATGTGAAAGAGTGGATGGTCAACAATTTTACAAGCTCTCGTGCTTGAATGGTACATGCATAGATTGCGGAGGTTTGCGATATTTTCTAATTTGTCAACATATGGAGAGTACGCAAGCAATCAGTAATGAAATAGTGGAATTTTGAAAATATAAGACCATGACATACAATCTAAAAGATGGAAAAGAGGCTAAAAGATGTGATTTAGTAATTGAAAAAATTCCAGTGTATTAGTTCATGGCTATTTTTTGTAAAAAAATTATTTATGAGTATGCAAGGCATACACATAGAGCACGATGGTTGGATATGCAATTCAAGTTGTGCAAGGACACATTCCCACTTGATACCCTTGTTTCAATTTTGGACTTTGTAGAGAACTACACACTACAACCACAGAATGAGGTGCAAGAAAAGTATTATAGCTATCAACAAGTTGCTATATTTGTTCATATAACATTCATGTATTCACTTGACAGTACGGAGGAGAACGGGAAGATATTGAGGGAGTATCATTTTTATATCAGTGATGATCGCTCACATTCTAAAAAGTTTGTATATGGTTGCTTTCAACTATTTTATGTTGATTTGGCCAACAGGGGCATATTATATCATCGACATATCATATGGTCAGATAATTGTGCATCACAATTCAAGAATTCTCGAATGTTTTATTGGTTGTGAAGGATACATAAGATTACTGGAATTTAATATATGTGGAATTTCATAGAGGTCGGT
Source organism: Chamaecyparis obtusa (assembly GCA_027943335.1). Taxonomy (NCBI): domain Eukaryota; kingdom Viridiplantae; phylum Streptophyta; class Pinopsida; order Cupressales; family Cupressaceae; genus Chamaecyparis; species Chamaecyparis obtusa. Next base: position 1,647,311 of record BSBK01003688.1, on the reverse strand, counting down.
CATGGAAAGGGAGAGCACAATGGTGCAGGTGAATGTATTAAAAGAGCCTTAGCACATGAAGAATTAAAGTGCAAAGAGCAAGAAACATTGTCAGGTGCGAGATGTAATGTCCAATGGTGTAATGCTACAAGGGGTCTAGGTAATGAAGGTGAGTCTACGATTCATAGATTTTTTTGGTTGATGGATGAAACTAACATTGCACCATATGAGGATTGTTGTACACTTACAAGATCGAGTGATCTACACTCTTTTAGAAGTTGCAATGCAAGTTCATGGAGTATCCACACACAACATATGGCGTGCTTTTGTTCATCATGTGTAGATGGAGATTGGGATGGGTGTGAGTCAAAGGAATGGGTTGACAAATGGTATACACATATTTTAAGCCCACTTGCCTCCTATCATCCCCATGAATCACTACAACTGATAGAAATGGAATCATCCATTGACTCTGATCACTTATCTGATCTAGTACAACTAGGTAAATTTTCCACATACAAATAATCTCAAATTTACTACTTTATCATAAATATTCAGTAAAATAATGTCCTCATTATGTTTATATCATTAGAGGCCATGTTTTTGCTGTTATTGCACCTGAAGACAATGAAGAAGGGAAAATTTATTATTTGTGTCATTATGTTGAGGCAAAAAATAAATTGGATCACTCAGTTATCGATGGTGAAGAATTAGAATACCCTATAGAAGCAATGGTTGTAATTGGTACATGGCTTAGGCGGTATGCTATGAAGAACCCTAGGTTATGGTTGTTTGAGGATTGGGAGACACACAGAAAGATTCTTCATTATTTGAACCTCATCATTGCATCAAATGTCCACTTGATCAGATATGGGGGAAGACTACATAATAAAACTCTTTGGAAGGTTCATGAGTTAGACAACATGACAATACTTGAGACAATCAAGGGTAGGGCAGATCCAATTGGTTCATTGGACTAAATGAAGATAAAAAATATTGTAATTTCAAATCTATTTGAATACATGTGCATATAACATGTGCATAATACAGATCCAATTCCAACTTATCTTGACACCACACACAAGGACCCCAATCTAGGCTTCCAATGCACCTAGAGCCTCCATTATGTCAAAATGTCAAATAGGGTTTCCACCTTTATTCTAACACCATATAACATCTTAACATGGTCCATATATGATGTTTCACCAACCCACCAAGTCTAGTCAACTCATCTTCCACCAATCCACTCCAACATCCCTTTAGGCTTATAGCCTTCACCAGTCACAAATCAGCCTTTTTCTTCCAATTTTCCCAAACAACTCCAAAAAATAATCACTGATTTAGATACCCTTTTGGGTTCTCTAAGTCCTCCAAAAGTCTTAGAGAATACTCTTTTGGACCATATGTTAGATCTAATAACCTAGCACCCACTAAATAGGCCTAATTCACCCTCATTTGCAAAGAAACTCACAAAGATACTCATCCCTTTGACTCCCAACCAAGGAATAGTATTTACTAAGGTTTAAAAACAAAATATTCTCAAGGTTTTAAGGCTCCATTCCTCACCTACACTTCTAGCCACCAAACCCTTGCTTCTAGGGTCATACAACTAGGGTATGTTCAAAAAGACCTTCAACACTATCTCCAAATCAAACCAATGATTCCAACACATCATTTTGATCCCATAAAAAAAAAATCCATCATGAAATCTATCTATTCTTAAGGGCCTTCCCTCTCCAAGTGACTGGTGCAAGACCAACACCCTTCAATCAGCAAACTACCACCTCTCTATGGCTTTCAAACACATCATCTCCATATCCTTGCATAAATACACTATGATACAAGGATAAAAATACATATTTAAACCTCTCCCACCAATCAAAGTAGATAGAGGGGTGGGAGAGTCACTTCATTGTGAAGTCTTCAAACCCAAAGCATTGAATGTACCCTCTAAAGCCCAGTCACAGTCAGGCACTAGTCAATTCCTTGAATTTGATAACAATAAAAACACTTAAGGGATTGCATAAACATGTAAACACAATACAAGGGAATTTTATTACAACATAATCTAACCAAGAACACATTCTATCCAAGCATATGAATGCACTCTTATAGTGACTGTTCCACGGGAAAATTCATTGTTGCAGAGAATTTGATTGTTTTAATTGATTCTGAATCATTATATTGGTTCTTCTTCACACAATACTCCACCATTCCATGTCCACTCATGTGGATCTCCAATGAAATAGACTCCTACACTCCAAGAACTGACTGCAACCATTCCTAACTACCCAAAAAACTATCTAAAATTTGTCTGTCAACCAAAATATGATTAAATAGTGTTGTCAAGTTGACAACCAATGTTGTCAACTCAAAAACATGATTCTAATTCCCCTCTTATAACCTTTAAAAGGTTTTAAAAAACCTTATTAATCCAAACTAACCCTCTAGCCTCCATATGAGCCTTATAGGCCAAAGTTGCATTAAAATGCAACTTTACATCTTTTTAGCATCTTTGGCACTTTTGAGTGTATTTACATGTTTTGATGGCATTAATAACCATATAACAATCTTAGATATCCCTATAGGTCCTTGACCCTTACATTTGACCTTGGATCCATTATGTGATCCTAAGGTTACATAGTTAACCCTCATGCCATTAAATGGATTCCATAGCATCTTTGTTGATCATAATATCAAATGATCCCAAACCTCAAGGTTCCCTTTTGGGTTCTATAAATCCTACCCAAACCCCAAGATAGACTCCTTTGGACCATCTACTAGATCCAATACCCTAGCAGTCACTAAATAGGCCTGATTCCATCCCCATTACAAAGAAACTCATAGAAATATTCACTCCCCAACCTCTCAACCAATCAAAAATATTTTCTAAGGTTTAAAAACAAAAGATTTTCAAGTTTTAAAGGTCTCAACACCTACCCATTCTTGTAGCCACCAAACCCTTGTTTCTAGGGTCACACAACTAGGGCCTACTCAAATGGAACCTTACAAATTCTTCTAGATCAAACCAGTTGATCAAACACATCAACATGGATCCCAAAATCCATAATCCATAATAAAAATATTCACTCTTAAGGATTTACACTCACCAAAATGATTGGTGCCAAAACAGCCCGCACTCGTCACACATCAAACTCCTTCATTTAGTGATCTCTCGAATAAAATCCATCATATCGTAGCATCAAAATATATGTTCCAACAGCTCCGAATGGTCAAGTAAACATTAGTGGCAACCTCTTTTGGCACATAGAGTCGCTCGAACACTACCAACCACTTCGGGCTAAAGTGTCCCTCAAGGTGCACTCAGTATTAAATCAGAGATCTTTATGGGGTCATATCTCAAAGCTCGTGCAAGGTTACATTGAACTATTAGGTTGTACGGGACCATATTTCCAAGGCCTACAATAACCTATCTTGGTTTTCAAAGATCCAAGTTTTTTTATATTTGGCACTAGATTCTCAGTTGATGTCAAAACTCGCAGTGTTCCTCAGTTGAAATGGACAACATTGCGTATCTTTCAAACTGTCAGTCATAGCATCAAACCATCTATTCCAATAGCTTTGAATGGCTGGGTAAATGCTAGTGGAAACCTCATTTGGCACACAGAGTCGCTCAAACACTGCCAACCACTCCAGGCTGAAGTGTCCCTCAAGGTGCACTCAATATGAAATCAATGATCTTTATAAGATCATATCTCGGAGCTCATGTGAGGTAGCATCGAACTGTCAAGTGGTATGGGACTATGTTTTCAAGGCCTACAATAACCTATCTCATTTTTTTAGAGATCCAAGTTTTTTTATAGTTGGCACCACATTCTCGATTGATGCCAAAACTCAAAGTGTTCCTCAGTTGAAATGAACAACATTGCGTGTCTTTCAAACCGTTGGTCGTAGCATCGAACCGTCCAGTCCAACAACTTAGAATGGTTAGATAAACTCTATTGGAAACCATGTTTGGCACACAGATTTTCTCAAACGCTGCCAACCACTCTGGGCCGAAGTGTCCCTCAAGGTGCACTCAGCATAAAATCGGTGATCTTTATGAGGTCATATCTCGGAGCTCGTACGAGGTAGCATTGAACCATTAGGTGGTACGAGACCATGATATTGAGGCCTACAATAACCTATCTTAGTTTTTAGAGATCTAAGTTCATTTATATTTGGCACCACATTCTCGTTTGATGTCAAAACTTGAAGTGTTCCTCAGTTGAAATGGACAACATTGTGTATCTTTCAAACCATCGGTAATAGCATCAAACCGTCTGTTCCAATAGCTCCAAATGGCTGGGTAAACACTAGTGGAAACCTTGTTTGGCACACAGAGTCGCTCAAATTTTGCTGACCACTCTGAGCTGAAGTGTCCCTCAAGGTGCACTCAGCATGAAATTAGTGATCTTTACGGGGTCATATCTTGGAGCTCATGTGAGGTAGCATCAAACCATTAGGTGGTATGGGACCATGTTGCCAAGGCCTATAATAACCTATCTTGGTTTTCAGATATTCAAGTTCATTTATATTTGGCAATGTTGGCAAGTTGACTTTACTAAGAATATATGACTAGTTTTGTGTTGTCATTATGGAAACAAAGTCATATGAAGTTTTGATGTTGGCGCACTAACTTTGAAGATCATATTTCAACTAATTATGGAAGACAGTGTAGGCAGTGAAGCACCTAATGATCAAAGCATCAATGCACATGTGTATGATCGAGTTTTGATATGCTCCCTTGGATATAAGCTTTTGAGTATTCTATTATGCTAAGCCTAAGAATGCATGGTCACACTTGATAGCATCAAGAAGTTACAGCAAGTCTAAGTGACACTGGCAGTTAAGCAATAGAGAAGAATAAAGCATGTAGCTGACAAAAAATTTTTGTTTAGCGTATATCATTCTATTTTATAAAGGCTATGTGCCTATTTTAATAGTGATGTAAAAATGTTATTATCATTATATGTAAACATGCTTGAGCCAATTAATTTGGAAGTGTTGTATGTGTTAGGTTTTAGGCCGACACAATATTTAGTTTTGGTTGCACCCATTCAGCATGTATATATATGACATGTGCTTTTGTGTTTGAAAAGGATGAATATGAGTAGAGTATGGAAGATATAAAGAAGAGTAGAAGAATATGAGTTTAGTCAGTATGATATAAAGCTCTAAAATAAGTTAGAGAAACAATGCACAAAAGGAACTGATCAGACAGAAGTGTCAAAGAAACAGTTCACCCTTCCAGATATAGTGTGTATCTGATAACTAGGAGGTTGTAGCCTTCTTCATTGAGTATTGAGCTATGGTAGTGATCCATCCACCCCTAACAGGGTTTGTTATATCAAACTCCTAACAGAGTCATTGTACTCAATATTGTAATGACTACTCCTAACAGGGCAAAGGAACTCTAACAAGTTCATAAGACTAGTGCAATTATTCGTGGGTACTAACTCCCACCAGGGTTTTCCTCTAGCTAAGGTTTCCTCGTAAACATATCTTGTGTTATGTGTTATGATTGATTGTGTTATTTTCTTTACTATTCATTCTAGTATTTAAGTAGTTGGGCTAAGTTTCAAGAAGCAGAAAAAGATTAATTGTAGAACACAGATTCACCCCCCCCCCCCTCACAGTGTTCCCATTCTTAACAATTGGTATCAAATCTTTGGTCCTCTAAGATAATTTTAACCACATGAGGAGATCATGGATACAGCTGAAGTGAAACATCTGAAGAAAAATATTGAAGTAGCTCTTGAAGATCTTGACAGATCTGAAAAAGAAATTGAAGAACTGAAAATGAAGATCAGTGGTTCACAAGTATTCATCAAGAAACTGAGAAAAGATTTGAAAGATTGTTCAACAAATGATTTGGGAAAAATGGTCAAAAATTTGAATGAAGAAAATACATCTTTGAATGATCAGATTGAAGATTTGAATGAACGGTTAACTGATAGAAAGACAACCTATGAAGAACAAATCAAAGAAAACAAACAGTTGGATAAAGAACTCATGCAAGCAAACATGAAAATATTGCAGTTAGAAAACATCAAGAAAAAGATGGAATCTGAGTTGACAGAAGCAAAGAATCATATTGACAAATTGCACACAAGTACTGATCTATTAGACACCTAAATTTATGCACAAATGATAAAAGGAGATTCTAGTGTTATTTGATTCAATGAAGCACAAATTCAAATCAATGCAATGTAAGAAAGAATGAAAGCACCAGAAGAATCTATAGAAGCTAAGAAGACTAAAAATCATACTGAAGCTAAAGAAGAACCACCTAAAGATGAACGCAAGCCAGTAAATAGAACTTTTAATGTCTATAACAAGTATGGACATATATCAAGAGATTGTAAAGAGGTAACACCTTTCAATGGTTATTGTTATTCATGCAATAAGTTTGGTCATAGAGATATTCAATGTAGATCAAATCAAAGAATTCAAACAAAGCACAATCAGAGAAATCAACCACAACAAAGTTCTAGAATTTCTCAGAACATCACATGTCAGATATACAATTACAATGGTCACACAGCTAGACAATGTAGTATGGAAACTCACATCAATGCTCCTATGAATATAAGGCCTCTAGTTATTTGTTACTCTTGTAACAAGGTTGGAAACATCATAAAATTTTATAGATCACAATCGCAAAGACAAGAAAGACTTAATAAGTCCCAAGGATTGATATTGGATGAATTTGGAGAATTCAAGTTTGTGAAAGATACAAAAGATTAGAGAAAGATTTGGATGGAAGTAAAGAAAGATAATGTCAGTAACAAAGTAGTGGATGCATCCACAATGGATGCACCTTCTACTTTTGGATAAATGATCCTCATGGTCATAGGGGGAAATAGATAAGCTCTAGACCCCTATATGGCTGGTATACTCACCCTCAGAGTATGCACCTTTGGTTTTAGCTATTTGGTTGTTAGTTGACACAGTATGAAAGATCGCACAAACTGATTAACAACAAGAACTAAGATTGGAATTCACTGTTGTAACCCCTGTTACGATGGCAAGCATTAATTGTAGAAATTTGATTTATTAGTCACCAGAGATCTATTTTCTTCACTTTTAAATTTGAGATCAAGCCCTTGGAGAGCACATGAGATCAAAGAATCTGAGTATTGAAGGATTGAAGTCGTTTCATCAGTAAAGAAGAGTTAAGTTTTTTCAGAACCCTAGCTCAGACACATCGTTTCAGCAATCTCTTGGAACCCTATTTTGAGCATTGAAGCAAGTAAGTAATGGCAACTCCAGTAGTCTTTGATATCATAGAAAGGAAGAGATAAGTATTTAAGAAGCATCCATTTAAGTTAGTGTTATATGATTTAGAAGGATCATTTTCTAGAACTTCGATGGGAGTTATGCATGTCAAGGATATTCACACCTACATCTACTGCAAGAAAGAGTCTGTAGGATTAGACTGTAATACCCAAAAATGGGCTATAGGTTAATTAACCTTTTACATCTTCAAATTTGAATGAAATCGACATCAAAGTCCTAACCTAAGGCACATCTGCACATTATCAAATTTAATTGATTATCCTAAATTCTGCATCGGGGAATATTCTTAGCAATATTCCTATTTATTCTAATTATCTCTAATTTAATTATTATTTGGTGATGAATCCTACTTATCCTAAAGTTTGATTAATTGAATATTCTGAATATTTAATTAATTAGATTAATACTTCCACTTAATTATTTAATTAGATTTAATTCTATTTATTCCTAATTATATTATTTAATTTTGACAATAAATCAAATCTCCTACGAATAATTGATTAAATATTTATTTAATTGATTAAATCCAAGTTGTCAATATTTAATAATATAGTTTTGAATAAAAGTTTGATTAAAATAATTGATTAACCCACAAATTAGTTTTTTTAAAATTTGAAATCAATTAAGTTGAAGATAAATCACTTTATTTATTTAATTAATTCATGATTATTTGTGCACATTCAAAGAGCAGTTAAACTTTAAATCAAAAAATCAATTCAAGTTGTTATCTTTTTGAAACTCAACATCTATTTTGAGTTCAAAGTTGATCTAAACTTCTGATTTGAGTTAAAAAGTTGTTTTTGCATGATTTTATGAGTTATCTATTTCTAATTTCTTGTTAACTCAAAAATCAACCTGAGTTCATCAAGAGTGATTTATGACTTTTTCCATGCACCCTCAAGCCCTGGATTTCTATAAAATCAAGGCTCAGCTCTTTACAAATCATCCACAGAATTTGCATACTTACTCTGGCGAATTGACATCAAAGGAATCATCAAGCTTCTTGTGAATTAGCATTTTGTGAGATCAATCTTGTTTTCAATTCATTATAGTTTCATATTTCATATTATTGTTAGCTTAATTTGCATATCATTTCAATCCATTTAGATTAATTTATTATCAGTTTTTCTCATCTTATTGCATCAAAATTTTTTAAAAAATAGATTAATTTGCATTCATATTTTATTGCTTTCATCATTTAAATCTTTCGTTTAGGTGTTGCATTGTCACTGATCTCGGTCTAATCTGAGAATACCATACTCGCACCTACTAGAAGGCAGTAAATCATCCGATTAGCTATATTGTTCTTATTTGCATATTTTGATTTTTCTAACCTCTAATGTTTTACTGAAGTGTTGTGTCTACAGCTAGGTACAAAATTTACACACACATTTCTGGCACCCACCGTGGGGCAACCCACTTTTACATGCTGGTTTTTATTTTTTTATTTTTTTTGAGCTAAAACCCTAAAGTTTCAAAGATTTAATTTTATCTCCCAAATGGATTGGATTTTTGGTCTGAAATTTGTTTTACAGGTTGGAGACATATCAGGGAAGCTTCAATAAAAAATTTAGAATTTTTTTAAAATTTTTGAATTTTTAATAATTTTTTCTTGATTTTGTGGAAAAAATAAATTTTTTACACAAATCAACATATTTTTTGGAAATTTTTACATTTTAAAAAATATCTTTAAATTATACAGGGGGTCCATTCTTTGTGTTTTAAATTTGGATACAATATAATAGCTCAAAAAGTCAATTTACAAAAACTGGTCTGTTTTGGTAAAATGGGTCTCTAGGGCACAAATGAAGAGATTTTTCTAAAAATTTTACATTTTTGGAAAACTCTCTATTTTTTAGTAGGGGTCTCTATTTTGCATTTCTATTTTTGTGGCTGAAATCATATCAAAAAAATCAAATCTTGTTGACTAGGTCAAATGCAACAAAACAAAAAAAAATTTGTGATGGGTATGCACTTATTTTTCACATCGTTCAATGAATGATATGAGTTGTCATTTGGATTAATTTCTGGTTATTATTTCTCCTAGTAATTGATTTTTAGATCTAACCCTAGGGTTTTCATAAGTTGAATATACGTTGCATATATCTTGTTTGCTTGTTTTCTTGTCGGAGAGTTTGTGGCTTGCTTGCGCGGGATTGCTTAACAAAGCTAAAAATTAGGTAAAATCTACTAAGTGCATTGCGATGGAATTCAGGTATTCTACTACATCTGAAAACATTTCAATTTGGACATAAAATGAACATCTCACGTATCTAGCTTGAGTTCCTTTCCTACTTTCATAAATCAGACTTCAATTTTTGGGCTATAAAACGAACATAGATTTTCTTTTTGTATATCTGTTACACATAGTAAATAGGCCCTATGAACACTATTTGTGGATGATCTTGAAAGATTGAGCTTCTTTCTCTTGTTTATTCATGTGAAGCTCCTCTTGATGAAGGATCCCCTTGTAGGTAGGGAAGGTACTGAGAAAGTCTCATGTTATACTAGATTCGTGTGTCTTCAACTTTTGATTGATACATTCTCTCTCCGGAGAGGTTGATAGATCATAAGCGGTTGAAGTCATAGATCTTTGTGAGATAATCTTTGTCTTAGTGTGTTAGATTAATCTATATGCTTTGTCTTGGTGAAGTTAAGAGGTTAGGGGATTATGCTCTACTTCCTTTTTGGTTAGTACCAGAAACCCAGATCCTTGAATCTGATATAGTCCCCCTGTGGTATCTTTTGTGAGTCACCTTTAGAGAGGGTTAACCGTAGTGGACATTCCCTTAATTGGGTCAACCACATGGATGGAACCTCAAGCGGTAGTAGCCATTTTCATCATGGTAGCAACAACCGCTATATAAATGTCCTTGCGGAGGAAATCTTCGTAGGTGTGGTCTCTTGTTGGGCTGTTAGATCTCCCTAGCAACTCCTAATTGATTAATTTCTCAGACTGTGTCAAAACCCCGGTGCGCCTGGATTGGAGTTCACCCTCTTGAGATCACAAAAGTTGCAGAGTCAGACCATTACTACAAACCCTAGTGAGGCCAAAAAAAAATTATTTTTCTAGGAATATGTGCATTATTAAAAAACTTTTTGAAACATACACAATTAGCACTTCTAGGGATTAGCACAATAAGTCACTATTGCTTGTTCATGTGCAAGGTTTCTTTTTCCTTTGTTCATTGTTTTCAAATGATTTCTTGCTATTTTGTGTGCTTGATATCTTCTTGGTTACTTGAGACAAAATTTTACACAAATCTTCAAAAATTGGACAAAAAAATTTGCAAACAAACTAGTACTGAAAATTGAAAAATTGCAAATCTGAAGCAAAAATCCTTTCTGGTGTCAAAAGTCATCCTAAAATTTCAAAACTCGTATCAAAGCCAAAGTCAAAGTTGTCAGAGATGTTAGAATAACTGAGAGGGGGGTGAATCAGTTATCTAGTGTCCCAAAATAAAATGTATAAATCAAAACTACTCCACCAATTTCTACTCGTCAGTAAACACTAAAACTTTCACTGTATGTGCTTTTACCGATTACCAGTCAAATACTGTAATAGTTATCGATCAAATATAACATGTAACATGTAAAGAATGATAACAAACAAATATCACAATCAACACATAACATAAGAGATTTAACATGTAAACCCTATAAAGGGAAAAACCACCTGGGACTGACAACCCAAAATTGTTCACTCTTCTAAAGTGAGGTCGGTTAAGACCCAACATTGTTAAAGGTTTACAAACCCATTGTTAGGTGTGACCTTGTTAGAGGATTTTAGACTACAATTATCATCTAACCAGCATTCACTATGGGGTTGACAGGATAACAATGTTTATTCTATGAATGATACATCATAAGACTTTCAGAGTCCACTCGGTTAAGAGATTTTGACTGTATACAATGGTTAAATATGTAATAGTAAATGACTTACCTTAATACAACTTCAATTACAGATTACAGATCAATATTCAGTCCATACAAATCCTTCTGATCAATATTTCACTTCAGATTCAATATTTTATCAACTTACTATCCGTCGGTAATTGCTCTCTGTAGCTCGGTAATTGTTCTGCAGCTTGGTTTTTACTTAACCAGTATGATCAGAATGCATGAAAACCTTGTTCACGCGATATTCTTGTAGTTTCTACTTCTTTCGGCTCTCTTTCTAAAAGAAATTTTGTTCTCTTATATAGATGAGTAAATCATTTTCTTCTCCACCATCATATTTTGCCGCTTAACCACATTCATAGATTTTTTCACTTAAAACTTTCTCGGTACTTGTGTCAATAACATGTTTGATTCTCATCGTTTACATCTTTCCTAAATTTGGTCAATTGTCGATCTGTGTAACAAACATTATCTATTACCTTGATGTTATACTCTTGCCAACTCATCAATCTTATCGGCTAAACTAATCATTTAATTCATTTTTTTTCACTCGGTTAACAAAGAAATGTGTCAGTGAACACTGCTTGGTTAATACTGTGATCGGTATACACTACACTCCATCGGTGTATACTAGAAATGCTTCATTTACTGACAACACTGATTTGTGTCTTTCAGCTCTATACTTCATCATAGATGAATGCAACATAATAAAGTCAATATCATCAAGTCATAGACTCATCAACAAGTTACTCAATGTGTTCCTTATCCTCATCTGTCATGTACATCTTTCCTCATGTAGATTTCTTTGTTCTTCATCTTTTTCACCTTTCTTTAGATGTCTCGGTATAGTAAATTACAAGATAAGTTTTGTCAAACTAGTTGACATCAATGACAACATAATACTGATTTAATCATATTACATATCTAATTAGCAACTCCTCAATGATCTTGTAATCACAAATTCTTCAATCAGATTCCAAATCAGTTGTAGTTCAAAAATCTCTCCCTTTGGCATTGATGACAACTTAAGTAATATGAAATGTACCATACACATACCAAACATATATTTTACAACTTTGTGAAAAAATGTTGTAAGTCAAATAGACTTAATATGTTTAATCACTATGTTACTAAACCGGCATTAAATAATATAGCTTTACCATTTTGTAGTTGTGATCTTTTTAGTTCTCTTGTTCCTTCTTCTGTTCTCTGTAACTGATCTTCAATACTCTGTCTCATTCAGATTGTCTCTCCCTTAGATAATTCTCATTGGTGCTTGTTCCTTTTCATAGCTTGTTCTTTTCCATATTGTTTATCTCTCCCTTTGACAGCAATGCCAAAGAAATAAATAAACAAACAAACATGTCTTCCTCTATATCTCTGTATACTGATATTCTAATCGGTTCAAGTTCTCAAACTTAATCACAACCTTGAACATGATTCAAAGTGTGAACTATGCTACATCAACATGAATGATCTTCTGATATAAGTAAGCTGATGCAACATCCAGATCACCTTAGTGATCAATAGACAGGGGACGGACCCCAAGTCTAGTCCTCAAGTATTCAAATGTGTCCTTCGGTAGAGGCTTTGTAAAAATATCTACAAGTTGTTCTTTAGATGTGACAAATTCTAACTTCACTTGCATCTCTTGCACTTGATCTCTTAAGTAATGATACTTAATAGATATATGCTTTGTCTTAAAGTGCATCACAGGGTTCTTTGAAACATTAATAGCACTAGTGTTGTCACAATATATAATCACCAGGTCAGTGATTACCTCATTCATTCCTTCCAACACTTGTTTGATATATGCAATGTTTGAATAGTTAGTAGCAGCAACAACACACTCTGCTTCAGCTGTAGACTGAGAAATACAAGCCTGCTTTTTACTTGTCCATGTTACAAGTCTTTCACCAAAGAAAAATGCTCCTCCGGTGGTGCTTTTTCTATCATCCACATTTCCAGCCCAATCAGCATCGGTGTAAAATTTCAGTTCAAACTTCCCTTCCTTAGGATACCATAATCCATAATTCTATGTTTTCTTCAAGTATCTTAAGATCCTTTTTGTAGCTATCATGTGTGATTCTCTAGGATTAGCAGAAAATCTTGCAATAATTCCCACAGCATGTGCTATATCTGGTCTACTGTGAGCTACGTACATTAATTTACCAATCATGGATTGGTAAAGTGTCTGGTTTACCTCTATAGTTTCATCCTCCTTTGTCAATTTGCATCGAGTAGCCATCGATGTTCCCACGTGTTTAGCATCCTCCATGCCAAATGTCTTCAGTACTTCCTTTATGTATTTAGATTGTGTGATGAATATCCCATCACTCTGCTGAATCACTTGTTGTCCAAGAAAGAACTTAATCTCTCCGAACATAGACATTTCAAATTCCTTTTGCATTTCATCAACAAATGCCTTGCAAACAAGATCTGAGCCTCCAAAGATAATATCATCAACATATATTTCAGCAATGATAATAGTATCATCAGTATCACCTTTCACATACATATTGTTGTTTTCACTTGTTCTAACAAATCCAATACTTAACAAGTAAGTATGCAGTCTTTCATACCATGCTCTCAGTGCTTGCTTCAAACCATATAAATCTTTATATAATCTACATACCATGTCTTTATTGTCAGGATCAACAAATCCTTCAGGTTGTTCAATGTAGACCTCTTCTTCAAGTATACCATTCAAAAATGCAAACTTCACATCCATTTGATAGACCTTGAATTTCTTGTGTATAGCATATGCAAGTAGCATTCTAACTCCTTCTAATCTAGCAATAGGTACAAATGTTTCACCATAGTCAATGCCTTCTTCCTGTGCATATCCCTTGCATACCAATCTAGCTTTATTTCTTGTGGCTTCACCATTTTCATTCAATTTATTCCTGTATATCCACTTAGTACTGATAACATTCTTATCTTTTGGTTAGAGTACTAAGGACCAGGTTTTGTTCTTCTCTATTTTCTCTATTTCCTCCTTCATTGCATTAATCCATTCTTCATTCTCTAATGCAACTTTCATAGTTTTAGGTTCAAATTCACAAATTAGACATGTACATTGTCTTGTTTTGCTTCTAGTTTGCATTCCAACATGTCTGTGTCCAATGATTTGTGTTTTAGGATGATGTCTTCTGACAAAACTACCCAGAACTTGATTTCTCCTTTCTTGCTCATCCTGCTCAGGGTCATTTCCTTGCTCAGTAGCTCCATCTTGTTCCTTGGTTTATGTTGCCTATTGTCCTGCATTGTTTCCCTGCTGACTGGTTGTCACAATTTGTGGCGTCAGTAGATACTCTGGATGTTCAATGTAAGTGAATCTACCGTAGTCTTCTAGTTCATTTTTACTTTCCTCTCTGTACTTGTCATCAAACTCATCAACACGAACATTAGTACTTTCAACTATCTTATTTGTAACCTTATTCAAATATTTATATGCTTTATTTGTAGTCGAATATCCCATAAATATCCCTTCATCTCCTTTAGAATCAAATTTTCCATTTCTTTCATCTTTCAAAATAAAGCATTTACTTCCAAAATTTTTGAAATAACTTATAGTAGGTTTGTGTCCAAACCATAGTTCATAAGGTGTTCGGTTGGAGTCCTTCTTTAGTTGTACTTGGTTAAGAACATACACAGCTGTACTAACAACTTCTCTCCAATATATCTAAGCAACATTCTTTTGTATCATCAATGATCTAGCGTAGTCAATTATAGACATGTTCCTCCTTTCAGCAATGTCATTTTGCTGAGGTGTCCTCCGTGCAGATACCTGTATTTTGATTCCATGCTCATTACAAAAATTAGTAAATTCATCAGAGATAAATTCCCCTCCTTTATCAGATCTTAAGCATTTTATTTCCTTTCTGATTTCTTTCTCTACCTTAGCTTTATACCACTTAAACATTTTGAAAGCTTCAGATTTCTGCTTCAGGAACATAACAATCATCAATCTAGTATAGTCATCAACAAAAAGAATAAAATATCTATCACCAGAACAGCTCTGAGTTCTCATAGGACCACATAGATCTGTATGAACCAACTCAAATATCTTCTTTGTTGAATAGTCTTTTCTCTTAAAACTAGACTTAGTCATCTTACCTTTTTGACATTCATGGCACATGGCATGATTAGGTTTTGTCAAGTTAGGCAATCCTCTAACTCTTTTCTTTCTACTAATCTTGATCATGTTGTCAAAGTTCACATGGCATAACCTTTTGTGCCACAACCAAGCATCTTCATCCTTTATTAACAAATAAGAAGATTGATCCATATCAAGATAGAATAGATTACCTCTGGATTGTGTACCAGTTCCGACAAGTCTTCCTCCATCATCATAGATCTTCACCTTTTTGCTCTCAAAAGCCAATCAGTGGCCTAAATTGTTTAGCTGAGCCACACTTAATAGATTATAGTTCAGTCCATCTACCCAGTATGCATTTTCACATTGTAATATGTCATTGATCATTAGTGAGCCTTTACCTCTTACCATACAAGGTGCACCATCTCCCATTCTCACAAATCCTCCATTATATTCAACAAGATGGTCAAACTTCTCGACATCACTGGTCATATGATGTGTACAACCATTGTCTATGATCCATGTATCATTTTTGCTTACTTTAGAGATCAGTGTTGTCTCTTCATGTTTCTCTTCTTCCTCTGAGTCATCTTTCATAGTAACAAATACAACTTCTATATCATCTTCAAAATCAGATTCAATTTCTATATCTTCAGCTATGTAACATACCTTTTTGCCTTTTTCATCCCGGTTGTCTCTGTTGTTGTGTCGGTATCCTCTATTGACTCTTCTCCCATAGCTTCCTTCAGATCGGTCTTTGGATCTATCATCATCTTTCTTCTGAGGGAATCTAGCAGTGATGTGACCGACTTCTTTACAATTAAAGCATGCCAAAGGTAGCTTACCTCTATACCTTCCTTTTCCTTTGGGCAATCTTCTGGCCATAAGTGCTTCAAGCTCATCAAGTTCATCATCGGTATTGTCATCACTATCACAATTCTTACTATTCTTGCTAGACTTTCCAATCTTCAAAGAAGACATGAAAGCGGATTCAACAAAAGGAACAACACTATTATCAAAGTTGTTTAATTCAAAGGTTGTAATTTTACCAATCAGAGTGTCAAGAGTAAGGTTGGATGTAGCTCTTGTTTCATGAATTGCAGAAATCATGATTGCATAAACTAGTAGCAAAGTTCTGAGAATCTTTCTTATCACCGTTTCATCATCAATTACTCCATCAAGTGCTCTAATAGCATGTACCACCTCTTTGAGTCTATTTGAATATTGGACAATGTTCTCACCTTCTTTCATTCTCATATCATCAAATCTGCCTCTCAGACTTTCAGCTCAAGCTCTTTTGACATTCAAATCTCCACTGTATATTTGTGTTAATTTATCCCACATTACTTTGGTAGTCACGCATGTCTTGATATCTTCAAATTCAACGTCGATACAGGCAGCAACAAGTTCCATCATTGTAACATTGTGTTCATGCTTTTCCTTTAGTTGATCAAGAGTTAAGGGACCAATGGGTGGTTGTATGTAGCCATTCTCCATCAGATCTAGTCCAGAGTTCCCAATTCCAGATATGTGTAGCTTCATTCTACTTTGCCATACTGCGAAGTTCTCTTTGTTCAGTTTTGGTACTTCCCTCTTATACATCTTGAGACCTTTATGCTTAAGTCCTTAAAACTCTGTTCCAAGCAACCAGTGCTCTGATACCAATTGTTAGAATAACTAAGAGGGGGGTGAATCAGTTATCCAGTGTGCCAAAACAAAATGTATAATTCAAAACTACTCCACCAATTTTTGCTCGTCGGTAAACACTAAAACTTTCACTATCTATGCTTTTATCGATTACTAGTCAAATACTATAATAGTTACCGATCAAATCTAACATGTAACATGTAAAGAATGATAACAAACAAATATCACAATCAACACATAACACAAGAGATTTAGCGTGGAAACCTTGTAAAGGGAAAAACCACCTGGGACCGGCAACCCAAAATTGTTCACTCTTCTGAAGTGAGGTCGGTTAAGACCCAACCCTATTAAAGGTTTACAAACACACTGTCAGGTGTGACCTTGTTAGAGGATTTTAGACTAGAAGTTATCGTCCAACCAGCATTCACTATGGGGTTGACAGGATAACAATGTTTACACTAGTAGAATTTGGCAAATAAATGACTAAGTGACTAAAACTTTAAGTCACGTGACTACATGACCAAAATTGATCATATTTGGCAAATAAATGACTAAATAAATGACCAATTTGGTCATCGAGTAAAATCATAACTAAAATGACTAAATAAATGGCCAATTTGGTCATCGGGTAAAATGACTAAATAAATGACCAATTTGGTCATCGAGTAAAATGACCAAATAAATGACTAAATAAATAGTTTGAGGGGTTTTTCCTTTTTGGTTCCACAATTTCATTCATTTTATTGTGAGAGCATGTTTTCATCAAACAAATTTTTAGTCATGACTTACTATTTCAAATTGGTTTCTCATCTCATGTCTAAAAACAAATTTGACTTGCATCTAATATTAGATCTTCAAATCAAATTAGATTTTGGTTGCACGCGTGAAATATTTAACCCTTAAACCTGTTACCTATTTTTTGCTTTAAAGTGTGTGTGTGTGTGTCTATATATATATATATATATATATATATATATATATATATATATATATATATATATATATATATATATATATATATATATATATATATATATATATATATATATATATATATATATATATATATAAAAGAATAAATAAAAACACAAAATAAAAGAGGAAGAAACCTAAATAATAAGACCAATCTGCAAACAAGAAATAAAATATAAATATTTTTTGTTTGATTGGTCTTATTATTTTAGGACTACTCCAACTCAAAAGAATATTTTAAAAATTTAAGATATTTAAGATAAAATTAACATGTTATCTTAAAAACCTAAATTATTATTTTAATTATCTAAAATTTAAAATTAAAATATTTTAATTGTCTTAAACTAAAAAATAAAGAAAGGATAAATTTAATGTTGTCTATGCATAACCTAAAATATATTTTTTATTGTAATTAGTAATTAATAAAAAAAAAATTATTGATTAAAAATTATAATTAATCACTCAAAAATTAAATAGAACAAATATAAGGTTTTCAATTAATTTTTCTCAAAGATATTACTTAAAGATAATCTATTCTAATGAACAATTCATGTTATCAAGTATAAATAAATAAATAAATAATGATTTTATATAGACCTTTACATAATTTTGAGTCAAAATTTTAACTCATAATTTTACAATACTTAGCATCCTCATCATGTAAAATATATATGCAAGAACTTGTATATAATAAAAGGGCCACACGCTATAAACTTAATATAAATATAAGATTTTTATTAATTAATTAATATTAATGATAGTTAAATGGGGGTACTCATATTGGGCATTTGGGTGTCATATATCAATGGGAAAAAAATTTCATTTCATCTTGATTAAGGCATAAGACAGGATTGGCGGTATTATTTGGAAAAATTCATCTTCATTGCTTCAAATTTGACTACATTATTTGGAGAAATTCATCTTCATTGCTTAGAGGATTGGCGGAAAAGAGGAAAAATGAGGGTTCCATGCATTTTCATTTACGCGAGAGGAAGATGATCAATTTAAATGGACTGTAGAAACATAATGTCTATAAAAGTAATTATTTCTAGAAGTAGTGCCTTAAAAATGTAAGGTAAAGTAGTTATTTTTATAAGCTATAAGACTCAATTAATTACATAGATTGTAGAGACATAATGGTCGAGGCTATTCAAAATAAAGATAACTTCCTTAAAGCTCCCCTTAAGTCATAACTAACGTACACGGGCCCTTAGCTGAAGCCAAACCACCCTAAACTTCTCAAAAACTCCCTCATTTGTCCCCCATAATGTTTTTATTCATTTTTAGCACATCAGTTACTTTAATTTGACAAATCTCTAAAGACCAATACAATTATTTTGTATAAAAAATAATATCTATTAAGTGGTTGATTAAACTACCATATCACTTAATAGATATTTTTTACATTTAAACTTGAAATGTAAAAAAAAAATTGCCCTTTCATGTAGGCTCCAAAATCGATGTAAAATTACCCTAAAACTCTTCTAAACTCTTCTAAAAATACATGACCAATGACCAAAACTATTTTATTATTTTTTTACATTTAAAAATAATATTTAATAAAAAAAAATTTATAAAATATTTTTCATTTAAGCAAATAAATAAATAAATCTAAAAAGCACCTAATTTTCTAGTTTTGGATCTAGACTTTACAATATTAAGTTCAATGCAAGGCTAAGAAAATTTGAACAAGACATTAGTTAAATGCAAAGAAGAAATAAAAACAAATGAAAAAAATAAAACTCTTGGCGACCATTTTTGGGTAAGAAAGCCTAAACACTACCCGCAACCTCTCACTTTTTTTTTTCATTCTCTATTTGCTCTTGGCACCTTCGTTTTCATTCTTGGCACCTTCATTGCGGATCTGTGGAATGTTACACAGAAGTTTTTTTAAAATTTCCCAAGGATTTCTCCTTGCAGGTTGTGGCTCCTCATTTTGCAGGTACCCATGCTCTATTTTTCTGTAAAATAGGAAAAAATGTTTCAATTCCTTTGGGTATCTTGTGTTTGAACTCTATTTTTTTGTTTTTGTACATTATTTGTTGGCTAGATGCCTCCATGATGGAGATTTTGTGGTTCCATGAAGGTTTTGAAAGGTTTTGTCTTGTTTATCACATATCAAAATTTTAATACAATTTTGTAACACATTTTTGAGGGTTTTTTTTTAACAAGGTAAATCAATAACAATAGATATGTGACTGCCCCCATGTACTTGCAATAGCAACATCATCTTCTTTGGGCATACCAACAAACCCTATAGAACTGCAAGATTCTCTTAAACCCTCATCATCACCACATTGGTGAAAGCTAGAATCTGCCTGCCCACGTGATGGGTTTTGTGGGCCTTAGCCTGATATGAGCTCCTTCAAATAGCCAGTCTCAAAAATTTTCATAGCATTGGTCCATTGCAAAAGATAGGCCAAGATTGAATTTGAACAAAATACTAAGAGATGAACATAGAGAATGAGGGTGAGGGTGACAAAGAATAAAGAATCACCATAATAAATGATGGCTCCTGGCTACTATCAAATTATATTTATATCTATTGCCATCACTGCCATCTTAACCAAAAAAAAATTGATTAGGAATTATTCTCACACACTTTAATTTCTCCAATAAACTTTCATTCCTTTAAATAATGTTTCGTCAATATGATTAGAGCTAGGGAATCCCCTATACATCCAAGTTACAACCCACAATTGCTTGTAGAAGTAAGCAAATATGCCACCTTATTTTGTTGCTGGAAACAATGTTGGTAAGAGATTGTGTTGAATCTTGTGGTGAATATATAAGCTTTCAAGGTGATCCCATTTAAATTCCAATTTGGACAGCTCTCATATCCAACAACAAATTGTCTTATACACTTAGCTTAACAACCTTTGTTCTATTTGCTTCTGCCACTTTGTGTGTTATAGGATGTCTATGGAGTAGCCATTTTTCATATTTTGAACCTAGTTCTGAATGAAGCCTCCTCGCCTGCCCTCCCAGATTACCCATGGATGGCCAATTAAAGTTTGGTTTTCAAGTCCCTTGGTCTGGAGGCCCCCATTTAGTAGAGGATCCATTTTTTTGTTTTTGTAATCCTTTTAGCAGGGGGATTTTGTGAAGTAGAACACAAATGTGTTTAAAATCAGTGCTTGTAAATGGATCAACAAAGAGTGTTTTTCTTTCATGACTAAGATCCATTTAAGTGTCATATGTCAGGAATATAAGCTAGAAGTTGAGTATCAAGAAGCTAAGCTCCTTCCCTGAGTCAAACTTGAGCTTCAAGTCAAGGGAGTTCATCTATGTAGTTGTATGAAGCCACTATTTCCAATCATTTAATTGATTGATAACATTTAAAATAGGACTTAAAAGGTAATTGAGAACATTTTTCAAAAGTTTGATTTAATGGTTTAGAAAATGTGCTTCTAAATTTGGAAATGTTTTGAAGCTGCAATCTGATATTTCGCTGGTTGAGCAGTTTGAACAACCTCCTCTCAGGAGTGAGAAATGTTTCTTTTTAAAAATAATGTTTTACTAAGAAATTAGCCTTGATTTTTTTGTCTTACCTACATGATAGCTATCATAGAACTATGGATCCTGAAAACCATCTCTGGTTACTGAAGGGTTGGGTTTTTACTATCAAATCCATTACACAAACAAGGAAGTCAAGAATTTTTTTATCAAGTTAAAAGTAATCACTCATAAATGAAAACATTTTCTCAACCGACCCTAAAATGAGCTGAAGACATTAAAATCTTAAATCACCATTGAAAAATTTGAGAAAGGAAAACCACATATGATGCAAAGAACAAAGGATAACAAACAAGAGACAAGACTAGCAACAACAAGGAGGCAAGATGCATTTTGGCATTTGCATTTGGCAAAAGTGAAAAAGAGGGGGAACAATCTATTTTTTAGGTCTTTCTGAACATTAGAATTATTTTGGTATTTTTGATCATGTGATTCATGTGATAATCAAGAGCCATTGATCAAATTTGGTTTTTTAATTCATCTGTTATGGAGATGGATTAGATCACATCATGCAATCAAACATAAATGCCAATCCTACAAGATCAGTCTGAGCATTGTAAATGAAATAATACCATTAAAGAAATGAATTAGCCTAAATAGAGCCCTCAAACTAAAATTGTTACCCATTTGTTTGTGTTAAATTTTTGCATTTAGGAGCTTCCAAGAATTTCAAGAACAAGTTATTCAGTATTTGAGAAAGGAAACTTAGCCCGAGCTAGTAAAGGATTTTGAAATGAGATACATGAATTAACGAGTCTTACATCTTGAAATGTCTTGTCCTACTGAAGATTAAACAGAAAGGGTGATAAGGCAACTAAATTATTAAGATAATTTACTCTTTCAAGTGCTGGTGTCTGCCTTTAGCAGGCTTACAAGAAGCCCCGCATTCTGGAGTCAATGTGTGGATTCTCAACTTTTCAAGTTTCAACAATGGAGAAAATTTGAAGATGCAATTGTTGATAATGCTAATGAAATTCATTTTATTATTTCTAGCACATCTTATTATGATATATTGACTAAGGACATCATAGGCACTGGTAAATTTACAACAAACTGAGGATTGCATTGTAGGTCTGAGTACCCATAAGCAGACTATGCTGAAATTGATTTGTTGTGTTGCAGTGGAATGTGATTTGAATAGCCTAACTAGACATCTAACATGAGGCAAACAATAAATACACCAAACAATATGCTTACCACTATGACTATGAGAGATAGATTATTAGAAATATGGGCAGAGATAAATGGGAGCTGCAAAAATTAAACACAAATAATACCATGCTCCATGTCTTTTCATTCAATACATTTATATATATAGGATTTCTATTTCCTATATTATAGGGAACTCTCCAAACAAATAATTATTTTATAAATCCTATAATATTCTAACAAACCACAATAAAAAAATATTATTATTCTAAAATAATATTTTGTTGTTTGTCAACAACTTAATAGCTAACCTAACCACCTATGTAAACACTAATTCCCAACATAGATTTCAAGAGGAGAATTGTCTGTTCCTTTTATATCAAGAAATTGTGTTGAGTAAATCAATGCAAGGGTAGGTCATACAAGAAAACTATCATTCTTTATTGTCCTCAATACTCCTTAGTACTATAAGGTGGATAAATGGTTAGCTGGGATGTCATTGTAAATGCAATGATCCAAATAGATCAGCCTAATCCCAAAGTTGGCTCTTCAAGAGCTAAAATTTATAGAATGATACCACAAACACCCCTAAGTTTGGGGCTAATAGTATGAAAATTTCATGTTTATATAGATGGTCATTCCTTCTCAAGCATATTTGTAACTTCAGTGGATAATTTGCACTTCTTGATTACCATGAATTGGACAATAGAAAGCAATGATACTTTCTGCAGTAACCTGCTTGGGTTCCTTAAGCTTCACAAAGGCACAAGGTGTTTCTTCCCAGTACTCATCTGGGCGCCCCACAATGGCAGCCTCAAGTATCTTTGGATGATTGTATAGAATGGATTCAACCTCAATAGTACTAACATTTTCACCCCCTGAGATGATAATATCCTTAGACTGGTCTTTGAGCTCGATATACCCATCAGGATGCATGACCCCTAAATCACCCGTCCTAAACCACCCCCCATTAAAAGTAGGCTTAGTGGCAGCTTCATCATTCAAGTACCCCTTCATGATGGTATTACCCTTGATCATGACCTCCCCAATTGTTTTCCCATCAGCATAAACACTTTCCATAGTTTCTGGATTCTTAACATCAATAACCCACAGCCCAAGATGTGGGACACCTTGTCTAGCCTTCAACTTGGCCCATTGTTCCTCTGGCAGAGAGTCCCATTGTGGTTTCCATGCACAGAAAGATGAGGGACCATATGTTTTAGTGAGCCCATATGAATGAATCATATGGAAACCAAGCTTAGCCATGGTGGATAGAATTGCTGTCAGTGGTGGGGCACCACCAGTTACTATCTGCACAATGTGTGGAACAGGCTTTCTTTCATGGGGTTGGGCATTTGCAATCATGCTTAAGACTTTGGGTGCACCACACAAGTGGGTAACTTCGTGCTCTGTAAGGGCATCAAATATTGCACTTGCTGTTACATTCTTAGGCATACATTTGTGCCACCTTGTGCAGCTGTGGCCCATGCAAATGACCAGCCATTGCAATGGAACATTGGGACTGTCTAGAGATACACAGGCATGGTCATCATTTCACATAACAAAATAGAGGCAAGAGCATTGAGATAAGCACCTCTGTGACAATAAATTACTCCCTTTGGACTGGAGGTAGTCCTAGATGTGTAATTTAGTGCAATGGAATCCCATTCATCTTCAGGCCACCTTATTTTAAAGTTTTTGTCTGTATTGCTCAGAAGGCTTTCATAAGTTAAGTATGAAGGGTCTGTATTTTGGGGATTTTGTCTACTATTCAGTTTAGGAATCAGTACCAGAATAGGAGCCTTTGCATTTTTATATGGTATATCATGCTATGAGTATGATATAGGAAAACCAAAACTCGCATTGAGCTACTTATTTCTTGGTAATATCATGTAGGTTAACCATCCAACATGCCACAATTGTTGTTTCCAAATGTCGTTCTCAGCATGTAAAATGAACTATAGAATATATTGTATACAAAAAAGCTCACCCAAGCTCTTTAGAAGGCAAAACAAGGAACCATCTGCTTCATGCCCAATTAGGTGACCAAGGTACCTTGAGGGAGCTTCCTTATAATTTTTAAGTTCAGGATTAATAGGCAATAAAATACCTAATGTGTGGCCCTCTTTTACATGAACAGTCTTGACCAAAACCTGAAAACACAATTATTCAACAAAATTGGATAAACTAATTAATCCACTGCACCATAGAAATTAAATTTCATTTTGCAATCTCATTGGAATCTTCATATTGAGCTACTTTGAAAAGTTTGGTGTCATTTTCAACCATAGAAATATTGCATAAACCCTTCCTAACCACTACAAGTTATTATAACTATTACCTATAAGTGCTCCGAATGGCAAAGCTGACCAGCAAAATAAGGATTATGTTGTGTATTCTTAATTCCAGTAAATTTTGCTTTAACCAACCTTTCAAGTTCCTCAATGGTTTCTGAAAAAAAAATTTGCTAGATTCATTTTATATCATGGAAAAGATAGCTTAAGCAACAAAGATCTTAGTTGTAATACATACTAGAAATCAAACCTCGTATTGTTAGAACTTAGAATCATCTCATAAAATAGACAAAACAAAGAATGCTTACCTTTGCCATAGACAACAAGGTGCATAAGATTTGAAGAATAATGTCTTTCATAAAATTTAATTAGCTCATCTCTGATATGCACTCCTTTTGTTGTAGGCCTTGCATCCAAAGTATCCTTGTTTCCTGAATTGAATGGATTGTTAATATTCAAAAGAAAAAAAACACAAAATTTAATATCTAACAAAAAATAAAAATGTCATTCAAATATAACTTGCATTCTTTTCTCCCAAACAACTTCAAATCAACACCCAAGCAATAGAAAATGAGAAGTTATACATACAGATGAGCACTAAAACTTGGTGGTCATAAAACTACTAGCTCATATACACAATATTTCACAATAAGATCAGAATTTGGTGGTGATATTTCTAGTTTTGGCCATACAAACAGGCTAGTCCTCATCATCTAAATAAAATAAAAAGAAGACACCTTTTTCCCTCACCTAAAAAACTCATGTGACAAGAATTGCCCACACTTGGCAAGCCCTCAGGCGAGTAGGTCCAAATGAGACATGGGAACTTGTGACCAAGTACTCAATGAGTCTTGCAAACTTGCCAAATCTTCTAGACTCATCAATTTTTAAATGGTAAACTCCGCTAGGTTTATGAAAACCTAAAATAACATGAAATATTAAAAATGCTTTAGTGTAAAACCATGAAAGTCCAAAATATAATTTTAGGTTCAAAGAGCAAACAAAAGCAATAAAATTATGAAAAATGGCATGTCCGTGAAAATTTATGTGGTCTCGAAGGTTTACTGAAAAATGGTGCTTAGGTTTAAGATAGGGGTAAACATTGAAGATTCACAAACTAAATTAGTGTTATGGTTAGTGTTCATATCAATGCTTCACTTTAAGAAATTGGCATTTTCAACCGCTGCAGACTTTGTCTTTTCCTACTATCTTTGTCAATTTGAACAATCACTAAAACTATATTTGTTAATCTTGCCAAATATGATAGTGGTCAGTGTTTGTCTGACAGTTTTGGATGGGGTCAGTTCTATTAGTGATAACTATGTATTATAATGATATAGGATTGCGAAATATAAGCCATGATACCATTATAGGATACTCATATGTATTGTAATGATATAGGATTGTGAAATATAAGCCATGATACCATTATTGTTACTGCCACCTACAGCGTGAAAAACACAAACTCATCCTTCGTTCTTCGTGAAAAAGTAAATCACCAGCAGATTGGAAAGGAAAGCAATTGCCAAAAATAATAATAATATCACTCACTTTCGTATTCCCTACAACATTGAAAGTGACTGTTGTTGTAGAATGAATAACATAAAAGATGGAAAAGTTTAGACAGAAGGCAAAAATGCCAGAGCAAAATATTATAAATAATAATCTATAAATAGCATCATGAGTTTGCACCCAATTCAATACACCAGGCCCTTCAAGAAGCAAAGCCGGAGCAGCCAAGATCATAGTTGTAAAAGGTGCCATATGATACACAGTGTTGATACTGCAAACACAAAATAACATATTATTAGAAATGCCTATTACCATATCTTGAAATTCTTGAATTATAAGACAAAAATTGAATATTTTGACATTAAACCAACAACTGACTATCCATAGTATCATCATGTGAGTTGAGTTGAAAATGAAAAATTGAAATTTAGGAAAACTAACCAACCTCATTGTAGTCTATGGAACTGGGGTCCTCAAAAAAAGCATTGCTCCAAGTGTCTCATTTGAAATAAAAATACAATAGTGGAACTGGTGAAGATGTCCTGGAAAGTATTGGTTATGGGCAACATGTTGAGACTTGGCTAGGACTCTGCAAATTCTAGTCCAAGTCAAGCTCAGTGTGTCAGCAGCCAATAGTTGCAAACTCGGGAAGTCTTGACTATCAAGCTTGCAAGTATGCAAGAGGAGTTGGAAATGGAAACTGAAATACAGAAGAACTAACTAATCTGACAATAGTATATGGAGCTAAGGTCCTGAAACAAAGCACTACTCCAAATAAGTCATTATAAATTTAAAATATATATACAACAGTGACACAGATGAATATGTCCCAGAATCATTGGATAGGATTAATGTGTTGAAACTGAGCTAGGACTTGTGAATCCTAGTCCAAGTCGGATTGTTAAAAATTCTGAAATTTCCAGCTCTTATCCCAAACATAAATGAATTCTTTTTTGATGTTATTGAACTATTCCGTCAATGCTTCAAGCTGTGATATATATTGACAAACTGCAGCTATTGTTTTCAGTGAATTCATTTTCGTCTTAACATGATTTAAAATAATTTGACAATGGTCCAAACCTAAGTAATATTGTGTGCTTTAATTGTTAATGTTATAATCATCTGTGTTATTGATTGAAAGTAATTGATTTGCAATTTTGTATATTTTAAAAGCTCAGATACTATCAAGCCTTCTGATGTTGGACTAGAAAAGGGGGCCCTTGTAGCACAATGATGGAGTGGTTCTTAAAATGGAGTTAATGGAAGGAGGGGGCGCAATGGATCCCTCAAATACTTGTCTCCAATAACTTACCTTCATAGACATGAGTGTGAATATTTTTCAGTAAGTTGTTTATCCTTAGTGTAAATTTTATCTCTTAAAATCACTTTCACAACTTTGAATGTCTGTTTTAATTGTGAAATGATGAATTGGAAATCTGTAAATGCATTCTAAATGTTGATATTAGTATTTAAAAAGGCTTAAACTAGTGGCACTACCCCTCTGTCCACTCTTCTCTTTCCATTTAAGTGTATCTTTAAAAAATGTTTATATTCACGAGCACTCACTCAGTGTTTCCTAGATGTATCTAAAACCGAAAGGGCCTTGCCCTGGTAGAATTATTTTTTATTTTTGTTTTTTTAACTGGGCCCCATTATGTTTCTCCACAATTAAGCAATAGAGTGGTTTTTATCAAAGGGAATAAAACAAAAATGATAAAGAAACAAATTTCTATACACAACATAACATAGATGCAGATTAAAATGTTTGTTGTGACTTGTCACTAGTTTCTAACCTAGACGCTAAGAAAGTAAAACATAAGGTAATTTTTTTCAAATTTTGTGGCCAAAGCTTTCCTATTCCCACTGTTTTAGTTTGTGAAAACATAATATTTGACTTTTCCTATTTAAAAATAAGAGTTGTTCTTTATAAAAATAAGAGTTTACCTTTTACCCTTTACAGTTTTTAATTTATGAGAATATATTAATGAATCTGCTAATTATCTTCTAATTGTTATCATGGTGCTAGTTTGGTGGGCGCACTTACAAATTTGATTGTATAATGTGCAGATTGGGATTTTTTGTATGTCTGTTTCATCTGTCATACCCCTCCATAATCACTCTAGCATGATTGTGTTGAGCAAACTTCTTTATGGCTCGTTGCATGCCAAGGCTTATGATTGGATTGATCCATCTGAGGTTTCAGATTCATCAAAAGGTGATCCTTATGTTATCTCCAAATAGATTTAATGTGTCAATTTTTTTTTGTTCTGAATGCTTGATCATTTTGTTTCATTCCTTTTTCTAAGTTAAAAATCCTCTGAACTCTCTTGAAATATTTTCTTGACTAGTAGTTATTCTGTAGTTTGTGTTTTGCTTCGGTAACCTAGATTGTGCTATACACATAATTTGTTACATTCTTAGTTATTAGAATCTTTAGATTTACCCTTTGGGAGCTAGTTTCAAATATAATGTTTAAGCTGTCTATCCTCTATCTTTCAAGGTATCTTTAAGAACTTCCTTACTAGTGGTTATTTGAACAGTGCAGTGGTTATGTTCTTGAAAAGTATTAACTTTTTTTGAAGATTTCATCAATGTTCCTTGAGGATTTTTTGAATTTTTTTGTAAGAGATAGCTAGCATGGCCAAGAAGGTCAACTATGAGACATCTCTTTGAGGTATTATGTCAAATAGTTCTTACACCTTGTATATGCATCCACATTTTCCATATCCATATAACAAAAGTCCCCCTTCCAATATGGTTTGTTTGATGTTTATACTCTGTTCCAAAGCCCCCATTTTGGCAGCTAAGTAGGCAAGATGTTGGTAAAGGTTGTTGAATTTGGCTTCACAACTGCCAATTTCATTTGCTTAAATTTTTAAAGATTTTTCAAAAAATGTAGTTTGTGTGTATCCTCGAGATAGCATCTCTTTGAGAAATTTTGTCAAACAGATGACATGCCTTGTCCATGCTTCCATATTTTGCATACATGTCTACCAAATCATTTCCAATTATCATAGCAAGAGAAACAAGCTCTTCTTCTTTAAGGAGTTCCATTCTCTCAAGCATTAGGTTAATAAGTTCATCTCAAATTCCAACTTCATTAGTAGGTTCTTTCTTGGATTATTGAGATTTTGGATAGTTTTTGGGTTTGCAAAAAGATTCTTTAGTAAAATGCTTCCCTATTTGAGCACAATTTTTGTGAGGATCAATAATGTCTGTGTTGTTTTCAAAATTAGGATTAGTCCGGTGTTCACCTTCACTTTGATCATCATTTTTAGAAGATATGACATCAAAATCAACTGAATCGTTATCCAAGGCATCACCACTTCTGCATGCATTGTCATTAATATTGAAAATATCTGAAATAGCAGAAGATGGAAGATGAGTTAGATGGGAAAATGCTACTTTTACTGCTCCAACAACTTCCTTGTGAACTTCGAAGGCTGTTTCAAATGAGGTAAAAATAATGTGTTTGGCTTCCATTAGCTGTTGAAGTCTTAACTTCTAATGATTGTTTGGAACCTCTAGGTTTGTTATGCATAACTACCATAAGTGTTGTTGCTGCATCAAAAGCTTCTGCAGCCTTCTTCTCAACATTCTGTAGTTGTACTTCAGTTAATTCACATGGAATTCTAGCAGCTTTAAGGATGCGGCACTAGGCAGCTTCCACTAATGTTGCTTTATGAGCCTCCATTGCTACTGCTACTACAGCTTGAGCTCCAAGCTTTTCCCTTTCTATCTGACATAAGTGTGGACTTGATCATCGCAATGTTTCATCAAGTGTGCCATCCATGCCTTCCACTTCCTGCAACATCCTAATCTTTCATTCCAGATATGATTCTGTCCTCCGGCGTGGGAACCAGTCCATTGTAGACCCCCTGCTATAAGAAGTTCCAATGCTATGTGAACTCATAGATGGTGTGCATCTGTCATGTTTCTCAGTCCTTGTCATTTTCTATAGGCTCTCTGCACTATCTTTATTTTCCAAAGAATCTGAATCTTCATAGGTAAATGCCTTTTTTTCATCTTCCCTATCTAATTTAGCTTGGAATTTAACAAAAGCAGTACATATGCTTTGTTTTCTCGCAACCATAGTCACATTAGATGAAGATTCTAGTGATAATATAGTTTCAGTCACATTGTTTGTATAGATTTCACAAACTTTGAGTGAATTCCTACAATCGCCACTCTTGATATCTTCAGTTTGATTGAGCCCATGGACAAATATATTGCTAATCTGATCATCTTCAGACTGGCTAATGATACAACTCTTTCCTTCTACCAAATTTGGCATAGCTTGTTCTCTGATCATCTCTTATGGAAAAAGGGCCTTAAATAGCTCAACTAAACATTATGTAGAATAGAATACCTCTACATTGTGCATAAGTGTTGCTATCTTAAAACTTCAAAAATCATTATATAACATAGTTTTGCAAGAACACCAAAGAGAGGATCCTCTTTGGCTCATCAACTAGTAGATACCTATAAGATATACCATAAAATAATTAAACATGCTTTGGTAAACAACCCATAAGCTACTATTGAACAAGGCAATTGATCCACCTGTTGTAGATCTAAAATGACAATAATAAAAGTTAGTTGTGATACCATGTATGCTTATGTTCTTACTGATGAAAAAATTTACTAGTTTATGCTCATTTTGTGAAATTTCAAGAGATTCAAAATAAAAGCAGATTCATTGAACTTCAGAAACCATACATATCATAACTTTGCAAAGAAGACCAAATAAAGTGTAGATTATATCAATTAAATTGTTATGTTTTGTTAAACTGATAGTATCCAGCTATTTATTATTTACTTGTCAAGTCGTGGGAGCTGCTAGTAGAAAATTGTTAGTAGTAGCTGTAGTTAGTGTTCTATTTTGCAACCGTCATGTACTTAAATAGGCTTCTTATAGTCAAGAAAGGTGCTTTAAATTTGCTACACAATCCTCCCCAGTCTACCTTTGGATTGTACAAGCACTACACTGAAATAAAATATCCATTGGATTTCATCTAGAATTATCTAATATATACTGATGAATTCTATTTTAGTTATAACAGCCAGTATTATCATTTGGCAGTATATGTTTGGCATCATTTTCTATAACAAAGTCAAGTCAGATTGGTCAAAATCAGCATTGGTTAATAACTATTGACAACTACATCTGACGCCAATGAAATTTATTACCTTAAAACCAAACAAAGGTAGGAGAGATCAAGCATGATCAAGGAACACATTGTAGACTCAGACAATTCCTCCGACTAGTCGACCAAGACTGACAAAGGCTACAGGAGGCAACCAACTCTAGAAGTTCATCAGTATGAAGTGAAAACTAGAGCATAAATCAAAGTTGAAGTATAAACTGGAGCTATAGTCAAGATTGCCAAACAACTTACCATTCTGATATAAGCATGTGTGGATCTCATAGACCAAGTTCAGTAGGAACTAACAAACCTCCTTTATATGAGGTTAGTCTTAGTTGGATGACAAAACCCAAAGAATCCTTCACATAATGGAAAGAGAAGAATGTAAGAGAAACCTCCAAAGACATCAAAAAGTTGTTGATAGAAGAAAAGGAATCCAAGCCAGAAACTCTAGGGCAAGGGCTTGAAGTGGAGAAATGAGAACATGGGGCCATATGAGTGTGTGGAGTACTAAAGCCTCTAGAAGAGTCCAGGATTCTCACACACTTAAAAGAGTGTTATGAGAGAACCAAAATATTTGAATTGGAACATCCTAAGGTGCAAATTCAAGACACTAAATTCACATCAATGTCAAGTGTATAGAGGCAAAAATTGCCTAAGTTCACAGGTGATCCAAGTGTCCAGTGAGGCATTACAAGCCCTGTGATTTCCAAACAATTTGGACAGAAAATGGATGGAACAATAAAAATATTGGCTACAGTCATTTCCAGTCACCGTCAAAGGTGTAAGAATCAGATTGACCCAATTAGCTCAAATATGTGGGAGTCACCAAGTTCAAGTCTAGAGAGGTAGGAATTTCCTAGGTTAACAAATAATCCAAGTGTCCAATTAGGCATTACAAGCCCTATGCAACCATTTATGCAGCAAAAGGACAGTCATTTCTAGCCACCCTCAAAGTTGGAGCAAGCAATCGGTACACCAAGATTGATCCAATGAGCTGATATATGTGGAGGAATTTGCAAGGGGCTTAGAAGAAGAATTCAAATTGCTCTAGGATGTCAATGAAATTTCTATGAAAATCTACAACACTCAACAAGGGAAACATGAGAATTAAGAGCTTACAATCAAAGGCTCAAGGAATTATTCGTATACTTGAAAAAAATGGTTCATCGAAGGTAAGGACGACAACATGTATATAAAAAGTGATGGACAAGATGGGCACAGAAGGTGAACATGAGATGTCTTTGAGGATAGTGACTGGCATTGTAGGCACAGTTTGTGCCTAGGTTTGAAGCCAGCATCATATAATGACCCTCCCACCTCTGTGGCGATTGTAGCTTGGTGGGAGGAGTATAATAATGTAGCATATCTTTGTAATGAAATGTGTTTATGTAGGGAAATGGAGTAGGGGAAATGAAATCTTACTGACTATGTAGTTTTGTGTGTAAATGAGTGCCAGTCCCAAACCAGTCATGGCTAGGAGTGATCGGGTGAATGGAGAGGATAAATGATGATTGAAATGGTCTAATGGGATGTATTTGAAGGTGTTAGAACCTTTATTGGGATTGTGTGTTGCAGGTAAGAGTGGATTGTCAGCCTTTAACTACTGACTATGCTTACAATATTGCCAGTCACTGTCTACACCACCAGTCTGTTTCTTGACTGTAATATTTACCTTCTCCAATGTCTACTAGGCCTTGTCAATACTACAAATTGCTTCAAAATTTCTATTGGAAAACTATTTAAATTCATGCATGCAATACCTGGAAGTCGTGCTATGGACTGTAGAGAATTTGCATCAAATTTGATCCTCTATTATGTCATTGCAATTGCATTTGTCCCCTAATTTAGATGTTCTTTTGAAAAAAGGTGGGTACCTGACCTGAAAACAAATGAAAACCATTCAATCTATCTGATAGCAATAATAGAAATTTGAGGGTGTCCAATAAACTCTTTTTATAAGTGAATAGCATGACTATGTTTACCTTTCTGGCCTTGTTTGCATTTATACCCACCATCCTTTCCAGCAATTCCTTTATGTGGTTCTTCATTCTCAACTATCAGAATCATTGTCTTCTTAGTACTAGTACTTCCCTGATCTTTTCTTCTTCTGTAGTTTTTCCCTCTAGAGTTTCCTTTAAGATACTTTCTATGGCTTTTGAGAAAGCATAGTCCATCATCAAATCCTTCTTTCCCATTGCTTTTGTTGGTCGCTGTTGTTCTCATTCTTAATATCAAACACAAATTTACTAATACGGTGTTCATTTTGTTAGCATTCTTGTTTTTGTAATTTATTGTGTTTTGGATAATGCATTTTTCTATTCATCAAAGGTCACTGTTAAATGACAATGTTTGACTATAAGGTATTAATGATGTAGAAGGCACTTCCAATAAGATTGTTCACGGTGGGGAAAAATAGATCTAGTGGGGTGCAAATGGTGGTTGATGAGTATATGGAAAAACTTAGACGATATTGCAGTGTTGAGGATGTTCAAATTATATCAAATCCAATGAAAACAAGGCATGCTTAAATTCACATGTAAAAACTACTGGAATAATATCTTACTATTATGAACTAGGATCTGAAGTAGTGTTTATTTTTAGTGAACCACATATAGATGCATTTATTATAAAAACTAGCATTGTAGTTGGAACAATGATGTGAAAGAACAGATTAAAGGAGAAGATACCAAAGTTATGCAGCGCATCACTCCAAAATATTGGGTACAGTAGTATAGGTTCTCTGTAATAGAGGTGAAAAAAAGTTAATTCTATTTTCCTTGACTCTTTTGAAATTCTATGCAATGTCATTGGTTTAGCCGCTATATTTTAATCCTCACTACTTCAAATTTTTATTTCTTGGAAGTATTTTTCATTTTTATCTACATTCATATAATCAGAGATTGAGGAAGTTGCATTTAAGTTTTAAGCAATATTTGCTAAAATATGAGTTTACGCTATCCCAGGTTGTGCTGTTAGATGAGGATGGGAAAGACATTACATTGGAGCAACTAGCTAAATTGATAGAAGACTTAGGGTCAATGGTATGTCTCTCGCATATACTTCCACAATTTCTTTATGTTATTGTCTATAGCCACTATCAATATGTAAACCTTCATGTCATTATGGAATTGAAATTAGTTGTCATCAATTGTTGCCTCAATTTTCTTTTCTTAGGTTGATTAGCAACTTTGTTTATAGGGATCATCATCTGTTGTATTTTGCATAGGGGGCCCATATGGTCATGGCCAACAACTGAAGATGTGTGATGATGTCACTATTAAACTTTCATCTATGGTATTAAACCATCAAATTGCACTTATTGTCCTGCTTGAGAAATTATACAGGTTTGTTGAATGTACTAATGTAACATATGTGATAGTTTTGCGTCTTAATTATATAGGTTTGTTGAATGTACTATTATTCATTTATGCATTATTGAATCACATTGTATTTTTTATGGTTACAAGCTGAGAGTAATGCTCTCTTAGCATTACTTATGTTCTACCTTTCTATGCATCATTATACATTTGCAATCTGGTTCCTGATTAAATTTATAGCCTAGGAAACATGTATTGATTCTAGCGTTGTCAACACATGACTACTAGCTAGATTGTTTTTTTCATGAAAGGGTAAGGTGTTTGATCATTATCTTCCTGGTAAGTCAGAGATTCTTCCCAATTGGTTGATTCTTGTAAAAAAATTTATCAAAATAATGATGTACTTTTATCTATATTTGCCTTGGAAAACATAAAATATGGTCAAGGATGAGGTGCTTCTCTATTAATCTTGCATACTATTTACAAAGTAATTGATGCTTCTCTATCCATAATGCAACAGACCTAGAATCTTCCCTCCTTGAGAGAAGTCACCTTCTTTGCAAGACTCACTCACAGTCTCTTACGCTTTCCCTAGTCACAAGCCTCTGCGCTACTCATAGCTCCTTCAAATACCTCTCACAACAATGATCAATAGTACACCTTCAACTGATGTTCTCTGAGCTGACACTGATTTGTAACAATGAACTTGCCTCCCCTTATATAGGTTTGGAAAACTTGTCCACATTCCATTATTTGTCAAAATTCCTATACAGGATCTAATGTTGATGACTGAATACCTAGATCCAATGATCCTCCCTAACAGTGCACTTAGGATGGCCCCAAACATTTAATTCTACACCTGTAGCTGGACAAGTATCCACTCTTTTATAGGCTGGACATACACCCAAAGACAAGCGGCGAAATCAGACATCTTTCTAAGATGAATTAGTTGCATATGCTATATGCTTATCACTAAAGTGTTCAAACAATGAATAGTGATTTCAATGCATTACTGACTTGTGGCATTCTTAAGTAGTTTTAAGGTCAATGTTTAATATTTTGTGTTTTCCAGCTATGATAAGAAAGATGCTACATTATTAGTTATTAATGTATTTTAAGGATTAGTATATACCACAAATAGGAGATCTTGGAAAATGGCTATCGATTTTTATAAGTTGAATTTAGTGTGTATCAAATTTCCTTAATAATACTAATTTTATGATTGATGTATTGGATAGAAGTAAATTTAGAAGTGCAGTAAATCTTTTGATGGATTAATTAGGAGTTAAAATGTAGAAGGTATGATCATTGGTACATACTTTATCTCTATTTAATGTGGCTGGTTTCCCCTAAAGATATATGCTTGTCATTATAATAAGGGGAACAAGCCACATGTAATGTATTTTCCAATGGCATCATTCACTTCATTCTTATATTGCACATTGAATAACTTCACCATTGAGTTTAAAGTATCACTAGTCATCCTCCCCTTAAGCTTTGCTACCCTTGAACTATAGATAGAAAAACTTGAAATCATGTTTAGTGGAAAGTACTAGTATACATGGTATGATTATTCTTTAAAGGGTACTAGCTCAATGGAAGAGCACCTACTTTACAAGTAGAAGGATGATGGTTCAATTCCATCGTGCCCTAATATAACTAAATATATGACTAAATTAATGATTAAATATATGACTAAATTAATGATTAAATAAATGACCAAATAAATGACTGAATAAATGACCAAATAAATGACTAAATAAATGACAAAATAAACAACCAAATAAATGATCAAATAAATGACCAAATAAATGACCAAATAAATGACCAAATAAATGATCAAATAAATGATCAAATAAACTACCAAATGACCAAATAAATGATCAAATAAACAACCAAATGACCAAACAAATGACCAAATAAACTACCAAATGACTAAAATCAATGATCAAATAAATGACTAAAATAGTTTACTCATAAATTTGGTCACGAGATAAATGACCGGCAATAAACTACCACTGGTCACGTGACCAAATTTGGTCATTTATCTACAATTTTTGGTAGTTTATTTGGTCATATATTGCTGTTTTTGTACTAGTGTCATTCTATGAATGATACATCATAAGAATTTCAAAGTCCACTCAGTTAAGATATTTTGACTGTATACAATGGTTAAATATGTAACAGTAAATGACCTGCCTTAATACAACTTCAATTGCAGATTACAGATCAATATTCAGTCCATACAAATCCTTCTGATCAATATTTTACTTCAAATTCAATACTGTATCAACTTACTGTTCGTCGGTAATTGCTCTTTGTAGCTTTGTAATTGTTCTACAGCTTGGTTCTTACTTAACCAGTATGATTAGAATGCATGAAAACCTTGTTCACGCGATATTCCTGCAGTTTCTACTTCTTCCGGATGTCTTTCTAAAAGAAATTTTGTTCTCTTATATAGACGAGTAAATCATTTTCTTCTCCACTATCAGATTTTTCCACTTAACCACATTTGTAGATTTTTCTGCTTAAAAATTTCTCGGTACTTGTGTCAATAACACGTTTGATTCTCATCCTTTAGATCTTTCCTGAATTTCATCAGTCGTCAATCTGTGTAACAAACATTATCTGTTACCTCAATGTTATACTCTTGCCAGCACATCAATCTTATCAACTAAACTAATCATTTAATTCATTCTATTTCACTCGATTAACAAAGAAATGCATCGGTGAACACTGCTCAGTTAATACTACAATCGGTATACACTACACTCCGTTGGTGTATACTAGAAATGCTTCATTTACCGACAACATTGCTTTGTGTTTTTCAGCTTTATACTTCATCATAGATGAATGCAACATAATAAAGTCAATATCATCAAGTCATAGACTCATCAATAAGTTACTCAATGTGTTCCTTATCCTCATCTATCATGTACATCTTTCCTCATGTAGATTTCTCTGTTCTTCATCTTTTTCACCTTTCTTCAGATGTCTTGGTATAGTAACTTACAAGATAAGTGTTGTCAAACTAGTTGACATCAATGACAACATAATACTAATTTAATCATATTACATATCTAATCAGAAACTCCTCAGTGATCTTGTAATCACAAATTCTTCAATCAGATTCCAAATCAGTTGTAGTTCAACAAGAGATTGGTCAAATTTGTCAAAAATCCAATTTCACAGCCTATTTCCAGAATCTGTCAAACAAATCATTGTGCTAGGAACAAAGCAGAACCTATAAAAAATATATTCATTTTCCTAAAGTGGTCACTTGAGTCTTATTTAGCATTCTGATTTATCGATTTGAGTCTTTTTCATCTTGTGTCAAAACCTTGTCAAAATTATCTTCAAAATTCAATCTTTTTACTAAACGGCTAAGTGTTGTGAGCTTGTGCCCACCATCTTTTGGGCATCTACCCAAACTACTGTGGCACAGTATCCTTCATTTGTATTTGATCTATTCTTTAATCACTTCAATCTTGACAAGGTTGCATCATTTGATCTTCTAGAATCAATTCATTCATCAGTTGTCTTCATCTTATTCTTTGGCTTCACCCAAGGTTAATGGTGGAAACCAGAGCTTCATCACACAAGAAATCTAGAGAGGTATCCTATACAATACCTCTGAATACTCTCCAGGCCCCAACTCTTGAACAACTCTACAATTCTGGTCTTTACGAAGATGACGGTCTTGGCAATTTTTGATTGAAAACTGGTTACGTACCCCCTCCATCAACTCATAGAGGTAATCAACAAACCCCACCTCAATCTAATCCAGGGAGCCCTAAAACTCCTAAAATGTCTCATGGAGGGACACATCACGGGTCTCAAGGACACCAATCTCAACACATTATGGATCGAGAACCTACACCTTATGAAATTGTTCGATATCAAAATGATGATGACTTCAAAAGAATGATGAAACATTTCTTGAAGGAAGATAAAGAAGCATACTTTCTAGAGTTATCTCATCAAGGAGCTAAACTTCCTCCAAACTTTAATGTGGAAGATATCATTACACATGAGGAAGAAACTCCTATCATGGCTATGATGAAACAAATGCATGCCATGCAAGTCAAACTTAACAAACTTGAGAAAGAAAAGGAACCTAAAGAGTTCTCCATGGAGGCTCTATGTCCTTTTCCATTTGATAAAGACTTGTACATGCCGCCATTCCCTAAAAGAGTGGAGATGCCTAAATATGATAAGTATGATGGAAACTCTAACCCTCAAGATCATGTCAGAGAATTTTATACTCAATCTATGGATTTTATGCATGAACCAACCTACTTAATGTGTCTTTTCCCTTGATCTTTGGGAGGAGCATCCATTCATTGGTTCTCTAGAATGCCCCCTACTATCAAAACTTTTGAGGAGTTAATCAAACTGTTCTATCAACAATACTCCTACAATATTCAATACCTAGTCACCATGATCGACATCTGCAATCTGAAACAATATCCAAGAGAACTATTCCTGACATTTCTCAAGAGGTGGAGGAAGAAATTTTCTCTATATGGTAGACCTATTCCAGAAACTGAGAAGCTGGAAATCTTCATCAACAATCTTGTTCCAGAAATCAACTACCCTTTACAAATGCAAAATCATACATCTTTGGACAAGATGGTAGATAATGTGATCAAAATTGAGAAAGTACTTGTGCAAAAAGAAGACATATCACTTCAAAAAGACAAGTATGAATTTGGATCTAGTTCTAAGGACAAGAACAAAAATTGGAACAAGAATAAAGGTGTTGTCATAGATGGCATTGTTGATAATATATGTGCCCCATCTAAGGCACCTGCTTTCAATCTTACCTATTTGTACCCAAGCCATCAAAGCTTCTAAAGCCAAAGCCACAGAGTCCAAAAAGTCATATGATTACAAACCTTGGGCTACAGATCCTAATCGCAAATTCACTCCTCTCAAAGAATCCTTGGAATCTGCCATGAAAACTCTATTGGAAAAAAAAATCATCCACTTGCCTAAGATGAAATTCTTTGATCTAGAACCTAAACCAAAATGGTTGAGAGAGAATGATTTCTGTGAATTCCATCACAATAAAGGTCATAAGACTAATAACTATATTCACTTGAAGCACATTATACAAGACAAAATTGATAATGGTGGCATCACAATTGACAATCATAAGAGCAATAACGATCATACAACATTCACAGAACCATTCCCTAAACATGGTAAAGAAGATTCTTCTTCTCAACCTAATATGGGTGCTAAAGTCAATTATGCCTACTTAGGAAACAATGTTGTTATCAATATGGTTGAACCATGCCTATCTGAGTGTTGCAATGTCATCACAATTATAAGAGATAGAGATAATCAATTAGCTAATGCAGTTACTCGATTACAAGCTCAAGCACACCTACAAGGACAAATACCAGATTCATCAAATGTCCCTAAGGTTCCTTTCAATCTCTCATCTGCTTCTAAACAGAAGGTTACATCTAAATCTTCAAATCCTAAAGACATGAGGCCTACTTCATAGAGTATTGTCCAACAATTCCAACACACAAATGCTAAAATCTTCATGTTTGAGTTGCTTCAGATATCTCCAGCTCATAGAGCCATTCTAGACAAAGCTCTTCTTGGATCCAATGTTCCTGATGACCTTGATTTAGATAGCTTCCAAACTATGGTTGGTCATCTTATGTCTCCACAGTACATTTCCTTTTCAGAGGAAGATGATAACTCCTTGAGTCATCTGCATAACCAGCCTTTGCATATTGAAGTCTTGATCCAAAACCATTGTGTCAAACATGTGTTGATAGATGGAGGTGTTGGCCTAAACATTTGTTCTTTCAGCTTGACTACACAATTGGGATTTTCAGAAATGGCCATTGATCCCAGGGAGAAGATAACTATCAAAGCATATGATGAGCAAGAAAGATCTTCTAAGGGAACTATTGTCCTACCTATCAGAGTAGGTTTTGTCATCAGAGATACTATATGTCAAGTTCTTGATCTACCTTTGGCTTACAATATCCTCCTAGGAAGACCCTGGATACATGACATGAAAGCCATTCCCTCTACATTCCATTAGCATTTGAAATTTCCTTATGAAGGATTTGAGGTGATGATTCCAGTTGATCTATATACAACTTGCAATACCTTGAAAGAGAGTGCAAATAAACTTGTTCCCAATAATAGAGAATCTTCCACTAAGCAGCTAGATTTTGCTTCAACCTCCAAGATGGAAGACATAGCTAAAGAGGTTAAAATCAAAGAACATGGTATTGGAGAATATACTATAGAGCTAGTCTTATCTTTGGCATCCCTTCCTATCTCTCCTAAGTCTTATGGACAAACTCTAAAATAGTCCAAGCTCGAATTTAAAGAACCTCTTGAAGCATATAAAGGAAATTTTGTTGCAGAACAAGTCTCTAAACAAGAGTTTGAAGAGGATGAGGCTGTGCTTGCATGGCTATACAAAGATGAACCTAAATCTCAAGTTGTCCAAAAATGTGATGCTAAAATACCGAATATCCCATCTAAGTCATATGGCCCAGGGGATAAATTGATTACAAAGATGGGATATAAAGGAAAAGGACCTCTAGGACTACAGGGTAAAGTTTTTCTATCACCTCTTGATGATCGTGGCTGAGCAAACAAGAATACAGCAGGTCTAGGATACACAAAGAAGCCTTTCTATCTTAGCAAGAACTCCCCGCATGTTCTAGAACAAATTGAGCCTTCCGTAGAAAATCAACTAAAGGGAGAAATAACTAAACAATCTAATAGTGATGATTCAGACACCACTAATGAGCTCATTCCTTATGAGCATTTGCCTAAAGAAATAAAAGACCTACTTGAAGCTGAAGATGATCCAATAAAAATAATTAATGTAGTAGAAACACAAGAACCAACTAATCTGGAAGGCAATCAAAAAGAGGAAGGTGGTATTTATTTTGAGATAGATTCCTATGAGTATGAATTCAAATTAGAATCTGAGGGTAACCCTTTTTGGGGTATTCATCCTGACTTTACTCATGTTCTTAGATTTCCTAGAGGTCTACATGAAGAAACAGAAGATGAATCAAATGACTATGAATGGGGAGTCATTCCAGAACCAGATGAACTTGTTACAAAAAAGCATGTTGATGTTATTCACCAATATGCACCTCAACCTAACGTAAGTCTAGAGAAAAATGATGAACTTATCGAGTCTGATCCACCGATGGCTGAAGTAGATTTCCACAATGACATTGAGCCTATTCATGAATTGAATGTCTTAAGTTGTAATATCACCTTTGAACTCGAGCATTGGGTTAGGACCAATGATGATAGATCCATATTTGTAAACACTCTTTCCCAATCTTTCACCACTTTGACTATCCAACGCCATGACCTTCTTGACATAACATCCACCAACTTGAGCCAAGGTATTTATACCTTTCCCAATGACTATGCCCTTGCTTGCTACCTAAATGCGGTTGAACCTAATGAGGACTTCCATCAGTGAACTGAGCGTTAGCATAATGGAGTCGGACATCAAGTATCTTAGTCAGAAAAATAAGAATAATAATAAAAAGAAAAGGAGTTCTGAGGGTGAAAACCACTTTGTGGCAATCTCAAAACCTACAAAAGTAAAAATAAAAGACGTATCCAAAGGTGAAAACCTCTTTGAGGCACCTAAGGATGAGATATTTGATGTCCTTCCGAGTCATTTACAGGATAGATCTCTAGTTCTAATTGAGCCCAATCAATCTATCAATTTGGGAACAACAAAAGAACCACAGTTGATCCATGTAGCACAATCTTTATTAGAGGAAGAAAAGAAAAAATTTACAACATTCCTAACAAAGAAGATCAACTTTTCTTGGAAATATTCAGATATGCCAGGGTTGGATCCTGATCTTATAATGCACCATTTATCTATAGCTCCAAACATTAAACTTGTTAAGCAAAAATTGAGAAAGATGCATCCACATGTTGCACTCTTGGTAAAAGCTGAATTAGAGAAGCTCCTAAAAGCCAGATTTATCTGAGTTATTGATTATGCAGAATGGATCTTTAATATTGTACCTATTTCTAAACCAAAAAAATCAATAAGAGTGTGCACCAATTTGAAAGATGTAAACAAAGCATGCCCTAAGGATGATTTTCCATTACCTAACATTGATATGATAGTAGACATGACTGCGGGATTTGAGATGTATTCTTTAATGGATGGTTTTTCTGGATATAATCAAATGAAAATTGCTCTAGAGGATCAAGAGAAAACTTCTTTTACATGTGCATGGGGTACCTTCTGCTAGAATGTCATGCCATTTGGGTTTAAGAATGTCGGTGCTACATATCAGAGAGCTATGACTTCTATTTTTCATGACATGATGCATAGGACTATGGAGGATTATGTTGATGATACTTTAGAAAAATCTATGATTAGAGTTGAACATCTAAATGACTTGAGCAAGATACTACATAGAATGGAAAAATTTAGTCTCAGACTAAATCCTAAGAAGTGTGCTTTTGGTGTCACTTCTGGAAAGCTCTTAGGATACATAGTTTCAAAGAAGGGCATTGCAGTTGATCTAGCTAAAGTAAAGGCTATAATGGAGATGCAACCTCCCAAGAACATCAGTCAAATGAGGACATTTCAAGGTACAGTTCAATCTATCAGATGCTTCATATCTCAGCTAGCAGACATATCACAACCTTTTACAAAGACATTACATAAAGGTGTGACCTTTGCATGGAGCGAGAAATGTGAAAAG
Source organism: Chamaecyparis obtusa (assembly GCA_027943335.1). Taxonomy (NCBI): domain Eukaryota; kingdom Viridiplantae; phylum Streptophyta; class Pinopsida; order Cupressales; family Cupressaceae; genus Chamaecyparis; species Chamaecyparis obtusa. Next base: position 1,603,730 of record BSBK01003688.1, on the reverse strand, counting down.
AACTTTAATCATATCAAGAAATATCTATCAAATCCTCCTATCTTGATGCCTCCCATTCAAGGGAAGCCTTTGATCTTATATGTCTCCGCTACAGATACATCACTGGGGGCATTGCTTGCACAGCATGATGAGAACAAGAAGGAAAGAGCTATACACTATATCAGTAGAACATTGGTGGCATACGAAAAGAACTATTCAATGATTGAGAAAGCTTGTCTAGCTGTGGTCTTTGCATCATAGAAAATGATACATTATATGTTAGCTCATACTACACATTTATTATCTAAGATTCATCCACTAAAGTACCTACTAAGAAAAGCTTCCCTCACGGGTAGATTAGCCAAATGGGTCATGCTCTTAAGTGAATTTGACATTGAATATGTTGAAAGAAAATCTATTAAAGGCCAAGTTATTGCTGATCAATTAGAAAATGCACCTTTATTTGATGATACACCAATGCAAATGGAATTCCCAGATTCCTCTATCATGAATCTTTCTTCTAGAGAATGGCAATTATTCTTTGACGGCTCCTATGCACAGAATGGATCTGGAGTAGGCATATTGTTCATAACTCCTCAAGGATACTCAATCCCAAAAGCATTTTGAATCAAGTTTCCTTATACAAACAATATTGTTGAATATGAAGCCCTTCTTAATGGCATGAAAATGGCAATTGAGCGGAGAGTAATAGAATTACACATTCATGGAGACTCACAACTTGTAATCCATCAAGTTAATGATGTGTACCAAACTAAAGATGAAAAGCTCATTCTATACAAGAGAATGGTAAATGATCTAAAGAAGTATTTCATATCTATCATATTTGAGAAAATACCTAGAACAGAGAATAAGGCTACCGATGCAATGGCAACATTATCTACTTTATTACAGCAGCCTGAACATGAGCTACGCTATGAGTTCCTGGTGGAAGCACTATCTTATCCTACATATGACTCCCCTAAAACCCGCATGATTTGCACTGTTGTAGGTCATGATTCGGATATAAAAACCTATTCTCCTATCTCAAAGACCAAATCATCCCCGATACCTTTCACCATCATGAAAAGAGATACCTTATCTATAATGCCTCTCGATATGTCATCATTGGTCATGATCTTTACAAACGAGGTCTAGATGGTACGCTCATTAGATGTTTAGAATGGGAAGAGTCTCAACGTGTGTTAGAGGAAGTCCATGAGGGTATATGTGGGTCACACTCAAACGGTTTAACACTAGCTCAAAAACTTATTAGGGATGGGTACTATTGGTTGGCAATGGAGAAAGAGTCTATCAAGTTTGCTAAGAACTGTCAAAAGTGCCAAGTACATGGCAACTTAATTCATGCTCCAAGGAGAGATCTAATTCCCTTCACTACACAATGACCTTTTCATCAATGGGCCTTTGATCTTATTGGAGCTATACATCCTCATTCTTCTAATGGACATACCCATATAATCACAACTACAGATTATTTTACAAAATGGGTAGAAGCAGTCCCTTTGACACAAGCAACTGGAAAACAAATATTTATGTTCATCTTGAACTACATCATATGCCAGTATGGTATTCCACATTCCATAGTCACAGATAATGGTGGACAATTTAAGAACAAATACTTTGATGATTTATGTGTTAAATTCAATATTACACAACATTGGTCATCTATCTACTATCCTCAAGGGAATGGACAAGCAGATGCTTCTAACAAGAATCTATTGAAAATCTCTCACCGTACAGTTAATAAAATAGGAAGAGACTATCATCTCATGATCAATCCAGCTCTTTGGGCCTATAGAACAAGTATCAAAATGCTCACTGGGGCTACACCTTTCGCTTTAGTTTATGGTTCTAAAGCAGTACTACCTATTGAGGTTGAAATCCCATCACTAAGAATCAGAATGCATGGTCTAGTAACTGATGATGACTATGGAGTGTCTAGGTTGCAAGAACTTGAACTACTAGATGAGCATAGACAAGCAGTGTATGATCATCTCAGAGTATATCAAAAGAGAATTTCTAGAGGTTACAACAAGAAAGTCAGACACAAAGAATTTCAGGTTGGCGATCTAGTCTTGAGAGAGAATCCTAAAAATCAATCACATAGAGAGTGCAAGGGGAAGTTTGAACCCAACTGGCTGGGTCCCTTTGTAATCACTACTACGTTTGGCTCTGGTGTCTATCAACTCTCAATGACTGAAGGAGAACAGCTCCAAGAACCAATCAACGTTCTCCATCTGAAGAAATTTTATGCCTAAGGCATTCAGTCTATGGTAAAATGTCCTGAAAAAATCTTAAAAATCTGAAAAAGTCCTAAAAAAATGAACATCTTGGTGAAAACCTAGCAATGGGCACCTTGATGATTCACAAAAAAAGTAAAAAAATAGCAAAAATATCAAAAAAATTTGGAAAAATGAGAAAAATAACAAGTGCCTTGGTGAAAACCTGGAAACAGGTGCCTTGGTAGCAAAAATAAAATCTCTACCAAGATGGTGAAAACACGGCAAATGGGTGCCACTTGTTTCAAAATGCTCCATCTATCAACACAATCTTGGTCTTTCCCAGCTTTTAGTCTTGCTTAAGTTTGTACATATCTCTTGGTTTGTTCCCGCATTCCAATTTTCAATAAGTCAGTCTGTACACCAATCAGCTAAAGCGTTTGTATCCTATCAATGTTCAAACTTCGGGGCAATTAATGTCATATCCTATGGTCTCTAGTATACCTCAGATGAGTCATATCCAGTCAAGGTCCTTTGAATCTTTATTCGAGTCAGTCTGTCTATCTCCTCTCCAGAAAGGATTTTGCATCTACAACAACACAATCAAACACAAATTGAAAACAATCTATGCTTTTTACATGCTTTTATCTCCTTGTATGCTTACTGATTCACATTGAGATTTTTGCATATTTTTTTCCCACAAGCTCTTTGATGATGTCCTTTACAGGATTTAGAGAGTGATGAATGGGGGAATAATCTTTTCTTTATTTTCTTCTTCTATGTGAAAACCTAACTTTGGAAATTATGGATTGAAATGGTGTCTAACTATAAGAGCCTCTATCTCAAATTGGATGGCCATGTGTACCTCAACCATTGATACTCGGAAAACTCAAGGAAGTTTGATCTAACTATTATCTTTTTTGAGTGAGTTCTTTCTCCTATTGTGAAATGTGATCTTACCTAAGGATGTGAATGATAAAGGGTCACTATGGTTAATTCACATTGGATTTAGAATCATCTCTTGACTGTTTGATGTGTTTGTACGCAAGGCGTATTCTGGTCATCATGACGTCTATGTTTTGATGCTTATACAAATTGCTATATCAAAATGAACATGATATTCAGGTCAATTTGGCATTTGTGCCTTGGTGCTTATATCTAATCCAACATTCTGAAAATAAAATCAATATTCATTCGTCCATGGTTGTCTCACCAATGGGTGTTGTATTGATTCCTGCGCATACAAATCGATATTCATATGTCTATGGTTTCATAACTAGTGGGCATTGTATTGATTTATCCGGTTACCTAAAAATTTTAATGATGATAAAAAATCGACAAATGATCAGTGACTAAGTCCTAGGTCCTAGGTTTGCATTTCATTCTGCATTTCATTTTACACTTTGCATGATTGCACGATCTCACAAATTATTGAATTAAACTTAAATGCTTAAACGATTCTTCAAAAATGCTAAAAACATATCATAAGAGTTGAATCTCACAAGAAGGTTCCTTCAACGAAACAACAAGTAGAATCCTTTTTCGAGATAAAAATCACAATCTGAGATCATTTATATTATTCACTACTTGCATAATCAACCTTCAATCATCAAAGAAATCCAAAATTTAACTTAACTAATTATCTTACATCAAACTATCAAAATTTCAACTTGGTTAACCATGGTCAACTCATGGTCAAACCTAGTCAGCCTTGGTCTCCAGGACCTCTAAACAAAGCAGAACGCATTCTCAGACATGCACAACCACTTCTCAAATCAATTAACATGCTTATAAACCATTCAACACTACCTTTTCTTGTCAGCTTTCCATTTTAATCCCGAAGGGGGCATGGCATTGCACATCATTCAAGTCTGTAAATCTAAATCTGTAATCGATCTTTCCTCAGTAATCAAGACAACAACCACATCTAGTTACTGACTCATCAAAATTCTTCATCGCTTGGGGAAAATCTATCATCGCTTGGGGCATATTAGATTCACAGAGATCCATATCAATCTGGTATCCTAATCTATCTTGTAAACTGCATCAACCTTTCATAACTATCAGTTCATTAGCATCATTTCCTTGGTTCTTCAAAATTGATGGGTTCAGGATGTGATACCAATATGTTTCATACAAGGACATTGAGGTCTAGAATCGGTCACTCACTTCTTCGCAATCATAAGGTTTAGAATCAGGCATTTTGGTTTTTTTTTGTAATCACCAGTTCATTGTTGATATAGCTAGCATCATCTCGATTCCTGGTCATTCTGGGCCTGGGTTGATATCTTTCAATCTTTAATCTTTCAAATCAGTTTCATACGTATATCAAAACACAAACTATTCTTTGAACCACTACGTTGTGCACAATGATTCAAAGAGGGGCAAAATGTAATACCCCAAAAATCAGCTATAGGTTCATTAACCTTTTACATCTTCAAATTTGAACGAAATCAACATCAAAGTCCTAACCTAAGGCACATCTGCACATTATCGAATTTAATTGATTATCCTAAATTCTGCATCAGGGAATATTCCTAGCAATATTCCTATTTATTCTAATGATCTTTAATTTAATTATTATTTGGCGATGAATCCTACTTATCCTAAAGTTTGATTAATTGAATATTCTGAATATTTAATTAATTAGATTAATACTGCCACTTAATTATTTAATTCTATTTAATTCTATTTATTTCTAATTATATTATTTAATTTTGAAAATAAATCAAATCTCCTACGAATAATTGATTAAATATTTATTTAATTGATTAAATCCAAGTTGTCAATATTTAATAATATAGTTTTGAATAAAAGTTTGATTAAAATAATTGATTAACCCACAAATCAGTTATTTTTAAATTTAAAATCAGTTAAGTTGAAGATAAATCACTTTATTTATTTAATTAATTCATGATTATTTGTGCACATTCAAATAGCAGTTAAACTTTAAATCAGAAAATCAATTCAAGTTGTTATCTTTTCGAAACTCAACATCTATTTTGAGTTCAAAGTTGATCTAAACTTTTGATTTGAGTTAAAAAGTTGTTCTTGCATGATTTTGCATGATTTTATGAGTTATCTATTTCTAATTTCTTGTTAACTCAAAAATCAACCTGAGTTCATAAAGAGTGATTTATGACTTTTTCATGCACCCTCAAGCCCTGGATTTCTATAAAATCAAGGCTCGACTCTTTACAAATCATCCATAGAATTTGCATACTTACTTTGGTGAATTGACATCAAAGGAATCATTAAGCTTCCTGCGAATCAGCGTTTTGTGAGATCAATCTTGTTTTCAATTCATTCTAGTTTCATATTTCATATCATTGTTAGCTTAATTTGCATATCATTTCAATCCATTTAGATTAATTTATTATCAGTTTTTCTCATCTTATTGCATCAAATTTATTTTTTAAAAAGATTAATTTGCATTCATATTTTATTGCTTTCATCATTTAAATCCTTCGTTTAGGTGTTGCATTGTCACCGATCTTAGTCTAATCTGAGAATACCATACTCGCACCTACTAGAAGGCAGTAAATTGCCTGGTTAGCTATATTGTTCTTATTTGCATATTTTGATTTTTGCTAACCTCTAATGTTTTACTGAAGTGTTGTGTCTACAACTAGGTACAAAATTCACACACACATAGATAGGATAAGGTCTCACATGGAATCAATGGTTAATCCTAATCTTACATTCAAGGGATGAATTCTCTCACCTCATAGATAACCCTACACAACAACATTTGGGGTCGAATTTTGATGCTGATTTCGATGGCAGTACCATTTGTGTGTGTTTTTTGTGTTTTTTTTTTTGCAAGTGCACCCAAGGGTGTCATAATAGTGATGGTGTCGTCGAAATTTCAACACCCCTGTGATTATAAATAAAAAAAAGAAAAATAAATGCTCATTTGTAATTTTCATGAGCTACAAAGAGAGCACCATGCGCGAAGAGGGAAGAGGGCACTGGAATTTTGCTTGTGGGCTATGAAGAGGGAATAGGGCACTGGACTTTTGCTTACATGCGCGAAGAGGGAAGAGGGCACTGGACTTTTTCTTGCAAGCTGTGAAGAGGGAATAGGGCACTAGACTTTTGCTTGCAGGCTGCGAAGAGGGAATAGGGCACTGGACTGTTTCTTGCATGTGCGAAGAGGGCACTAGACTTTTTCTTGCGTGCGTGAACTTGGCCCTAACTCTACAAGGACTTGTGGTAGGCCCGAACTGGAATTTTTCTTGCATGCCAAAACTTGGCCATGTCTTTTTTGTTATTTGGTTTTATCATCTCATTTCACTGGTTTAAAGCTAGGGCATCCATTTCATAGAGGTTGTGAGTGTTTTATTGATTTTTTATTTATTTAAATGTATAAAAATATTATAAGAATTGACTGAAATACTTTTTCTTATGTGCATGAACTTGGCCATGTCTTTTTTATTACTTGGTTTTATTGCATTGTATTTCACTGGTTTGAAGCTAGGGCATCTATTTATTACTTGTTTACTAACTTCTTGGGGCCCGTGAGTTTTGATATGGGCATACATGATGTAAATTTGGTCAATGTTATGTTCATTTATATATATTATAAACAATTATAGCAATAATCAATGTGGCAAAAATAGGGGCTTCCATACCCCATTTTTTCCAAAATTGATAGTGTGGTCAAAGTGGCAATTGCACCTCCAATGGAATGCCCTATAAATAGAATATTTTTCCCTATACCAAGTGCCTCTGCAACCTGAACCAGAATGTAGTTTGATTAAATTAAAGTACAAAATCATAAAATCTAGCAATGAATACACACGGTAAATTGAAAGTCGATGTTGTATGAATATAACATCAAACATGTAAAATCAGTAAATTCATCTATGGTAATCGTATTTGGGAATTGGAACTAGACTAAAATGTTTCCCTTCTAAAAATTGTACTTGGGCATTACCTAGTCATTTAAGGTCCTCCAACATTTTTTGTTGAATTTGGCTGGATAGGATACTTATTACATAGCAGATTGCTAGATTACAGAGTACTCTTAAGTCCTCTCTAGATAAAGGGCTCGACCAATGATAGAAGGAAGAGTATAGCTAAATAATATCATCTGAGACAAAGGACTCTCAACCAGCTATATTATATTAGATTTATAGATCTCAGACTAGGAGGACCTTTTTGTAGTTCTTCATTCTCCTTTTTTGGGTTTGGGTGGATGAATAAACTAACCATACTTAACTATAAATAATCAAAATTGGTTTGGATTTGGCTACCTTTAGGCAGAGTTTGACATCTTTGACTGTCAAGAGGCAACCATCCAAACCCATTTCAACCCATCCAGTGATCTTTTTTCTCCTAAATAGCTCATACTAGTTGGGAAAATGGGCAAACCTATAATAAACTGATTTTATTTGCTATAAATATGTAGGAATAAATATGTGATAACTATGTCTACTCCAAACCTTATTTGTTTAAGAATTCATCATATCAGATAAAGTATGTTTAAGAATTGTTGGGACTGGTCCTTTGGTGTGTATTAAACAAAATACAATTTTCAGCATATTATTATCATTCTATTTCTTTGTTGTAAACATGTCATTGGTTCAGTTTTTAATATTCTTTTTGTGTTAAATGCATTTAAAATTATCTTCATTGTCTTCTGATTGTCTAAATGCTTCTTTATTTGTCAGCCAATTAATACATGCTAGTAAATAAAGAACACAATCAGAAGACAATGAAGATTTGTCTAACCAATAGTCTACATAATTAGACCTTTATTTTAAATGCATTTAACACAAAAAAAATAATTAAAAAACTGAACCAATGGCATGTTTACAACAAAGAAATAGAATGATAATAATATGTTGAAAATTCTATTCTCTTTAATACATGCCAAAGGACCAATCCCCACAATTCTTAAACATACTTTATCTGATATGATGAATTCTTAAACAATTAGGGAACTCCTAAATATACTTTTAAAGTTTCTATAAAGCATTAACTAATTCGAGATGGAAAATAACATATTTGTTTCATGCATATGTGGTAAAAATTCATGAGATACTAAAGAAGACCTTCTATTTGTCAGACAAATCTTCATTGTCCCCCACAAAAAACTAATTAATAACTACTCCACCCTTAATTTATTTAACAATGCACCATATTAGATAAAGTAGGTTCTATCACACATGGCATAGACTCTCTTCAAACTCATAATATGTTGCATGTGTAGTACAAAACTCATGAGATTCTAAAGAAGGCATCACTTTTAATCAGCCAAATCTTCCTTGTACCACACAAAAAACTATGTGATAACTATGTCTACTCCAACCTTAATTGTTTAAGAGTTCATCATATCAGATAAAGTATGTTTAAGAATTGTTGGGATTGGTCCTTTGGCATGTATTAAACAGAATACAATTTTCAACATATTATTAACATTGTATTTCTTGGTTGTAAACATGCCATTGGTTCAGTTTTGTAAATTCTTTTTATGTTAAATGCATTTAAAATTATCTTCATTGTCTTCTGATTGTCTAAATGCTTCTTTACTTGTCAGCCAGTTAATACATGCTAGTATATAAAGAAGACAATCAAAAGACAATGAAGATTTGTCTGACCAATAGTCTATAGAATTAGACCTTTATTTTAAATGCATTTAACACAAAAAAAAAAAAATTTAAAAATTGAACCAATGGCATATTTACAACAAAGAAATAAATTATAATAATATGCTGAAAATTATATTCTCTTTAATACATGCCAAAGGACCAGTCCCCACAATTCTTAAACATACTTTATCTGATATGATGAATTTAATAAGGGTCTGATTCTATAGACTGCTAGCACGAAGGAAGATTTGACCTAGCCAAATCTTCCTTGTACCACACAAAAAATTATGTGATAACTATGTCTACTCCAACCTTAATTGTTTAAGAATTCATCATATCAGATAAACTATGTTTAAGCATTGTTGGGAGTTCTATTAGACCTTTTTTGGAAACATGTCATTGGTTCAATTTTGTAAAAAAAAATTTGTGTTAAATGCATTTAAATGGAATATTAAGCATAGTAATAATATGCTTAATCTATTAGTAATTGGCAAATTAAATGCAGATAACACCTTTATCAGTTTAGCATGTTTAATGCACAGTAATTATGTACAAATTGATTTTTATCTGCATTGTTATAAGATGCACTTCTTGGAATGAATAAGGTTATAAGATGCATTTTTATAAGATGCATTGTTATAAGGTTATTGTCCTTCTCTATAATTCATTCCAAGAAGTGCATCTTATAACAATTTCGAAAAAGAATCAATTTGTAATTACTATGCATTAAACATGCTAAACTGATAAAGGTGTTATCTGCATTTAATCTGCCAACTACTAATAAAAAAATGAATAAAAAACTCACAACCTTTATGAAATGGATGCCCTCTTCGCAGCTCACAAGAAAAAGTGCAGTGGCATCTTCCCTCTTCGCGTACGGTGCCCTCTTTGCAACTCATGAAAATTACAAATGAGCATTTCTTTTTTTCTTTTATTTTTGTAAAAAAAATTACAAAACTGAACCAATGGCATGTATTTGTCAGATAAATCTTCATTGTCCCCCACAAAAAACTAAGTAATAACTACTCCACCCTTAATTTGTTTAACAATGCACCATATTGTGTAAATTAGGTTCTATCACACATGGCATAGACTATCTTCAAACTCACAATGCACCAGATTAAATAAAGTAGGTTCTACCACACAAGATTAATTGTAAACTAGTAATATTAGTTTAATACACTAATATAAAGTAATAGATAAAGTCATTTGTAATTACTATTGAATTCATGGTTTAATCTGAAGTAACTAAGAATGTCATACATATTAAATTAAGATGACTATTGTTCTATAACCTAATTTAGAATAGTAATAAATTAAAGTATACGTTAATTCTTTATTTCATCACTATTAAGGGTGGAGTAGTTATTACTTAGTTTTTTGTGGGGGACAATGAAGATTATAATAGTAAAAAATTATAAGATTATTTTCCTTCTCTGTAATTCATTGTTAAACTAATAAGGTTATTGAATTACATAAGGTTTAAAGCAATGCATATTAATGGCATATTAATAGAACTATAAAGTATATATAGAATTGTTGGGACTAGCAGTCATGTTAGGACTGGTCCTACTTAGTTAATCTATTGAATTCCTTTTTTTGTGTGGGACAAGGACCTTTCTAGTGATAAAACCTACTTTATCTAATATGGTGCATTAACTATGTCTACAAATTAAATTATATATTTTTTAATACACACCAAAGGACCAGTCCGAACCATTCTTAAACATACTTTATCTGATATGATGAATTCTTAAACAATTAAGGTTGGAGTAGACATAGTTAATAAAGTATTAAACTAGATTAAACATACCTTATCTGAAGTAACTGAACCTACTTTATATTCTTTAAGAGTAGACTATTGAATTAGACAATTGGGTATTAATTGTAAATTCTATTCTTTATCTGAACATACTTTATCTTAAAACTGAACCTACTTTGTTTGTTAGCCAATATGTTGTAATTCTAATCTATAAAGTATATATAGAATTGTTGGGACTAGCAGTCATGTCAGAACTGGTCCTACTTAGTTAATCTATTGAATTCTTTTTTTTGTGTGGTACAAGGACCTTTCTAGCAATAGAACCTACTTTATCTAATATGGTACATTAACTATGTCTACAGATTAAATTCTATTATGTTTAGTACATGCCAAAGGACCAGTCCCAACAATTCTTAAACATACTTTATCTGATATGATGAATTCCTAAACAATTAAGGTTGGAGTAGACATAGTTAATAAAGTATTAAACTAGATTAAACATACTTTATCTGAAGTAATTGAACCTACTTTATATGCTTTAAGAGTAGACTATTGAATTAGACAATTGGATAATATAATTGTAAATTCTATTCTTTATCTGAACATACTTTATCTTAAAACTGAACCTACTTTGTTTGTCAGCCAATATGTTGTAATTCTAATCTATATGAATTGTTTAAATAGATTAAGAATTTTCAGCAATTCTTAAACATACTTTATCTGATATGATGAATTCTTAAACAATTAAGGTTGGAGTAGACATAGTTATCACAAATTTTTTTGTGTGGTACAAGGAAGATATCCATCAAGACATAAATAAAATTCAACTTTTCTCTAATGTTGTAGTTTCAAGTAATCAATTTTAAATTTTATTTTCTTATTCATATAAGCTTGCAGTATAGTTGCTTTTAATGCCAGACAATTTGTGGTTTTCAAAAAAATTTATGTCGTTCTCTTATCTACAATATTTTATAAGTTAAACCAATAACTAATTAATGCTAAATCTCTTATCTAAAATATTTTATAAGTTAAAGCATCTATTCTTGATCCCTCTGATCAAGTTTTCAAGTCATGACATGGTTTCAACTGTTGTGAGTGGTTTCAAGTTCTCAAGTCATGACATGGTTTGAACTGTTTTAAAAGCTTCTAATTCTTTTAAAAGCATGACTTGTAATTTTCAAATAAATGTGAACATTAAAAGTAGCAAACAATGCAACAACCATGGCTAACATTCACCTCTAGCTCTAGAATGCATGTGAAATCATGCCCTTAGAATTTGAACAATTTTGTAGTTAGAAGAAATATTTTTAGAGTAGTTTCAACAGATCATAACTTATTATTTGAACTCAAGAATACCCCTTACTTGGTTTCCTACAAAGTGTTTGGCAAAATCTGTCAGAAAATTAAGAGTTTGGTCAAAGTAAGTGTATACATGAAGGATGAAACACATAAGAAGCTATGACATTAAGTACAACATGTCCAATTTTTTTTTTGTAGATATACACATTAAGGATCATGTCAGATAATACAATGGAATTTGATCAAAATAGGGAGACAATCGCTAGATTGTTGTCTAACTTTCATAGTGAAGGCGATGACAAATGTTATTGTCCATGCAAGAGTTGTAACAACTTAAAGACAAGAAGAATCAAAATCAAAACAACAAAGAGACATTGTAGGGAGAATGGTCACATTGAAGGGGGGTTTGATTATCATCCAATGGTAAGTTGTTTGTTATATTATTTTCACAATTAATATGCATATGAACCATGGAAGGAGGTTTTATTATCACATTGAAGGGGGGTTTGATTATCATCATTTTTATATAGGTCGATCTCCCCAGTGTGAATATAGAGGAACATGGAGGTGTGGGTATTGAAGCTGAAGATCATGATCCCATGGAAGATGATGATCATGCGCCAGAAAACACATTTGAAGATAATAGTATGAATGCATTGATCATTGACACATTTGGTACTGGTGCTGGTGCTGCTAATGATGATGATGATTATGATGAGGATAACATTGACATCATCCATGATATACCTCTACTTGAGAAGGTGAACACGACCCTTTACAAAGGCTCTCAATCTACTCTTCTCTTTGTTGTATTGTTGTTGGTGAATTTGAAGGTTATGAATGGTTTATCCAACATAGCAATGTCACGTATGCTAAGGTTTTTCATATATGTCATTATAGTCTATAAAAGATGAAACATGTACCATTAAGATTGTTTATAGTAACGATTTATATTATTTGTTGCAGATTGATCGGTGAGTTTTTTTTACCACCATCAAATGTTCTCTCTTACTCGTACTGAGAATTATGTGCCACTATGAAACATATTGGAATGGAGTATCAAGCAATAGATGCTTATCTCGAAGATCATATTATTTATCATAAAGAAAACAAAAATGTAACAAAATTCAATGAATGTCATACAAGCAGATATTGAGATGATCAAATGACAAAAAAGGTGTCTCACAAGGTTCCTCATTACATCCTCATTATTCCACGTCTGAAAAGATTATTCAGGTGCAATAGTTTGGCACAATTTATCGATTACCATGCACGCGGCAAGAGTCGAGATGACATTATTTGAATGTTTGTGGATGGTTCATCATTTATGGACATACAGGAAAAGTGGCCACAATTAAAGAAGAACTTCAAAATCTCAGGCTTTCTTTGGCAACAAATGGTGTCAATCTGCATGGAGAGATGAGATCTGTTTACTCGATGTGGCCTATTTTTGTTATAAATAATAACCTTCCTCTATGGATGTCAATAAAGAGGGAGAACATTATGTTGGCAATGATTGTTCTAGGTATCTTATTATTTTATAGTTATCTACATGTAATTATAAGTCTTGGAGTCAAATGGCCACAATAATTATCTGATGTTGTTAATTCATTTAGGTAAGTACCAAGTAAAATATATGAATGTATATATTGCACCTCTTATCAATGAGTTGTTGGTATTATGGAATGGTTTCACTATGTATGACATCTCTAGACCAATTGGACAAAGAAAATTTCAATTCCATGTAATGCTTGTGTGGACAATTCATGATGCTATAGGGTTGACACATTTCTGTGGTATGTTATGGAGAATTCTAGTTGTACGCGATAATTCAAATTCTAAAAATCTACATATTTAATCCAATTGTATCGTTATCTTGTAGGTCTTCAAATAAAGGGAAAATTTGCATGTCCAATGTGTGGTCCAAAGATGAAATCTCATCATTCCAAAATTTTAAGAAATTGGGTGTTTGATGAGTATAGGCACTTCCTCCCCAGAAATCATAAGTATTAAAGTGTGAAAAGACATATTTTCAATGGGAAATAAGAGACTACATCAAAGCACCAAAGAATGACACTTCACCTATGGCAGTTGGAATATAATAGAATTCGAGGTAATATTGTTCCACCTAATGGTTGATGTTTGAAAATTATATATTTTGATTGTGTTTTGTTGGCTAATTATGTAGTTGATGATCTTGAAGGTCATGAAGGCATCACTGACCAGCTTCCAAAGGGACTAAAATGTTATCCCAGAGAATTTAGTCTGCTACCCTACTATGAACAGCTACAAATTGTGCATTTGTTTGATACTATGCATATTGGAAAGAATGTAATAGAGACACTGTGGAAAATATTGGATGGAAGGCGTGATAGAAAAACTTGCCAAAATTTGTAGTGACATTCATGATTCCAATCATGCAATGAAAAATATCATTGAATCAACTCGAAATAGAGACCAAATTAATGCAAGTGCTCTTCCTTGGTTATTAATAGAGCAACAAAGTAATGTCATAAAAGAAGTCATCTGAAAAATTTGATTTCCTATAGGATTTGCTGTGAATATAAGAAATCTCATATCAAAGAAAAATGATTTCGGGTCAGGGATGAAAATGCATGATTGGCATACCTTCATCAAGGTAAGTCATAGTCTTTTGTATTTACTATATATTTGTGTAGCTACATTCAATTTTCATTGTATGAAATGATCAATTGATAATTGTTGTAGTATTTTCTACCCCTATCTCTCTCAGAGAACTTCGACAATAATATCAAACAAGTGATATATGATCTTGGAAAATACATGAAGTAAGCAGTGATATTTGTTCAATATATCAAACAAGTAATATATTGTAAAGTCTCATATTTATATATTAATGTGTCTTGAATCCCTTGTAGGTGGTTGTCATCTAAAGAAATCCATAAAGAAGATATAAAATATTGGAAGAAAAGAATTTGTCGACAAATGTGTGAAATGTAAAAGTGTTTACCTTTAGCTTTTTTCAATGCACAAGAACACTACCTCATACACCAAGTTGAGGAGATTGAATTGTGTGGACCTATACATGCTAGGTCAATGTGGATGGTTTAAAGACACTTGAAATTTTTGAAGGGTTTTCTATGATAAAGAACACATCCTGAGGGTTCTATGGTTGAGGGATATATGGTATACCAGATGATGGTGTACATTACTCAATATCTCCTAATCTTGCAAAAAAAACCCACATAGATTGTGTGATTAGTGAAAAGGCTAACCTTTCCTGAAATGCGTAAACAGTCAAATATTAGTTAAACAACATATGTCTAACATATAAAGAAAACCAAATGCAAAGACACTCAGATAGAGCCTAAACGGGAGCACCTTGTCACCATTTGATTTTCTCTCGCTTTAGGGATGTGGATGTGCTCTCAAATCACTTGGAACATATCCCTAATGATGATTAGGAGATATTGGGATAGCTTAGGGACCAAAAGAACTCCATAGTGGCACAAAACTAGGTATAGAACACCCAGTTTGTCCCTAAGGCCTTAAGGATCCTAAAACTTTCAAGAATACAATCTAAGCTATGAATGCTTATTCTAAAGTTGGTTTTAATCCAAAGTAGATGTAATATGATGCAGAAAGATATGAAGAACAATGAAATAAACTAAGATTTATTCATTATTCTAGGCTATGATGAGCTATGAAAGCATGAAAATAGATGAAATCTAACAATTAGTATGAAAGCTTTAAAGATTTAGAACTATTCTAGCATTATAACTTTACTATTAAATGAGAGATGAATTGGATAATTTTCTCTAAGAAGTGAGGGTATTTATAGGATTTGGGAAGGGCTTGGGTTAGGAGGGAGAGTTAGAGTTTGGGGTTTGGTTAGGGGTTGAGTCAAGGGGATAAGGATTGACTTTCAAAGGTTGAATGGACCAAGATTAGGATAAGGGTTGAGGAATTTCTAGAAGAGTCTAGCGATTTCTAGGATTTTAAGCTTTTAAATAAATGTTTAGTTTATTTGTGGAATTGGTTAAGGAATTTATTTACTAAATGAATTTAGTAAATAGGAGAGATTATGTTTAAATTAGATTTAAACATTTTTGGAAGGGGTTATCATTCAAATGTAATTTAAATGTTTTGGGGAGGGATCTTTGAATTAAAGATGTTTAATTAAAATAAAGGGGTTTAATGGCATAAAAATATATTAATTAATTAAATAAATAAATAAATAATTAACAAATGATGATGTCATCAGGAGTTTTTAGAAAATAAAAATACTTTTATTTTTTAAAGGACTTTTAGGTGTCTACATTTTGCCCCTCTATGATGCGATGCTGCAAGTGGCGTGGCATCAAAGATAAGAAAATAAGATGCCCCAGGCTAGAATTTAGAGGAATAAAGGGTTGTGCCCCCTCGAGAAAAGAACACAAAGAGGAAACTTTGTGGAATTTTCTCATAAGGAAATAGAAGGGAATGGAAAGAATGAAGGAAGAAGGGAGGATAAATAACCAAGCTTCCAAGTGAAAAGATGAGTGAATGCAAGATGAGATGGAATGAAAAATGTAGGATGCAACTATTGGAAGATGCAAGATGCAGGGGGTTTCGAGAGCTCCAAGTGAAAATGTGGAGAGAACAACCTAATTTGATATAGAAATGCTAGAGACCTACCAAGGTTATAAAACAACACAAGGCCTTGTCACCAGTGTTGCATAGGACTGACGCTAAAAAGACATGCAGGGTTTCCCCAGCATCACACATGATCCCGAGAAGGAGGATACATAGTGGGATACTTTGATTTGGATCAAGATTTGGTGGATGATTGGTGGGATGCTAGTGGAAGATTACTAAGTGTCAACAAATGAGCTGTTGTTTTCCTAATGGAGGATCAGTGATAGGATTCAGTCAACCTAGGATAGATTGGTGATCTTTGGTCAACTAGATTCTTATCAATGCAAGCCAATCTCTTTCTCGAGATGATGAGGTTGTGCAAGGACAAGTTGGATTTCCTTTAGACAATGCTCTATCAAAAGGGGATGATTTTTGATTTAGGATGAGGGTTGAAAAAAACTCAAAGGTTTTGAACACTAAGCACTTGTGGATTTGGATCACTGGATTTGGTGCAAATATGGTGGGTTGACTTGGATGATGGATAATGGATTTGGATCAAGGATTTTGGGCTCTCAATTGAGGATTGTTGATGGAATGATGGTGAAGGATGACAAAATGATGCTATTTCTAAAAGAATGAGATGCTACTAGGAAGATGATGATAAATGCAACTGAGAAGGACTCTAGGATGCAACTAAGGATTTGGTGGTGATGCAAGGATGAAATTAGGATGAGCTAGGATGGAGGACTATTGAGATGGGATTTTGGATCTGAAGGTAGAATGGACATGCGATGGGTCCAGCTAATCTTCTCTTTCGAGATTGACGTAACAATGGTTCACTCAGAATCAGTAAGTAAACTACTTGACTCTTGCATTATAGCCCACGTTATCGAGCTTTTCTTGGTACTTTTCTTTGGCTCTGGTTTCTTGCACAAAAGATTGATGGATTTTAATATTTTTCTCTACAACTTTCTTCTCTTGATAGGCTTGGGATTTGGGAAGTTTAGCTTTTGGATGTTTGATCAAGTTGGACATAACTTGGGGAGATTTTTGATAATCGGATTGGGACAAAGCTTTGGGTATCTGATTTCAAGGGATTCTTCTGCAAGGTTTGTTGAGTATCTTAAATCAAGTTGTAGATCAATTTGATGTTCTCCAATGGCAAAGGATAGATTTCAACAAAGAATTTTTGGAAAAGAAACCTCCACAAGGGACAAAAAAACCTTGTGGGATACAAGAAAGATAACTAACTCTTGAATCTAAAAAAGCTTTGAAAAGCTGTATGTTCCAACAAATGTTTTCACTGATTCTTTGACTGTTCAATCATTTCAAGCAGATCTACCTAAGGAAGGTGAGTACCAAAATCCTTGCCCACAGCTTGATACCCCCTAAAAGGGGATACATATGGTGAGTAGTCTCAAGGTGATCCGATAAACCCCTTGGATCGGTCCTTGCACAAGGATTCTGATACCTTCGGATGTGGATAGGGTAGCCTCTATTTTAACAGGTTTGTAATTGTTCCATGGAGTCCTCCCAATCAGTTCGTACATGCATGACTCACTTAAGAGCCTAGTTGACCATCCTAAAATAGTAGGGATTATTCAGCTACCCTAGGCTACCATCAACATGGCTTGCCTGAGCTTGAGGGGATATAAGCGAGATTTTTCTCAGCACTTTATTTCTATACCGGTTGGGGAAGATACCAGTTTGAGGTCGTTCTCCAAAGAGGAAGTGTTTTTCTCCCTGGACAAGCCTCACTAAAATTAAAACAAGTGAACTTGTCTAAGTTCAAGTGTTTTACGTTACTTATATTAACAAGGATTTTGCAAGAATGGAAAAATCCTAGATGCACATCATGAAGATTCTTTTCTCAAAAATGATTAAGTGTTTGAATTTGAAAATCTTTAAGACACAAGTGTTTAAGGTTTGATTTGTTCTTTATTCCTTCAAAAAGTAAATGTTCGAGCGGTTGCAAGTTTTTTTATTTGGGCATTCAAGATTGAGTTTGCGTGTTTTTTTAGAACTTTTGAAATGTGCTTTGTTTTGACTTTAAATCATTCAAGTTTGAGTTTTGTTTGAACTAATCTTGAAAGAGGAAGGAATAGAGATGCTTTTTCTTTCACCACTTAGTTCATTCAAGATTGTGTTTGATTTTCAAAATGACAGTGACTCCAATGGACTTTGGTTCATTCCTTTAGCTTCATTCGAGATGTGTTTGTCTTTTGCTCAATTTTTAGATCCAAAGGGAAAGTTCCTAGATTAGTTTGATGCATGAATTTGGAAAGGCATTCAAGATTTTGAAATAAGAGATATGTTCACATAAATAACAAAGCCTTAGGACTGATTTATAAAAATTTTGAAACCTTTAGGAATGTTTAGGAACCAATTTGAAAAGATTAGCAAAGATTTTGATTTTTGTTCCTAGTTTGCATTGAAACTTTTAACAAAACTTTGAGACATTGTAAATGAAGTTCTTTTTAGCTCTCTTTGATGCATTTGAGTTCAATTTAGGACAACTTAGGATGATTTTTTAATTGATTAGGAACCACTTAGATTTGCAATGCAAACTTGATGTTCTTTTTATGCTCCCAGAACATGAAATGTTCCTACTTTGTATGAATGCATTTTAAAACCTTAGATTTAAAATTTTGAGGCTCTTTTTAGCCAAATGAGAAACATTAGAGATCAGTTTGATTGCTTTAGGACCAAATAGGAACAATTTGAGTTGGTTAGCACTGATTAGGAACAAATAGAAAACATTTGCAGATTCTTTGATTTTAGGCACTCAAGAGTTGTGTTTTAGTGTTCTTTTTAGGCAACCAAATGAAATCTTTGAAGTCCTAATTAATCTAATTAGTTGATGAGCCTTAAGGCCTTAGTTGTTTAATGATTCTGATGACTTCCAAGGGTACCTGCAAAACATGGATTTTAGAACCTACAAAAAAACCAAAGGTCAAAACTCAATAAAAAATAAGCAATTACCCCTTCTTGGTATGAATGCGCAGTTATAGAGAACAAATTTGCAATTCCTGGTTACAAATGTGCCATTTACACTCTTTCACATATGCGTAAAAATAGAGAATGTATGTGCAATTAAACCTATTCTACCAAGTAGTGTTTAAAATGTAAGTTTTTTTACAAGAAACAAATGTGTAGCTCTAATTAACGAATGCGTGGTTTCAGTGAACAAATGCGTGGTTTCAGTGAACATATGCGCGGTTTCAGTAAATAAATGCACATTTTTACAATTTTCACAAAAATGTGCATCTTTGGACAGCAAATGCACAAGTGAGACTGAGAATGAAATAGTACAACCTAGATTTTTGAAATAAAATTGAAAAAAATGGCCAAAAAAAATTGATTTCGGAGTAGATGATCAGGACAAGGGTCCCACCGAGCATGCCAAAATGTGATAAGTGAAAATTCTAACCTATCTTGAAAGGCGTAGATAGTTAAACATTAGTTAAACAACTTATATCTAACATATAAAGAAAACCAAATGCAAAGACACTCAGATAGAGCCTAAACGGGAGCACCCTATCACCGTTTGATTTTCTCTCACTTAAGGGATGTGGGTGTGCTCTCAAATCACTTGGAGCATATCCCTAATGATGATTAGGAGATATTGGGATAGCTTAGGGACCAAAAGAACACCATAGTGGCACAAATCTGGGTATAGAACACTCGTTTTGCCCCTAAGGCCTTAAGGATCCTAAAACCTTCAAGAATGCAATCTAAGCTATGAATGATTATTCTAAAGTTGGTTTTAATCCAAAGTAGATGTAATATGATGCAAAAAGATATGAAGAAAAATTAAATAAACTATGATTTATCCATTATTCTAGGCTACGATGAGCTATGAAAGCATGAAAATAGATGAAATCTAACAATTAGTATAAAAGCTTTAAAGATTTAGAGCTATTCTAGCATTATAACTTTACTATGAAATGAGAGATGAATTGGATAATTTTCTCTAAGAAGTGAGGGTATTTATAGGATTTGGGAAGGGCTTGGTTTAGGAGGGAGAGTTAGAGTTTGGGGTTTGGTTAGGGGTTGAGTCAAGGGGATAAGGGTTGACTTTCAAAGGTTGAATGGACCAAGATTAGGATAAGGGTTGAGGAATTTCTAGAAGAGTCTAGGGATTTCTAGGATTTTAGGCTTTTAAATAAATGTTTAATTTATTTGAGGAATTGGTTGAGGACTTTATTTACTAAATGAATTTAGTAAATAGGAGGGATTATGTTTAAATTAGATTTAAACATTTTTGGAAGGGGTTATCATTCAAATGTAATTTAAATGTTTTGGGGAAGGATCTTTTAATTAAAGATGTTTAATTAAAATAAAAGGATTTAATGGCATAAAAATATATTAATTAGTTAATTAAATAATTAATTAACAAATGATGATGTCATCAAGGGTTTTCAGAAAATAAAAATACTTTTATTTTCTAAATGATTTTTAGGTGTCTATAGATAGCATTTGGGATCTCGGCTCCAGTAAAAAATTTGAAGGGGAGTACTTGGTGGGTAACGGTAGATTTAGGAAAATGAAAGGTAATAAATTAGGAGATGTTATTGTAGTTAATTAATTCTTAATCTTCAAAATAAATCTATTGTAAGTCATCTATTTACTTTTGTACAATTGCTAAAGAGTGGGATGCAATACATTTGTTTATTGCAAACAATCAATATTAGATGACGGTATGGATTGAACGATGTGAACATGATGGTCATAGATTAACATGGGAATCTGTGTCTTCATTGGTTATAAAAGCTCATCGTAATGGAGATCCCAATGTTACACAAAAGAAAATAGATTTAGCATATGGTTTAAGAGATCACTAGGTACTTATTAATTTTTTAATTAATCAACCGTATTTTTTTAACTCGTGATGCAATAATTTGTACATGTTTGACATTATTGTAGGTGAACCACCACAAGGCTATGTTATGCAATGGTTATAAATTTCACATCAAAAAGTTGGATGACATGAAGAAAACTTGTGATTCTGGGATAAGTGCAATGTTCCAGGTGACTAATATTTCATCTAGAAATGGCTTACATCCTTGAGAGTCACAAAATTGATACTATGGTATTTTGGTTGATATACTTGACTATGACTTTAATTCCTTCAAATTATTTCTCTTCATTGTGAAATGGTACAGACTACGACTCGATAAAAATGATCATGATAGAACTATTATTGAACATGACAATGGATTTCCAATGATTAATACAAGGTTGTTTGAGCCAGTTGGAGAAGAGCCCTATGTTCTTCCAAGACAATGTGAGCAGGTATTTTAATCAGAGGTTCCACATAAACTGGGTCGGTCATTTGTTGTTAGACATGATCCAAGAGGAAGGTCGATAAAGTATAATGCGATTGAAGAAGATACCGAGGAAGATGAAGTGGAAGATGATGTTGATGATGATCATGATCGAGAGCTAGTCAAAGAAGAATATGAAGAAGAAGACAACGATGATGTTGCTACTGATGAAGATGATGATGATGATGATGATGATGATGATGATGATGATGACGATGACCATAGTAGTGGTGATGATGTCGTCGACAACGATGACCTTGATGATGAGATGGATCAAGAAGAATATCAATGACATGAATAAAATGTACAATTATGCCAGATGTTTGGCATGTTCTAACAATTTTTTTATATGTCCTATTGATATCTTTGATCTTTTGTTAAGAGAAATTTCATTCTAAAAGAGTGTATTTAATCTCTATATGCTTAAACAACCTCACTAGTTAAGATTGTTCTCGTTTGTAGTGGGCATGGAAAGAATCAAATCACTTGAAAGACACTAGTATTTAGACATGCACAAATTAGTGACATGATTAAGAAAATTACCTTTCTTTATAATTTTATGGGGTATTTTTTTATATCAATGCATTTAATATAAATACTATCTTATGAGAGTTACTTCTGCTAATTTTTTATTTCTTTGCACATAAATGATGTTAAATCATAGGGGATTATCTGTGTTCCCTGTAATGGAATGAGCTAATTCTGAAAGTATAAATAGATAATTTTAACAATGTATAAAGTCCTTCACAAGATGTAATAAAAACACTGGCAAGGCATGAGAATTGTTTGATGAAATGCCACAATAGTGGTGTCTCATGCAATGCTGAGATGTTTAGTTATATGCAATGCTGAGATATTCAAAATATTGTTGGATAAATAGATAATTTTAATAATGTATAATGTCCTTCACAAGATATAATGAGAACTATGGAGTGAACTATGTTTGTCTAATTATATAACTATTATCTTATTTTAGATATCCCACACAATCTCATGGATTTTTAGGTACAAGTCAATAAACCCCATAGAGATTAATATCTTTTACCATTTGTAAAATATCTCTCTCATTGCCACCTGTCTCTCTCATTGCATGAAGTGCAAGTACCAGCTAATAGGTATTTATCGGATTTGTCTTTCTCGAGTGAGGAAAATGTAGGAATGGAATAACAAAGTGAGACATTTAGTATGTCTAAATAAATGAGATTGACTCGAGGTCAAAAGATCAGAAACAAATTCAATAAACGCATGAAATTTTTCCTTGCTCAAGGGGGGTCATGTTCTTATGATGATAAGAGAAAAGGTGACTCTGAGGTTCCCTTTAGGTACAAACATCTAAAGAAACAATGGGTCCCAAATAAACTTCATTCAATAAACACTAATTTTTGTGTTAAAAAGAGGATATATCACATAGCACCATCTTCATTACATGGTTTGGGCCTATTTTCCATGATGGCATAAAGGTCTCTTACAACAAAGTTGTCAAATTGATGGAGTATGTCAGACCTTGTTATGATTACAGTAGTTGGATGCAAATTGTTAAATATAAAAAAAGTATGTGTAGGTATGCACTTGCGGAAAATTATATATAACAAAAAGTCAGTGAACAAAGTAAAATAGTAGCTATATACGTTGATGGGAGGCCAAAAGCATCAGGGAATATTGCAAGTTTTATAAACAGTACATGACCTGCGTCAGCTAAGAAGCAACCCAATTGCATATTTGAGGTGAGCGAGAGAAATTGTGTATTTGTATGTGCGATCAATTAGAAATAGGAAATACTAAGAGGGGGGGGTGAATCAGTATTTCACAAACTTTTTCTTTTTCCCACTTATGGATATAACAGATTACTTTAGTGCATACAAAGATTATCAAGCTGATTAACAAACATAGTAGTAAATAGAAAGAACTCATAACACATCATATGTTCTCGAGGAAACCCTGGCCAAGGGAAAACCCCGACAGGGATGGTACCCACAAAGATCACTAATCAAAAGTATCTTTTTAGGGATATTGGACCCTGTTAGGAGTCAATTTACAATATATAGTAGATCTATCCTGGTTAAAGGAATTTAGGCCTTGTTAGAAGCCTTAACCTGTTAGGAGTTAGATTACAAAACCAGATCACCAGCTGAGCTCACTGCCCAAACAGGTAATACAAAATGTTTCTGATTGAAATATGGTACTTCTTAAAACTTCACATCAATAGCTTTTTCTGCTATCACAATATAAAACTATCGCAAGTTGTCTTTTCTTTCTTTTTACATCTCACTTCTATGTTTCATTACATTTCAAGTATGCCTAATATATGAGTTATTAAAGCTAATAACTTTACATGGTCGGCTTCTAAAATCTTTATCCAAGATTAAACATCTAGGATGTCATCCCTTCATAATGTTAAGTCATTATTTTGACAAGCAAAAATAATCCCTTAACTCTTTCGCTAAAACTGTCTCCAAAATTGTTCTATCTGCAAAACTGTCTTCGGTAAACTTTGAATAACTTTGTCCGTACTGCTCCAAAATTTATGCACACTGAGATGGGGTATCCTCATACTCTATAGAAGCTTTAGTTAACTGTGCAAACAAAAATATTTCTCCAGTGGACGTCACCAACTAAATCTTCATCGGGTGCTCTGTCAGGATCACTGTATCCATACTTAGACAATTTCTTCCTTCAACTTGCCATACTTACATTCTAGATTCTATGCTCTCAATAGAGATCATATGTTTCCATAATGATGACATCTATGCATCCACATTAGCCAAATTGCCAACAATCTCCCCCTTTGTCATTGGTGGCAACATATGGGAAAATTGGCTAAGTGTGCAAACAAAACTTCAAAAAGACTTATACAAAATTATGGCCAAAAGTTATACAATATGCAATATGTATACAATATCATACTCCATAGAATAGCTCCCCCTATGAGTATCCTTCCTCAACATATATTCAATTTTCTGCTATCTCTCCCCCTTTGACAACAATGACAAAGATAGGGTGTACAAAAATTTCAAAAACTTTATACCTTATTATCAGTTATTGCAAAGCCGGTAGGCTTGCAACACAATCACCAAATTCTAACTTCCAAAATTCAAAATCTTTCTCCCATATCTTCTTGATGGATTCAGCAACATTGAGTAGAGTACTCAATCTGTATGCTGCTGTCTGACAAGCTTGCAGGGAATTGAAGCTAAACTTTTGAAATGATGTCTTTGCTGAAAGACACTGCTCAATTTGATCATCAACAATTGATATCTTGATTGAGACATGCTCTCTCAAGATGTTAACCCTAATCATCTTTCTATTCTTCTCCTCTACTAACATTCTGATTTCATCTTTCAATTTCCTTATGTTCTTCTCTACTGAACTTATCTTGACATTAGGGCTTGTCAAGGTGTTTGTCTCAACTGTAATAGCATCTAACTTCTCTCTGATCTTCTTATCCTCTTCAACTGTTAGGATTTTTGATTTAGTGCATTGTATGTACAAATTCTTTCCTATCTCAAAATGTCTCCTCAAATTCTTTATGCATACATCTAAACTACCAATATCATTTCGAATATTTACACTTAAATTTTGCTGCATTTCTACTTCAAAGTCTTCCTGAACTTTTATCTTAGCAATATCCTTCAAGTTAGAAAATTCAGAGTCAAAAGAATTCATTACCATTTTAGCTTTCTCAAGTGGATCCAATTCAAATACCTTAGTGTTGATCACACTCTCAAGTTTCTCTGTCAAAACTCTAACTTTGCCTTCAAGGTCTTTCACCTTCTTATTCTTTCCAATAATTTTATTCAAAGATGTGATGAACTCAAGCTGATCATCATCTTCAACTTCTTTTCCAAGGTCTTCAAACATTGAACCAATATGCCTCTTCTTACTGTCAGGTGCACTAGGGGTAGTGACCTCTGTCAAAAAAAATTTTCCTTTGACTGTCTGTTCTGCTGGAACTGATTCTGATACTGTAGGTGCTTCCTCTGCCTCTGTATTCTTCTCTGATTCTGTGAACTTTTCTTGCTCTCCCAAAGCCAAATTGTCAACAATGTTTCCTAGATCATGAAATACTACATCATCTGATTCTAGAGTCACTTTGGTGCCTTCAATATCCATTGATTCTTTGCCAATATTGATATGTGAAGAAGATGGAACTTCTTCAATACCAACTTCCTCTGCATGCGGTTCCTCTGATTGCTTCTGTTGAGGGTCTGATTCAACATGCTTTTCTGCAACTATATCTGCAAGACCTTGCATTACTGCTTGCTCTATCTCTTTCTGTACTTCCTCCTTTTTGCCTCCCATTCTAAGGATTGTTCTTCTCTTAGTTCTCAATAAAGTTCCAAGAGACTTCAAGAATCTCTTCAAATGATCTTCATCCTTAACTTCACAGAACTGTCTGATTACATGTTCTCTCATCTTTATGTCCTCTTCTTGTGCTCTTTGTTTTCTATTCACAAGTCTGTTATACAAATCTTCTGGGATCTTACCATGAATAGTGCTAAGTTTCTTATCTGCCACAATCATGTGTGTAATCATTACATTTTCAAAGTTCAATCTATCAAATGATCCATATAGATCATATAATTTATTCAACTTAGTGAAGTCTCCATGCTTCAATATAGCTTCATTAACTCTTTCAATTCTTGGTTTCCAAGTTTTCTTCTTGATTGAAACTACATCATCATCTTTAATTACTGCTACATTTCTAGGTATAGGTGGTACAACCACTTTCTGTCTCTTGCCGAGTCCTGTTGCACTCACTTTTACTCTTTTGCTAGGAATAGGAGAAAAAGATTTATCTCCTTCATCTTTTTCAGGTACTTCAACTTTTACCTTTACTGCAATAGGATCAATAGGATCTGCACTTGATGTCTCAAGTGAAATTACAAGATTTTCACTTTGCCTTAAGGCTTCTGCAGTCTTCTTAGCTATGTCAAACTCATGACTTGACATACCAGATTCTTTCAATATTTTATTCATAGTAGATTCA
The DNA here is from genome assembly GCA_027943335.1 of Chamaecyparis obtusa. Classification (NCBI taxonomy): domain Eukaryota; kingdom Viridiplantae; phylum Streptophyta; class Pinopsida; order Cupressales; family Cupressaceae; genus Chamaecyparis; species Chamaecyparis obtusa. The sequence goes on along the minus strand of BSBK01003688.1, from coordinate 1,576,947 downwards.
ACTCTCTTACTATATTGCTTCTTTTCTCTCAAACTTATTGCAGAGTTGAAATTCTCTTCATAGGTTCCAAACCTATTTGCATGACCATCCAACTCACACTTTAACAATCTATTCACATATCCTATTGTTTCTGCTTCAGATATTTCATAGCCAAGAGGGTCTATGAATTCCATTCTAGGGTCAATTGCTTCAATGTAGGTGAAATCAGTGTCAACCATAAAAAAAATGTCATCTTTATGATTTTCAACTAAAGATTGAGGAATCCTTGATTTTTTCTTAACAATATTCTGAAAAGTCTTCAATACAAGCTTCACACTGTCATTAACTTTATCAAAAAGGTGCTTCATGTAGACTGATTTTATTCTTTCCATTGTGTTCACATTGTCACTCCAATCAACTGTGTAAGGAAATCTTCTCAAAATATGGAAAAACATATAGGTTATCAGAGATGAAAACCTAAACTGTGTGTACTTAGCCTTCTTAATCTTTTCTAAGTTCTCAAATAACTGAATTTTCAAAATTTCACATAGGTCTACTGGTTTCTTCTCAATACACATAAGATAAGCTACATGAATCATTCCTACAGCCATGTCATCTTCCCTTGAACTACCACAGAATTTAGTTGTTAGGATCTTGCAAAGGTACCTAACATCATCTTGCTTAATCTTACTTATCACAATTCCTCTACCATTATAACTAGATCCAGTGTTATCTAAAACAATCTTTCTCATGTTCTTTTCATTCAGTGGATTCTATCCAACTTTTGATAATCCAGTAGCTTCATGAATTAGGTCGACAGTTATATCAATAACTCTATCCTCCATCCAGAATTTCCCATTGTGGATTCTACTTAAAATGATCTTGGTACATTCCTCATCATTGAATTCATACTTCAAGGAATATTTGATAATTTCATTATTCTCTAGGTGCCCATAAGCTGGTTTAACTGACATGTCTTGATTGTACAATTTCCTTTAATCATCACTAAAATCTGCATCTCCCAAAGTTTCAAACTTACAACCTAAATATCTTTTAACATTCTCTATGTCCAATACTCTATCTGGTACGGATGATAATGCTAGACTGTCATCAATTTCATTGGTTCTACTAGTTCTTTCTTAATCTTTGGTCTATTCTTATCCTTAACATTATGAACCATAGAAATATCCATCTTATCAACTGATTAAAGATCAAAAAATACCTCAACTTTGCAAATCTAGGGTTTCGGTATGATCATCGCTGCAAACTGCTTCCAAACTTCTTCATATTGTCCTCAACTCACTTTTCTTCTTTCAAATCACTTTTCAATTACTTTTTAATCGTAATAACTCTGATTTCATCCTTATAACACTTCACATTAACTCAATCTAACATTGCATTCATTCATTTTGCCGCTAAAACCTCAAAAAGCTGATTCTGCAAACCTGCAACCATAAAACTTTCTACAACCTCGCAAAATACAATATTTTCTTTTGCACACTTAACCATAGCATTAGTACAACATAGTAAACCTATATCTAACTGCGCAAAACTTAACTCATTCAAATTCCTAATCTACACTAATCCTAAGTCCTAAACTATAGAAACTTACATAATTTAAGTACTGAAAGAAGGGTCAGGTAAAGATTCATCCTTACCATTAGTTACATTACCTTCCTGACTACTTTCAATGCTGATTGTACCTCCTTGATCTATGTCTTTGTCAAATTTTACTTCATCTTTATTGCTACAGCAACCTTTCTCTTTGTTTCCTGCATTTTCATTCCTTCTTGCATTGTTCCTAGGGTTAGGGTTATGATGATAACCTCCATTGTTCATTCTACAAAATCTTGTTGAGTGTCCAAACTTGTTGCATATCTGACAAATGATTCCATTGTTTCCAAATCTCTGTCCTTGCTGGCTAATCTGTGACCTGCAATTTCTAGCAATATGTCCTACTTTGTTTCATCTAAAACATACTACCACTTTTCTTTGATTCATTTCTTCAATAGATTTCTTATCTGCATTGTTAGTATTCCCAATCATTCTATCATAATTATTCAAAATTACTTTACGTCTTCTACATTCGTTAGCTCTATGTCCAAAACTATGACAATTATAACAATGTCCATTAAAAGGTTTAAATTGCTTACCTGTGCAATCTCTCTTCATGTGCCCAATAGTATTACAAGCAAAACATCTACCTTTGAATTCTCTTTGCATACCTTTAGATGATTCTTCCTATTTTGATTCTTCTTGCTTTGATTCTTCTTTCTCTCTAAGTGGTTCTTCTTTAGGTGGATCTTCCAATGTGTTCTCATCTAGCTTTATTTCCTCCACACTTTCAAATGTCTTTAGATCTGGCTTCTTACTTTCATGGTTTGTTCTAAACATACTATATCCAAATCAGTCCTATCAAAGAATGGTTCTTCAAAAGAAATTTGTTTTTCAATCTTATCACTTTTTGAATATAGCCTTTCAAGTTGTTGTTTAGATTGAGTTAATTCACCTTTCACAATTTTATTATACTTCTCAAGTTCCACATACTGCACTTTCACTTTTTCAGATTCGGATGTTTCCTTTTCAAGTCTTGACCTCAGATCTTCATTCTCAATTTTCAATTTTTCATTATCAGATCTCAAATTTCCATCTTTCATACTAAGCTTCAGATTTACTATCTTCAACTCATGCTTAAGGATCTCATTTTCTTTTTCTAATTCATCACAATCTTCAACAAGCATATCAGATTTCAGATCTTCAATCTTACCTTTTAATTTGTCAATAGCATTCTCTGCATCTTCATATTTTCTTCTTAAGGAGTTTCTTTCATCAGTAAGCATATCAATCTGTTCAAGAGCTTCTTCAAGATTCTTCTGAAGTTGATCCATATCCATAGAGATCTTACTCAAGCTGCTAAGCTTTCCTTGAATGTTCCTTCTCTGAGTAACTATGCTCTGATACCAATTGTTAGAAATAGGAAATACTAAGAGGGGGGGGTGAATCAGTATTTCAAAAACTTTTTCTTTTGCCCACTTATGGATATAACAGATTACTTTAGTGCATACAAAGATTATCAAGCTGATTAACAAACATAGTAGTAAATAGAAAGAACTCATAACACATCATATGTTCTTGAGGAAATCCTGGCCAAGGGAAAACCTTGGTGGGGATGGTACCCACAAAGATCACTAATCAAAAGTATCTTGTTAGGGATATTGGACCCTGTTAGGAGTCAATTTACAATATATAGTAGATCTATCCTGGTTAAAGGACTTTAGGCCTTGTTAGAAGCATTAACCCTGTTAGGAGTTAGATTACAAAACCTGATCACCAGCTGAGCTCACTGCCCAAACAGGTAATACAAAAATTTTTTGACTGAAATATGGTACTGCTTAAAACTTTGCATCAATAGCCTTTGCTGCTATCACAATATACAACTATCACAAGTTATCTTTTCTTTCTTTTTACATCTCACTTCTATGTTTCATTACATTTCAAGTATGCCTAATATATGAGTTATTAAAGCTAATAACTTTACATGGTCGGCTTCCAAAATCTTTATCGAAGAGTAAACATCTAGGATGTCATCCCTTCATAATGTTAAGTCATTATTTTGACAAGCAAAAATAATCCCTTAACTCTTTCACTAAAACTGTCTCCAAAACTGTTCTGTCTGCAAAACTGTCTTCAGTAAACTTTGAATAACTTTGTCCGTACTAATCCAAACTTTATGTCCACTGAGATGGGGTATCCTCATACTCTATAGAAGCTTCAGTTAACTATGCAAATAAAAATATTGCTCCAGTGGATGTCACCAACTAAATCTTCATCGGGTGCTTTGTCAGGATCACTGTATCCATACTTAGACAATTTCTTCCTTCAACTTGCCATACTTGCATTCCAGATTCTGCGCTCTCAATAGAGATCATATGTTTCCATAATGACAACATCTATGCATCCACATTAGCCAAATTGCCAACATGATCAAATCAATATGTGGAGGCAAAGAGTTTCTTATCGATTACAATTTGAATTGCATATATACAAAAAACCCCATCACTATCATGGATGAGGTGGTATGTGTTTTGATAATTTTTTATTATTAAACGTAACTTAGAATAAGAACACATATGTTTTAACATGTCTGAATGATTTTTTTTTAAATACAGGGCTATAGTATGGATCAATAGCCACACGATATGCACGGCAGTGATAGTTATTATGGGACTTCTTCTTCTCGATAGGTAAAACTCATTGTTGTTGTAAAAATGCACATACAATAAAAATATTAATGGATTTTTTTGTTGTTCTACTATTTTGGATGACTTTTAAATAAAGTGCTAAGAATATTGTTCTCACAAACGAGTGTTGATCAGAAAAAGGGAAAGGAAAAAGTAGTCCATGAGGAGCCACAGGATGAGCAACATCCACTCAATGTTGTTTTTTTATCAGATGTTGATCCTGTGCTTTCACTGCATAAGGTCCTTCATGCAATATCAAAAGAGTTAGCTCGAATGGCAGATATTCAACCTCACACTCTTGAAATAAAGATGAGAGAGGATGTGTTGATTCACCGTGTTTGAAATTATACAGTAAGTATTAATGTAGTTTTTAATTATAATAAAAGTTCAATAATGATTTTTATATTATAATAATTTATTTATGTCATTAACTAAAATATATGTGTTCTCTTTATAGAGGATTCTAAATACATTAAAGGGTGATGCCTCAAATGCAAATACTTCAGGTGGTACATCGCATGTTCTATCCTCCATCTTGTCCATGGTTGTCCATATTTTTTTATGCTCTAACAATATTTTTGGTCAGCACCTATTATTGATCCTATGTTGAGTACGCCACCTGCTACGAGGATCAAATCAACAGACGTACTGCCACCTAAAATGTCAACAACATGTAGCATGACCACATATGAGATGAAAACACCTATTATTGGTAAGTAGATTCCTCTTTTTCTCTCTCATTTATCATGTGTTTATTTCACTTGAACTATATATTCCTTCTTGGGGGCATTTTGTAATATTAGATTCATTTTATGTAGGAGGCAATGAAGTAGTTCCTAGATGTACTTGTGTTAAATGTATGGGAACAATACAAAATTGTGATCAATCACTCATGAGCAATGAAGATGGACTTCCCTTGAGAGTAGCCCAGCTTCCAAGTACTTTAAAGATTGATCCTTTCTTTTACTATACAATATAATACTCATAATGTAATGCACTAAACCCCTATGTAGTTCCTTGCAATAACTAATTATAATAAACTCGTTATTATCTTGCAGGGAATAATTTATTTTATGAGAAACTTAATGATGAATGTTTGCGTATTTTCGGGTCGACCATACGCACATGGTATCATATTTTGATTTCATTGCAAGATCAGATTTTGTTTCATCCCTTTCTTCAAATATATTAAAAGGTAGCTTCACTTCTTTTATGAATCTAACAGTTTTTTTTTCTTAAAAGGTGGCAATTACAAGATAAAGGGTTAAAGAATAAACTTATTGACTCTATGACAAAACTTTTGGGACCCGACGTCTTTCATAGACTTAAACTCCTTGACCAAGCAGGCCAAATTTTGATGTATATTAGGGACAACTAAATGTCCCAAATAGAATGCAACCCTTATTACAAGAGGCCTCCCTATATTCCTATTAATGAGTGGGATAATCTTAAAATGGATGCACTTGAGAGAAGCACAAGACATAGTGGACAAATATTATCACCCGAGGAAAGAAGGTACGTGATAATCTTAATAATGAAATTATGTTCTATTTACTCTTTGTACTTATGTGATCTAACATATTTCAAACATCACATAGGTTTCCTGACACATCAAAGGCAACAGAAGCAAGAAAACAAAAGCACGGGCAACACAAGCTTGGCTCGAGTGGATATTCAAAACTTGTTGCATGAGTTGTAAGTATTAGTAAATGAAAAATCATATGCAAATATTTATAAATTGCAATCAATTTAGTTTTGATGAAATTCACTACAATAAAAATTCATGATACCAAGCAAAAATGCAGGCCTTGGAGTTCAAAAAACCGATTACAGAAGAGGACAAGAAAATAGGCTACAAACAAGGCTATACAGTCGTGGCTGAATGATACCGAGCAATGAGTATACAGGGTTCTTCTGCTGGATCTATTGATCAGGTAAATAAGCCAATTGATTTTTATTTCAAGTTGAATACTTTACCAATTACTGTATTTGATGTTAAGTTCCAACATAAAGTGAATATATTTGTTTTAAGGAAACAATGATTATATATTTTTTTAAAACTTTAAAGTGAATATATTTATGTGTATTAAACTGAATGATTAACATTTCTTAGTATTTGTCTTGTATTTATATGTATAAATTGTTGATAAATGCACTAATTATTTACATTGGAATGCAACTTGTCGATATTGATACTACACCATCCGAGCATGATGGAGACGTCGATTCAAATGTGAATTATAGTATTCAAGGTATACATTTTCTATTAGAATTTTGATTAATGAATATTTAATACAAGTAAACATGTTGAATTGAATTTGGCATAGTAATAAAAATTTAATTATAATGTGTCAAGGGATTAATAAAACATTTTTTATTGTAGTTACAGGGGATGTAGAGGTTGTTCCCGATGAGCATGTTGAGGTTCAAGCTATCGAGCAAGATGATGTGGTTGGACAAGGTAAAGAGCATCATGTTTATGTTTTTTAAAGTATTGAAATGCTTGTAACAATAATGAATATGTTTTTAAATTAACCCCAATTATGATAATATGTTTTAAATTGAAGTCTTTTATTTGTTATTGCAGAGGACCCGCCTTTGCAAAGGACAGCGAGATCACGTGCACTGCCAAGAAGAAATGATGATGTCAACATGGATATGCCTCTCCAAAAATATACGGAAGCAGAAAAAAAAAGAAAAAGCCAAAAAAAAATGATTCTCATTTATGCGACTTATTTGATAATGACTGATGTTTATTTCTTGATGTTTATTTGATAATGGATGATGTTTATTTACACGTGTTTGAGTTTAGTTCCATGTTTTCTTTCATTCTTGCATTTGAAATGTTAATGGGCTACATACAAAGGTATATCATAAGTCTATAGGGTTTTCTCCCTCCAAGCATATTGTTTCTATTATTGTTTCTTCTACTCTTCTCAAAAAATCTCTTTATCGCTACTAGAAATACTGAGTTTCCTTTTATACACTGTCGTAATGTTGGAGGGGTTTTCACTAAATTTTAGTAGATTTCATATTTTGGGAGAAATTAGTATTAGAATGTTCAATGGGTTCTTTTCTAAAATACACTACTTGAACAACAAAAAAACTTGTAATACAAATGTTGATTGCAACTACCAAGTTAGAAGCTTCACAAAAAACCTTAAATCATCATCTTGAGAATGGTTAATCATTTTTTTAAGGTGGGTTAGTTGTGATGATGAGACACACCATTCTGATTCTTGGAACTTGATTTGTAACCATCAGTGATGGAGTTGAGGGGAGATGAAGGAATACAAAATAGTGAATTTGGAAATTATCATTAGAGAAATTACAGTGGAGGTCTAATCAATAGAGAAGATAGTAATGATCATGGGAGAATGAATAGTGGTTATAGTTGTAGTGGGGAAGAAAGTGGAGGCCATCCATGAAGAAACTTGCTGACAAAGATGGTGTACAGGAAACAAAGGAGAATGAATGCTACCCAGAATTGAACCTTAGTCAAAGGCTACCTATAATATGAGCACTACAAAGATGCATGAATTGAAGGTTGAATCATATGAGATTTGAATCAAGGATTTGAATAATAATTTACATCCAAATCATCCGCATATCCCTTGCACCTTCTTTCAACACAAGTGCTAGTGTACTTTTTAATAATAACAAAAGTTCAATAATGGTTTTAGATGTTAACTGTGACAATCTCTTGGTTTCAGGCAATGCAAAAGGAGATGCCTAGTTCAATATGCAATCTCAATTCATATACATAGGATATTAGGTGGAGTTGAAAGACACAACAGGTTTTCATTTTTGATGGAGGTCTTTAATTGTGCATTTTAAGTTATAGACCATCGCGAACATTGTAATTTTTCCCTATTAAAAAATGTAAACATGATGTGTCTTCTCAGCTCCACCTACTATCCATGCATATTCTAATTGTGTTGCACATGCACAGCTACAAAACATAAATGTAGATATCACAACAGCTGAGAAACATAAATGTAGGCATCATGGCCACAATTTTTTGGAGACACAACATAATTGAATGCTATACCCAGATGATGCAACACAAACACTACTTCTGTAGTTCTAAGTTGACACTACGTGATCCAAAAACCATATATAGATTCCTTATCTTTGGTTTTTGGATCCCACAGTGTCAACTTAGAACTGCAAGAGTAGTGGTTGTGTTGCATCATTTGGGTATAGCATTCAATTATGTTGTGTCTCCAAACAATTGTGACCATGATGCCTACATTTATGTTTCTCATATATTGTGTCTCGGGACCTCTTATGACCCTTTACGATCCCTAAGAATACATCTTAGAGGTCTTTAAGTGTTGTAAAGGGTCATAACATGATCCTAGGAGGGGCCAGATGAGCTTCCACCTTCACATGGTTGTCCCTGTTAAGTAGAGAATGTTAAACTATTATCGAATCAAAGAGAAGCTCAATAATTTTAAGATCTCAATCCATGTACGACAAATATATATATATATTTATTTTTAAAAAATAGTGTGAGTCATGGCACTATCGAAAACATTAATCACTTCAAGGAGAAATGATCACCTCAGCTCACCTCAAGAAGTCTTGACCCAAGATCAAGTCATATTGATCCATCTCGATGGCTACCAAATCAACAGATCTCTGCCAAGAACCTAGTCACAAAGAAACACCACAGACCGCACCATGAACCCATTGTGAAGATGCATCCAATGTCTCACAAGTCACATCAAATGACCCAATCTGTAATCCAAGTCTCTTATTTCAGTTCACCAAGAAGAAGACTTCTCCCAAGTCATCACGAACACCATAGTGATCTACAAATCTCCAATGTGCAAGTTCTACAAGTCTCTCTCTTGACATCACATCTAACTCATTCAAAAATGTGACAAAAATAGTAGATGATCCAAGCAATCCATCACAACCTAATCTCAATAGCAACACAAAGAGTAGCTTGATTTTGTCTTCAAGTCGATCAATGAATAGTCTACTCAAAATCCATGTCAAATCACTACTACACTCCATAGGAAAAAATCACATCCAATTCAGACCAAAGAAGTCAAGAAGTCGCTTGAATCAGATCTAAATGCAATCAAGTCCACATCCCATGAACACATCAAGAAGAATGCATCTCTAATCACTGCACTAGCTTCTTGTGCTGGAGTAGTCATTGTCACAAATCTCGATTCGAATGGATCCATTCCAAGTCCAAGTCTCTAGACTCAACTCAATAATCCATGAGCCTCTACTGAATCTACTACAAAGTCATCTCTGAATGACATAACCAAATCACAAGCAGGAATAAAATACCTCAACCTACCAAACCACCTTGCAAGTCCATGATCTGAAAGTAATGCAACTAACTCGAACAAGATCTATAACCAGCTCGAACCAGATCTGCAAGAACACAGTTCTGAATCGATACCAACCCGATCGACAAATATATATATATATATATATATATATATATATATATATATATATATATATATATATATATATATATATATATATATATATATATATATATATATATATATATATATATATATATATATATATATATATTTTAAAAATAGTGATTGTCATCATAACTACGATGGCAAAACAAAAGTGATGGCTATTTGTCGAAAACATTTGACAACTAGTCATCGCATGTACAACATCATCGTAAAAAAAAACCTAAAAGCGATGGCTATCTATTAGAAACTTTTGATAGCTAGCTATCACATGTATAGCACTGTTGTCGGCAAAAACGTAAAAGTGAAGACTATCTATCAAAAACATCTGACAGCTAGCTATCGCATCACTACTACATTTGGGGCCAAATTTTGACAGCCATTTGTCAGATTTGCAACACTCATTTGTTAGAATTTCGACACATGAGTCCATCACCATTTTTGCGTAGAAGATTGTGATAGAAGACCTACCCGTCAGTTTACCAACACCATCTCACGTCTGAAAGTTGCAAATGACAACAGCTTCAAAATGGCATTTCCTGCAGTTCATCCATCGGAATCTGATAACAAGACCTATCAAAAATATACAATCTCTGTTGGAACTGACTGTCGAAACATATTATTTCTGACGGTATAGCTGTTGGAATACCGATAGTTAGCATCATATTCTAACAAATCTACCTGTCGGTGATATGGCCTCACTGTCGAAAGTTCTATTGAATATGTTTTCTTTATGACACTTAAACTGTCAGAATAGCGATAGTTATGCACTATTCTCTGAAAGGTTTTCCTATCGAACGTATAGCATTACTGTCGCACGAAATGTCATAAATTATTTTTTTCCAACATTTTGTCTGTCGAATGCATAGCGCTTCTATCGGAATTAATTATGAATTCTCAAAAAATTGACGGATAGGCACATTAAAGTTAACACAGCTCAAGAGACCATCATAGGTTGTCTCTTTCTTCAGTCTATATTATTGACAGAATGTTTTACCTTTCATTAGCTCATCAAATCTGGGGATTTGAAAGAATTTAATAGAATATTTTCATGACAACCTATATTATTTAAGTTGACGTTGCATGGATTTATCTACTTCACGCACTTGTAGACTATGAGGATGGTGATAAAGAACCATTGCCATGGGAGGAGATGCTTCTTTATCACCATTTTCATAGTATACAAGTGCATGAAGTAGATAAATTCGTGCAATGTCAACTTAAATAAAATACATTGTCATGAAAATATTCTATTAAATTCTTTCAAATCCCCAGATTTGATAAGCTAATGAAAGGTAAAGCATTCTGTTAATAATATAGACCGAAGAAAGAGACAACCTATGATGGTCTCTTGAGTTGTGTTATCTTTAGTCCTAGCTACCTGTCGATCGTCGAGAATAATCACTGCCTTGCATTTATGTACACTGCAGAAATTGATCACAGTCTGGCAAAAACATTTTACACTTGTACATCTCATCAATACTGGAGGCCTAAAGTAATTTTATACGATCACTAGCACATTTCATGCATGGATGAGAAAACACTATCCAAAGTTTCTAGATAACCATTTTTTAGAAGAGGAATGAATGGAGGCCAAAGAAGGGATAATTGTGAAGGTTTTATAGATGTAGGTTACTGAATCATCATCTCTACACTGGTACTCAATCTGGCCTCCACTCCATATACGTCTTCTCAGAATCTAAAAACTCTCCATCATTGATTCTCGTCATTTTTTCAGCATCTCCGTGGACTGAGACCTTAAATTATTGAGCTTCTCTTTGTTTCGAGAATAGTTTAACATTCTCTACTTAACAAGGCCAACCACATGAAGGTGGAAGCTCACCTAGCCCCTCCTAGGAGCCTCTTATGACCCTTTATGACATTTTAAGATCTCTAAGATGTATTCTTAGGGTTCGTAAATCATCGTAAAGGGTCATAAGGGGTCCTGGGACACAACAACTGAGAAACATAAATGTAGGCATCATGGTCACAATTTTTTGGAGACAACATAATTGAGTGGTTTTTCGAGACGATGCAAAGTAGTGGTTGTTTTGTATCATCTAGGAATAGCACTCAATTATGTTGTGTCTCCAAAAAATTGTGACCATGATGCCTACATTTATGTTTCTTATCTGTTGTGATATGTACATCGCAATCTGTCATTGTTGCAACAATAGAGCCTATATTCCAAAACAAAAAGGAAGACATCTTTTTAGCCTAGGTCTCGATCCTACCTCAATTGTCGAAGGATCCAGGGCCAGGCTCGAAAGATGTCTTCCCATTCTATCTACAACATTGTGTCCATCCATGATCTTAGGAACATCATCATCTTTCCACTCTTCATTTGCCAAAATATATTGCTTCTTCAAGCTTGCAGAGTAATCTTATTAATAAAAGAAGTCTTGCCAACATTAGGGTACCCATAGATCAAAATAGTTGATGTTACTGGTGCTTGTGCTCAAGGATATCGATTCACTATTTTGAAACGGCCAAATCATTTTTATTTCAATTGTAGAGAAAATGAGTGGGAGAAAATGAGCAGGTGAAAGCTGATCGAGAGCGAGAGAATGCATTGCATTTTATTTGATCATAAATGCTCTCTGAAATGACCAATCATGTTTTCTATTCAATTCTTTTTGGTGTTTTTATTTCCCATATTCAGTAGATAAAAATCATGGCGACATCCACTTAGCCATCTTTTTCATGTTCCAGGTATTTTACAAAGATACAAGTATGTGGATTTATCATTCAATTGCTTGCAGTTATTGGTCAAATGCAAATATTTTGTCACATTGCAAGGACAAGATATCAGTTTGGTGTTTTTGGTTTATGTTAAAAGTTGATTTGGTAAAATCCTCAAAAAACACACTACATGTTCTAAAATGTAAAGAAGTTGAATGTTAAATGTAAGATATATATCTCATCCATAGTAATCAAAAGAAAGGACATGAAACTTATAAGGAGATTTACCAAAACAAAAAATACAAGTCAATAGGAAACATGGATTGGTACCTTATGAATTGGTTTTTGAGGTGCACAATCTTCATCAATCTCCTTAGAAAAGGACCCCCCCTCATGAAAAATGCATTTAACACAAAAAACAAATCTACAAAACTGAACCAATGGCATTTTTAGAACAAAGAAATGGATTGATAATAATATGCTGAAAATTCTATTATGTTTAATACACGCAAAAGGACTAGTCCCAACAATTCTTAAACATACTTTATCTGATATGATAATAACATGCTAATTAAACTGATAAAGGTGTTATCTACATTTAATCTGCCAATTACTAATTACACAAAAAACAAATTTACAAAACTGAACCAATGGCATGTTCTTCGTATGTGATTTCTTCATCTTTCGACCCTCTGGCATCATATTCAACCACAAATTTCAAATGCATAGCATTTTATTTGATCATGAATGCTCTCTGAAATGACCACATTCTACTGGTGTTATGCCCTAGCCCATCCTTTATCTCCATTATTTGATGTTATTGGTGCTTGTGCTCAAGGATATCGATTCACTGTTTTCAAATGTTTGGATCATTTTGGTCATGACTGTTCCTCTAGTACACAATCAGGAAATGTAACTGTCTAATGATTATATGTAATGTTGAATGGATTAAATGCTTTATTCTTGGTAGAAGTGAATGGAAGGAATAGTGTTGGTGTTAGGTTTCATTTATTATTGAATTCAATGGTTTCCAAGATGTTTTGAGGAGTTTTCTCCTTGTTTAATGTTAACTATTCCTACACAATCCACTCATACAATAGTGAAATGCTATGTGATTAACAATTTCATACAACTAGTCCTTTGGCATGTATTAAATACAATCCAGTCACTTATTGAATGCTTTGGAGACTACTGGTTTGATTGTCCATGCGTTACCAGTGACTGAGATTCATTAAAGGATACAAAACCCTTCATTTTGGGGTTATTGTGTGTGGATTCAAATGTAGGTTTGATTTGGTTAATGTTTAGAAGAGATCAATAAAGTATTTCAAGACAATCTTACATGTTTGGAGAGGTTTGAGAGGCACTTATAATGATTGTACCCTCACAAACAACGGCATAGACTAGTTTTACTAAGTTTCCTTTCTCTATTTTGAGGTTTCCTTTCTCTGTCGCAGGGGTACAGTCAAAGGGTTAATTGACAAAATGATCCTTTGAATGGTTACTATGAATATGAATGATTTGATATAGCATATTGCTCATTTTACTTGAAGTTTGGAATAGCTTGTCCAAGGGTGAAAGTAGTTTTGGTCATTTTGGTCATGACTGTTCCTCTACACAGTTAGAAAATGTAACTATCTAATGATTATATGTAATGTTGAATGGATTAAATTCTTTATTCTTGGTAGAAGTGAATGGAGTTTCCAAGATGTGTTGAGGAGTTTGCTCCTTGTTTAATGTTAATTGTTCATGCACAATCCACTCATACAATAGTGAAGTTACAAAACTGAACCAATGACATGTTTACAACAAAGAAATAGAATGATAATAATATGCTGAAAATTCTATATATTTTGTTTAATACATGCCAAAGGACCAGTCCCAACAATTCTTAAACATACTAGTTATCTGATATGATCAATTGTTAATAAAGGTCTAATTTTATAGACTGCTAGCACGAAGGAAGATTTGACCTAGCCAAATTTTCCTTTTACCACACAAAAAAAATGTGTCATAACTATGTCTACTCCAACCTTAATTGTTTAAGAATTCATCATATCAGATAAAGTATGTTTAAGAATTGTTGGGAGTTCTATTAAACCTTTGTTGTAAACATGTCATTGGTTTTCAAATGTTTGGATTCATGTTTGTTGATATTACTGGCATATATGTTTAATGACACCATTGTATATTGTTGTCACTGAAATGACCACATTCTACTAGTGATGTGCCCTAGCCCATGCTTTAACTCCTTTATTTGATGTTATTGGTGCTTGTGCTCAAGGATATCCATTTTTTTGAAATCTTGACTATGGTTATCAAATGGACAGCCCATGAGCTTCTAGCTAGGCATCATTTGTATTGATAACTTAGGGCATCAAATTTATTGTATCATTGATAGTTGAGACTTTGTTAAAAGGAAATAGGACAAAGAACAATTATGATTTAGTTTCTCTATTTTGATCTCTAAGTGGCTTAAAACCCTAGAGAAGTATATGCAGATTTACAAATGCAGTTGCAAGATACATAGCAGCTGATAATTCACAAGAAATCCATGCATCCAATTTGAATAAAAATTAATACAAAGAAATAGGGTCCTCCAATGGCCTAATCATCCAAACCTTGACTGTCCCCTCAACCAATGACCCTTCAAAACTAGGTTATCAT
This sequence comes from Chamaecyparis obtusa, assembly GCA_027943335.1. Lineage (NCBI taxonomy): Eukaryota > Viridiplantae > Streptophyta > Pinopsida > Cupressales > Cupressaceae > Chamaecyparis > Chamaecyparis obtusa. The sequence continues at coordinate 1,561,919 of BSBK01003688.1, read as the reverse complement.
GCAATCAGTGAATGATCCTTCATTCTCCTAGTCTGCCCTGCATCCAAACATATTGAAAATACATAATACAATGATAACAAGTCTTTCACAATCCCCCTTCCCTCAAGGGACACTATCAACCATCCCTTCCACATAGCATTTCACTATTGTATGAGTGGATTGTGCAAGAACAATTAACATTGAACAAGGATTAAACTCCTCAACACATCTCTGTTGTAAACATGCCACTGGTTCAGTTTTGTAAATTTGTTTTTTATGTTAAATGCATTTAAATGGAACATTAAGCATAGTAATAATATGCTTAATCTATTAGTAATTGCAGATTAAATGTCCATAACACCTTTATCAGTTTAGCATGTTATTATAAGATACTATAGAAGACCTACTATTTGTCAAAGAAATCTTCACTATCCCCCACAATGAAGACAATGAAGATTGACCTCCTGCCCCACAACAAAGAACATTGTAATAAGAATAAGATATAATATAGTGTTAGAATAAACTTTCAACAAAGACATGTAATGCTTAAGTTAATGATCTAAAAAGTTGCAAATATAGGAATTGAAAAAGAAGATAGTGTCAAGAAACATTTTCACAAATATGAAATGTGAGGAAAAGTAATAACATTAACAATGCCAAGATTCACAACATTAAATTTCACCTGTGGATGAGTTTTTGCAGTGGGTTGCCCAGCATCAAAAATATGTTGAGTTGCATTTGAGCTGTAACTAAGAGTATCATGTGGAACAGACCCTAAACTTTGAAAGTTCTCTCCAACCTGGCAATTCAAAATTCAATCTAGGCAAGCATCAGTAAGTGAAATAAATTATAGACATCAACATCAACATCATCATAATCATTAGAAATAAACTTTAAAGACATATTTTGGATAGTTCTATGTTTCTTGCAAGTTTTTGTGATGCTTCTAAACTTTAAAGACATATTTTATGGCTTAATGATAACATAGATTAGTGTTTTGTTTTCTGATGGAATGTTGTTGATCATTCATGGTCTTGAAGAAAATTTTGATTGTTTTGATTCTCAAGTCTTGATGTTGTTTCTCAGTGTGATATAGACTAACCACAAGATGGTTCAATTGGTCCTCTCTTTCTATTTAATCATTTGTCTTCTTCATGGTGTAAGTGTTCATTAATATTCATTAATGGCGGGCGGTGATTCCTTGGTAATAAAGGCATTGACAGCATTCATAATTGTATAGCTCTTTACCTGATCTAGTCACATCATCAACATCAAGGTCAATTTGTCTGGCCTCAGCCTCAACCTCAACCTGCTCATTAACAACGGCCTCTACACTCTCTACAGCTACAATACAAATTGTTACATTAATCCAAACACCAATTGCAATTAAATTTTTATTACTACACCAATCAATTTAAGATGTTTACTTGTATTACTATGATGCACGTCCTCATTGTCATCAACACGCATAGGTTGTGTATGGAAAGAATCGGCAAGTTCCAAAGTTTCTAGATAAGCATTTTTTAGAAGAAGAAAAAGTGGAGGCCAAAGAAGGGATAATTGTGAAGGTTTTCTAGATGTAGGTCTTGTTGATATATTTCAGATTCTACTCTAGAATGAACAAACTATAGAGATCTAACACAGCTAAACATAGAATAAAGTAAACAAGAAGGGATAGAAGATACCCGGATATCAACCAAGTATACTCTAGTCTATATGCCTCCAACTGTACTAACAAAGGTGTTGAGGAGAACCTGATTAGTACCTTAGTGTTAGTGTATTGAGGAAGAGTCCAGTCCTAACAAAGGCTTCCAACCCTAATCAACTCGCAGTTAACATTACCAATAATTGTTGGTTCTTATCTATTAGCTGAAGCTGCTTATCTTTCACACCAATATATGCTGATCTAAGTTTGCTTAAGGCAGAGAATCAAGGTTTTGGGGGAGGGAAGCATGTTATGTTTTTGCTGCTTCTCTCCCTAGAATCCAACACCATATATATATGAATTGAATTATCTTCAAGAGGGTCGACCTGGTCTTATTAAATATATTTAATGTTAAAGCCAAGAGGCTGACCTTGGGCCCTTAACTAATTCAACCAACACATATATATAAATGAAATAATAATCTCCTTATTATTATAAATCACACAAGGGTATTTATTTGATTAGTTTGATCTTGGCCAAAAGGCTATAATTATTAACACTCTGCATTGGTACTCAATCTGGCCTCCACTCCATATATGTCTTCTCAGAATCTAAAAACTCTCCATCGTTGATTCCTGTCATTTTTTCAGCATCTCGATGGACTGAGACCTTAAATTATTGAGCTTCTCTTTGTTTTGAGAATAGTTAAACATTCTCTACTTAACAGGGCCAACCACGTGAAGGTGGAAGCTCATCTGGCCCCTCCTAGGAGCCTCTTATGACCCTTTATGACATTTTAAGACCTCTACGATGTATTCTTAGGGATCGTAAATGGTTGTAAAGGGTCATAAGGGGTCCTGGGACACAACAATCGAGAAACATAATTGTAGGCATCATGGTCACAATTTTTTGGAGACAATGTAATTGAGTTGTATACCCAGACGGTGGAGAGCAACTCCTGCACCTCCAATTCCAAGTTGACTACATATGTTGCTCATGAATACAAGGTCCTCCAATAGATGTATTCAACTTGGAATTGGGGGTGTAGAAGTTGCTCTCCACCGCTTGGGTACACAACTCAATTACGTTGTCTCCAAAAGATTGTGACTATGATGCCTACAATTATGTTTCTCAGCTATTGTGAAATCTACATTTATGTTTCTCGGTTGTCATGTTTATGTGCATGTTTTTTATGTATTTTGGATAGTAAGTCTAATTTAATTTGTACGTGGACTAAGACCTTAAATCATGTAATGAGGACGCGTAGAACACTAGTATATGCAAATTTCATTATTTAATAATAAAAATCTATTAAAATGTTTATACCTTCTCCCATTTCCTAGTTCAATTCCTCTTTGAGTATCCCCTTTCTCCTTTGCATCCAAAATGAACTCATTCCAATCCCTCACTAGAATAAAGGGAGGACGCTCAAACTTCAGCAAGACTTCATACACGCAATGTTCATAGATTACGTTCAATGAGTTATTTACGTTCGTAAATTAGCATTGCATACAAATCTACGGATGGTGTGTGTTATGAAGTCACGCTCAAGCTTGAAAATGACAGTCAATCCATAGTCAAGGTCAAGGAACAAATGGAACAACCAAGAAAACACTATACATTAAATCATGTGATTGATAGAAGATTGGGGCTCACCTGAGCCATAAACATGAAGAATTATTCTAAAAAAAGATGTAAACCATATATATGCGCACTTGAGGCAAAGAGAAGTTACATCATATCCATATTAAAATATTAGTTACAATATGAAAATACTAAACTAACTAATTCTTGAGTTCATCTTTGCATATGGTCGCAACAAAGATATGTGATTACAATACAGAGAAGGCATCGTAAAAATATAATTTCAAAATTTTCCCTAGCCTGACAGGTTTTGCACTCAAATCCTTCATCGCGGATAAGTGGAGATGGGCAGATAGATGTAGATGAGTTATCATCGACCCAACTAAAGTATCCGCGGCCATTATTTCCTTGTGATGCCCAATCTACATTAGTTCTTATATTATAATGAATAGTATTTACATTAGAAACATTAAATATATACACATTAGCAACCTTTTTTCTATTTGGGCAGCACCAAAATTATTGTCCAGGGTTGTTCGGTGTCCGTGAAGTCTTCAACACACACTACCCACCACCACATCAATAGTTTGGCATAATGACAAGAGTCATCGAGCCTATATATCAATAATGCACCGCACCATCGTTACTACATTTATTATTTTTATATGATTATTTTTATATGAAATACACAAGGGAGTACCATCAGAAATATTAACCATTTACAATAATGAAAAGTAAACCTAAATCAAATAGCTCATTTTTTTATCAGCATGTGTAGTCTCTGTGTATATGAAAAATGAAAGAAATATGAAGTTGAAATAAAATAGTGAACAAAATAGTATTCGATCCACATAGACTAAATGAAATATACCATCAAAAGAAGGTGAAAAAATCCTATCACAAAGCACAGACATAGGAAATCAAAAAGGGACAAAAGACAAGAAATAAGAAAAATCATTACGACTATAGAAAAATCATTTATACTACAATCAAAAAAAGAAACACTCTTTGTTAACAATTTTCAAAATCATTAGGACTATAGAAAAATAATTAAGACAATACAAAATCAAATTTTAGAAATGGACGGTTCTGATGCTTTGCCATTACAAAAATTAAGCATTCATCATTTGGTATTGTGTATTCCATTTAAGTATGTCAACAATGTTCAAAATCCTGTCACCAAGCACAGACAAGAAATAAGAAAAATCATTAGGACTATAGAAAAATCAAGTTCTATAAATGGACAGTTCTGATATTGCTTTTCCATTACAACAATTGAGCATTCATCATTTGGTACTTCTTGGTGTATTCCATTTAATTTTTTTAGTTGTTGTGTTTATGTGCATGTTCTTAATGTGTTTGGCTTCTCTCCCTCGCAAGTGATGCGTCGATAGGTAATTGATTTGAAAGCATAATGATTTGACAATCTTTTTTCAGGATAGGCGTAATCATCCCGCCAACCTTAAGTAGAAACATTTGTGATATATGTCAAGTACTTATAATCAGTATGCCCAAAAAATAGAGACTTAGTAGTAAAAGCATGTCCTTTTGTTTACTAGTTTACTTATAATCAGTATGTCCTTTGGTTTACTAGTTTAATCTGGTTTAAGAATGGTTTGTTTCATGTTTGAATGTACCATTGAATGAAGCTTGGCTATATTAAGTACAATCTTAAGACTCATGACTCTTCAAATTCTCTTGTTTCCTTCAGACCTCCAAACATGTGTACTTTGAGTAGCCCTCCAAAAAATGGACTTGTGATGATTTTCACAATAGTACATGTGTAGGACTACTAAAAGTACTGCTTAAGAAAATCTAAATGTTCATCACCTGTGCATATAAGAGTTGATCATAGAAGGTATATGTTGTTGGGTAAGCTCCCAATAGCGCTTAGGTAAATATGCATGTTCACCACCTATGCATATGAAGTGGCTCTAATGGAAGATACAATCACTAAATTCTGCCTACTCCTTATTTTGTTCTGTGTTGATACTGTCAGACATGGTCTTTCTTGAATGGAATGACTCGTTACTTGTACATTGACTAGAATGTTGGTGGAAGAAGGATGATTTTTTTGCAACCATTTTTTTAACTCTAATTTTCTCAACACAAAGGGACATTTATCATAGCCATAGAAACATGATTATTTTAAAATGAAATACACCAAGGAGTACCATCAGAAATATTGACTATTTACAATCATGAATAGTTAACCTTAATCAAATAGCTCATTTTTTTATCAGCATGTGTACTCTCTATGTATATGAAAAATGAATGAAATATCAAGCTGAAATAGAACAGTGAACACAAATTCAAATTCAAGGCCTAATTTATCCAGAGCAACAAACATTAGGATGAAAGAAAAATCATTAAGAGTATAGAAAAATCATTAGGACTATAGAAAAATCATTAAGACTAGAAAATCAAGTTCTAGAAAAATCATTAAGAGTATTATAGAAAAATCATTAGGACTATAGAAAAATCATTAAGACTACAAAATCAAGTTCTAGAAAAATCATTACGACTATAAAATCAAGTTCTAGAAATGGACGGTTCTGATGCTTTGCCATTACAACAATTGAGCATTCATCATTTGGTACTTCTTGGTGTATTCCATTTAAGTTTTTTAGCTTTCGTGTTTATGTGCATGTTCTTTATGTGTTTGGCTTCTCTCCCTCACAAGGGATATGTCGATAGGTAATTGATTTGAAAGCATAATGATTTGATTGTTCCAAATAATGTTTTTAATCCTTTGAAGTTTCTCATGATCCTGATGTAAGTTGATTGGATTAAGCAATTTGGGGATCCAATAAAACTTTAGGGGAGTTCAATAAATGTTTTGGAAGACTTAGAGGAACTATTAGCATGACTATTCCTTCATCTACAGCGAGTTAGACTGAATTTGCTAAGTTTTTCCTTTGTTTTGAAGTGTATTTTGTAATATATTTCCTTTCCATGGACCCAAAGACCTAGGACCCATGGAAAAAGGATACTAACAATGTATTATACAACTTTAATGTTTTTGACTTGCAAAGATTTGAGAAAGTAAAGAGAACACTGGCTATGTTAATTGTTAACTGTTGCTGCACAATCCACTCATACAATAGTGAAATGCTATGTGATTGACAATTTCATATAACTGGTCCTTTGGTGTGTATTAAACAGAATAGAATTTTTTGCATATTATTATCATTCTATTTCTTTGTTGTAAACATGTCATTGGTTCGATTTTAATCTACTGGTGTCATGCCCTAGCCCATGCTTTATCTCCATTATTTGATGTTATTCACTGTTTTGAAATGTTGACTGTGTTTATCAAATGGAAAAAATAGAAAAAAAAATTTATACATGAAATTTTTTTTACAAAACTGAACCAATGGCATGTTTACAACAAAGAAATAGAATTATAATAATATGCTAAAAATTCTATTTTGTTTAATACACGCCAAAGGACCAGTTGTATGAAATTGTCAATCACATAGCATTTCACTGTTGTATGAGTGGATTGTGTAGGAACAGTTAACATTAAACAAGGAGAAAACTCCTCAACACATCTTGGAAACCATTGAATTCAATAATAAATGAAACCTAACACCAACACTATTCCTTCCATTCACTTCTACCAAGAATTCCAGCACAAGCTATTCCAAACTTCAAGTACAAGCTATTCCAAACTTCAAGTAAAATGAGAAATATGCTATATCAAATCATTCATATTCATAGTAACCATTCAAAAGATCATTTTGTCAATGAACCCTCTGACTGTACCCCTGCGGTAGAGAAAGGAAACCTCAAAATAGAGAAAGGAAACTTAGTAAAGCCAATCTGTGCCATTGTTTGTGAGGGTATAGTCATGATAAGTGCCTCTCAAACCTCTCCAAACATGTAAGATTGTCTTTAAATACTTTATTGATCTCTTCTAAACATTAACCAAATCAAACCTACATTTGAATCCACACACAATAACCCCAAAATGAAGGGTTTTGTATCCTTTAATGAATCTGAGACATTGGTAACGCATGGATAGTCAAACCAGTAGTCTCCAAAGCAATCAATAAGTGATTGGATTGTATTTAATACACACCAAAGGACCAGTTGTATGAAATTTTCAATCACATAGCATTCCACTACTGTATGAGTGGATTGTGCAGGAACAGTTAACATTAAACAAGGAGAAAACTCCTCAACACATCTTGGAAACCATTGAATTCAATAATAAATGAAACCTAACACCAACACAATTCCTTCCAATCACTTCTACCAAGAATAAAGCATTTAATCCATTCAACATTACATATAATCATTAGATAGTTACATTTTCTAACTGTGTAGAGGAACAGTCACGACCAAAATGATCAAAACTACTTTCACCCTTGCACAAGCTATTCCAAACTTCAAGTAAATTGAGCAATATGCTATATCAAATCATTCATATTCATAGTAACCATTCAAAGGATCATTTTGTCAATGAACCCTCTGATTGTACCCCTGCGGTAGAGAAAGGAAACCTCAAAATAGAGAAAGGAAACTTAGTAAACTAGTCTATGCCATTGTTTGTGAGGGTACAATCATGATAAGTGCCTCTTAAACCTCTCCAAACATGTAAGAATGTCTTTAAATACTTCATTGATCTCTTCTAAACATTAACGCATGGACGGTCAAACCAGTAGTCTCCAAAGCATTCAATAAGTGAATATGAATGTTTGAAAACTTTCCTCTCAACTTCCCCAACCACTCCTAATCAGTTAGAGGGATTATTTGAGTGTTTAGACACTAAAACTTCTTAAACATACTTTATCTGATATGATGAATTATAATATCAACAAACGTGAATCCAAACATTTGAAAATAATGAATCGATATCCTTGAGCACAAGCACCAATAACATCAAATAATGGAGATAAAGCACAGGCTAGGCCACAACACCAGTAGAATGTGGTCATTTTAGTGAGCATTCATGATCAAATAAAATGCAATGCATTTGAAATTTGTGGTCGAATATGATGTCAGAGGCTCGAAAGACATTGCCTGTCAAAGATACCAATCAAAGATAAAGAAATCACATACCTTCTCTCGCACTCAGCTTGCACGAAGGAAGATTTGATAGCCAAATCTTACTTGTACCACATGAAGAACATGCCATTGGTTCAGTTTAGCATTTTATTATCATATTAGATAAAGTATGTTTAAGAATTGTTGGTAAGGATAGGAATAGTGGAGATTCTAGAAATATCCCTCTAACTGATTAGGAGTGGTTGGGGAAGTTGAGAGGAAAGTTTTCAAACATTCATATTCACTTATTGAATGCTTTGGAGACTACTAATTTGATTGTCCATGCGTTACCAGTGACTGAGATTCATTAAAGGATACAAAACCCTTCATTTTGGGTTATTGTGTGTGGATTCATCTGCTTTAGCCAAGAAGATCAAGAAGATGGGGCAGGAGGACATTGTGGTAGAAGAAGTATTTAAAGAAGCAACAAGAAGCAATAGAAAAGTTTTCAGGAGTTTGGAACAACATTTTAGAATCCATGAATGGTATGGGTAAGGTGACCTTCATTCTTGGTCGTGACTTCAATGAAACATTGGATATGGCTGATAAGAAGAAGGGTCACTTGTTGATAGTGTTCCTTGAGGGAAGGGGGATTGTGAAAGAATTTTTATCATTGTATTGTATATTTCTAATATGTTTGGATGTAGGGCAGACTAGGAGAATGAAGGATCACTCACTGATTGCATGATAACCCAATTTTGAAGGGTCACTGGTTGAGGGGATAGTCAAGGTCAGGATGTTGATAGTAATTCATTGAGGGAAGGGGCATTGTAAAATACTTGTTATCATTGTATTGTGTATTTCCAATATGTTTGGATGCAGGGCAGACCAGGAGAATGAAGGATCACTCACTGATTGCATGATAACCCAGTTTTGAAGGGCCACTAGTTGAGGGGATAGTCAAGGTCTGGATGTTGATAGTGTTCCTTGAGGGAAGGGGGATTTTGAAAGGCTTGTTATCATTTTATTGTGTATTTCCAATATGTTTGGATGCAAGGCAGACTAGGAGAATGAATGATCACTCATTGATTGCATGATAACCCAGTTTTGAAGGATCACTGGAAGAGGGGGGAATCAAGGATCACTCACTGATTGCATGATAACCCCACCAAGCATTCTTTCCTTTAAGTTTCCACAATATCTCAAAATATGATCATTATTCTTTACTTTCTTCTAAATGCTATTCTTTCTATGGTTTTGTTATCTCAGAAATATATCAAAAACATTGTAGATGTGCATATAAAAGTAAAATATTTTCCTTCAATTGTTCCACATTGAAGCATTTCCTCTTGGGAGTATTCTCTTCATTTGTACAATATCTATCAAAAATGGTTCCCATATTTCTTCAAGATCTATTTTAATATTTATACTGCAATTTTGATTAGATTTGACCAATAGTTGATTTCATTGGTATTTTATAGCATATACTCCTAATGTGAAATGTGGAGAGAAAGAAAGAGACACACTAGGTATCAATTACACGATATACCCATCATCACTTAGCACTTAAATAATAAATTATGGACATGGAACAACCCCCTAACTTTTGGATGTTTGTTTCATGTTGGCCTCTTATTATATGCAAAGGTAGGCCTATCTTAGGCTAACAACCACAGTGTAGGGGCCATAAATTATGGATCCCAAAATAGTGCACACTTGTATTAAATTAGGTTCACTATACTAGAAGGGAATGGAAACCATGCAATAGTGCCTCATGGGGATGGAAGCAACCCTTCACCAAGAAGATGATTGTGTCTGCAATATATACTAGAGGCAAAGAACATAATTTGGTTCCAACAATTACTCCTAGAAGATAATGGCACCCACAAAACACTTGGAAAAGATAGCACTCACTATATCTTTTATCACTCTTTTAAAGCTGGGACATTAAATCTCAAAGATTGATCAACGAATTCTTGAACACAAAGAACCATTGATAGTTATGATTCATGTGTACAATAGCCAACAACTATTTGTTCCAATCATGGTGTCCAATAATTATGTTAGAAAAAGCATCTACAAATCCCTTACACAACCATAATAGATTCAAACCATGAACCGTAACAACCTAACAATGGGACTAAGAAAGATACAGCCTAAACAAATCTTGATCATATTCCACCCTATTGTAAGGCCCAAGAAGTAACTCTATCTTAAAGCTACACATTCCTCTAGATGAAGCTCAAAGGTCAAGTAGCTGAAGCATAGCAATACTTGAATGAATATAGGAATAATTTTATATACAATCATTTGCTAGCTTGGTTTGTGGGTTTTCCACATAATATTTTCCCTTTAACCACATTTATAGTTTGAGAAAATCAGAAAAAATTGTTTCAAATTTATATTATCCTTTTGAACTAGCACACTACCATCAAAATGCATAATCATTGGTCATATCAAGAAAATTCCTATTGATTAGTAGGATATCCTTATAAAAATTTGATGCATGGATTTCTTGTGAATTATCGACTGCTATGTATCCTACAACTATGAAAGGAATAGTGTTGGTGTTAGGTTTCATTTATTATTGAATTCAATGGTTTCCAAGATGTGTTGAGGAGTTTGCTCCTTGTTTAATGTTAACTGTTCCTACACAATCCACTCATAAAATAGTGAAATGCTATGTGGAAGGGATGGTTGATAGTGTTCCTTGGGGCAAGGGGGATTGTGAAAGACTTGTTATCATTGTATTATGTATTTCCAATATGTTTGGATGCAGGGCAGACCAGGAGAATGAAGGATCACTCACTGATTGCATGATAACCTAGTTTTGAAGGGTCACTAGTTGAGGGGACAGTCAAGGTCCGGATGATTGAGCCATTGGAGGACCCTAGTTCTTTGTATTAATTGCTATTCAAATTGGATGCATGGATTTCTTGTGAATTATCGGCTGCTATGTATCCTGCAACTGGATCTATAAATCTGCATATACTTCTCTAGGGTTGTAAGCCACTTAAGGATCAAAATAGACAAACTAAATAAAAATCATTCTTTGTCCTATTTCCTTTTTAAAAAGTCTCAACTATCAATGATACAATACATTTGATGCCCTAAGCTATCAATACAAATGGCACCTAGCTAGAAGCTCACGGGCTATCCATTTGATAACCATAGTCAACATTTCAAAAAAATTGATATCCTTGAGCACAAGCACCAATAACATCAAATAATAAGGTTAAAGCACGGGCTAGGGCATGACACCAGTAGAATGCAGTCATTTTAGTGACAATTATATACAATTGCATCATTAAACACATATGCCAGTAATATCAACAAATGTGAATCCAAACATTTGAATACAGTGAATCAATATCCTTGAGCACAAGCACCAATCACATCAAATAATAGAGATATAGCACTAGCTAGGGCACGACACCAGTAGAATGTGGTCATTTCAGAGAGCAACTCCCTCAAAAATAAATTGAAATGCATTCGAATATGATTCCAGAGGCTCGAAAGATGAAGAAATCACATACCTTCTCCCACGCTCAGCTTTCGCTCCTTTTCTCCCGCTCTCCAAATGAAATAAAAATGATGAGGTTGTTTCACTTTTTTTTTAAATGTATACCTTGAATCTATCAGAGTTCTGATGGTCAATTAAACACCCATCAAAATACTGACATCATCAGGGCCTATTACAAAAAAAACACCAAATTCGTAAGAAAAAGTTACCCGTCGGAAACTTCTATCAAAATTTGGCCCCAAATGTAGTAGTGCATGTACAACACCGCCATTGGAAAAAAACTCCAAATGATGGCTAGCTGTCAAAAATGTCTGAAAGCTAGCCACCGCATGTACAACATCATCAACAACAAAAAACTAAAAATAACAGCTATCTATCAGAAACATCTGACAGCTAGTCGTCGCATGTTCAGTATCTCCAATGCATGCTCATTGGAATTATGACAATGACCATCATCAGTAAAACTACAAATGATGGCTATCTGTCGAAAACATCTGATAGTAAGCCCTCACATGTTTAGCATCTCTGACGCATCCTTGTCAAAATTGTGATAGCATCAAATAGACTGACGGTGTGTTCGCCATGTTGTCCAGTGCTTTTTTGGATGGATATTCCGATGGTATAGTGTCAAAATTTAGATGGTCAGCCATCAGAAAAGGGTCTCAAATGTACTAGTGCTATCATAAAGTATGCGACTGCGTATGAATTCTATGAATCAGAATGGATTAAGATCCTCCTAAGTAGAATTCATGATGATTTGTTTTGGATTGGTGAAGTCCTTGTCCATATTACAATTGATCTCATTCATGAGATGACCAGACTTTCTAAGACCGGTGCCATTCTTCCAATAGGAAAAGATATCCAAAAATAGGTTGAGCAGGCATGTAAGTCCAAGAGTGATAAGCACGGCATGACTATTGAGCCCATAGAGGAAAAAGACATTAAACTCATGGCTATGATCCTTGGATACAAGTTCCAACATGCAAATAGAGTGAACAGTGTATCTGCAACTATAATTCTGGCAGCAATAAGGATAGTGAAAGAAAATGGAGAGTTTAACCTTTGTGAGATCTTGTGTGCATAGTTGTTAGACAACATAAGAGCTATAAAGCATGATAAAAGAAAGATATTTAGATTTGGGTCATTTATTATATACATGTACTTTCATATAAATGGTAAAGTTTCTGATCACTATCTTGACAAAAGCATACCTACCTTGCCTCAAATTTCATTCAAGGCAACATCAGAGAGCACTTTAAAGGATTACATGGATTTGGAGATTAAAACATTCAAAATCAAGATGCAAAGAAGGTACATAATGCCTGAGAAGATAGTGGAGAAATACAAGGACACTATATGCTTCATGGTGGAAATAGATACTACATGCATGGAAGTAGTTGAGCCTAGAACAAAGTGGATTCATCCACTTGGTTATGAATTTAATGAGCCCATTTAATGAAGACAAGACAAGTTGATTATGTCTTATACAGTGCTGCAACAAAGAGAAAAGCATCTAGGATTACCTCAAACATTCTAAAAATTCATGGCGTCACCCAAGAAGACATAGATAAAGCAAGGGAAGCCAAGATTGCTATGCAAATTGAGAGCACACCCTCATCTAAAGTTAAAATAGAAAAATTTGATGATCTGAAGGAGAAGAAGAGTAAGACTGATGTTAACACCTCTGCTCCCACAACTACAGTTGATCTGGAGTCCACTCCACCTCCTGAGCCAAGCAAGGTGTCTAGAAGGAAGAAGCAAACCGGCGCAAACCACCCATCTTCAAGGACAACTAGAAGAAAGGGAAAGAACACTCAAGCACCTCCTGAGGTAGGATTCAGACTAAATTTGGAAGTTTTGAGAACTAGAGTTGTTGATGAAGGAATGATAGATCAGATTGTAAAGTTCTATGACAAATATCATGAGATTCATAAATTAGAAATTCACTTTATGATTATCAAGCATATGATTAAGTTCAAAAAGTTAGTTTTGGAACTTAAGACAGTCATTCTTGATCATGTATGGAACATAATGGATTCACTGAAAAGACAAGCCATAGAGGAGGATATGAGAATTAGAGAAAATAATTTGGATGAAAACCTCCTTGTTTGTTCACTAGAAGAGAAGATATTGTCATTAGATTTGGTAAAGCCTCATCTAGGAACAAAAAGAAGAACTCTGCATATAATGAACAATGATTATGGGTTGATTGCAAAGGAAACAAAGAAATTATTTGAGAAACTATTTTTGGATAGACACATGTACCCATCTTCTGCACCTGCACCCCAAGCCACTTCAGTTCCCTCTGAGAAAGTAAAAGAATCAAAGATTCTAAATGCACCTATGACAAGTCCACAGGATTCTACGACCAAGGCTAAATTTAAGGATGAAACTATTGTGATTGATGATGTTGAAATCACCATAGCAGCAATAGATAATGATCTAGATAAGTTTGAAGAAACTTTTGTGAGTACTAAAGAAGCTGAGATCCTATGTGGTGAAGAAACACCTATGCAGCAAGAAGAAGTCCTAATTGAAGACATAACAGGACAAGAAATTGAGAAAGAAGATGAACCTAAATAAGAGCCTTATGTTGAGATCCCAGTGAAGGTAAAGAGTGAGAATATGGATGTAATTCAAAGTACATTTCTTACTCCTAAGTCATCTATATCATTGTTGTCAAGTTTGACTCCTGATACAACAAGCTTAGACTCATGGGGAGAAGAAGATCTGATAAAGATAAGTGTGTTGGCTATGGAGAAAGCCAAAGAAAAACAAGTAATGAGGAATCCTCTATTTGTGGAATCAATTAGCATACTGAATAATCTATTTCCTGAGGATAAGAAATTGATAAGTATTCACTCAGTGGATGATGTTAGAAGTATCTTGTCGAGATTCAAAGAAAAATTTTCAAGTCAAGAAGACTCGGCAAAAAAAATTGCAGAAGAGAAATACAACAAGAAAAGGCTAAATGATTTGATAGGAAATTTCTCACTTGACCTAAACTCCCTTAAGATTGGTCAAGCAATGCCGAAAGAGTTAGCAACAAAAGGAAGAAAGATGATAGCTGACAGCATGAACAAGGATAAACTCACTTCAGACCACTCTAAGAAGATTCAGGAAGCAGAGTCTATGATAGAAGCAGTAAGAAAATCAGTTGAAGATCCATCTCAAGACATAAATATGTGCAATAATGTTTATCAAGGGTAGATAGACAAAATAGAGAAGGCAGAAAAAGAGATTGCAAAGATAAGGGCTGTGTGCTATAAATGTGTCACACTTCTATGGATCATTACATGCAAGGAAACTCAAGAATGAGCCCTCAAAAATTGATCCATAGCTCCCTAGGCATGGAGTGCAAGGGTTTTAAGAATGCTCTCAGCTAGAGCTATTAAGCCAATAACCTTGCTAGTAAACCATGCAATGGGAGATTCAATGAAGACAAGGGCAAGAATGCCAATATCCTCAAGAATCAAGAATGAAAATGCAATGCAATGCTATGCTAGAATGGAAATGCAAGCTAAGCTATGAAAATGAAAGATGCAAGTGTTACAACCCAAGCTAATTAATCTATGTGAGCTAATCTAGAGCATAGAAATGAAGCTAATCTAAGAAAGCATAAATATGAAGCTAAGCTAAGAATGCAAGAATGAGATGTAGAATGCAAGAATGAGATGTAGATGCTAAAAATGAGATGTAGAATGCAAGAATGCTCCAAATCTTCAAAAGCTCCAAAGTGTACCTAGAAAACCTGTAGCATAATATTAGCATAAAAAGTTGGGGATCTAGAATGAAGAAGAGAGCTCTTCTTTTATAGGAAATGAGAAGGAATGGACCATGGAGATTAAGAGGCAAAAGATTTAATCAACGGTGGAGCTTGAAGAGGAGCAATCCATGTGCACACATATCCTCTAATGGGAAAAATAAGAGTTGACTTTTGTGTCCATATGAGACAAAAAGTGCTTTTTCCCTTTTTATAAAATAAGAATAATGCTTTATTTGTGCAACTTAGGATAAGAAGAAAAGTGGGGGCTTTTTATTTATTAAAAGGGGAGGAAATGTTCCTTTTAATAAATAAAAACTTAGGATAAGATGGTTAGCCCATAGAAAATAATCGAATAAATGATAGAACTAGGATTTGATCAAGAATAAGCAATTAGTGATTTAGCGAAAGGGGCTAATAGTCTAGATGACCATTTTTAGGTGTATACAAGGGCTAGACAAGCACAGCTAAGAAATGCACTAGTGCCCTCACTAGATGTATTGAATCAGAGCATCAAGCATATAGATGCTACAATAGTAACATATGATCAAGGTCCTTACACGGATTTAGAAAAGATGGAGAAGCTTACATATCCACTATGTGCCCATTTTTAAATAGTTGATGCACTTAAGGTATTTTGGCATCAAGAAATCAAAAACCTTTAGATTGCATATCCTGATGTATATTCTATATAAGTACTTAAAGATTTTCTTTTTGAGCACCTTTGTCATTAATTTCAAAGGGGGAGTAGAATATATGGTATAAGGGAGATAGAATAGTATATGATGTATAGTATGCAGAGAAGGGTAAGATTATAGGATAACAGAATTTTAGTGTAAAGATAAGTTTAGCAACTTCGCCATATTACTTTGTTGCCATTAATGAAAAAGGGGGAGATTGTTGGCAAGTTAACTTTACTAAAAATATATGACTAGTTTTGTGTTGTGATTATGGCAACAAAGTCATATAAATTTTTGATGTCAACGCACTAACTTTGAAGATCATACTTTCACTAAGTATGGAAGACAGCGCAGACAGTGAATCACCTGATGATCAGAGCATCAGCGCACGTGTGTATGATCAATTTTTGGTATGCACCCTTGGCTATAAGCTTTTGAGTATGGTATTATGCTAAGCCTAAGAATGCATGGTCAGACTTGATGGCATTGAGAAGTTACAGCAAGTCTAAGTGACACTGGTAGTTAAGCGGCAGAGCATAACAGAGCATGCAACTGACAGGAAGTTTTTTGTTTAGTGTATATCATTCTATTTTGTAAAGGCTATGCACCTATTGTAATAGTGATGTAAACATGTTATAATCATTGTATGTAAACATTCTTGAGCTAATTAATTTTGAAGCATTGTATGTGTTAGGTTTTAGGCCGATACAGTATTTAGTTTTGGTTGTGCCCATTCAGCATGTATATATATGACATGCGCTTTTGTATTTGAAAAGGATGAATATAAGAAGAGTATGGAAGATATCAAGAAGAGCAGAAGAATGCAAGTTTAGTTAGTATGATATAAATCTCTAAAATAAGTTAGAGCAATAGTGCAAAAAAGGAACTGATCAGACAACAGTGTCAAAGTAGTAGTTCACCCTTCTAGATATATTGTGTATCTGATAACCAAGAGGTTGTAGCCTTCTTCATTGAGCAGTGAGCTCCAGCAATGAGCCATCCACCCCTAATAGGGTTTATTCTATCAGAATCCTAACAGAGATATTATACTCAGTATTGTAATAACTGCTCCTAACAAAGCAAAGGAACTCTAACAAGTTCATAAGACTAGTGCAATTATTCGTGGGTACTAATTCCCACCAGGGTTTTCCTCTGGCCAAGGTTTCCCTGTAAACATATCTTGTGTTATGTGTTATGATTGATTGTGTTATTTTCTTTACTACTCATTTTAGTATTTAAATAATTGGGCTCAGTTTCAAGAAGTAGAAAAAAATTAATTGTAGAACACTGATTCACCCCCCCCCCCCCCACCCTCTCAGTGTTCCCATTCTTAATAGGTAGCACATTCTCGGTCGATGTCAAAACTCAAAGTGTTCCTCAGTTGAAATGGACAACATTGTGTATCTTTCAAACCATCATTCATAGCATTGAACCATCTATTCCAACAACTTTGAATGGCCGAGTAAACTCTAGTGGCAACCTCATTTGGCACACAAAGTCACTCAAACGCTGCCAACCACTCCAAGCTGAAGTGTCCCTCAAGGTGGACTCAGCATGAAATTGCCAATCTTTATGGGGTCATATCTCAGAGCTCGTGCAAGGGAGCATCAAACTATCAGGTGGTATGGGACTGTGTTGCTAAGGCTTACAATAACCTATCTTGATTTTTAGAGATCCAAGTTCATTTATATTTGGCACCACATTCTCGGTTGATGTCAAAACTCAAAGTGTTCCTTAGTTGAAATGGACAAAATTATGTATCTTTCAAACCGTTGATCATATTATCAAACCGTCTATTCTAATAGCTTTGAATGGCCGATTAAACACTAGTGGAAACCTTTTTTGGCACACAGAGTCACTCGAATGTTGTCAAACACTCTGGGTCCAAGTGTCCCTTAATGTCCCTTTAGCATGAAATCAGTAATCTTTACAGGGTCATATCTTAGAGCTCATGAGGGGTAGCATCAAACCGTGAAGTGCTACAATACCATGTTGCCTAGTCCTACAATAACCTATCTCAGTTTTCAAAGTTTCAAGTTCGTTTATATTTGGAAACACATTCTCGGTCAATGTCAAAACTTGAAGTGTTCCTCAGTTGAAATGGACAACATTGCGTATCTTTCAAACCATCGGTCATAGCATCGAACTGTCTATTCCAACACCTCCAAATGGTTGGGTAAACGCTAGTAGCAACCTTGTTTGGCACATAGAGTCTCTCTAATGCTATCAACCACTTTGGGCCGAAGTTTCCCTCAACATCCCTTCAGCATGAAATCAGTGATCTTTATGGGGTCATATCTTGGACCTCATGTGAGGTAGCATCAAACCTTTAGGTGCTACAGGACCATTTTTCCTAGGCCTACAATAACCTATCTAGGTTTTTAGAGATTCAAGATCATTTATATTTGGCAACACATTCTTGGTCGATGTCAAAACTCAAAGTGTTCCTCAGTTGAAATGGATAACATTGTGTATCATTCAAACTATCAGTCGTAGCATCGAACCATCTATTCCAATATCTCTAAATGGTCAGTTAAATGTTAGTGGCAACCTCATTTGGCACACAGAGTCTCTCAAATGTTGCCAACCACTTTGCACCGAAGTGTCCCTCAATGTCCCTTTAGAATGAAATCAATGATCATTACAGGGTCATATCTTGGAGCTCATGCGAGGTAGCATCAAACCATCAGGTGCTACATGACCATGTTGCCTAGGCCTACAATAACCTATCTAGGTTTTCAAATATTCAAGTTCATTTATATTTGGCAACACATTCTCAGTCGATGTCAAAACTTGAAGTGTTCCTCAGTTGAAATGGACAACATTGTGTATCTTTCAAACCGTCAGTCATAGCATCAAATCATCTATTCCAATAGCTCTGAATGGTTGGATAAACACTAGTGGCAACCTCATTTGGCACACAGAATCACTCGAACGCTGTCGACCACTCTAGGCCGAAGTGTCCCTCAAGGTCCCTTTAGCGTGAAATCTGTGAGCTTTACGTGGTCACATCTCAGAGCTCATGTGAGGTAGCATCAAACTGTCATGTGCTACATGACCATTTTCTCGAGGCCTACAATAACATATCTCTATTTTTAGAGATTCAAGTTCATTTATATTTGGCAACACATTCTCGATTGATGTCAAAACTCAAAGTGTTCCTCAGTTGAAATGGACAACATTGTGTATATTTCAAACCATCGGTCGTAGCATCAAACCATCTATTCCAATAGCTCTGAATGGCCGAGTAAATGCTAGTGGCAACCACATTTGGCACATAGATTCACTTGAATTTTGTCAACCACTCTGTGCCGAAGTGTCCATCAAGGTTCCTTCAACATGAAATCAGTGATCTTTACGGGGTCATATCTCAGAGCTCGTGTGAGGTAGCATCAAAATGTTGGGTGCTACAAGACCATTTTGTCAAGGCCTACAATAACATATATATGTTTTTAGAGATTCAAATTCATTTATATTTGGCAAGACATTCTCATTCGATGTCAAAACTTGAAGTGTTCCTCAGTAGAAATGGACAATATTGTGTATCTTTCAAACCGTCGGTCGTGGCATCGAACCGTCTATTCCAAAAACTTTGAATCACCAGGTAAATGCTAGTAGCAACCTCCTTTGGCACACAACATCACTCGAACGCTGCCGATCATTCCATGCCAAAGTGTCCCTCAAGGTCCCTTCAGCATGAAATTGGTGATCTTTACGGCATCATATCTTGGAGATTGTGTGAGGTAGCATCAAACCGTTAGGTGCTATACGACCATGTTGCCGAGGCCTATAATAACTTATCTCAGTTTACAGAGATTCAAGTTCATTTATATTTGGAAACACATTCTTGGTTGATGTCAAAACTTGCAGTGTTCCTTAATTGAAATGAGCAACATTGTGTATCTTTCAAACCGTCAATCGTAGCGTCAAACTGTCTATTCCAACAGCTCCGAATGGCTGAGTAAATGCTACTAACAACCTATTTTGGTACACAAAGTAGCTTGAATGTTGCCGACCACTCTGGGTCAAAGTGTCCCTCAAGGTGGAAGTAGGAGGATGAGTGCAAAAATGTATTACATCCTTGTTTTGTAGTTTTTTCATGCAGGGATGTAAGTTGATGTTCTTTGAAGATCACTAAATGAAGATGGGCTACTGGATCGTGTGGTTTGTATGGAAGAATAGGTGCAGGGCACCCTAATGAAGGCAGGAGGGTCACTTGGGTGACTAATTAGTTTGAAGAAGATACAAGACCTATAAGGTCTTTGCAATGTTGTAACATGTCTATTAAGCCATTTTATGTAATGATTTGATCCATGAAGGATGGAAAACTTGTAATAATGCACTTGGTTCACATTTTGATGTAACGACTAGTTACCAAAGGAGGGAAAAGCCTAAAATAAGTTTAGTTTGTGTTGTTAGGAGTTCCAACTGATTTGGATTGGTTTAGGAGGTTGATAAGAATTTATTGAAGTTCTTGGAGGCCTGCTATTTTAGATGGTATAGACTGGAGGCAAGAGTTGTACGGACTGTGTCTTTTTTGAGTAATAGAATTCAGATTTATTGCAATTTCTTGTAGTTTTTGGATGTATCATTGAACTCCATACTTTTGCATGGTTTAGATACATTTTAAACACCTCTTTTGAATCAATTTTATAGTCATTTCCTTGATTTGGTGCACTTCCTTTTGATTGGTCTGAAATACTACTGGGAATTATCTTTTTTTAAGATTTAAATGGAATGATCCATCCCCTTTTTGTAATTATTGTCACTTGGGGATGGATCCAATCATTTTATTATAGCATTATAAAAATTTGAATCTAGGAATGAGAAGGATTTTGCAGGTGGCCATTGATTGGAGGAGTAGCCAAGGGTCATTGAAATGAAGCCATAGGTATAGAAGTGGAGAATCAAGCCCTTGGAGGTGGTCATTTTATGATTGAATCCATCTAAGGATGGTATAATAATGGTGGAACAACTTTCATTTGGTTGGTATGGTGTCGGGAGGTCATACATTGAGAGAGCCCTAGTTTATAGGGGTTTTAAGACCAATTTAGGGCTTTCATATCTAGAAGCTTCATAGAGTCCAATTGATGGAATATTCTTCTAATTAGATCCATTTCATAGGACTTTTGAAGATGGAAAGGTCTAAGAGATTACCCATGATAGGATTCCTTTGTTAAATGGGTGAATTAGGCCTCTCTAACAAAACAGAATCAACAATTTTAAAATAGTTTGTCTCAAAACAATTTGGGTTGCATTTGGGATATGTTTTAAAAATTCCAAAAGGGTATCCAGATCATTGATTTATTTTTTAAGTCTTTTGGGAATATGTGGATAAAAATGTCATCTTATGACTGGTGAAGGTTACTAGGAGTAGTCTTAGAATGACAGTTTGATATTTTGGAGCCAACCAATGCAAGTGCATTGGGTGAAGCCTAGATAGTGGATCCTTATGAAGGATGTTTGATGTGAGAATATTGTCTCACTTGTTACTGATTATTCTTGTATTTCTATAAGGGTATGGGTTAAGAGTGTCTTACACACCACCTCTACATCACATTCATATTCTAATAAAGTATAAATCATACATTGACAATATACATCGATAAACATACAAGCATAACTATAAGGCATTAGAAATTTACAAAGCATAAGCCATCCACATAAACATAAATTATATACATCAATACACCAAAAACATGAATCACATACCTAAAACATTAAAAAAAAATATCCGTAGGGCATGAAGCCAAATATATACATCGAATAATATCATACATTGAATATATCCAATACAGATAAACTGGCTTCCTCAAAGCCAAATGGAACTACAACATGTCACTTATACAATATACAAAAAATGTATCCACTAATGCCATATAAGCATACAATCTATATCCCTAATCAGGTCCTTTCCCACTATGGGAAGAAAACAAATACTGAGATGTCTTCGATCGTCGCATCGATGGAGATGCAGTGGATGTATTCTTTAGAGTGTGCTCACTAGTCCTCATGTCTAGACTCTTTTACAACTTGAGCTAATAAAAAAAAATTTAAGCATCAATAACTAATATACATCAAAATTGAATTATAAAATGACTTAAAATAGAATAGTCGCTTACCGCTAGCAAATAGTCACTATGTATATCCACTAAAGGTGCATGTTGATGATCTGGAGTAATAAGTCCCTACAAAAATGATCAAAATAATAATTAAAATACATACTTGAATATCATTATAAAATTCAATACAAACTGTTAAAATAACAATTAAAATTAAGTGATCTCTTTCATACCTTAGTCAATGCTTCAGAACTAGCTACTACTGCAGCTACTCCACAATTCAAAGTATCATGGATAGACAGAGGAGTCTCTGATGTCAATAACTAAAAATGAAATAACAAAAGTATTATGTAGTTATCAACATTAAATATATTTTTTAGAACCATACTAATGAATAAATGATACCTCCGTGAAGGTTCCACCACGTCCTTCGGTATGTGGTGTCGATGTCAAAGCTCCGACATTCAACTAGTGCACATGTACATGGAAATTTATAAGACAACCATTCATATAAGAACGTACTACTGACATGTTAATTATAATGCATTATTACATATATACCTGTGGACTCAATGATGACATCACAAAGCCAGGTGAAAGAATGTGATCACTGCAATGACCACTTTGCCTCTGGATTTTGATCATAATTTGTAGAGTAATTTCTAAGTTATTCATTTATTTATTAATTAAATATAATCAAGTAAATCAAATTAACATGCAAATAAAGATACCTCAAGGAAAGTGGCATGATGCCCTTCACTATCTGTTGTGAATGTCGATGGTCCACCAGTGAACTAATGCACATGCACAATAAGTTATGATACAATCATTCATATAATTACATAATAATCAAATATATTAATTAAAATGTTTATTCGATACATACTTGTGGACTTGACGACGATGTATAGAAGGGGACTGGAGGATCATTGTCACCGCCACTAACACTCTTGCGCTGAATTTTGACCATAATCAATAGATACTAAATTAATTATTTATTCTTTTATAAATGAAATATGATCAAATAAATTTAATGAACTTGTAAATGTTTACCTGTGTGTCAATGCCAAATGTCATATTTAAAAAATCATTAGTCATCATTCCACGATCCTCTTCCTCTCTATCGGTAATACCAAATGTGCACAAGGATCCACGCGACTAATAAATATGCCCCCTTGAAGATTGATCATCGTCACCCTCAACTAAAGGAGTGGCACACTAAATAAGAGTCTCTATCAGAGCACTAACTGTGCCTAGTGTGTCCACCTCTACCTGTTCCTTCACAATAGAAGGAATACTAACACAATCCACCTATGGCTTGCCAATAGGAACCCTAGGTGCGTTAGGGTCATGATGTGCCCCTGCTCTATCAAATGATGACCCCCCTCCTCTACCCTAAGAATCTAGAAAGTCAAAATATTTTGGCACCTCCTTGAGTACAAACTCACAATAGAGTTTCCTCAAGAAATATATAGGAACCTCATGATTGTTATAGGGAGGGGAATCAAATACCATCCACCATCTCTCCCAAAAGTTTTTTTTAATGTCTCCATTCAAGCAGCAATGAATTAGGAACCTCCTTGTTGTAGTTCTAAGAGTATCAGTGTCCCCTGGTTTTTTAAAGAGTTTGCAAATGTCATCTTTTGTGAATTTTTCTTTTTTATGTCCTCATATGCTAATTTATTTGCATAATATTATTTTTGTTCTTCTCTTTTATCATGCCATAAATTAAGTTGCCCACTAACCGAGCCTACGTGGGTCAAGATTGATTCCAATGATTTTGCAAGTCTTTCCCTTCCAAGATTTGTAGCAATAGAATCTTTTAACCTCCTAATTAAAGATTCTAATTCATTTTTCCCTCTTTTAATTTGGTTCATCAAATTTTCCTATGTTCCAAGAGGAGGTTTATTGATTGGTGGAGGCAGTTGAGGTTCATTTTCTTGGTTATTTTCTTCATTCATTTGTTCATGAGGAGAAGATGGAGGGTTTGGTTGAGGGTTTTGTTCAAGGAGATAATTTCTTCCTGGCAATTAAAAAAAATCAATTTTAAAATCTTAATTACACATAAAATCTAAGAAAAGAAATTTTAACAAAACAAATTGCTTTAAAACTGAAATTTCAATACAAATAAGAGGCATGGGCTGTAAAAACACTTACCTCTTCTTTCGGCTCAAACTTGACGATGTCGTGGAGCCATTCTTTATCAAATTTGATGGATTGAACAAGCAAAATGATTTTGTGCACGTGTTTGGGAAGCCCTCTTTCGCTGTAAATGTGGGTTTGTGGCATGAAAATGGGCTTTCCAAACACACCAAAAGACTTTATAGTGTTTTGCATAGGGCGTGCGCACTATGTTTTGAATTGTCCAAGCCTAAGGCTTGGGCAACCCAAGCCATAGCGCGTGTACCCTATAGGGCGCATGCACTTTAGTGCATACGCACTATGGTCATTGGGGGGCCAAATAGGAAAGTGGCACCTTTTTGGTCCCCCATCTTTGTGCATATACCCAAATATGGAAATATAAAATATATAGAAATTTAATTAATTAAAATTGATTAAATACCATTGATTATATAAATGATTTAATTAAAAGTCTAATTATGAAAATAAAAGATAAATTGTTGAATAAACATCAAGTTTTTGAAGGAAATTTCTGAGTTTGAGACTCAGATTTTCAAGCCTAAATAATATGAAATCGCAAACTTGGGCTTAAAAATTAGAATTTAAACCAAATTTTCACAAAGAAATGGAGTTGTAGACTCAGATTTTATCCCCTAGCCAACAAGGTAAGTCTATGGGATTATATTGAGAATATTATCACTATGCACACAGCCTTAATTATAAAGTCACACTAGGGAGAGAGTCGATCTCTACCTATACTTACGAACTATATCCTACCTTTAGCAAAAAATTCCATCATATTTTAGCAAGAAATTCTATACAAAGTTGGCAACGAATCATCCCAGTTTGACGGGGTAACATCTCTGCAGTATTAGGCAACGATTTGGGCTCATTTAGCAGTGATTTGTATTCCCATTTAAGTAGTTTTATCATAAGTATTGGCAGATCGATATGGTCTTGTATAATTTTTCCTCTCACATAATTGAATATGACTTACCACAGCAAGCAAATCCACTACCCTAGTAGGGCATAAATTTCTTCAAAAAGATAAAAACTGGCAGATCCCTCATCGATATGTCATAACCTATACCCTGATTTGCATTTTGCGTATACAAAATATGCCATTGGGACTTCTAATCCCTTCTTAGCCTTGGATATAAAGGATTTCAATTCCCTCCCTACTCATTAATTTGAAGAATCTACCCATAAAACCCTACTATTCACAAACACAAAAATCCACCAAAAAATATTTTTGTGATTGCAATCCAGTAAAGACCGATATCATTTTTATATAAATCCTCTGAGCAGCAATAGGTATGTAGCTTCATCAATCCCAAGCTTACAAAAATAGGGAAGGAAGAAAAAAAGATACACAAAGAGACTACCAAAACCCTAGAGGAAGTACAATACACACAAAAAAGCACAAGGCATAATATCAACAATTTTCCAGGAAGGGCAAAAGAACCATGACCTAAAGATAGATGTATTTGAAAGGACTTCCTCAAACACTTGGAAGATGCCCAATATGGCTCATTAAAAAGACCTAACACATGAACAAATGGATCCAGATAACGAATCCCAGTTAGCAACACAATAAGGGTTAGACAAGCAAATAAACCCCATCCCAAATCATGGAGTAATAAGAACAAAGTCACTACAAAGGAAATGTTAATGGTTACTATAGGTGTGAATACAATCCCAGTAGGAAAAAAGTGCAACAACACCAAATCAACCCTCAATGGAAAATCCACGAACGACAAGGAACCCTCCACCATCATTATTAGCAATGACATTTTCAATGAAATTTGGGAATGATGTGAATCACATGGCATATTTGCTTCTTGGGAAGTGGAATCTACTCACATCTCAACTCTCATAAAATGGTTTATATATGCCTTGAAGTCACAGGTAAGTATCATTGTTATTAATCAAAGCATGTTATTTTTAGATTGTTCATCTAGAGAATTAGCCAAATTACTTCTTGAATCTAAAAATATCTTTTACAAAGGCTTTAATAGAAAATTCTCAAGATGGAAACCTAATTTCAATAGCAATAACAGCACCATTTTAAATCCACTTAAATGGATTTGTCTCAAAAACTACCTGGTAGAATTAATGCATCACAACATCTTAAGGAAGATAGGTAAACAAATAGGAATGATGATTGGTTTTGAACATAACTACATGGTTGATTCTGATGTCAAAATACTGGTGGAAAACATTAAAAAAATCTTAACCCAATTAAAATTATAACAAATCATAGTATATATGAAATACATCCAGAGATATATAAGGGAAATACTAGTTGGTTTGATATCTTCATTTTAAATTCCAATGGTGATTATGAGGGCATCGACCACACCTCCAATCTCTGTAAACTTGTAGAAGACTTCATAATCCCTGATTACTCTACAGAAATCTCTAAAATATTGGATAAACAATCTGACCCCTCCTCTCTTATGCAAAACTCTCCTCTCAACCAATCTAAAAACACCTCCCCCTAATATCCCCTTAGAAGAAGGTGAGATTCTATCATCATAGCTACCACATCCTTACGATGAGATTAGCCCCTCCCTAGAAACCACACCCCAAAACTTAACAGAAGTACCACCTCTAATCGATATCAAAGAACCTATCTCTCCTACAATATTAGATCGCCAAACCACCCCAACATCAATCTTTCCATCATCCATCATGGACCTAATTCCTTCTTATGTTCCATCGCAATCCCCAAGCTCAGTTTCTCAGAGATCAAGCCCAAAATCCAGTAAAAAACCCTCAGCCAACCTAGAATTATCACCACCACTGAGGAAATTCTCAATGAAAACATAGAGGAGATTTTGGTAGACTTCATTAATTTGGACACTATCAACATTGAGAGAAATATTTTAATTCAAAAGATTTAGGAATTAGATAATGAAGAACAAGATCAACGAGCCTTAGAAAAATAATTGATAGAGCTAAAAGCCTTCGAAAATAATCCTGATTTTGGATTATCCTTTAATGAAGATGGACCTATTGATATAGATTGTGCAAAATCTCCAAAAAAAAGAGGTAGGAAATCATTGGTTGAACTAAGAAAAATGATGCAAATCTAGTTAACCAAACTAAGATCACTGATGTAGTTCATGCAAGAAGGGGGAAGTTCCCTTCCAAGGAGCAATGAAATTCCTTTCATGGAACGTTAGGAGCTGCAATGCCCTAACAAACATCATTTACTAAAATGTTTCATTAATAAATTCAAACCTGACTTGATGTTAAAACAAGAAACTAAACTTGATAATGAAGGCTTATCTAACTTTAATGAAAAAACTAGGATTTATGGAAGTTTTTGGAGCTCCAACAAAGGGAGCATCGGGGGGTCTAGCAATCATTGTGGACCCAAGGAAGATTATATACACCCCAATATCCATCAATAAACATTGGATTAGCGGTAGCATTAGAAGTATAAAAACTAATCTAAAATAGAATATTATAAACATTTACGGCCCAACCAAACATTTAGATAGAAGAATAATCTGGCATGAAGTCAAAAATTTCTTAAATCTCTACCCAAATCAAACCTTCATCATTGGAAGTGACTTTAACACTACTCTACACCCATCTGAGAAAATGGCAGAAAGGGGTCCTAACCCTAGATCTATGGAAGAATTTGTTGATTGGGTAAGAATCAACAATCTAATGGATTTGAACCCAGAGGAGGGTAATTTCACCTGGACCAATATGAGACTGGGTAAGGAAAACATAGTGGAAAAAATTGATAGGTTATTCTTTAGAGGAAATTGGGCTAACTTTCCATTTTCCCCAAAAGCAGAAATACTTCCCTTTCCAAGCTCTAATCACTTTCCAGTCTTACTTGATATCTTGGATGATGCCAAACCACAAGGATCCCCCTTTAAATTTGGGGAAATCTGGTTCAAAGATGAAATATTATTACCTCTCATCCAACAATGGTGAGAAAAGCTACATATCAAAGGGTCCAAGATTTTCATCATTGCCCATAAGCTCGAGGAAATAAAAAGTAACTTGATTTCATGGAGCAAAGAATGGTTTGGCAATATCTTTGAAAATAAAGCCAAAATCGAACTAGAACTTGAAAACCTCAACAAGACAATTATAACACAAGTAATGAATCAATAATCCTACCAAAAGAAAAAATTCTCAAAATAGAACTGGAAAACACCTTAGCTAAGGAAGAGCTCTTCTGTAGGCAGAAATCCAGAGAAATATGGCTCAGCATAGGTGATAAAAATAAAAAAAGAATTCACAACTACACCAATGCAAGAAGAAAGATCAATAAAATAATGAAAATCACCAAACAAGATGGCACAATAATGAGGAACCCAGGGCTATTGCCAAGGAGGCAATTAACCACTTCAGAAATACCCTTAACAATGAAGAATCTTCTAATCTGACCAACCAGAACCTACTCCTTGACAACATCCATAGAATAATTAACCAAGACACCAATAAATTCCTAAATGCAAAATTCACCTCAGAAGAAATAGGAAACATACTAAATAAATGCGCCACGACATAGCACCAAGTCTCGATGGTTTCCTAGCTATGATTTTTTGAAAATGTTGGGATTTCATTAGCAAAGAGGTCATAGAAGCCCTATAAGGGGTAATAAATTCAGGTAAGCTACTCAAATAAATTAATAATACCTTCTTAGTGTATGCACCCTAAAATGGTCGCCTAGACTTTGGGCCCCATTCTTCAATTTATCAATTTCCTAAATCAATGCTTTGTAATATTTTCAATCAAATCAATTTCCTTGATCAAATCCTAATTCTATCATTTATTCGATTATATTCTATGGGTTAACCATTATATCCTAAGTCTTTATTTAATTAAAATGAATTCCCTCCCCTTTTATTAAATAAAAAGCCCCCACTTACCTCTTATCCTAAGTTTCACAAATAAAGCATTATTTGTATTTTATAAAAAGAAGAAAAGGCCTTTTTGTCTCACATGGGGCACAAAATTCAACACTTCTTTCTCATTGGAGGAGACTTGTGCACAAGGATTGATCCCACTTTCAAACTCCACCCTTGATCAAATCTTTTGCCTCTTAATCTCCATGGTCCATTTATCTTTAAAGGAGAGCTCTTTTCTCATTCAAAGGATCCCACTCTTGATGCTAATGTTGTGCTGTAGGTTTTATTGGTGACTTTGGAGCTTTGGAGAGCTTGTTGCATTCTAGTCTTCATTCTTTCATTATAGCTTAATTTCAATGGTATTTTAGTTTAGTTTCCTTTCATGTTCTAGCTTAACCCACATAGTTTAATTCGCAAAGGCTTGTAATACTCTCATTTTTCATAGCTTAGTTGCATTCTTGCATCTTCATTTTAGCATAGTTTGCATTACATCTTTCATTGTGATTCTTGAGGATATTGGCATTCTTGCTCTTGTCTATTTGAATCTCCCATTGCATGGTTTACTAGCAAGGTTATATGCTTAATAGCTCTAGCTGAGAGCCCTCTAAACACCCTTGCACTCCATGCCTAGGGAGCTCTAGGTTGCTTTCTCAAGGTTTCCAATCCATGGATGCCCTTGGAAGTAATGACTTAGAGAAGTGCACATTTTGAGTGTACATTTTTGGCGCCCACCATGGGGAAAAACACTTCTATTTTTCCTTTCTTTTCTTATATTTCCGCACATTTTTTCATCACTATTAGCTTTCTATTTTGGCTTTTTTTTTTTTGTTTTCTCTGACAAAGTATCGTACGGTAGTCTTCGAGTATTGTATGACAGTTCTTTACATACTCATGCGATACTTTTCTAGTAAAAGTATTGCGTGACCATACAGGACTCTATCGCATAGTCATATAGAACTATGTCACCTGGATACAGTGCGAAGTATCATCCAGAAAAGAAATATCGCACTCTTATACTAAAAAGTATCGTGCGAAACTTTTTCTGATAGAACTATCGCATAGGCCTGGTAGTGACCGATTTTGGTGCTTTCTTTGCAAGATTTGGATTTGTTTGCTTGCTGGTTTTGACTTGTTGTGTTAGGACAGAGATTCATTTGCAGATTTTACTTGGTTTTTTTTGTAATAACCTTTGTAGGCCTAACAAGTTGTGTTTGTAGGTGTGCCCTAATTTCTTGCATTATTTTCTAAAAATAACGCATGTCAAAGCTTCAAATGCACAAGGGCTACTAATCTTTCTTGTAGGGCTTCCCAAAGCATAAAAACAATCAAGTGCTTGTTCTTTGCTTTCATTTTTAAGTGTGGCATATACTAGTTCATTTTTTTTAGGCACTTAATATCTTGTTATTAGAGTCTTTTGGTGGTAGGAGAGTATGCTCTTCACCCTTGTGGTGAACCAGAAATCTTGACCCATCTTTAGATTTCAAAAGCAAGAGGGCTAATTGAACATTGCTTGGTGTGTTTGGGAAAGATTTTTGAGATAGGAGAGTATGCTCTTCACCCTTGAGGTGAACTAGAAATCTTGACCCTCAAAGGTTGATCCACTTCTTGTTTAGTTTAGGATCCTTTAGTGGGCCTACTCTTGAGCAATCAAGAGGAACGACCCAAGTGGGGACAAGCTAATACCCAGATATTCCAACCCACTATAAACTCAAGGCTATCAAGGACACAAAACCTTGGCAGACATAGTACTTTTCTTCGCTTAGTGTGAGTACTTGTGGGATTGTGACCATGAGGAAAATGCTAAGCAAGAATGCTTAAGGTACTCTTGTGGCCATGAGGTCCGTTACTTGCTAGAAGGTAAGGAGTCCCTTCGAGGAGCAAGAGGGGTATTGCAAATGGAAGCCCTTATTATGAACTTTAGATAGAAGCTACCTGATTTTGCTGCTCAACATCTTGGTGCAAGGATTGATCCTAGTGGACTAACCCAGATCACCCCAAGATTTTACTCACCATCTGTGTTCCTTTGGTGGTGTCATTGACACTTACATGACAAAGCCAACATCTATTGTGGGTAACCACTTTGTGTGAGGCAATGGGACATCAAGTGTGGGCCAGGTTGTTGAGTATTCACCCTTTGTTTTTTTAGGCTAGCAAGTGCTTGAATTGTATTCGCTATGATCTACCCATGTAAACGTTCTTGAACATCAAACATCACGGTAGTGTTCATAGGATTTTTCTCCTTGATATCCCGAGTGCATGTCTTGACAAGGTTTCTTTTGCCCTTGTTCAAGTGTTTGAGGACATGTTTGATCACTTACTATTTGCAAACCTGTCTATTTTTTGCTATTACTACGTTTGAAATCAAGAAATTGAACTTACCAACCTACAACTTTGACCAATTGCCTTCAAAACTGAGATTTTCACACTCACTGGTTAAATATCATACGATATTGCATGACTATCAGACCACCTGCTTGGATATTATCGCATCAACTGCCTAGAAACCATCGCACAACCTTTGTGTGAAATATCATCTGGGAAAATTGTATCTTTTTGCTACCCTACGAACCATCGCACAGAGTCATCTTGTAATCTTGTTGTTTTCTACAATCTGAAGTTGATTCGTGTCATTTTTAGTCTTCCTTAGTTGCTCTGGATTATAGTAGGTCACTTACCTCACAGTTGGAAGCCTATTTGCACTTGGGTTTCTTGCATTTTGACCCTTTGATTAGTAATCTTTGATTTTACAAGTGACCTTTCTTGGAATTAGTAAGTTAGAAATCATCCTTGTTGAAAAGACCAACCTTTGGATTCTTTGATAA
The DNA here is from genome assembly GCA_027943335.1 of Chamaecyparis obtusa. Classification (NCBI taxonomy): domain Eukaryota; kingdom Viridiplantae; phylum Streptophyta; class Pinopsida; order Cupressales; family Cupressaceae; genus Chamaecyparis; species Chamaecyparis obtusa. The sequence goes on along the minus strand of BSBK01003688.1, from coordinate 1,529,868 downwards.
CACACATGGAGAGTCTTAGTAATCTTCTATCCAATTCACTTCCATCCAAATTTAATTTCAATCAAATATAACTTAGTTAAATCATCCTCCTGATCCATATGTGTTAGGATACTTATCTATTGATTGGGCACCTCTGTGGTAGTATTGGTTTATACCTTTTGCAATTTTCTATCTTATCACATCTCTTTTGGACAATTGAATGGTTTTACTATCCTAGTTTGATACCAACATTTCTTAGGGTCATCTTTTCACCTAGTGCTTTTTATTTTCATGTCGGTTATGACAAGGTATCAAGTGAATCAAGGAAAATGACCTCAAATAGTCTTTAACCAATTACCCCCTGTTTAAACTCGCCCAAAATGTAAGGGAAAAGAGTCTATCTTTGATCAATCCCCTAGGAATTCCTCAAAAGCTCGGTTTGATCCCAAGAGCAATCCTAGTGAGTTGAGCACATCCTTAGCACCTTCTCAATCAGATATGGATATGAGTTACACCATGACTCGATGGGAGAGGGAAGCAATGGATAAAAATCTTGATGACATATTTGAGAGACATAGAGACAACATTCTATTTGGTGATTCCTCTCATGACAATCAACTAGACTCACCCCTTATCAATACCAAATATTTAGATGCACATCAAAGGGGTGAAAGGTATACAAGATGAGCTCACCAAGAAGAACAATCACAACACAAAGACCAAGAAAATGAACCTTGTGATGCTCATGTGAATGCAGCGTATACTAATGACTTGTTAAAATATTCGAGACCAAGTTCACCACTCCAAACAACTTCAAGGTATACGAGTGAAAGGCTTAAAATAATTGAGCATGAAAAAGAAATCCTTTTTAGATGAACAACCTACAAAGGAAGAGAGGTTTAGACTCCTAGAGGTGGAGAGACAAGCCTTGTTAGAATTGGAAAGGAAAGCCTCTCAAGAAGAACAAGATAGACTATTGGCCCAACAGCTTAATGCCCAATTCAACAACAAGGGCATCAATAGTGGAAACAACTCCCCAAAGTCTACTCCTTTTGGGACACCACAAAGCAGAAGGCATTCCAGAACCCCTTCAAGATCTCCTAGTCCTAGAGGAAGAAGGACTTCACAACATGCTCATTATAGGAGACAAACACCTCCTAGGAACTCAAGACAACCATCGCAACGTGCTCATCATGGTTCCCAACATGGAGGTAGTAGCTCAAGTTTTGATCTCAATGCTTAAGACTTCATGAAGATGCAACAGGAACCACTCTTCGAATAGTATATAGAGAGATATCTAGAGAAAAACAAAGACAAGTTCCTAGAGAGCTTAATCAACAAGGGTGCTAGATTTCCTTACAACTTTGATGTGGATAGAAAGATTAAGAAGCAAAATCCATCTCAAGAAGAAGAGATCAAACAAATGAAGAGTATGATGGAAAATCTATTGGCACCTAAGAGTTCATTCTCACTTTAATCCATTTGTCCTAATCCTTTTGACAAGAGTGTGAGCATGAAAGATTTCCCTAGGAAGGTGGAAATTCCCCAATATGACAAGTATGATGGTAATGGGGATCCACATGACCATGTGTGCCAATTCTACATTATGAGCTTTGAGTTTCATCAAGATGACTCCTATCTCATGAGGTTGTTGCCAAGGAGTCTCAAAGGTCAAGCAATGGAGTGGTTCACCAATATAACTCCCCCTTTCAAGACCTTCAAAGAGCTTGTTCATAGATTCATCCAACACTTCACCTACAATCTTTCAAGATCTATCACCATGTTGGACCTATGTAACTTAAAACAAAATCAGGGGGAATCCTTTGTTACTTTCTTGCAAAGGTGGAGACGATAGTGTTCTTGCTACTCTAGGACCATTCCTAAAAAGGAGAAGATTGACATCCTTATTAGCAACTTGGTTCTTGAGATGCCGTATGAAGTTAGGAAAATGTTCTTTGATTCCTTTGACACCATGGTCAAAACCGCATGTAGAATTAAGGATGTTTTGAAAGAGCAAGGAATTTTGACCAACAACAAAAACAACAACAATGGTCAAAATAACAACTTTAACAAGGACAAAGGGAAGAACACACATTGGAACAGGAACAAACAAGTGGTTAATGATGGAGTTGTGGACTCTTCTCAACCTAAGGATCAAGGTGTTCTTCACTTATCTAGTGTTGTTCAGGTAATGAAGCTCAACACATCCAACCAACAAGAACATAAGCCAAGATACCAAGATAAGCCTAAGAAAGAGAGGTGTCAATTTTCAAAGCTTGGTGATTCATATGAGGATGTCTTCAAAACACTCATTGCCAACAACCTTGCACATCCTCAAGATCCTGCAAAGCATCATATTCCTAATGTTAAACCACATTTGTGGGATGAGAAAGCTTTCGGCAAATTCCACAATGGTATTGGACATGATATCGAACACTGTTGGAAACTTAAGCATATCATCTAAGATCTCATTGAGAATGGAAAACTGAAGGTAGATGGTTTGAACACTAATGCTGATCACAAGGCTTTCAAAGAACCTTTGCCTAAATATGAGAAGGGGAAAACCTCTAAACCAAAGAATGGAAAAGTCAATATCAACTACACCTACACAACTATGAAAAATGTGGTCAACATGCTTGAATTTGTGGAGGAAAATGTCAACATGATGAGGCATAAGGATCCCTATGGTTATGATCTCGATGTGAACTCTCCTCCTATCTTTGATGAAGAACCTATTGTGGTGCTAAGGGGTCCTCAATATAGGATGTCATCCCAAGCTCTTAATGCCATCACAAGAAGTCAAGGTCCTATTGTCATTAGAGGACCCAGTTCAAAGCAATCCAGTAAACCAAAGCAAGTGGCATCCAAGAATGTTGCCACAAAGCTAGCAATTAATCCCAAAATGAGTTATAATCTTGTTGATCAGTTGCAAAGAATCCCAGCTCAGATTTTGATCTTTGAGCTCTTAGAATTGTCCCTGTGACATAAGCAAGTCCTTGAGGATGCCTTGCGCACACCAAATGTTCCTACCAACTTAGATGTCGATCAATTCCAAAACATGGTAAATCATATTGCTAGCCCGCATTACCTTACTTTCTCAGAGGCTGATGATAAAGCTTTGAGCCACCCACATAATCTCGCCCTTCATATTGAAGTCATGATCCACAAAACCTATGTTAGGCATGTGTTGATAGATGGGGGTGTCGAGCTCAATATTTTTTCCTTAAGTCTTTTAAAGACATTGGGTTATTCAGAAGAAGTCATAGATGCTAGAAAGAGGATCACAATCAAAGCCTATGATGAGGTAGAAAGAAGTTCCAAAGGGTTGGCTATCCTCCCTATTAGGATTGGCCCTATTGAGAAGGATATTTTGTTTCAAATTTTTGATGTTGGTCCTCTTGCATACAACATCTTACTTGGTAGACCATGGATCCATGATATGTAAGTAGTGCCATCCACCTACAACCAGTGTGTTAAGTTCCCCTATAATGGAGTAGAAATTTGTATAACTGGGATAGCACCTTATCTGTAAACTCCATTTCAGTAGGGACTCATGTTCCCCTCAATAGAGAAGTAGAGGATTTCAATGTGGTTCTAGCATAGTGCAAAGATAAGTTCAAGTCAATAGACCTTAGTATGGGGGGGTATCAACTTAACTCCTTTGCAAAGCTGCCAGTTTCACCCAGGTCTTATGGCAGGCCTTCACAAGAGATGAAACCTTCCTCTTCACCCATGACTTTATTTGGCACATTTTTAGAGTCCTCAGTTCCTATCCAAGATGAGAAAGAAGAGGTGGTTGTTAAGGACTGGATTTATAGAGAAGATAAATACATGCAAAATGAAAACTTCTCTCCCTCTCCTAAGGCTTATGGGCAAGGATACACTCTTGTTAAAAATATGGGCTATCCAGGACATGACCCTCTTAGTCACAGATTGGATGCTAGAGCTGAACTTCTTGATCATGCTCTTTTTGGATGCAACTCTAAGAAGACAGTTGGCCTAGGATTTGAGAATCACAACAAGAAAACTAATCCTATCCTCAATGAGTCGGATAGTGAAGGTGAACCAAAATACATGCCAAATTTGACAAATCAACAAGATATGTGTGAAGATTGGGTCCCTTCCACCAATCTCCTTTGGGGAGATTCAGACAATCCAGTTGCTCATGCAACAGTTTCAAGCCTAGAATAGGATGAATCAAGTGTAGAAGATCTTTTCAAAGAACATCAATACAAGAATGGTGTTCCAAAAGATGTTACCCTTGGTGACATTAGGGCCTCCACATCAAGACGTCCTAAACATGCATGGTGTAAACATCCTAGTTGGGATTCAGATACAGATTCACACGAGTATGAATGGGAGTCTCTCATTGATTCTTCCATAGTTGACATGGACATTGATGTCGTCCATACTTATAGTTCTCCTCCTGAGGTAGCTAACGATTCATGTGTAGGATTGGAGGACTAGAACCCACGTGTTGCCCTAGTGGATGATTCTTCACTTGGTAGGATGAATCCTGATTTGGGTAGCTTAGAAGAATACTTGACAAACTCCAACACTTCAGTCACGAGAGATGATATCATCGGTATTCACAACCTTGAACCTGCCATTGATTTACCTCTTGCTCACCCTCATCTCATTGATTGGTCCCAACGATATCAAGAACCTGAGCTCTTGGCATTCCAGAATGACTATGAGATAACCTGTTACCTAAATGCAATTAAACCCATAGTCTCTTCCACCAGTGAACTAGCTACCAATATGATAGAGCCAGACATTAAGTACCTTAGTCATAAAATAAAAAGAAAAGAAAAAAAGAATAATAGTTATGATGGAAAAAACCACTATGTGGCGGTGTCAGAACCAAAAATAGTAAAAATAAATGACGTATCCAAGGGTGAAAACCTCTCTGAGGCACCTAAGGATGAGGTACTTGATCATTTCCCAAGTTACTTTCAAGATAGATCTTCAATGCTTTTTGAGCCAACACAAATAGTCAATTTGGGTACAAATGAGGCTCCACAGATGATACACTTGGCTCAAACCTTGTCAACACAGGAAAGGGAAGCCTACACCAAGTTATTACAGAGAAAGAAGATTAATTTTGCATGGACTTATTTAGATATGCTAGGGTTGGACACTAATCTTATTATGCATCACTTGTCCATAGCTCCAGGTGTGAAACCAATCAAACAAAAATTGAGAAAAATGCATCCTCACATAGCTCTTCTAGTCAAAGCAGAATTAGAAAAACTCCTTAGCGCGGGATTCATAAGAGATATTGACTATGCTGAATGGATATCAAATATTGTACCAATTTCTAAACATGACAAATCCATTTGAATATGCATAGACTTTAGAGATCTCAATAGAGCATGCCCAAAGAATGATTTTCCACTCCCAAATATAGACATGATAGTGGACATGACTACGAGTTATGAGATCTATTCCTTGATGGATGGTTTTTCTGTATATAATCAGATTAAGATAGCTCCTGAAGATCAAGAAAATACTTCATTCACTTGTGCATGGGGTACCTATTGCTGGAACCTTATGCCTTTTGGATTAAAAAATGTAGGAGCCACCTATCAACAAGCTATGACAACTATTTTTCATGACATGATGCATAAAAACATGGAAGATTATGTGGATGACACCTTGGCCAAATCTAAGAAAAGGGACACACACTTAGGTGATTTGGAATTCATTCTAGATCGCATGGACCAATTCCAATTAAGGTTAAATCCAAAAAAGTGTGCATTTGGTGTTACCTCTGGAAAGTTACTAGGATTCATCATTTCAACAAAAGGAATAGAGGTAGACCCTGAAAAGGTCCAAGCGATTATAGATATGCCACCTCCTAAAAATATTAGTCAAATGAGGAGTCTTCAAGGATGTCTTCAATCCATAAGGAGGTTCATTTCATAGCTGGCAGATAGAGCTCAACCTCTCAATAAGAACTTACATAAGGGAGTTAAATGTCTCTCGAATGAGGATTATCAAAAAAGCATGGACCAAATCAAGAAATACTTGGCAAATCCTCCTATTCTAATGCCTCCAATCCTAGGGAACCACTTATTTTGTATGTCTTAGCAATAGAATCTTCCTTGGGGGCATTACTAGCTCAACTTGATGAACATGGGAAAGAAAGAGCCATATATTACATTAGTCATACGCTTGTTTCATATGAGGTTAATTACACCAGTATTGAGAAAGCTTACCTTGCAGTGGTGTTTGCTTCCCAAAAGTTGCGACATTACATGCTTGCACACACAGTACACCTCATAGAAAAAATTGATCCTCTCAAGTATTTACTCGGTAAGGCTTCTCTCACAGGTAGACTTGCTAAGTGGATGATGATTCTCTCAACATTTGACATAGACTACGTTGAGCGCAAAGCAATCAAAGGACAAGCCATAGCTGATCAATTGGCTAACTTACCAATTCAAGATAATGTGCCTATTCAAGTTGATTTTCTAGATAAGCACCTTATGTATTTGATTGCAAGAACATGGAAGATGTTCTTTGATGGATCTTTTATGAAAAATGGTTCTGGAGCTGGTGTGTTGTTTGTTTCTCTTCATGGGTACATGATTCCTAAGTCTTACAATTTATTGTTCCCATGTACAAACAACATTTCTGAGTATGAAGCTTTGACAAATGGGCTCAAGATGGCTATAGAATGGAGAATCACAGAGCTACGCATCTATGGGGATTCATAGCTGATAATCAACCAGGTCAATGAAGAATATCAAAAAAAAGATGAGAAACTGTACCTTATAAGAAAATGGTTGATTCATTGAGATGGTATTTCACATTTGTCACATTTCATTAAATCCCTAAAGCAAAAAACAAAGCAGTTGATGCTATGGCCACACTTGCTTCACTCCTTCAGTTAGAGCAACATGAATCTAGATTTGAATTCCTGGTGTAAGAGCTACATTATCCTATCTATGACTCCCAAGAAAGCCATGTTATATGTACCCTTGTTGGTTGTGAGTCATCCCATTATGGTGACATTTACTCATACTTTCATGATGGCATTATCCTTGATACCTTTAACCACTCTGAACGAAGAAACCTTACTTGAAATGCCTCTCACCATTCCCTTATCTCTGCTAATTTGTATAGGAGGGGTCTAGATGGGATACTTCTTAGATGCTTAGAAAAGGAAGAATCTGATCAAGCGTTAGTTGACATTCATGAGGGCATCTTTGGGGGACACTCCAATGGTCTTTCCATGGCTTGAAGGTTTCTTAGGGTGGGGTACTATTGGCCTACCATGCCGATGGATGCAGTATCTTTTGCAGAGTCATGCGAAAAGTGTCAAAAACATGGTCACCTTATACATGCTCTAGGCAGGGAGCTTATTCCTTCTATATCTCATTATCCATTTCAGCACTGGGCCTTTGATCTTGTTGGGCAAATTCATCCCAACTCATCAGGTGGACACAAATTTATCATCACTACTACTGACTACTTTATTAAATGGGTAGAAGTTGTCCCACTTTCTGTTGCCTCAGGCAAGACAGTTTCTCTATTCATCCTAAACCATATCATCTGTTGATATAGAGTGCCTTCTGAGATTATCACTAACAATGGAGGTTAGTTCAAAAATAAGGACCTTAAACAACACTACCAGAAATTCAAGATTAAACAACATTGGTCCTTCATTTACTTCCTACAAGGAAATGGTCAAGCAGAGGCTTCAAATAAAACCATTCTTAAAATCCTACATAGAATAGTTCATAAGAATGGTAGAGATTGGCATTTACAGATAAATTTGGCTTTGTGGGCTTATAGAATGAGTATTCATACTCCTACAAGGGCTACTCCTTTTTTCGTTACTTATGGTGCTGAAGCAGTGTTACCTTTAGAGGTTGAGATTCCTTCACTTAGAGTTTCCCTCAAAGGTCTAGTTACAGATGAGGACTACCATGCCATGAGACTCCAAGAGTTAGACCTTCTAGATGAGAAATGTCAAGCATCATTTGACCATATGAGGGTTTATCAAAAGTGCATGTCCAAGGCCTTCAACCAAAAGGTTCACCCTAGAGAATTCCAAGTGGGAGATCTTGTCCTACGTGAAAATCATAAGAACCAACAACATAAAGATCAAAAGGGAAAATTTGAACCTAATTGGCTTGGACCTTACATCATTATAGCGGCTTTTGGGACAGGTGCTTATTTGTTATCTACTAAAGAGGGAGAGTAGCTCCCTGATCTTATAAATGTCTTGCACCTAAAGAAGTTCTATCCACCATGCATGTTCTATCTGGGGGCATCCTCTGTACATATTTATTGATCCTGAAAAAATTCCAAAAAAATTCATATATGATGCTAAAAAAAATCAAAAAAATAGAAAAAGTGCCTGGGTGAAAACCTAGAAACAGGCACCTTGGTAGCAAAAATACAAAAAAAATCAAAAAATCAAAAAATCTGCCAAGTGGTGAAAACCTAGAAATAGGCACTACTTGAGGCCTTTGCACACCTATTTCTTAGCACGCTTCCTCGACACTTATCCTTTCTCCATCATGCCTTGTCCTTGTTGCCTTGATTTAGAATTGGTCTTTGTCTTTGTCTAGGGGGCATAACTATGTTAGCTTTAGTCTCTTGGATGCGTTAGTCTTTAGGACACCTTGCAAATGGTGTTTTTCAACACCTCCACAACTATGTTTTTCAACACTTCCCTAGCATCAATTATTTCTCAACACTTATCATATGTCCTACCCATAGTCTAGAATGATGTGATATTTCTCACTGGCAGATGCGATACTCAAAGTTTGACTCTATGACCTACACACATGTACTTAAACACTTGACTCATAGAGACTTTCTTGACTTTATTTCTTTGTGTGTTGTCTATGATGATTTCTTTGCTGAGTGTTCTCTCCCTAATAGTTTTTGAGGATGCATGACAAGAAGACTGGGGGCACGAGGACATGTTTTATTTATTTTCTACTTGTGGGTATATGTTGTTGGTCTTAACTGTCATGAGCATTTATGCTTGTTCCACTTGACACTAGGATCTACAATGTATTATGCTTGACTATTTTTTGCAAGTGCATGCTTGTAGTCATCTTGACTTTCTTGTGTCTCGATGTGAGCATAATCTTGCTATACCAAACTTAGGCAACCTCACTTCACTAGTCATCTTGACCTACCTGTATCTGGTGCTTAGGTGGGATTCCCACATCCCTATCTAATATGGATCATATTCAGACACACATAGTTATACTAGTGTGTATTGTATGACCTTGTGATGCTACCAGTAAAGCTCGATGATGATTATTAGAGTTTAATGGCTTTGTGACCTTGCAAGTAAACCACTTTTCATAGTAGCTTGCATTCTTAGGTTCATGTTAGTTTAGTTTTGCATCTTGCATATGGAGAGATCTCTCCTTTCATCTTTCATGGACTTGTTGGTCAACTGCGCTCACCTTTCGCTTCTTCTCGATCATGTCTTTCACTCCTTATCTTTTACATCACATCCTATTCCTATCATCACAAGGGGTTAATCTTATCATCATATCTATATCATAAAAAGATCATTTTCAGAAACATGATTCTATATCATAACAAGAGAACTAAACATACATCTATGAGAGAGACTATACATAAGCATATATAAGCATATATCATACATTTGAGCAATATAACAAGACAATATACTGAAACATCCATCACACTTTGTGGCCACCAAAAGTATCACACAATATAGTGTATGATAGGTGTGTGATAATTTTAAAGTACCGTAGGATGTTTCACATTAATATAATTTGAAAACTTTTTAAATGTGTTTTAAATGCAATAAATGACTCGAACGGCTAGTTTTTTTGAAAACTTATCAGGGCACCATACTGAAGAGGTTGGTTGTGCAACCACCCATGCTTGAATTGATGTGTGTGGATAGGAATCCTTGCCTACTAAGCCATAGTCTCTCTTTGATCTCTCAAAGTCCTCAAAATCACAAAAGACAAATGAATTTGAAAATGACCTTTTTACCCCTTATATAGCATTTTGACTTTTTGACCTAATTTTTGAAACATCTCAAAATTTTGTGAAAACTACACCCTTGGCTAACGTTGATGTCCTGCATCCATTTTTGAGATCAAAATCAAAATCTGAGTTCATCTTGATAGTCAAAATTTCATTTTAAAATTTCTCCTTCTTCTGCGTAGTTGGCTGACCGTTTGAGGCCTGATCCTTCGATCTTCATTAGGACATCTTCATTTCTTCATCCCCATCTCTCTCACTCCCCTATTCTTTCATTCATCTCCTTCACTTCATCTCTCTGAGGTTTGACTTCACCTTTATCCTATATCTTTCTCAGTCAATCCTAGTCAAACTAGGGCATATCTACACTACTTGATGGTTTTTCTATCATCTTTCATCTTCGATTATGATTTCTAGTGATTTGATCAAATTTATCAATTTAATGTCTCTCCTCTATCTCATTTCAATTTCTATCATGAGGGGGAAGTACCTATCAAACTTCAATCCTTGATTCAACTTTATCAAACCTATTAATCAAACCTTGCTTGAGACTTGACAATTACCTATTTACAGGGGTGTTGGCCTTGTCTTTTTCAATCAGCTTACCTTTGTCCTGATGTGTTCCCATCTGTCGAACACATGTCTGGATTGTTTTTTTATCCCAAATCAATCTCACATTTCAACTTCATTCTTTGACTACATGTGATCCCAAATCGATCTCACATTAGTCAAAGACGAGAAAATGTATGCACCCTAAAATGGTCGCCTAGACTTTGGGCCCCATTCTTCAATTTATCAATTTCTTGAATCAATGCTTTGCAATATTTTCAATTTAAATTAATTTTCTTGATCAAATCCTAAATCTATCATTTATTCGATTATATTCTATGGGTTAACCATTTTATCCTAAGTCTTTATTTAATTAAAAGGAATTATCTCCCTTTTTATTAAATAAAAAGCCCCCACTTACCTCTTATCCTAAGTTGCACAAATAAATCATTATTTCTATTTTATAAAAAGAAAAAAAGGTCTTTTGTCTCACATGGGCACAAAATTCAACACTTCTTACTCATTGGAGGAGACTTGTGCACATGGATTGATCCCACTTTCAAACTCCACCCTTGATCAAATCTTTTTCCTCTTAATCTCCATGGTCCATTTATCTTTAAAAGGGGAGCTCTTTTCTCATTCAAAGGATCCCACTCTTGATGCTAATGTTTTTCTTTATGTTTTCTTGGTGGCTTTGGGCCTTTGGAGAGCTTGTTGCATTCTAGTCTTCATTCTTGCATTATAGCTTAATTTCCATGGCATTTTAGTTTAGTTTCATTTCATGTTCTAGCTTAACCCACATAGTTTAATTAGCAAAGGTTTGTAATACTCTAATTTTTCATAGCTTAGTTGCATTCTTGCATATTGATTTTAGCATAGTTTTCATTACATATTTCATTTTGATTCTTGATGATATTGGCATTCTTGCCCTTGTCTCTTTGAATCTCCTATTGCATGGTTTACTAGCAAGGTTATATGCTTAATAGCTCTAGCTGAGAGCCCTCTAAACACCCTTGCACTCCATGCCTAGGGAGCTCTAGGTTGCTTTCTCAAACTTCAATCCTTGATTCAACTTTATCAAACCTATCAATCAAACCTTGCTTGAGACTTGACAATTACCTATTTACAGGGGTGTTAGCCTTGTCTTTTTCAATCATCTTACCTTTGTCCTGATGTGTTCCCATCCGTCAAACACACGTCTGGGTTTTTTTGTAATCCCAAATCGATCTCACATTTCAACTTCATTCTTTGACTACATGTGATCCTAAATCGATCTCACATTAGTCAAAGAGGGGCAAATGTATGCACCCTAAAATGGTCGCCTAGACTTTGGGCCCCATTCTTCAATTTATCGATTTCCTGAATCAATGCTTTGCAATATTCTTAATCAAATCAATTTCCTTGATCAAATCCTAATTCTATCATTTATTCGATTATATTTTGTGGGTTAACCATTTTATCCTAAGTCTTTATTTAATTAAAAGGAATTCCCTCCCCTTTTATTAAATAAAAAGCCCCCAATTACCTCTTATCCTAAGTTGCACAAATAAAGCATTATTCCTATTTTATAAAAAGAAGAAAAGTCTTTTTTGTCTCACATGGGGCACAAAATTCAACACTTCTTTCTCATTGGAGGAGACTTGTGCACAAGGATTGATCCCACTTTCAAACTCCACCCTTGATCAAATATTTTGCCTCTTAATCTCCATGGTCCATTTATCTTTAAAAGGAGAGCTCTTTTCTCATTCAAAGGATCCCACTCTTGATGCTAATGTTGTGCTGTAGGTTTTCTTTGTGACTTTGGAGCTTTGGAGAGCTTATTGCATTCTAGTCTTCATTCTTGCATTATAGCTTAATTTCCATGGCATTTTAGTTCAGTTTCCTTTCATGTTCTAGCTTAACCCACATAGTTTAATTAGCAAAGGCTTTTAATACTCTCATTTTTCATAGCTTAGTTGCATTCTTGCATCTTTATGTCACTCTAGTTGAGATCCTTCTAAACACCCCTGCACTCCATTCCTAGGAAGCTCTAGGTCGCTTTCTCAAGGTTTCCAATCCATGGATGCCCTTGGAAGTAATGACTTAGAGAAGTGCACATTTTGAGTGTACACTTAGTTTTGATTCTGAAAAAGGACAAAGTTGAAATTTTTTAATGACTTCAGGCATATAGCCCTATGCAATACAATCTATAAATTACTATCCAAAACCCTAGCCAATAGAATCCAGAAACTACTACCAACAATTATCAATGAAGAACAAACAGGATTTGTACAAGACAGATCCATCTATGATAGGATTATTATTGCCTAAGAAGCTATCCACTCCACCCAAATGAACAAAAAACTTAACATGTTTATTAAGCTTGACATTAGTAAAGCATACGATAAAGTAGATAGGAGATTGTTATGAAAAATCCTAGAGAAGTTTGGTTTCAAAAAGCAATGGATAAAACTAGTATTTGAATGTATTTCCACTCCCAAATTTTTAGTCTTGCTAAATGGATCCCCTGAAGGCTTCTTTGATGTATTTAGAGGCATTTGCCAAGGAGACCCAATTTCCCCCTTCCTCTTCATCATAACGGATGAAGCCCTTGGATGATCAATAACTAGAGCTAGGATCAACAATCAAGTTGAAGGAATTACAGTCACCACTAACATAGAACCCATAACTCATCAATAATTTGTTGATGATACCTTTTTATTATTGGTTATTTGCCAGCAAGCCAGAGTGCTAACTATATGTTTTTCATTGATGAAAACATATGGTAAGTAGCGTGCGTGGAAGCCTGATAGAGAGAAATGTAAGTATATGTTTCTTAGATATGTTATTAGCATGATATCATGGACGCAGAGGTTGATTCAAAGTGAAGACAGTAATACAACAGTCTATATCAGTGAGAGTTCCTGATAGGTCCCACGAAGAGTTTTGTATGTGATTTATAGTATGGTTGTAATGGAGCCTTGCGTATTTAGATTTATGTTGTAGACATATGTATGATACTATGTTTATGGATGCAAAGTCAAATATGTAGTACAGGTTGAGTTATGAAGTCTCTTGCTGGCAGTCACAATTTCCTAAGTTTATCTGGTAGAGTCGACACTGATTTTATTGTTGTAGTAGTTGCGCCTATCAGTTTGATATGCATTCTTGGATTAGTGCTTAGAGAAGAGTTAAGAATGTTTTGTTAAGAGTGCATGACATAATTCATCATAAGAAGAAAGTATCAGTTAATTTGGTGGAGCCGACAGTATGAAGCAATGCGTCTACTCACATTGAGTTGGGTGGTCCTAATTTGGGTTGCGTGCTTAGTAGAGCCAACTGAGATGTTTTTTGAGAGTTGTATTGTTTCTATAATATGATTTCAAGATGATTCTAATAGGCCAACTTGATTATATGATTTAGAGGAAAGATATTTATAGGCAGTCATTTGTGATTGCTAAGAATGGTAGAGAGTTGAAAGATAAGAGAAGAGCAGAAGGTGCGAAGTGTTGAGCCATCAACAAAAGGTCTATGTGAAAAAGTAGAGAGTATATGCTATTCATTGGAACTAATCAAGATAGCAGGTCTAAGCGTAGTTCACCAAGATCTAGATATATTGTGTATCTATTAAACAGAAGGTTGCAACCTTTACCCCTTTGAGCAGTGTGCTCCCGAATAGTGTTTCCTCACCCCTATTAGGGTTAATTATAAAAGACTCCTAACAGGTTCCAACCCTTGACCAAGTCACTTTACTTATTGCATTGTAAAGATCAACTCCTAACAGGGTTGCAAGATCTTCTAACAGGGATCATAATACACTAGTGCAGTTCTTAGTGGGTGTCAATTCCCATCAATGTTTTTACCTATTTGGGTTTCCCCGTAACCAAAATTGTGGTGTTGTGTTAAGTGTTCTTATATTTTGTTTATGCTTAATGTTCTTCTATACTTAATTGGATAATTAAATTTGGTAGATAACTGATTCACCCCCCCCCCCCTCTCAGTTATCTCTTGGGACTATTCCTAAAAATTGGTATTAGAGCCAAGTGCCTCGAAGAGAAAGTTTAATAGCTTGAGGTTGATTAGATGGCATTATTTAGAAAATAAAGTCCTAAGTTTGATGGAGAGAACTATCTAGATTGGAAGAACAAAATGATGACACATTTGCAGTGCATTGCCTTTGAGATTTTTGAGGTAGCTACCAAAGAAGTTGAGATTCCTTCACTAGAAAATCTTGCAAAATAAGATGCAACATTGAAGAAAAAGGAGATGTTCACTTCAAATTATATTTCCAAAGAATCCCTTATCAGCACCCTATCTGACAGTGAGTTTTCAAAGATCAAGAAAATGGACAAAGCCTATAAGATATGGAAATACCTAGAAGACATGTTTGAAGGAGATATTCAAGCCAAGAATGCACATAGAAAGACATGGAAGAAAAGATACAATACATTAGATATGCTACCTAATGAGAATGTCAAAGCCTACAATCAAAGGATTAATGAAGCAGTTGCAGGAATCAAAAATAATGGTGGAGAAATCTTGGAAGAAGACATAATGGATAAATCGATGACTACCTTGACACCAGAGTATGACAAAAAGATATGCATCCTAGATGAAACTATGAAATCCACAAAAGACTTTAAAAGAGAGACTTTAATCAGCAAGATTTCATCCTTTGAGATATCAAGATTGAAGACAGAGCCTAAAAGTAAAACAACATTCAAAGCTTCAGTCCATGGTAAGCAATATTTGAACACCTCTAGTAATTTTGATGATGATGATGAAGAGAAAGATCTAGATGATTTCATTTCTTTAATTGCTAAGAAGGAAAGGAAAGGAAAAGGGAAATATGAAGGTCATTTACCATTCAAATGCTTTTCATGTAACAAGATTGGTCACTTTTCATCTAAGTGTCCTACAAGAGTCAAGAAGTTCAAAACTAACTGCAAACCTAAGTATACAAAAGAATATTACTATGTTGGTGATGGAGTATATTTAATCTAGGTATATTTTCTAAAGGTTAGGACCTAATTGGGATTTAATTCTCCAAGGTGGACCCTCTAAAGGATTGTGCCCTAGTTCACTATAAAAGGAAGCCTTCCTCTCTCATTTTCTTAATCAAGTTTTCATGCTCAAGCACTCTCAAGCAAGGTGATCAAGAAAGCATTCATTCAAGCATTTCATTCAAGTCCTCTTCTCCATCTAAGTTCTCCATTGAAGATCAAGGATTTAAGCATTCAAGCCATTGAAGGGATTTGATTCAAGCATTCAAGATCCATCATTCAAACCCTAGATCTAGCCATCATGATGGTGTGATCTTCCTTCAAGATCCTTTGTTCATCTCCAAGATCCATTCATTCTTCTATCAAGGTGGATTCCAAGCATACAATCATGGAGGTTTGATTTACATTTATTGATGTTCAAGCTTTCATATCAATATACTTGTTTACATTCGAAATACAATTACATATCTATCGAATTGCATAGCTTCATTGTTAGATCTATTTCTACTACTTGCTAGCATTCTTATTCCAATTTCAATATTAAGCTTAATTCCAAACCAGGGTTTGACCAAGGCAAACCCCTGAAACAAACAACAAAAACCCTCTTTTTCTTGCAGGTATAGGTGCAGAACTTCAAATCTGAGATTGGATTCGGATACCCTTTTCGATGAACTTTCTAGATCTACGAACAAAGTCAGAATCGACCTTCAAATAAAGAATGTAGCCTTTGACCTTTTATGAGGGTCAAAGACTACTTGCCGGCAGAAAGACAAAATATTTTAGAGTTTTCTTCGTCTCGGCATTTCTAATCCAAAAATAGGTTGCAGATTTGCCTAAAAGTACACACAGACATTAGAAATTGGCATTTTCCAGATTTGTCCTAATTTGAGGTTAGTACTTGTATTTCAATTATTTCAAATTCCAAACACTTCAAATCCATCTTAGGGAAATATAGGGTTTTTCTCTCTCTTTCATATTCTTCATAGATTGATTCAATTGTGCATTAACCTTTTGGTTGATCAAATTGGATCTCTCCTTTGGGAATTTGGATTTAGGATTGGATCTAATATTTCCCCCATACACATACATTACACATCTCACATTCTCAATAGAGGTGATTCAATTTTACCTCTATTCAACACCTATTGATCTTTTCCTAAGCATATCAATGTGATCTAAGTTGCCCTATCACATGTCTATCTAGATTTTTCTATGCTTGTCAGTGCATGTCTAAGTTTCCCTATTAGATGCATATCTATATTTTTCTAAGTGTGTCGGTACACCATCTAAATCCACCTTGTAATGTGACTATATAATTTTTTCTACTAGAATCATGTCACATTATCAAATTATTCCTATCATATGGCTATCTCGCATAACACAACTTGTTGATCATACTAACGTACCATCAATGGTATTTCTCTATAGGTTGTCTTCATCATCTAGCATGCTCCTTTGCAACTTGTGTTTTGTATGTGGTTCAGCGACAATTTGGGGCTTTCTCATTGGAGTCAACCCTATGTTAATAAAGTCTCCATAAACAAGTTAGTTAAGTTCTCTTTACTTTAGCTTGTATTTCCTGTCATGATATGCTCACTAAAGTGGGGGAAAATGTAATGTCATTAATTTTTACCCCTGTGTAATTTACCATTATGCCATGTCCCTACCTTGTCCTAAAATACAATATTCCATGTCACCCTTCACATCCACTCATTTTACCTTGTCACCACTTTCTCAAAATCTTAGCCACACAACCTATATGACCCAAGATGCATGTGCACCACAAAGATGTATGCATGATGCACACTTGTATACAAATCTATTGACATACAAAGTATTGTTGAAGCATAACAAATTTCTACCCTTGCAGTGTAACACCTAATTCCACTACCCACGAACGCCCAAATTTGACTCAAACCATTTCTCATTTTCAAATTATTTGGTCTTGTTCACAATCTTGGTATACTTCTTGATCATCTAAATCACCTTTTTTTTTTTGTTCGTTCTATTTTTTAGCTCCATATTGTAGGGAAATAACTTCTCCATTGAGTTCTTTGCACTCTCCTCATCATTCTTGTTGTCACTTCATCAAGCCTCAACTTCATAACAATGAAGGGAAGTCTCTCATCCTATTTCATTTTTATTTTGGTAGCATATCATTCTTCTTAATCAATATCTTGCAACTCTATCAATTATATCATTTCAATTATCTATCATTGATTGTTTATCTAGTTATTGTGGAGGTGGAAACACCAAAGTAGGGATCTAACTAAAGACAGTCTTCAAAAAGCCCCAACATTTTCTCTCATATTTGTGTGTGTAGGTTCATTGAGAGGAGAAGCGAGGTTGGTCATTGATCTTATCAACTCCCTTTGTTCATGAGTCTCCTCTTTCCTCTACTTTCATCCTTGTATTTCCATTTTATCTTTAGTCTAGATATATTTTTATACTTTGTTAAATAGTTTATTTTATGTATTGTTTTTAATTAACTAAAACAGGTTTTATAGGGTTCCTGAAACCCACAACATCTTAAAATATAGAAAAATAGAGATAAAGTCTTAAGGAAACAAAAACAAATGATGCAACAGGCCACAGGAAGGCCGAGAGACAAACTACCACAGAGATGAGACAATCAAAACAAAGCAAAAAAGGGACAAGAAAAAAGTGTTAGGATTAACAAGGCAGAAATAACAATTATGTGCAAATATAACTAATATCAGAAAATAATAAACCACACAGAATAGAACACAAGACACACAGATTTAACGTGGTTCACCCAATCCCTGGGCTACGTCCACCAACAGCAAGTCCAATATTATTATTATCCAATGATTACAACCTGATTACAATTCGTAATCCCTTACAGCCCAATTCTGTCACAAGTACTAAAATCATACATAATAAAAATCCCTAACCCTAAGCCATATTATACAATATTTTCCTGCTTTAGGGTTAGAATGAGTTATAAGTAGTCGGCCCAAATATCTGAAAAAGTAGTCGGCCTCAAGTCGGTGAGGTCAGGAGGAAAAGTGTACAGTACTTTCCTGGATAGTACTTTCCTGATTAGTCACCACAAGCTAACAATCTCCCACTTGGTGACTGATCAGTATCCACACTATACTAAAAAACCTCCCACTTGGAGACTGATCCTGTAGCAATACCGCTACCCACATGAGGCACCCACTGGATTGAACCACCTTGGACTCAGTTGTTCCTTTATTTTGGTCAGTCTAGAAGACCAACTGAAGCTGAACATGAGTTCAACTTCTCCCTTGTTACTACCTTTGTAAACATATCTGCTGGATTATCATCAGTATGAATCTTTTCCAGCCTTAACTGTCCATCATCCAAAACTGATCGAATGAAATGGTACCGCAACTGTATGTGTTTTGTCTTTGAGTGCAAAGCAGAATTCTTTGCAAGATGAATGGCACTTTGGCTATCTGTATGTAGAAAATTATCCTTTAGTGGATGTCCCAATTCTTCCATGAAGAATTGAAGCCGTATCATCTCCTTGGCTGCCTCTGTAGCAGCAACATACTCTGCCTTTGTAGTGGATAAAGCAACCACCTTTTGTAGTCTAGAAATCCAACTCACTGTTGTCCCACCAACAGTAAATATATAACCTGTAGTACTCCGCCTGCTATCTATATCTCCTGCCAAATCTGAGTCAACATAGCCTTGTACAGTAGTAGTAGAACCCCCAAAGTGTAAACACTTACTGGATGTGCCTCTCAAATATCTGAGAATCCATTTGACTGCATTCCAATGCTCAATACCAGGGTTACTCATATAACGGCTAACGACTCCCACTGCGTGTGCAATATCTGGCCTAGTACATGCCATAGCATACATTAAGCTCCCTACAGCTGAAGCATAAGGTACCTTAGATATTTTAGTCTCTTCTTCTGGTGTCTTGGGACACATATCCTTAGTCAATTTCAAATGACCAGGCAAAGGTGTGCTGACAGCTTTGGCATTTTCCATAGAGAAACGTTGCAACACCTTCTCAATATAATCAACCTGAGATAGAGACAATTTCTTATTTTTCCTATCTCTACAAATTTTCATACCAAGGATTTGTTTTGCTGCCCCCAAATCCTTCATAGCAAAAGATTTTGCTAACTGTTGTTTCAACCCCTTAATGTGATCCATGTTAGACCTAGCTACAAGCATATCATCAACATATAAACATAAAATAATGTAGCTATTATCATCCAACCTCTTAAAATAAACACAATGGTCAGAATGACACCGACTATATCCATGCCTATTCATAAAAGTGTCAAATTTAATATACCATTGCCGAGGTGCTTGCTTCAAGCCATATAAACTTTTCTGCAATCTGCACACCAAATTCTCCTTACCCTTGACCTCAAATCCTTGTGGCTGAACCATATATATTTCTTCATCCAAATCACCATGAAGAAAGGTTGTTTTAACATCAAGCTGCTCTAAATGAAAATCTTCAGTAGCCACAATACTTAAAACAGTACGAATAGAAGTCATTTTAACAACTGGAGAAAATATCTCATCAAAATCAATACCATGTTTCTGTGCAAATCCTTTTACGACTAATCTAGCTTTAAATCTTTTCGTACCTCCATCCTCTTCTTTGATCCTGTAAACCCATTTATTCTGTAAAGCCCTTTTACCTGCAGGTAACTTACATAAATCCCATGTCTGATTTTTCAGCAAAGAGTCCATTTCATCTGTCATTGCAGACTCCCACTGAAGCTTTGTATCCACCTGCACAGCTTCATTATAACATTCAGGTTCACCAGCATCTGTTAACAGAATAGAATACAAAGATGGAGAAAATCTTTCTGGAGGTCTACATAGCCTTGTTGACCGTCTAACACTCACTGGGGTGTGTGGTATTTGTTGTTGCCGTTGTTGCGGAGCATAAGGAACTACTGGAACATGAACTTGTGGAGTATCATCTAGTACTACATAGTCATTTTCTTTCTTCTCATGCTGCAGCAACAGATCTTTGTACAATACTTTCTCATTGAATATGACATCCCTGCTTCTTACAATTTTATGATTTTCAAAATCTCAAAGCCTATAACCAAATTCATCAATGTCATACCCAACAAATACACATTTCTTTGACTTAGCTTCCAGCTTGGTTCTATTTTCAGAATCTATAAGTGCAAAAACTTCACAACCAAAGGTTTTGAGAAAAGAATAACTCACCTTCTTACCACTCCATGCTTCCTCTGGAATACCACAGTCCAAAGGAGTAGAGGGGCCTCTATTGATTAAATAAACAGCAGTGTTCACTACCTCTGCCCACATATTTTTGGGCAGCCTAGCATGCAACCTCATACTCCTTGCACGCTCCATTATTGTCCTGTTCATGCGTTCAGCCACTCCATTTTCTTGTGGAGTCCTTGGTACAGTTTTTTTGCCTACGAATACCATTAGAGGAACAATATTCTTCAAATTCTGTGCTGCAATACTCACCACCATTATCAGATCTAAGAGATTTTAACTTTTTACCAGTCTCATTCTCAACCAAGCATTTCCATTTCTTAAAAGTTTGAAATACATCAGATTTCTGTCTAAGGAAATAAATCCATACTTTTCTTGTTGCATCATCTATAAATGTAACATAATACAAAGAGCCACCAAGGGAAGATACCTGAGCTGGTCCCCATACATCTGTATGCACAAGCTCTAATCTCTCATTTTTCTTTTCCTTCCCACTCTTCACAAAACTAACTCTCTTTTGTTTTCCATAAACACAACTTTCACAGAAATCCATATTGACACATTTCAGACCAGGTAAAACTTTCTTTGAATGAAGTAATTTCATACCTTTTTCACTCATGTGCCCGAGTCTGTTGTGCCACAGTGCTGTGTCAAAATCTACAACAACAGTTTGATGTTCTTCCTGCTCAACTGCAGCCACTGTTCCTGAACATTCATTATCTTCTGAAACAATTAAAGTAGAAGGAACAGTATGACCTGTACAAAGATATAAGGTGCCTACTTTCACACCTTTTGCTACTACTAAGGAACCTTTTGAAACCTTCCAATTTTTATCATTAAAAGTAACTGTGCAACCCTCATCACCCAGTTGCCCTGCTGAAATTAAATTCCTACTCAGCCTTGGAACATGTCTTACCTCTTGTAGTAGCCAATGATTCCCATTCTGCAACTTAATCTTAATTTTTCCCTTTCCAACAATCTGACAGGGTTCATTATCTCCCAAATAAACTAGCCCAAAATCCCCTTGGACATAATCAATAAAATAACTTCTATGAGGTGTAGCATGAAATGAAGCCCCAAAATCTAAAACCCATGAATCATCAATACTTTCTAAGGACAAGAGCAAAGCATCCTCCTCAGATTTGTTACTTACCACATTTGCCTCCTTGTTTCCATCATTTTTGTCTCCTTGATCTTTCTTCCGAGACCAACAATCTTTCTTCTTATGACCTGGTTTTCCACAGTACCAGCAATCATTTGGCCCTTTAGATTCAGACCTCTTTCCCTTTGATTTTCCTCTTGATTTCCCACGATTTTCAGAGTTGTTTCCTCTATCTCTTGTTCTGCCTCTGCTTTCTGTGTTCAATACACTACCCGATGTGGATGCCCCTGAGCTTTTCCTACAAATTTCCTCACTCAATATAACACCAATAACATCATCATACTTTAGGGTATTAGAACCAGAAATAGAATTACTAACAGCCATTACCAAGCCATTCCAGCTTTCTGGCAAAGAACACAAAATCAAGAGAGCCCTAACCTCTTCATCAAAAGTAATTTTAACTGAGGTTAATTGACTTGTAACTGTATTAAACTCATTCAAATGATCAGTAACTGATCCACCTTCTACCATTTTCATATTAAATAAACGCTTCATAAGAAATACCTTGTTTGAAGCTGAAGGCTTTTCATACAACTTCACTAGGGTTTCCATCAGATCTTTAGCTGTCTTTGCTTTAGTAATATTGAATGCCACCGATTGTGCCAGGCATAGACGAATAGTCCCCAGTGCCTTCCTATCCAAAATATCCCAATCCTCCTGAGACATTGATTGCTCTTTCTTGGCTACTCCCTCTAATGGCCGCCATAGATCCTTCTGATAGAGATAATCCTCCATTTGCATCTTCCATAACTGGAAGTTCTGCCCATTAAACTTATCAACCTTCAGCCTACCCTCGTCTGTCATTTCTCCCACTTAACCGAGAGACTCTCCCACTAACTCGTGAGACCTGCTTCAGAGAATAGATGAAAGAACGAACGAAATAACCTCGCTCTAATACCACTTGTTAGGATTAACAAGGCAGAAATAACAATTATGTGCAAATATAACTAATATCAGAAAATAATAAACCACACAGAATAGAACACAAAACACATAGATTTAACGTGGTTCACCCAATCCCTGGGCTACGTCCACCAACAGCGAGTCCAATATTATTATTATCTAGTGATTACAACCTGATTACAATCCGTAATCCCTTACAGCCCAATTCTGTCGCAAGTACTAAAATCATACATAATAAAAATCCCTAACCCTAAGCCATATTATACAATATTTTCCCGCTTTAGGGTTAGAATGAGTTATAAGTAGTCGGCCCAAATATCCAAAAAAGTAGTCGGCCTCAAAAAAAAATTCCTCGGGGGCTACGCCCCCGAACCCCTGCTCTTGGGGGCTGCCGCCCACAAACCCCCACTCGGGGCCCGGCCCGACCCGGCCCTGAACCCCGACGAGGTCGGGAGGAAAAGTGTACAGTACTTTCCTGGATAGTACTTTCCTGATTAGTCACCACAAGCTAACAAAAAGGCACCAGGAGGAAAGGTCAGGAAAGGTTCCTGAGCATCACGACAACGTTTGTTTCGAGAAGCTCCATCTTCTCTGCTGCCTCCTTGATCTTCTGAATTTCATTGGAGTCTTCTTTGTCCATATTTCTCTTTGACCTGGCCCTAGTTCTCTTTCCTAGACCTTCATTGGGCTTCTCCTTTTTTTCCTCTTTGATAATCTGCACATCCTTTCCATCCATTTTTTCTTCCATTTTTTCTATGAGCAATTTGATATGCTGGTTGGAGGCTTTAAGGATATTGAAGTTTTTCTCTACTATACCTTTGAGGGTATCCTCAAGGCTTTTCATCTTATCTTCCATTTGGTTAATCCTTGATTCCAGGCGATGAAGATCCTCTATGGCTTTGTGATCCTTGTTTTCGATGCCCTGGATTTTTTCCTTGAGATCTTCAAGCTCATGAAAGAGCCATTTAAATGACCTGAACTGGTCCAGCATACTATTCTTTGCATTGTTAAGAAGATTCGGGTCTATTGCCCTAGCCTTGTCGCTAAGGACAACCAAGGAAAGGTCAATCAGGTCCTCCTTCTAGATTCTAGCATCTATATCCTCGAGGATTTTGGGGTTCACTGCTTCCCTGATTATCCCCATCCACACAATGTTCATGTTGAAATTTTGCCACACTTTTTTCACCTTGCCAGAGTTGTCATTGTGATACTCCCACTGGATTGGTTCTTCGAAAACTCATGTGGGTTGGGGGACTAGGTTAAGGGATCTTCCTATTCATCATTAGGTACCTCAATATTAGGGTCCTGAGTCTTTTCATTGGCTCCAGAAGGAGGAGGGGGAGTATAATCTTCGCTAATGGTCAAGTCAATAGAAAGACGACCAGAGAATTCCCCCTTTGTATTGTTTTTCTTCCACGTGGTATGTTCCCTGTTCTTCCTGGCCTCTCTTTTGGAATTACCCACCTCATCATCAGTGTTCATATCTTCCACATTGTCATTATACTCCTCTTCTTAGGAGATCTCCTTTCTAGCCTTCTTTTTGGAGGGTTTTTCTTTTTTGACTGAGCTCGTTGTTCTCTTCTTAGAAGAGGAGCTCTGTTTCGGCTTTTTAACCTCATCATCCTCATTTTCCTTTGAGTGCATTCCCACATTGTCTTCTGGGTCCAAGGGGACATAATCTAACCCAGAGACATCAACTCTTTCCTTTTTGTCCACTATCTCCTTCCCAAGGGTTTGGGCTTTGAAGAATTCATAAATTAACAGTAACAGACCCTCATGTAAAGCAGGATTAGCTATATTCTTCTCCCTAAAGCCATTAATATTATCATTAATAGAAGAATACAAGTAGAACGGGGTGTAAACCTTCATACCATGCCTGAGATGATTCAGAAGCATGAAGTAGTAGGTCATGATCCTGTCAAACCTAATGTCTAGTGTGACATAAGAGATCGGGGCTTTGAGAACAAGCTTCCATAACATTTTGATACCTTCGGGCTGGTAGTAAGTACCCATTTTAACAATAGCTTTCTTCTCTTCCTCATCTCTCACAAAATCATTGACAGTAGTGTCAAAGATTTTGTGGTCCCTGTAGAATTTTTTGCCTACAATGGGGATACCGGTGACTTTCGAGTTGACCTCCTCAGTGACTGTTCAAAATTCTTTCCCTCTATCTCCACGCACCCTTTGTTCTAGCTTTTCACAAAAATATTAGTAACCGCCTGCTTGCTTCCATGTAACCTTTCAATGAAGGTCATGATTTCCCCTTTTTGTAGAGTGTTCCAAACCTTAGTGCATCTCTTCCATTTCGCAATGTCGTTCACGGGCTCCCTTCTATGTCTTTCCCCTACCATCGCTCCAAGATGGATTTGGGCAATTCTCTGGTAAGACTAGTAGCTATTGTTCAAGTTTTTTCTAGCAATGGTCGTCCTGAGCTTTGTTCTTTTTTGCTAAATTGGGAATAGATGTGATTCTTGGGAATGAATACCCAGAAAGCGTGCAAAAGGGATGCATAGTTATTAGCCTTTTTGTCCCTCCAGTACTTGCCTTTTATGGAATGGCACATCCAATCATCCACATTACAATTCATTATTATCATTAATGATTCCCTCCTTTCCTTGGTATCTATCCCTCTCAACTAAATCCTTCACCTCACGAGGGAAATCTCTGCTGTGATGCCACCTCATCATTGCTTCCTTTTTAATTGCCAAGTTGGCAAACCAGTCGACTACATGGTTGGCTTCCCTATACACGTGGGATATGTGAACCTCTTCAAAAGAATTTAAAAGAGCCCACGTTTCTTCTATCATATTGGAAATACTCCATGAGGGGGAATGATTGATATTTAAATAGTTAATGATGTTCTTGGAGTCTTCTTCGAGCCAAAGCTTTTTGACCCCTATGTCATGGGAAAGTTTGGTGACTTGGAGGGCCGCACTCGCTTCAACAAAGTGGTTTGTTTGTGAGCTAAGAGGTAAGATGACAATAGTAGACCCAAAACCATAACAATTCCTGATCGCACCTTCACTTCCTGCCATGTCTGGATTCCCTTTGGCCGCACCATCAAAGTTTTCTTTGGACCAACCTTCCGGGGGACGACTCTAGGTACAATTTTGTCTTTTCTCCTTGCTACTCTTAGGGACAGCAGCTTGGACCTTTCCTACAAAATGGTTAGAGCCACCACAAAAATAAAAGTTTTCTTTCACAGCAAAGTGGATCTTTTCAAAGATAATTTTGGGAGGAGTGGAACTATCTCAGAAGATGTGATTATTGTGTTCTTTCCAAACTCCCCAACAAAAGTGTGGAAGAATCCAGGAGCTAAATAATCAAAATTTAGAATTATTTGAGGAAAAATCCAATTGAGAAAAAAATTCTTTAAAAGACAGGGAAAAGCACCAGGATAAATCCAGAGCAGAAAGGAGAAGATGCCAAATTTTACTTACAAAAGAGCAATGAATAAACAAGTGATCCACGGATTCAGCTTGGCATCTACAGAGCACGCACCTGTTGGGGATCTATAAACCTCTCTTGATAAGATTATCAACTGTAAGAATGCGATTCTGAAGCAAAAGCCAGAAGAAGACGCTGATTTTATGTATTGTTATTCAAGTTTTTTCTATTATTTCCTCAATTTTTTTTGGTCATATGTACTTTTTCTATATAGGACATATGCACATCACAATATAGTCTTGTACCCACACTGGTATCCTTGACCCATGCATGTGTCCTGGGCAATGAGCTTGTAGAGCTAAGAATTTTGCATATATAGTTTTCTCTTTCAGTTTCTATAGTTAGAACATTATTTTGGGTTAATAGTTAGTAGTTATCTAAATTTCTCTCGTATTTACTATCTTATTTCATTAAATCCCCTTATTATATAAGTCATCTTGATCCCCTAGCCCACCAGAGCACTAGTAGAATCGAGGTGGTGCAAGAGATAGTTTATCCCTCAAGATTTTAATTGGTCTTGAGGTTCGTGAACTATTTCCTTCTCCACAACTCCCATTTTAATTCTAATTTGCACTAGCATTTTTTACTAGTATGTTGAGATAGGAGCACACACTTTAGAATGAAATTTAAATTATGGGCTTGAATATTCATGGAAAGGTTCTTTGCAATCCCAAAGCTTCTTCCCTTTTACAAATTACACTTGGAAGTTCATTTAATAAAACTAGGTCCAATTTTATTATTTTCTTCCTCTTTTACCCTTTTATTTCATTTAAAAACTTAAATTAAACTGATTTTTCCTTATCCTTATCGTCCTTAGAAACTACTAGTTCTTATTCTTTATTATATGTGTAGCTTAAGATTGGACATAGGTGTGGAGATGAGTTTTTGTGAAGTTGATTCAAAAAACTTATGTAGATAATAATGTCTCACACTAACATTTGCATGTTTGCAAACATCTAGGTTAGAGATATTTTGCATGAGCTATATGTTCCTCTTTATTCTCTTTTCTAAAAAAATTCAATGTTATTTATACTAATTCAAAAAACTTATGTGGATAATAATTATGTCTCACACTAACATTTGTACGTTTGCAAACATCTAGGTTAGAGATATTTTGCATTAGCTATATGTTCCTCTTTATTCACTCTTTTCTAGTTTATTTCGATGTTATTTCTACTAACAATTTTATAAAAAATAAATTCTTTTCAATTCCTTTATTTTTCTAGTTGATTTTGATTTCGTAGTCAAAATATTTTTTCTAGACTAGTCAAACTTGTACTCTTGAAACAATAACAAATAGTTTAAAATGTCCAACTTCAAAATATAGGATAGCCAAGGAGATAATATAGGAAAGATCATCTAATTTAGAGAGTTAATTAGTTTACATTTTCCTTATACTACAAATGTGACATATGGTGTATGCATGTAATATTGCAATCATTATTAGCAAGAAAAACAAGTAACTTAGATAAGATGCTCCCAAGTAGAGAAGAATAGTATGCATCATAAAGGAAGCAAAAAGAAATAAGCCCTCCCTTTCTCTTATTGAAGTTTATTTTCTTAATCAAAAAATAAAAATGACAATCAAACTAAATCAACAAAGTCTCAAAATACTACACAAAAATGTACATAAATAAATGCTTAATTTTAACAAAGGAAAAGGAAATCAAACTAAATCAACAAGGTCTCAAAATACTACACAAACATGTACATAAATATATGCTTAATTTTAACAAAGGAAAAGGGACTCTTTTCTTTCTAAACAACAAACAAGAGGTTGTTCTATTGTAACATACACTAATGATTAAACCATAGTTTCTAAGCTATCAAACCCAAGACTTAAATATTCTATCATATTAAGAAGTAAAATATATTCTATTTAAGTTCAAATTATCACTCATTGTTCTTATCTACACGCCTAAAAATTTAAACATTTTTCTAAAAAACAAGGTGAGCCAAGATGAAAAGCTTGCATAATTATAATATTTAGAAAAGTTTGAGTCAAATTAAAATGCAAATATCTAACTCATGATTTTTTTGTACTTTTATGGGAGGCTTGGCTAAGCCCTATGATATTTGAGGAAGATGCAAAAGTCATTAATGCTAGAGTAAGCAAATCATATGATGCTCTAATAGATTATTATCAAATAAATGGGGACCTTATTTCAAATATTTTATGCTTGAGCCAAAAGCAAACAATCTGTTAAAAGAATAAAGACAACTTTGGTCCATCTACTAAAATTGATTTAGAAAAATAATATATAATAAACTAAATTTAGTATTCCACTTGCACTTTTAAATTAGAATCTAAAATGATAGATTTAAAAGCTAGTTATAAAACACTATAAAGAAAATAAAAATTCAAACAAATTATTAGATAAAATACCCTCTTTCACAATCACATTCTTAATTATTAACTATAAAATAAAAATGTAAAAATAATTTCCCAATAATCCATATCAATCATCATAAATGGATACATCATCACAAACACCAATTATTCTGTAATTACAATCAAACCCACATTTACACCTGTTCAGGTTTTCAAAAGATATTGTATATTATAATCTATGATAACGATAGGGAAAGCAGATTGTTTCAAATTAAAAAACTAAAAGAAGATTCACATATTAATTATAATTAATTCATATACCAGATTCCAGCAATTCATGTAACATCAGATATACATTTCCTTCTCATATTCAGATAATTGAAGGCTACTCTTTAGCCAAGCTCCAAACAAATAAGATAAAATAAAAAAGATTGAAGTCTTTGGAAATAAATTTCTACAATCATCGATGCCCAGAACTTTTCCCATTGCCCGACCCACGATAAAACCAGGTTCCTCGGCAACAGTAGCAGACTCTATGATTTTCCTTTGAAAGATTTCCCCTGCTAAAAAACCCTATCATACTATACATTAAAAGCGAGCTTATTCAAGCAATTCCTCAAAACATTATTGAAATCCGAAGAACTCTATTAAAATGTACACTCTTAAGGTTGGACGCCCCATCTTCAGATTATACCGGCATACACACCCTCTCGTTCAACCTGTAACTCATGACACCATTCGCAGTCTTAATAAACAATACAAAATTACAACTGAAAATGATATAAGAGTAACAAAGAATACATAAACTGTCGTTAATAAAAAGATGAGTTGATCAACTGGATAGGACAGATGATCACATGAAAAAGAGGAGGTTAGATTATAAGAAAAGCAATAAAAGAAGTTCATGTTTTTTTTTCCTTAAACAGTAAGGTCGGCTCTGCATAGAAACCCGAAATTAAACTCAAATACTGAGAAGAGTTACAGAAAACAGCAAAATAAGAACATTAGTTAATTGATACCTTGAATGTTGTGCCCCACATCTCCTCCTCCATGGCTGGGACTGCTGTCACTTTGTTCTTGGGATGTTCATAGCTTCTCAGGCCTTCAGAACCCATGAACAAACACCCTGCACCCACCATCAATTTTATAAGACACCCTCACCAAATCATCATAAATAGAACAAACACAACGCAAAGTTTTGACCCACACAAAACAAGAAAAACCTGAAAGTTCTAAGATGCAATCTGACGTAAATGTAGTCGCAAAAATCGTTATTTTCTTTATTTGGCATTTATCAAAGCGTTTCATCTGAAGGGGTAATGGACAAAAATATTCTGGTTGCCAAACATCAATTTCCAGAATTCGTTGGCCTTTTCTTTAGTATCTTATATAAAAAACAGATTATAACATATGCCAGCATCTATTCAGTCATAACAAAACAAACTTAATTTTATAAAAATAAAAAAAATAAGTTCCTTTTAATAAGATTTAAATTTCTACTGGCTGGATAGACGTCAGTCCACCTCACATAACTTCAAATAACTCAAATTCTCAGTAATTAAGATTTAGAAATCTGATGGCTGAATAGACGTCAGTCCACCTCACATAACTTCAAATAATTCAAAATTCTCAGTAATCAGCTCAAACTCTTCAGTAAATTTTTCTTTATGCTGCAATTTATAGGGAGAGAATTTATAACTTCAAATAATTCAAGATTCTCATTAATTAACTTTTCTTTATGCTGCAATTTATAGGAAGAGAATTTATAGTAGTTAAGCACGTATGCTTATAGGTCTGATAAAACTTGTTATTTGGAAGTTTTAATATTTATGATAATATAGATTTTTTCATATGATTAAAATGGATAATTAAAATATGGAGAAATATTAAAAAAGAGGGAAAGGAATTGATGAAGTAATACAGCTTCCCAGTTCTTAAAAAGTAGCTGCTCCTCTTAAATAGTAAGAGGAGAGAATTTATAGTAGTTAAGCACGTAAGCTTATAATTCTGATAAAACTTGTTATTTCGAAGTTTTAATATTTATAATAATATAGATTTTTTCATATGATTAAAATGGATACTTAAAATATGGAGGAAAATAGTAGAAGGAAAATATTAAAAAAAGGGAAAAGAATTGGTGAAGTAATACAACTTCAGGGTTCTTTAAAAGTAGATGCTCCTCTAAAATAGGAACAGATTCTAAATTATTCTTCCCTTAATTTTATATTTAAAATAAGAACAGATTCTAAATTATTCTTTCATTAATTTTATATTTATATAAGAACATTCCAACTGAGTAATTATGACTCAGTTATGATTCCAACTGAATAATTATAGACAGAAATCTAAAAAGCAATCTATGATTCATATTCTTTAAAGGCGCAAATTATGAATCTGCTCTTTTTAAGATCTTTTATACACTTGAAAAAATGTGCCCATCACATTTAATAATGAAGATCCAAAATCCCAATTGTAAAGGAAACCCTACTGTAAAAAACTGAAAAAAATTCAATAGAAATTAAAATACTGAACTATTAAATCCTCTCCTTCGTAACATCCTTAATATTGATTGTAATTAATAGAATTGAACATGTATGTTAAAATAAAAGTACCTTGGGGAAAAGACGCCAGAGACTTCCCACAAGCCCCTTTCAAGAGGTCTGCGTCGTCAGAGAATGCCAGAAACCCGTCCGCAGTTATACCCCAGAAAAACGGCACTTTCCCGTGCGAGTCCTGTAAACTTGAATTAATTAAAACCCTAAGAGACTACATTGATTACTAAACCAGATTAAAAACTGAAGAAAATCACATCTGCTTTACCGTGGCAGCAAATATGCTTTTGGTGCTTTTGTCGAGGATGATAAAAGCGAATCGGCCCTCGAAATGGCCTACCACGTGAGAGGCAGGATAAGGTTTCCGATCCCTCAGGGTTTTGTAGGCTTCAATCACCAGCGATACTTCGTTTACAGATTTGGATAGCCCGTATTGCTGCCTTAAGCTCGCCAGATTTTCCAGTGTCCCCTCAAATAGACAAAATATCTCGTCCTTGACAGCAAATGACCTGAAAGTAGTGTTTAAAATCCACAAATAATTTATAAATATAACAGATAACCAAATTATTTTTAATTCTTCTTTAAAGAAAGCGAAAGATCTGAGAAACAAATTAAAAATGCAACAGTACCAGAGACCCTGAACAGCAGCGCACAATGAGAATAACAGTTTCAAAAAAAAAGAATATAAAAATTTCACTGCAATAACATGTATTATCAAATCAGGAAAGGCTTCCAATAAATTATTAAATAAGGAAAGGCGTCCAAATTTCAGGAGCCATAGATGGGGCTGAATTTAGTAAATGGCACACTTTCCTGAAAATAGCTTATCTGAATATAAATGTAAACTTACTTAATATATTGTATTTATCTATTTAAAGACAGAAACGTCATATCTCTGTTACTCCACTGAACTTCTAAATTTTTCTTCCAGAAAACGCTAAAAAGAGTTCAAATTTATTATAAAAAAAATACATCGAAAATCACATGAGAAGAATCCAATTGCCACAAATCCCAAGAGCAAGACAACTCCCAGCAAACATTAACAAGGATTTGAGCTAAATATTGAGAGTTCCAAGGCCGAACAAGTAATCCGAAGAACCAGACAAAACACACAATCTACAGTCTCAAAATGTTTCTCCAAAGAAAATTCCCTCACAAACTCCCCAAAACTTCTCAATTCCTGTATTCTTTCATCCAGAAAATACTGAAAGCATTCAATTGATGACTATTTGTGCTAAATACAGAGAGTTCCAAAGACGAACAAGTATTCCAAACGAAACACAATCTACAGTCTCGAAATATTGGTCCAAAGCAAATTCCATGACAAACCATCCCTAAAACTTCTCAATTAGACTATTCATTAATCCAGAAAGTACTCAAAGCACTCAATTGAGAAAAATGACTCTATTTATAACCATCCTTCAAAACATCACAAAGATCCTAATCGTGAAGCAAATAAACTGGAAAGATCATTCACCTGGGTCTCAACAAAGCCTCTCTTTCATGTGTATAAGCCATATGACAGACTCCTTCAACATTCACAGAAATCGCCTGCGGAAAATCGACCAAGAACGACTCAAGCAGATCTGCAGCCTTTTTCCTCGGAGTGGGGCTCCGATCGCCGGGAGTTCTGAGCTCCTCGGGACCTTCGGCCACTGCACTGTTGAAAACCGCCAACATAATTCCTCCAAATCTGCAAACCCTTCCTCAAAAAATCAAACTCCTCAACCTTCGCTTAAACAAACGGACCCCTTACCACTATATCCACTGATCGCGCTACCTATATATACCAACTTCACAGAGCGATCGGACGTATATACATAAAATATACACCCAACTTCGGAAAGACCAAAATTGGGTAATACAGTCAATACAATGCAAATAAATGAATCCACTTTCGGTATGACGTCCCTGACAGAAAATAATCTGAACCGGAGATTCAAACAAGAGAAAAAACCCCGGTATTGGAGTAAAACAAATCGAACAATTTAGTATTGTATTTAAATTAGAAAACCAATTTGAGAATTCGTATTTACAATGCTTTTGAACAATGTCCAGACAAATTACCCCTACGAAAATGTCTGCAGTAATCTATACAGTAGATATTGGATGAAATTTGAGGTCCGTCAGCTAAAGCGGACATTTTCGCAACAGTCTCAATGAATGAGTCCGGAGGAAGTTAGGCCGGATTTGAAGAAACTTTGAGGTCCGTTAACTGGAATGGAATTTCGTCCCAGTTCCGTGGCCCCAGTGCCGTACGCGATGAGATGTTTTAAAGATATCGAGATTCTTCCGTCGCAGCTGAGATTGTGACACGTAGCAAACCGCTCTGTCGTGCTGGCCCTTAGTTTTGCGCGTACGCTGATTGCCTTGCGGCTTTTAAAGGCTTTAAAAATACGATTCGGTATTTAATATTTTAGGTGATGTAACATTGGATTACTAAAGTCGCATAAAGTAGGGAGGTCGTTTTAAGACAACTAATCATACAAATACGGAGAGATGGAACCTTATCTCGACGGAATATACTGATATTTTCAAACTTCGAATTTTATGTTCATATTGTGAATTCAACTATTTTATTTTTATTTTTATTTTTATTTTTATCTTTGGTGCATTCTTTTGGAGCTTAGTCCGCGCCATAATAAATAGCCTTCCAATTGGGTGCATTTTTATTTTTTTTTGTCATGTAAATGGTTGCTCTTTGGATTTTATGTGTGCCTGAAAAGACTCTTTGGATTTAACGTGTGTCTTAAAGTCTTTTCAGTAGTCATCTACCTTAGTTTTGCACATTCTAAATTTTTAAGCGGTCTATTAGATTTTAACTTCTTTTTTGGGGTTTCTTCATCTATAATCTAAGAGCTTATGTAGTTATTGTTTTGACTTGGTGGTTAGGATGAATGTAGAAGGATTTGTTATACACACAAAGTCAAAAAGTGCTCATCATTTTTTTTCTTCATGTGTGATCTAAGAGCTTATAGCTATTGTTTTGGCTTTTGGATAGTTGTGACTAATAAGGAGGATTCATTATACATGCAAAGTAAAAAAAAGTGGTACTTTTGAGATGACACCTATTATATATTATTTATTGCTCTACTAAATGTTCATTTTAACCACAAAATTTGTACAAGTGTCCCAATAATTGTGTGCTTTGGGTACATAAAGTTGCACAACTCTTCCAATTAAATATTTTTAAAAAAAATACTAGCATAAAAGTGAATAGCTATTGGTATAAGTGCAACTTTTTAGTGGGCTTTTAATTAGCTTGTATTAATGAAAGTTATTAGAACATGTGTAAATAGTGTTCCTTTGCCCTATCCTTACATTGATTTGTTTGGGTTGAACTTTGTATCCAATCTAATGTTTCGACTTTAGTATAGTTATGATGAGCCATAGAGGATTTGTTGTACAAACAAAGTCAAAAAGTGGTTATTTTGAGGTGATGCAAAATGCATACTCTTTATTGTTCTATTAATCTATTTTGACCACCACAAAATTTGTACAAGTGATCCAATAAATGTTTTAACCAATACCTACGCACAAATGCCCTAGTAATTGTGTGTTACGGGTACCAATAAAATTGAACAAGTCCTCCAATTAAATACCATTTTTTAACTATTAGGTATACAAATGGACAATTATTGGTACATGTGAAATTTTTTAGTAGTTTTTTAATTAGCAATATTAATAAATAGTTATTGGAACATGGGTGGCTACTTGTCCTTTCCCCTATATTCATATTGATCTATCGTTAGTAAAAGGAGAGCTATCTTTAAAGTTATTTGTTTTCTATGTTGGCATATTTATTTATGTGGTCTTCCAATGTACCTCATATATCTTCTATAATGAGTCCATTTCTACATCTTTTCGAGTTCAAATAATAATTTTTTAAAAGAAATTAGTTAGATTCAACTATTCATACTTCTTTTCATTTGATATAATCATCTTGTAGTTTTGACTTTTATAACCGTTATGATCTAAAAAAATAATTTTAAAAAATTAAGACAATTTAAATTTGCAAACTTTGATATCATTAACATTGAAAAAAAAAGAAAAGAAAGGTAGGTTTGCTAATTTTATAACTATATAAGATTACTTTTATATTTAAATATTGAGATAAAGATCTCCACTTTTTTAATAAAGAAAAAACCAACATTTTCAATATTATAATATTGATATACATATTTTTCCACAAGTATTTACAAAGCAAATTTACTACTATTTTCTGGTAGGTAAGGATTTACTTGTCTCGAACACTATTCATATCAAGTGGCTATCTTTTTCTTGTTATTATTCAATTATTTTTGGAGTTAACGTGACTCAAAGTTGATGGGGAGAGAATAGGTTAGAAAGGACAATTTCGATATGGTAATTGTGAAAATTGGGTGATTAGTTGAATGGCGGACAAGGCATCTTTATCGCCCACTTGTGTGGATGAACACGCAATCATAAAACGATGATGAAAAAGGATAAACATCAAACTATCTCTAGATGAGCTTGTCAAAGTTGATAAGCGGTGAACAGCATAAATGTATTTTCATAAATAGTTGGAAAGTCACTTGTGTATATATTTTTTAATATATGAAAATTATGTATTTTGGTTTTTTTATACAAGTGTTTTGTTGAAGTTATTTTCAATAATGATGTATTTTTACATATGAATTAAAATTATACATTTTATAAGTTTAAGTTTAATTTATGTTTTAACATTTTTTAATTTAGATTATATGAAAATATTAAAAATAGTCATAGAAATTTCAAATTCAAATTTAAATATGAATTTCAATTAGTTCTTTTTCTATTAGTTGTTAGTTGTCAACTTGTTATGAAAAATGTTCTTTTCTATGTTAGAGTGTTGTAGAAATGAATATAATCCTCATTTAATATGATATCATCTATCATCTAGTTTATGACAATTTGAGGTTCAGATTGAGTCAAATTTCAAAAAGAAATTAAGAAACACGCACACACTGGATAGAAGTAGAAAACGCTACTTTGTTGCAGGAATAAAAATATGCCACCGCTAAATTGCACCGTGAAATAAAGACCAACTCACTCACCACTCTCCACGTTTGCATTGAAAGAGGAAAATGGGCATTTGTTAAGCCCGAGGAAACTAACCGAAAAAAAATTACCGGTATATTTTTTTGGTATCAGACATTTTCCTAATATCAGACACTTTTCCGTCAATGAGCAATGCCCACAATGAAAAGCCTATCAACTTAATGAAGATATTAAAAATGATCATAGAAATTTTAAATTCAAATTTAAATATGAATTTCAATTATTTCTTTTTCTACTAATTATTAGTTGTCAACTTGTTATAAAAAAATATTCTTTTGTATATTAGTGTTGTAGAAATGAATAGAATCTTGATTCAATATGATATCATCTAGCATCATCTATCATGTAGAAAATAAGATAGCTCATTAAATTCTTTTCACAACATAACATGAGTGTGACATTTATAGTTACATGTGGCTTGAAATATGACATGATTAGTTCTAGTGTAACTTTAAACCAATTTTTAATACAATTAAATCAAAATTTAGGGGTTTGATCAAAGGATACGATCCTTGGCTATCAAATTCTCACATAGATTCCAAACAAAGAAAAAATGGGTTAAACAAGTGAAAGTCTACAAATGAAATAAAAATATACTTCCACATGCATAAATTGGAAGTAGAGAAAAGCACACGAAATTCTTGAATTTATTTCAGTCCCAAAATAATACATATATATATACACCCTATTTTGGATGAGCTTTATGATGTTTACATATTTATTTTCATTGATTCATATCTTTCATTTCATGTATATAATGTTAGATTGTTTCCTATTCATATACTCAAGGTATTCTATGTTAGCATACTATGGGGTATGTGCATGGAAATTGGGGGCCAATAAGAGAAAGAAAGAGTGGGAGTGATAGGTGCATCAATAACTTATTTAGTATTAGTCTCTAAGTGGGAGATCATTTGGTGCGGAGCTTGAATAGTCTCCATGTGGGGGATTGTTAGTATACAATAATTGATCATGTTGATGGACTTAAATTATGGTGACTTTGTCAATTGAATTTTCTACCCAAATCTATTAATGAGGGAGCACAAGGGGACAAAGCCCCTCTTGCAAGACCTATGGAGACTATCCCCTCAGGGGGCAAGGAAAAATCCCATGGTAGGGGTCTAGAGGTATCACCCCCAAAGAAAAAATAAAGCATTATTTAATAAAGGATTTGGCTATTGTTTTGGCATGTAAACCAACCTTTGCAAGCTGCCACAAAGGACTTGGTAAAATAAATGGTCATGTAATGTGAAAGATTATCATATTGTAATTTTCTCTTTATTGGATAAAAAATCAAAGTGGACAATTGTGTGTCTATGGATGTAGTCCACATTGGGTGAACTATCTTCTATTTGTGTGTAATTGTGATTTACTAGTTTTTCATCTTTTATTCTACATTATATTTTATATTATTTATTTTCTCTAATTTTCCTAAACCTTAACTTTGAATGCATTTGAGATTGTGACAATTTTTTTCTACAATTTGAGAAAGTACATCTTTTATCATTGAAATATTCTTGCAACTATATGGGTTATATGTCTAAGGAAAATCCAACCCAAGGGGATGGAGATTTCCAAAGTAAACATTGTAGGATAATTTTATGTGTTTTGCAAACCTATTTAATATTTTGAACTTGAATAGTTTAAGTAAAAATGGATTCTAGGGTCATCTAGATGCAACTTGTATGAAAGATTGGAAGAATCTTTTACCTTCTACATCATAAAATACAATGTATTTTTTTAGAATTTTATGAGTGGTTCTCAAGTCAATGACTAAATTGCTATGTAATTTTCCCATGATAGGTTTGACCAAGTTGAAATGTTATCGAATTGTAAACATAATATGCCTTCTCTTGGAAATTAGATTAGAATATAACTCCAAGATATTTAGGAATAAAAGTATGTTGGGTTAAAATTTATAGAATTAGATGTCATCCTCAATAAAATAGTACATGCTACTTTACCTTAAAATGTAAAATCTTTATTTTTTGTTTTCTCGGTAGAGGATATTAAGGTGTTCGAGAATATAGGTTTATCAAAATCTTCTAATGCAGGGAGTAAGAAAAAATTACCATTGGAAGCTATGGGGAGCATTAGAGGACCAACCCATGTGGATATGGAAGTTTGGTCCCTTTCTCTAAAAGGATTCATAAAGGTGAGCTTTGTAGCATCATCAAATATTATAATAGGTGAAGTAGGACATGATTTATATTTAAAATATGTAGAAAGTATGATTTATTATTTGATACCAATAATGAAGCTTAAATATTGACTATAAGAATAGTTGTATGATAATAGATAAAAATTATAAACAAGTGGTAGAAGAGGGAAATATGTTTCCAATAATAGATGCACTACTAAATTGATATTGTCCTAACTAAAATTTTAATGACTTTGTGGGAGAAGTATAAATCATGAAGCAACATTTCGTAGTACTATTATAATTTTTTAAAGAAATCTACACATTGAGAAACTATTTATTTATTCAATGTTGGATTAGAGTAGCATACTCTTATAATTGAATGCAATCCCAATGTTGGAACTTGGGGCTAATTGAGTTATTTTATTCCTATGTTCCGTCCTTCATTTATTTGGATTGATCATACATACCACCTCCCATGTACTTAGTATAGAGAGGATCAGAAACAAAGGGATTAATCAAATAGTTTGTTATTATAAATGTCTGGGAGATATTATGTTATGGTGTGTGATGTCATTTAAATTAACTAATTAGATTTTTGGTAGCTACATGGCAATGGATTTGACCTTGGGAGGGTCAAGAATTATTTTGTGGATCATGGGAGGTTAAGGTCTAGTTCATAATCTTAGCTTTAGAATATCACCCTCTACATCTTGTATGACAATCTGGCTCTATTTTATTTATCTTATTCATCATATTAGAGGTGGAGGACTTTTTTCCATTGTGGATATGACTATTGAGATGATTTGATAGATAAATAAAAATGATTTAAGTATGATTATTTGTTTTCATCTCAATAGTTGAGGTGTATCTTTGGAATTTTTAGTTGAAAAGGCACAAGGGTTTGTTTAGAAGATCATTATAGGAGTACATAGATGAGAATTAAGTTACATGAAATTGTATGTAATTATTGTAGTAAATCATGCTATCTTTGTTCTTGTTGTGAAGATTGCAATTTTCTAGCTACAATCGCTTTTCCCTAACCAATTTAGTGATATGGAGATGGCAAGGATCACAAATAATATAATATGAGAGAAATAAAATGAAGAGTTGATGCTAGAGAAAAAAGAGGTAGTCAGTTATTCTACTTCATTCATTTTTCTCATAATTTGAAGGATTTGTTATAAACTCTCAAATTTCTATAGTTATTTTCTTAAGCTCAAAAAATATCTTATTGAGTGGTGCTCCTAGGATATACGATTGGATTGAACACTATGTAATAGATTGTGAGGCTCTAATAATAGGTAGTCAAAAGAGGTAGGAAATACTAATCATGCATTTGAAAATTTCCAATTCTAGAGAGGCTTGAATTGGTAAATTTATATGTTGACAAAGGAAGAGATATTAGTATTTATGGGATCCTTAGATTTTATAAAAGTAAAAAAATATGAGAAATCATGTGTGAGTGTTGATTTTATATAGGTGTGTAGTTCTAAAATTACTAGAAACATTGATAGATGACAAGAGGAGTAGCCACTTGAGGATTCAAAGAATTCATCAAGCAAAAATGATGTAGGAGCATTAACCCCTTTTCCTTTTTCTTCTCTGTCAACTCTATTTTTGTTATAATTTTAGTTTGTTTAGACAAAAAAAAACTTTAATTTGTTATATTTGTGTGATGTTGTTCTATCTATCTTTCACTCCCTCTAACAAAAAACATTTGATCTTGCATGAGTTAGCTAGAAATTTGGAAAGGTTGTTCATTGGAAATCAAATGGAACCTATTGACAAAGGTAAGAGGGTCTATGATAGACAAGGAGGATGAGCATGGATAGTGGGAGGTAGAGGACACAATTAGGTATTATAATATAGGTTGGAAGAGGATGAAACTTTTATTTTTAAAACATAAGGAATAAGAGGACGAAAGAACAACAAAGGTTGTTTACAATTGAATTGAATAAAGAAGAATGGACACTGATTTATGTCTTCCTTGAAAGAGACTGGTTAAGAGAGGTGGATCATTGGCTTAAATTATAGGTTGAAGCTTGCAAGCATAAAATAAGATAGGGACCATTGTGTTATAGTTTCTTCCCAATTTGGCAGACAATAGAAGGAAATGACGATTTATTGGGATCATTGGTTGACCCATTCTATTTTGATAATGCCATGAGGTTGTAAAAGAATGTCAAGTAATGAATAAATAGTTTCTCTATTGGGTCGGTTTATCCTTAGTCTTTTTTATCATCATTTGTGTTTCCTGTCAGATTGTGGGTTTACTATTCTTGTATTTATTTGTATATTAGTATTTAATCTCCTATTTCCTTGAAGATAGGATCCATTTTCACACCTTATTAGATTGCAAGTGGGATTCCATCAATTGGTATTAAAGACAGAGGTTCTAAGGGCATAAATAGAGCATCAAAAGAGAGGTATCCTTTGCCAGGATAGGTGGGTAGATAGAGAGTGAAGCTCATTTTGTTGTGAAGAAATGTGTGTGCTCTATTACATGTGAGAAGAGGATTCTTGAATAGTGAGAGTGTGCAACCATTGATTGGAAGTATATTGAAGATACTCCCTCAAAGAGGAATGCTAAAAATAGATGATATTTTAGAGAGATTTTGACAGATGATAAGAAACAATCTTAGGGATTACATACAAAATGAGGTGAGATTGGCTATGTGTAAGGATTTTTTTGGGTGAAGAAGAAATTTAAGTGGAGGAATATGAAAGGGAAGAAGAATAAGTAGAAGAAATGGGATAAGACTAATTTTTAGGGCTCTTTTGAGAACTGAAAAGAGCAATAGAATAGATGTTCCAAGCTCTTCTAGAACATTAAATCCATGTGATTTAATCAATTGGATAGATGAGTTAGAAGAATATTTTGAGGTGAGGAATTAAGGTATCAAAAAGACTAAAGATAGCATAAACAAAGTTAAAAGGACATGCTGCATTATGGTGGAAAGAATTGCAAGATGTCCAGATAGTAAATGGAGAGCCAAGAATAACAAGCTGGAGTAAAATGGTTTTCAAGTTGGAAAGGAAATTCCTTCCAAAAGATTATGAAAAGGAATAATTTAAGAAGTTACAAAATTTGACGTAGAAATATGAGCATAAAGGAATACAAGGAGGAGTTATACAAGCTAACCATTCATTTCAGAAGGCATGCAATCAATAAGGAAAATATTGCTAGGTATGTGAATGGCTTAAAATTTAATATCCAAGATGAAATGTGTATGTTTTATATTAATATTGTGGAGGAATCATATCAATATGTATTGAAGCTGAGTGAGAAATTATTGAGAAGAAAGTTTAAAATACTCCAAAAGTCACAAATGATTTCTACCTGAGAAGGGACAAGAGAGAAATAGTGAGGGAAAGAAAAATGAACAAGAAATCAAGACCATGTGGAGTAATACAATGGGACAAAACACAAAACCAAAATAAATATCAGAAAGAGGATGTGGAAGTAGAAACAATGGTTTCCCTGGTAAATGTTTAAAGTGCAACCAGTATTCTAGTCATAAAAGTTGGGAGTGTCTTGAATTTCTACAAGAAGAACGTATAAGGCCTATAACAAGTAGTCAGATTGTGCAAGAAGATCAAGAAAGTGTTGGATCACCTCCCCATCAAATGAGGAACCTGAGTTGAGATATTCTTTACTATTCAAAACAATATTGTTGAAACCACTAGAGGAAAGCCAAGAAGCACTTCAAAGAAGAGCTCTATTTAAAACCAAATGTAAGGAAAAAGGTAAGTGCTACAAATTAATTATTGATAGTGGTAACATAGATTATATTGTGGATATAGAGGTGTTAGATAAGTCAAATCTTTAGAAAATTAATACCCTTCTCCTTTATAGATTTTCTAGGTCATAAACAAGGCATCAATTATTGATAGATGAATAAGCTCTTGTTTCAAATTTCAGATTTGTAGTTATAAGGATAGTGTTTTATATGATCCTATTCCGATAGATGTGTGTCGTGTATTGCTTGGGAGACCTTGGAAATTTTATTGGAAGGAAATACATAATGGAAGAGATAACACCTACACTTTTGATAAGGATGGTGTTAAACATACCTTGTTTCCTTTGCAAGATCCAAGAGAGGACAACCATAGTGACAATAGTAAGGTGATGTTGGTAAATGGGAAAGAGTTGGTGGATGGTAGGGAGGAAGAGGAAGTTGCAGCAAAAACCAAAGAGTTATTTCTTCATTCTTCTAAATGTTTTAAAGACATGGATGGTATTGATTTTTGTGTAGAGAAACCAATAGACAAAGAGAATAATTAATTTACAATAGATGAGAAAGAAACACATGTTGGGATAAAAGTAAAGATTGGTCCTAATGAGGAAATATAAGTCCCAAGAATTTCACACTAGTAGTGTTAGCATGTGTATAGAGTCAAGGGACTTCATTGACTAAGTGCGGAAACAGAAACAGAAAATATGGAAGATGATTCACTACATTGAATTGTACATGTTGAAGAAGTGCAGATTGTACTAATAAGAAGTAGAAAAAAAAAATTAGAAAAGGATGAAGCAATACTTAAGAGAGGCCCTATTCCACTTACATACTAGAAGAGACAAAAGAAGTAAATTGATATAAAGTATTGTATCCAAGCATGGGGGTATGTTGCAAGTTTATGAAAACTTGAAAAGGTATTCCTACTATCCAAATCCCTTTGTGAGCTACACACTACTACATTTGACCTCATTTTTCTACCAAAATTTTTGACAATCAATTAAAAAGGTTTAGGTTGGTCGGATTATAGAAGGAAAACTTCCTTTTTTTTAATCCTTGCCCATGTTAGTTGAAATTTTGACCAATACAATGTAGGTCAAAATTTTGACCAACATGAGCATAACTTTAAAAAGAAAAAAGATTTTGTATCTCATTTCATTTAGAGCATGCTCCAAATGAAATGAGATACGAAATATTTTTTCTTTTAATTTGGAGTGCGCGAAGGAGCTGGATCCTATGATTGTTTGAACTGTTATTTGGTGACAATAAAAGGAGGACCGCCTGTAAGGATTTCCTTACTCTGCATTTTTCTGGTGTTGTTTTATTGGTTACCTACTTAGGGCCCATGAGCAATGTGCAAGGGCATCATGTATTTGGTATTTGCTAGCACATTTTTTATCATTGTTTATATACATTTGATTCAGAGATGAACTTGCAAAACCCTAAATTTTTGAATCACCGCATCATGTTACACTGTAAATGTACTAGTGTTAGGTTTATGATTGTAAGGTTGGAAGAGGAAATATTGCAAACAAGATTCATAAAACTATATTTTTAACATTTTTTTACTAGCGTTTATTTTCTGTTGACTTCATGTGGATTGGAATGTCAAATCTAACTCCATAGGAAGTATACCTAGAGTCATAGCTTTCAATTGCGACCAATCTGAGATCATTTGGTGGAGAAATCTAAAAGAAATCATGTGACAGTCATCTATAGACCATTTTTGACATAAAACTAGGGTATTCGGCTTTCTACAGTTAGTTTTCTATGGACTCTTTTAGACCAAGTGTGACTGTCTACACACTGGCTTTAGAAGTGCTTAAAAAGACCCCAAATAACAAAGAAACCATAGACTCCTTGCACTCCCAAGACTCCAAACCTTCATCAGTCTTTAATAATGTCTAAAAATGAACAAACCTCAAAGGAATAGGGCTCAGTCCACCAAGAACCCTAAAATCCCCAAATTTAGCACTTCTAAACCCTTAATCCAAGGGTTTCTTAAATCTCCTATCTCTGATCACTTCTAGGTCCAATAGGTAGTTGTTTCACCATTAGATGATCCAAATCATAATCTATGTTCCTCCTTCAAACCAAATGGCTATTGTTGTAGCATACCAAGCAAATTCATTAAGTTTCCTCTATAAATTATAGTGATCACCCAAACATTCTTCCTTCTCATTACATTAATGGATTAGGTAACTATAGTACATGTTAATACTTAGTCATTCTATGTGTTATAGTGGTTAGAGGTCATGGAATGACCATATTCAATTGGAAACTCACAAAACTATCAAAGGAATGGTTGAAACTACTCTACCAATCAGAATTAATTGAGTAAAAATACAAATACAGACCTCACAAATGCATAGATGTGGTCTAGGATCAATATCTAACTATTCCAAATGCATTGAAATGTAAGACAATGACAAAATGAATCCAAAATCACTCTAAGAACTCAAGGAAATTGCATTTGAAAGAAGTTTATTTATCAAAAACTCATTATAAATATATAACCATACTACACCAATCCATCTCTATTCATACCATTCATGAAAGAAGAAATAAATCAATAAGGATTCTGACTTTACCCTCACAGGCAGTGATAGGGTCTGTTGGAGAATAATTTACATTTCATTAAAAACCTGAGTATGTTACATTATTTCTTTGGCATTTATTGATTCTTCTATCTTCCCTTACCCCCCTGTGTCTCAAAAATACACATCTATTCTCTAATAAGCCTCTCCAACCAGTTTACAACCTCCATGTAACCGGTAACAGTTAGTTATTAATTGTTTGGCTTAGTTTGGAATACACAAATTCAGACCTCACAAATGCATAGATGTGGTCTAGGATCAATATCTAACTAT
The DNA here is from genome assembly GCA_027943335.1 of Chamaecyparis obtusa. NCBI lineage: Eukaryota > Viridiplantae > Streptophyta > Pinopsida > Cupressales > Cupressaceae > Chamaecyparis > Chamaecyparis obtusa. Next base: position 1,484,938 of record BSBK01003688.1, on the reverse strand, counting down.
TCCAAATGCATTGAAATGTAAGACAATGACAAAATGAATCCAAAATCACTCTAAGAACTCAAGGAAATTGCATTTGAAAGAAGTTTATTTATCAAAAACTCAATACAGTCCGTACACCAGGCCTCTTCTATCATACAATGAAACTTCAGCATATTTGATGGACTCCTAGAAACTACCCCAACCAATCCCAATTAGTTGGATGGATTAGTTTGCACTAAAACATAACAAAATCCAATTCCCTCCATTTTCTAATAACCATTGCATTTCAAATTTTTGAATTTGCAACATTACAAATTTGGAGTTTTTGAAAATTTTTAAGATAATGAAGCCTTAAGACTTTGAAATGTGACCCAAATGAACTTATTAAGAATAATTAAAATCAAATCTAAACTATTATAAACTTGTAACACCAAATACCATCCTAGGCTCTTATTTTGGTCCTAAGGCCTATTAGGCCTTTTAAGACTTATTACATAGTTTCCATTTGCATTGCATGGAATGACCTTATAGGCCATTATAGGTGCCAATACATTCCAATTGATGTCTTTAGACATCATTAGGTGCATGGTTGTCATTATGGACTCCTGGTAGTCTTTGGATGTTCTAGGTGCCCCTGCACCATGTTCACTACCTTTGAAAGGATTCTTGTCCCAAGAATTAGTCCTGGCATTGGATGTATGTGTCTGAACCTGTACTTTAGGAATATGGTGCCTTGACAGTTGGTTCTTTCTTCCCATTGGATGTCCACATCTGAACATGGTTGTTTATTGGTTGCCCTTCAATAGGACACTTGACTGTACCTATTTGAACATAGTTCAAATCCCAAAAGTCTACATTTCTAGGACTATGCAGCATTGTCCTATTCAATCCTTTTTCCTTTTCTTCCCAAACCTGATTTGTCCTTCCTCCTCTTCCCCTCATTGAAGAACCTCATCTATTGCTTCTATTCTATCCAAAAGCTCTTCTTCTTTTAGACTTCCATCATACATAGGGATATCTCCCCTCACCTTATGCTACTCATTCTTCATAGCCTTGAATATATTGATTGTCCTCTGCTCTTCAGGATCTATTTGGGAGAAGAGTGGGAGAAGACAATCTGATATTTTGAAGACCTAGAATCCCTTGTTGAACCCTTAAAGTTGAATTATCCTTTAAAGAGTGTTCTAAGGTGGTGGTTCGAAGTTGAATGAATCCTAGATTGTAGATGAAGTGTGGAGAAAATTTTTGCTAACATCAGAGGGATATTAAAAAGATGGTGATCATCAATGCAGATTTGGATGCAAGGTACATTGTGGAGCCATGCATATTCAAGACACATTGTAAGTGCAGAAACAAAGTTTGTAAAGTTATAGTTTCAAATGGTGTGTTTTCAAATTTTATTTCCATTGAGATGGTTCAGAAGTTGAATTTGCCAAGGATACTACATGAGAGGCCATATAGGGCACATGGGATTAATGTGGAAGACCAAGTTGAGGTGACAGAGCAAGCACAAGTGCACTTTAGCATTGGGCCATATGAGGACAGCCTATGGTGTGACATCATTCCCATAGTGGATTTTCATTTGATCCTTGGGAGAGCATGGCATATAAGTAAACGTACCCTCCATGATGGAGAAAAGAACACTTACACATTCTTGGATAGAGGAAGGAGAGTTGTGTTGCAGCCCTTGAAAGATGAAGAAGTGTCATGGACATTGACAAGGAGTGTTGGTATTTTGCAGTGGAATGGACTCTTGGGGAGTGAAGGGAAGACAACATACAAAAGGATAGAAGAGAAGATTGGTGAGAATGCTAATGACATCATTTAAAAATCAATAGAACACCATATAAAGTGTTTCCGAATAGAGATGCATGTGAAGATGAATAGAGAGAAGTCAAAGTATGAGGATACTCATGAAGATGACAGGATTGAGAAGACAATGAGGATGTGTGGGCCACAAAAGGAAAATGCTCAAGAATTTGAGATAATAGAGATAGAGAATGGAATTGTAGAGGTTGTTGATGAACTAGATGAGTGCATGGATGAAGGAATCCAAGTTGGGATAGTCAAGTGTCCATTAAAAGTTTCTATTGAAAAGATAGAAGACAGGGTTGTGAAGAAAGCCATAGATGACATGTTTTCATGCCAAGGAGGATGGCATTGGAATGAGAAGTTGAAAGAGGTCTCAGAGGTGACAGGGACCTTAGAGAGTGAAGAGTCAAAGCTCTTGAAGATAGCGTTGTAGCAAGAAGCCACAAGTTGGCATAAGAAGATGAGGAAGAAGGTTGTGTGGCCTATTAAAAGGCTTATGGAAAAGAAGAAACTATTGAATGGAGGACCCACTGAGAGAGTTCAAGGAGTTGCTGATGAGGAGAGTGTACAAGTTTCTGAGAGTTGTATAGAAACCAGTGGTTAAGAAAACCTTGTTTATTTTTGTTTCTAACACTTTTATGACAAGTTTGCCGGAGTTTGATAGTGTTCACCATGCAAGTGCTATTTTTGCACACATCTATGGGAATATAAACATGAAGGCTAACAGATTTAATGCTTGGCATGAGCACATAATGTTTGATTTCAGGGGAATAGAACACATGAACATGGAATACTCTTTTGTTGTAGGTCCTCAACAAGAAGTGGACATAGATTGGAGGAAACGGAAGAAACTCCCAATCCAAGGGACTTGGATTGATTTGATCCTTGGGAGTATGGTGTAGGGCACCCTGAAAGAGTCATGAAAAGGGGTCACTTGAATGGCTCTTAAAGAATGATCATAAAGATTATAGGATCTAAAAGATCAAAACATGAATATATCAATGTAATTGGACTTATGGTCCATTTTGTGAATTTGATGGAATGTCATGTAATAAGCTTAAATCTATAAAGGCATGAGTTATGTAATAGGATTTAGATAGTATAGGATCTTCAGGATCTATTTCTTCCTCTTCTTCCTCTCCTTCCCCTTCCTGATGGTTTTCTTCCTCTTATTTACTATCAACACCTTCATCTGCTACTCTTCTTTGATCGGATTCCAGTGTTTCAAGCCTAGCCAAAACTGCATTGTAAGATTCCTACAACCTTGTGTTCTTCTCCTTCAACTCCTAGATCTCCCTAGCAATACCTACATTCCTTGGAGGCATTTTCACAAACAATAGTCAAACTTCTTTATCAAAGTGTTCCTCTATCCCTCTAAGGCACCATTTGTTTTAGATAATTTAATTTTAACTTTGGTTGTGTTAATAGAACTATGTTGACTTTATTTTGTAGTTGTTTAACATGAGAGTTTGTAGATTAATAGGAGTTCACAGATACTAGTGTTCCATAGTTGCCCATCTATAACTAGTGAGATGCACATAGCTCATGTACCTCATGCTAGTGTGCTTGGATACCTTGTATACACTATTTTTCATTAGACTAGACATTATCCAAATAGTGAGTATTTATATAAAGTGCTATAACACACAGTCGGTCCTCCTTTTACACCAATTAATAATAGTGACAACCCTCACAGGTAGTTGGATAATGTCTAGTCTAATCCAAGCACACTAGCATGAGGTACATGAGTTTTGTTCATCTCACTAGACATAGATGGGCATTAATGCTCAATTGAATGATACATTCCCATAAAAATGTGAACTCCTATTAATCTACAAACTCTCATGTCTGACAATATCAAGTAACGAGTCATTCCATTCAAGAAAGACCATGTCTGACAATATCAACCCAGAACAAAATAAGGAGTACGTAGAATTTAGTGATTGTATCTTCCATTAGAGCCACTTCATATGCATAGGTGATGAACATCCATATTTGCCTAAGCACTATTGGGAGCTTACCCAACAACACATGTACTATTGTGAAAATCACCACAAATCTATTTGCTGTTGGGTCTAGCTCCCAGTATTGCTTGGTCAAATATGCATGTTTTCCCCTGTGCATATACCTTCTATGATCAACTCTTATATGCACAGGTGATGAACAATTAGATTTTTCTAAGCAGTACTTTGAGTAGTCCTCTAACACATGTACTATTGTGAAAATCATCATGAGTCCATTTGTTGGAGGAAATCTCATAGTACACATGTTTGGAGGTCTGAAGGAAACAAGAGAATTTGAAGAGTCACAAGTCTTAAGATTGTACTTAATATAGCCAAGCTTCATTCAATGGTACATTCAAACATGAAACAAACCATTCTTAAAGAAGATTAAACTAGTAAACCAAAGGACATATTGATTATAAGCAAACTAGTAAACCAAAGGACATACTAATTAACAGAACTATGTTGACTTTATTTTGTAGTTGTTTAACATGAGAGTTTGTAGATTAATAGGAGTTCACAGATACTAGTGTGCCATAGTTGCCCATCTATAACTAGTGAGATGCACATAACTCATGTACCTCTGCTTACTAGCCGTTACCTTAGAAAAATGAGCAAGAAACCAAAAAAGAAATGATTAGCAAAAAATGTTAATTACAATAATTTCTTTTTTGGTTTCTTGCTCATTTTTCTAAGATAATGGCTAAGCGGAGCATCAATATCCTTGTCATTTCCCTCCTCTCTCTCTCTCTCTCCCCCTACTAGTCCTTTGGCGTGTATTAAATAGAATCAAATTTTCACCATATTATTATCATTCTATTTCTTTGTTGTAAACATGCCATTGCTTCAATTTTGTAAAAGAAAATTTGTGTTAAATGCATTTAAAATAAAGGTCTAATTTTGTAGACTGCTGATGCAGAGCCCTCTACTATCACCTTAAATAGGCCAACTCAACTTGAGGATTCAACAAGAAACTCAAATGGAATGCACCAAGAAGTACCAAATGATGAATGCTCAATTGTTGTAATGGCAAAGCAATATCAGAACCGTCCATTTCTAGAACTTGATTTTTCTATAGTCCTAATGATTTTTCTTATTTCTTAAACATTTTTGACATACTTAAATGGAATACACAATACCAAATGATGAATGCTCAATTGTTGTAATGGCAAAGCATCATAACCGTCCATTTCTAAAATTTGATTTTGTATAATCTTAATTATTTTTCTATAGTCCTAATGATTTTGAAAATTGTTGACAAAGAGTGTTTCTTTTTTTTATTATAGTATAAATGATTTTTCTATAGTCGTAATGATTTTTCTTATTTCTTGTCTTTTGTCCCTTTTTTATTTCCTATGTCTGTGCTTCGTGACAGGATTTTGTCACCTTTTGATGGTATATTTCATTCACTCTTTGTGGAATAATATTTTGTTCACTATTTTATTTCAGCTTGATATTTCTTTCATTTTTCATATACACAGAGACTACACATGTTGATAAAAAACTGAGCTATTTGATTTAGGTTTACTTTTCATTATTGTAAATGGTTAATATTTATGATGGTACTCCTTGGTGTATTCCATATATAAATAATCATATAAAAATAATAAATGTAGTAACAATGGTGCAGTGCATTATTGATATAGGCTCGATGGCTCTTGTCAATGTGCCAAACTGTCAATGTGGTGGTGGGTAGTGTGTGTTGAAGACTTCACGAACACAAAGCAACCCTGGATGACAATTTTGGTGTTTCCCAAATAGAAAAAAAGGTTGCTAATGTGTATATATTTAATGTTTCTAATGTAAATACTATTCATTATATTATAAGAAATAATGTAGATTGGGAATCATAGGGAAATAATGGCTGCAAATACTTTAGTTGGGTCGATGACAACTCATCTGCATCTATCTGCCCATCTCCACTTATCCGTGATGAAGGATTTGAGTGCAAAACATGTTAGGTTAGGGAAAATTTTGAAATTATATTTTTACGATACCTTCTCTGTATTGTAATCGCATATCTTTGTTGCGACCGTATGCAGAGCTGAATCAAGAATTAGTTAGTTTAGTATTTTCATATTGTAACTAATATTTTTATATGGATATGACGTAACTTATCTTTCCCTCAAGTGCACATATATATGGTTTACATCTTTTTTTAGAATAATTCTTCATGTTTATGGCTCAGGTGAGCCCCAATCTGCTATCAATCATGTGATTTAACGTATAGTGTTTTCTTGGTTATTCCATTTTTTCCTTGACCTTTGAAGGCCATTTGGTAATTTCAACTACACCTAAGGATCCATCAGTAGTTGTGGAAAATAGGATTCATGTTGCAATGCCCAAGCTGCGAGATGGGAAAGAGAGGCAAGAAGAGTGGAAAGAAGATGATATTCTTGAGATCATGGATGGACACAATGTTGTAGATTTTATTAATCTAGATATCTTGTAGAGGCTTGAAGAACTAGAGAGTGAAGAAGGACTTTGGATGGCAGCTAAGGGTGACAAGGATGATGAGATGGGGGAAGATGAGATGGGCTTGCCAACATCTGTTGAATACAAGGTATCAGAATCATAGGCTATAAGTATCAAAATATAAACTGTTGTAAAAGGAAGAAACACATATGTATCATCATTTAATACAAAATATAAAAGTATCCCACAGACACACAGTTGCTATTATAACAACCATCCTCTAATCCCATGGTGTACTTGTCTAAAGGTAAGAACAATTTACTTAAGCCATCATATAAGTATCATCATAAAGTTTAAATAGACATTGACTATGGATTAACTATCATTTTCAAGCTTGAGCGAGGCTTCATACCATGCACCACTCGCAGATGTGTACGCAACGCTGATTTAGGCTGGAGGTAAACTACATGTGTCATATAAACAACATGGTTGAATGCAATCTCTTTTGTGCATTTTCAAGATTTTCCCACCAATAAAAGCATAAATAATGCATTGAACGTAATCTACAAACACTGTGTGGTATGAAGTCTTTATGAAGTTTGAAGTTTGAAGTTTGAAGTACGAGCATCCTCCCTTTATTCTAATGAGGGATTGGAATGAGTTCATTTTGGATGAAAAGGAGAAAGGGGATACTCAAAGCGGAATTACACCAACAAATGAGAGAAGAAGGTATGCAATAGTATTAACTACTAGTAGAATTTAATAATGCACTAATTAGTGATCTTTATATCTATATCATGTAACATATTTCAAACTTTTCATACATTGCATGACACATCAAAGGCAAAAAAGGCCAGACTGCAAAAGATTTCACAATAGCTAAGAAACATAATCGTAGGCATCATGGTCACAATTTTTTGGAGACAACGTAATTGAGTTGTATACCTAGATGATGGAAAGCAACTTCCGCTCCTCCGATTCCAAGTTGACACTGCAGGATCCAAAGACCATAGATAAGGAATAAATTTAGAGAGCGGAGGAGGGCCATAATGACCAAAATAATACAGGATGAACCTCAAGTTAAATGAGGCAACTGCAAACATTTTAATACATTTTTATTATTAAATAATGAAATTTGCATATACTAGTGTTCTAAGCCCCCTCTACGCAAATTTCATTATTTAATAATAAAATTCTATTAAAATGTTTGTAGTTGCCTCATTTAACTTGAGGTTTGTCCTGTATTATTTTTTTCCTTATGCCCCTCCTCCGCTCTCTAAATTTATTCCTTATCTATGGTCTTGGGATCCCATAGTGTCAAATTGGAACCGGAGGAGCGGAAGTTGCTTTCCATCGTCTAGGTATACCACTTAATTACATTGTCTCCAAAAAAATGTGACCATGATGCCTACAATTATGTTTCTTAGTTGTTGTGTCCCAGGTCCCCTTATGACCCTTTACGACCATTTACAACCTCTAAGAATACATCTTAGAGGTCTTAAAATGTCATAAAGGGTCATAAGAGGCTCCTAGGAGGGGCCAGATGAGCTTCCACCTTCACATGGTTGTCCCTGTTAAGTAGAGAATGTTAATTAAACTATTCTCGAAACAAAGAGAAGCTCAATAATTTAAGGTCTCAGTCCACGGACAAATTCATTTAGACTTACTAAATAATATTGATTTGCAACCACTAGAGACTACTCTACAAGCTTGAAGAAGTGGTATATTTTGGCAAATGAAGAGTGGAAAGAAGATGATATTCCTGAGATCATGGATGGACACAATGTTGCAGACTTTATTGATCCAGATATCTTGCAGAGGCTTGAAGAACTGGAGAGGGAAGAAGGGCTTAATTAGGATGGCAGCTAAGGGTGGCGAGGATTTCACAATAGCTGACAAACATAATTGTAGGCATCATGGTCACATTTTTTTGGAGACAACATAATTGAGTTTTATACCCAGACGGAGTGCAAATTCTGCACCTCCGATTCCAAGTTGACACCACGAGATGGAGAACAAGTTGGAACCAGAGGTGCAGAAGTTTCTCTCCATCATTTGGGTATACCACTCAATTACGTTGTCTCCAAAAAAATGTGACTATGATGCCTAAAATTATGTTTCTCAGCTATTGTGTCTCAGGACCCCTTATGACCCTTTACGACCATTTACGATCCCTAAGAATACATCTTAGAGGTCTTAAAATGTCATAAAGGGTCATAAGAGGCTCCTAGGAGGGGCCAGATGAGCTTCCACCTTCACGTGGTTGGCCCTGTTAAGTAGAGAATGTTAAACTATTCTCGAAACAAAGAGAAGCTCAATAATTTAAGGTCTCAGTACAAGTACTAGAATTGAGTTTTTTGGCATGGGCTAGGAAATTTTTGTATATCAACATGTGATAGAGTTTGGGAAAAAAACTCTATCACATGTTGATATACAAAAATTTCCCAGTCGTGCCAAAAAACTCAATTCTAGTGCTTGTACTACATGACTGGTGCCAAAACAGGGCTCTCCCAATCACTGACTGTGACCCACTGGCAACAAGCAACAAAACGAGTGTGGACACCTGAAGATAAATATTAGATAGGGGAAAAGCACCTACAACAACAGAGGCAATAGATGTAGAACATATAAGGATATCCCAAATCCCTAATATAATAAATACGGTGAAGAAAAAGAGTAATGCAGAAATTATTACTATTTTGGAAGATGCAAATCCAACCGAGGAGATGTTGAAGAGGACAGATGAATTGATGGCATGAGCACGTCATTTTGAAGTAAGAAGTAATGAATCTTTAGTTATAAAAAAATTTCAATAAAGGTTTAGATTTTATACTCTTTTATGTCGTGAACTAAAATATGTATTTGTTCTTGTTACATGATTTTTTCTTGCACTCAATTACCTGGCCATGGACATTGCGGTGAGGCCGGTAGTAGCATCATGCAAAATAGTAATAATTTTTGCATTGACTCTTTTTAGTTTTTTCTTCACCGTATTTATTATATTAGGGATTTCTGGGATATCATCATCTTTATCTACAACTATTGCCTCTGTTGTTGCAAGTGCTTTTCCCCTATCCCAAACATCAAATTGTGACAAAAATATCAGTAAAACTGTCATAATAACTCTATGAACATTTAAGTAATTATCTATGAATGTTGTGTATTAATATTGAATTATATGTCATGTTTATGAATATTGTTATGTGTTAATGGGGAATTTAGATTGATGTTAGGGGGAGGGGGTGAGGCTAGATGAGCTTCCACCTTCACGTGGTTGGCCTTGTTAAGTAGAGAATATTAAAGTATTCTCAAAACCAAGTGAAGCTCAAACTAACATACCTTCATTATTTGATCAATTTCATTCATTCTAGGTCTTTTCTCATAAGTGCATTTTGAATGTGTCATTGCCAGGGAACTATCAAATAAAAAACTAGAAGGGCCAATAGTCAACTTCTCATTGTCATTGTCTGGCATGATTCGACTTCATTTTGTCTAAGTATTCTCATATTGAATGTGTCAACCTCTCTTGGCCTAATGTGGATTATTTCATTGGTTTGTGTTTTTGAGTAGGTGAAGTGTTAAATCAGCTCCTATCTTCTATTCTTAATTCATTCAAACTAAAGGAGGGCCTGATAGATATACTCAACATAGAATTGACTGCTAGTATGGGCAATTGAACACACTGAGTCTTTGGCTTGAGAGAAAGAGTTGGGTAATGTTGTTTTTGGAGACCTATGTAATTATCCTTAGTGGCCTCTCTTTTTTTAATAGGTTATTTTTATATATATGTAGTGTCCATGTTTTTTTTAAATACAGATTCTTTTTGTGTATATGCTAGTGCTATGGAACCTAAATAAACAATTATAAATGTAATAGATAATGTCTTCGATGAAGGAATTGATGTACCACATGTAAACCAAAATCCATGCTTAATGCCATTTTGTGCAAAATGAGTTTGTCTATTAGCATATCAGATTTTGTTACACCCTTCATGACTGTAATGTTTAAGTTAAGTATTGATGCAATTTTCTAAAGTAGCAAGTTATGTTGTCATTGTTTTTTTTCTAGTGGTTCTGAGGAGATCAAGAATTATCAAGGAAAGATATTGAAGTGGAAAGGAAAAGTTTCTGAGAGGTTACAAATATTGAGTCATCGATCAGGTATACTTTTTTTTAAGTAATCGCTACAGAAATGGTTAAGTTTTCCTGAATTTTTAAAATAAGTCATAATTATTCAGTATCATATTCTTAGCTGCAAGTTGCAGGTCTTCATACCATAAATTTTAGAGTTTCATTTGCCACTGCCCTAGAAATTAAAGTTTTCCCAGAACCAAGAGGCCCATAGAGAAGAATACCCTTTGGGGGCTTCACACCAATAGATTTGAAGAGTTGTGGGCATCTAAGAGGAAGCTCTACCAATTCATGGATCACCGGTCAGAATTGGTTAAACTAGACTTTCTTTGTTGTAGAATTGATTTAGTATAGAATATTTTCCAAAAGGATTTTATTTTTTTTAAAGAAAGGTTTTCGTAGCTTTATCTACCACTTGAGAAAAAGTTTCCATAGCTAAATTTCCTTACCATAGTTAATATTGCTCTAAAGACTTACAAGTTAGTAAGTCCTCGGGTAGAACAAATACATTTATCACTTTATTGAGATGACAATTGTGTACTAAGTTTCCTAGCTATATAAGTCATCATCATCTTTATTATTTGTTGTAGCAAATACATCTGAAGCACCAGCAGAAGCGCCAGGAAATCAAAATTCAGAACCAAAGCCTTGAGATTATTGTAGTGTTTGTGCAAAGGCTTGATACTTTCGAATATCAGCATCATTGACACTTCTTCGGGAATATTTCATTGACTCCTCAAAATGAGCAGCCTTTATTTCAGCAACCTCATCACTATCATCCTCATCCATTGCCTCGAGGTTCTCACTTCTTTTTCTTTCACATTCAATATTATCCTGTAAAAGTGCAAAGGAAAGAGAACATGACAAATTGAAAAAATAAGATATAAGTTGAGGAAAATTGAATCAAAAAATGTTAAATTCTAACAAACCAGTTCAAAAAAAACCATTAAGAAATTTATAACCAAATCTAGTTTGCAAAAGCCACCACAATTGAAACTCACCTTCTCAATATTTTCTCTAATAGCATACTTGCAAGCCCGCTGACAAATCTATGTAATATCTCATCAATAAATATAATGGACGGGGCATTATTCTCAGCCTCCTCAAAAGCCTTCCAAAGATTGCTTTCACTTTCTCCAACCAACTTTGACATGATCTCAGGTCCATTGATATAGAAAAAGAAGGCACTAGTTTCATTTGCCATTGCCTTAGCAATTAATTTTTTTCCAGAACCAGGAGGCCCATAGAGCATAATACCCTTTGGGGACTTCACACCAATAGATTTGAAGATTTGTGGGCATCTAAGAGGAATCTCTACCAATTCACGGATCACCAGTCAGAGCCTATCTCTCAAATAGTTCAAACAAAATGAAAAAACCCACAATTTCACGCAGAGCAGAGCAAATGGATTTCTAGAGCCCAAAGTAGTCTAGAAAAACCCACTGGCAACAAGCAACAAAATGAGTGTGGAAACCTGAAGATAAATATCTAGACTCATCACCGATCAGGATGTCGTTGGTGATTAGTTTGTATATTTATCTCCAATTTTTTTTAAACACTACGTGTTTCGTCAAAATTCCAATCCACTTGCATCAAAACTCTGGCATAAAATTGACCATTCTGTGTCAAAATGTGGCGTCGCAGATTTGGCATCCTGGTCAGAGTGACAAATTTTTTGACCAATATTAATTTATATTGGTCTAAAGATCGACCAATACACGAACACATGCCAATGTTATTTTCGGCCTAGATTGCCCTCTTTTTTTACCAATATGTGAGTCAATCATTCGATGGTTTTAGGTATGGGTCAATAATTCGACAAAGATAATAGTGATGAACCAGTTGGTCGACTATTCGATTGTGTTGGGTAGAAACTTCGACCAATATTGCATCGAAAAATGGTGCAAGATATACTAGTGACACTTGCAAACACACCACTTGGAAAGCCTGATATAGGGGCATCGACCCCTTTTCCTTTATTTTTTCTATTAAGTCTATTTTTGTTACAGTTTTGGTTTATTTAGGAAAAATAACTTTGGTTTGTTATATTTTTATAATTGTGTTTTGTGGATTTTGCATTCCCTCTGACCAAATATATTTCATCTTTCAAGAGTCAACTAGTAGTTTGGAAAGGTTTTTGTTTAATGGAAAATGCATTGAACCATTTGACAGAGGGAAGAGTGTATCTAATAAGCAAGGAGGATGAGCATGGATAGTGGGAAGTGGACACAATAGAGGCAATCAATAATTACAATTTGTACTAGAAGAGGATGAAACTTTGGTTGGGAAAACAAAAGTGTTGGTCCAAGAGGAAGAAAGAATACAAAATCCAATTTGTAATTGGATTAGATAAAAGAATAATTGACACTAGTTTATGTCTTCCTTGGAAGAGACCAATTAGGAGATGTGGAGAACTAGCTCAAATTGTAGGTTGACGCATATAAGAATAAAATAAGATAGGGACCATTGTGTTATAATTTCTTCCCAAGTTTTCATATGATAAAAGTAATTAAGGATTGCCAAGGATCATTGGTTGACCCATTCTAATTTGAGAATGACCTAAGGTTGTAAACGAATGTCAAACAAAGAATAAATAGTTTCTCCATTGGGATGGTTCATCCTTTCCATATTTTTTTAATCATCATTTGTGTTTCCTATCACATTATGGGTTTACTATTCATGTCTTTGTTTCTACATTAGTATTTAATCTCTTGACGCCTTGAGTATAGGATCAATTTTCATAATTTATCAGATTGCAAATGGTTTGCCATCAAAAAATTAATAAGCGTGAAATAATTATGTTTAAGAAAAATATGAAGGAAGTAACCTTCTTTCCATGTTTGTTTTACAGTATAAGAAATATGTTCATGGATACAATATCTATGATAGACTACAACTGATTGAATATCTTAAAGGAGATATTGAAAGGAGTGATTGATGATCACTGAGCTACTAATGTGTATGTGAGACATTAAATTAGTTTATGTATTATCATTGATGTCAACTAGTTTTGACTATACTTATCATGATGGTTTCAAACATCTTAAGAAGGAAATAATGGTGAAGGAATGAGATATCTACATGAAGATGAGATGGATGAGAAAGATATGGATATGATATTCATTGGGTAATTTATTGATAAGTCTATGGTATTATGTTAGTGATTTGATTGTATTACATGAATCTATTATGGATTGAAGATCAAGAATGAATAATTTTATGTGGTTGGTAAATGAACAATTCAATATACACCGAGTTGGAACAATGTACACTGAGAAAGTGTAGTGTATACCGAGTACAATGTTAACGGAGCTAGTTATAATCGACGTGTTATGGTATTGACTGAGTGAAAGAAATAAATAGAACTTATGGCTACCGACTAAAGATGACGAGTTGGACAATTCTTGGTGATTTTGAGGTAAAAGATATTGTTTTTTATGATGATCAAATGTATGACAAAATTCAAGGATGATTCGATGAAGGAGAATGAAATGTTTTAATGACACAACCGTTGAGGAAGGTTAAAGCGGAAAAATCAATGGTGAAGATTAAGAGGCAAAATCTATGAATGGAAATAAAATGGTTTATGATGTCTATAAAAGGAGACAAGAGATTCAGATTGAATTCTGGAATGCGTGTGGAATATTGCATTCATACATAGCTTATCAAACTGGTTGAAGATAGAATCGAGCAATTCTACAGAGAACATTGATCATTAGAGAAAGCAATTACCGAGCAAAAAAGAGTTGGAGGAAACAAAGAGATTGAATTGATTATTGATTAGAGGTATTTTTGAGCTTAGCATAGATCTGAAAATCAAGTTGTATTTGAATTAGATCATTACTGTAATAATTTAACCATTTCTATAGATAAATCTCTTAACCGAGTGGGACTTAACCATCTTTATATTTCAATATGACATTCAATGAATGTTGATTGTTTTTTTGTTGACCCCATAGTGAATGTTTGGTCAAGGGAGAACTGTTAGTGATAAATCCTCTATCCATGTCACACCTTACAATGTGTTTTCTAACCTTTAACAGGGTTGGCTCTTAACTGAGCTCACTTCAGAAGAGTGAATTATTTTGGGTTACCGGTCCCAAGTGGTTTTTCCCCTAACAGGGTTTCCACGTTAAAAATCAAAGTGTTATATGTGTATGGATGTGGTGAATTGTTATTTTACTTTACACATTATTATAACCGGATTGATCGGTAAATACACTAGTTAATTTACTGCAAATCGGTAGATGAACAAAAAGGCACAATTGATATATTACTGAGTTGATTAAATTGTTTGAAATATTTGTTGTATACATTAGGGAGTGTTTAGGACTGTAGGATAACTGGACTTAATTGATTCACCCCCCCTCTCAGTTATCTAACAATTGGTATAAGAGCATAGAGTGCTTGAAGGAAAGTTTGAAGGACTTAAGCTAAAGATCACAAGATGTATAAGAGAGAGGTGTCAAAGATGAACAAAGAAAAATTATTGGCATGGCAAAGAAGAATGAAATTATATCTATCGGGGATTGGTGAGTCTACTACATACTACTTGGAAAATGAGTTTATCTTACCCTCCCAACCTTTGACTATTGATCAGATGAGATAAAGACAAGAACACAATGCTATGATGATAGAGCTTGCTTCTTCCTTATCAAATGCCTAATTTGAAGATGTTAAGACATGTACAAATTCTAACCAGATGTGGGACAAGCTTACACTAGTTCATGGAGGAGATGTGAATGTGCTAAGGGATAAAGCTAAAAGTCTTAGAGGAAAGTTTGATGACATGAGAATGAAAGGAGAGAACATATCCTAGTATAGTAACCAATTCAAGGAGGTTGTGAATGCTATCTGAGTAGCAGGTGGAATTATTGATGAAGACACTGTAGTAAGTAAAATTCTCAGAACCTTGTTGTCTGCCTATGCTATTAGAGTTTCTGCAATTCATGAAATGAGAGCAGCTCTTGGTAATAATGTTACACTTGATAGTCTAATCATTTGAGTTGAATAACTTTGACAATAGTATTGTTCCTATTGTTGAGTTTGCATTTATGTCATCTCTGAAAATTGGTAAATCAAGTAGCAAACATAAGATAAGAAATGAAAGTGATAGTGAAAGTGAAGAGGATGAACTTGATGAACTTGAAGCATCAATGGCTAGAAGATTTCAAAAAGGTAAAGGAAGGTATAGAGGAAAACTACCTTTGGTATGCTTTAAGTGTAAAGAGATTGATCATATTACAACTAGATGTCTTGACAGGAAAGACGATGAGAAAACTAATGAAAGATCTAATGAAAGAATGTATGACAGAAGAGATAACTGAGATCATAGAGGCAACCGATAGTATATCAAGAGAGACAACCAAGATTACAAAGATAAAGGCAAGAAGACATGTTACCTTGTTGAAGATGATGATGATGACACTAACACCGACACTGATGAAGACATTGATCTTGTATTTGTGGCTTTGAAAGAAGACTCAAAAGAAGAAGAAAGGTGTGTTAAAAAAACACTTATTTCTAAAGTTAGCAAGAATGATACTTGGATTATTGATAGTGGTTGTATACATCATATGAATGGTGATGAAGAGAAATTTTAATACCTTGAACATTATAATGGTGGATCTGGTAAAATGGGAAATGATACACCTTGTCTAATAAAAGGAAAAGGGTCTATATTGTTGAACAATAAGATCAAATGTGAGAATTCATATTGGGTGAAAGGACTTAATTACAATTTGTTGAGTGTAGCACAACTAAATAATACAGGTCACCGAGTTGCATTTGAGAAAAGAAAGGTGAAAATCTATGATGAGACTGGAAAGTTGGTCGGTATTAGTGAACAATCTAAAGGTAATCTATTCTATCTTGACAATGCTGGGACTTCTTGTCTGTTGGCTAAAAATGAAGATGTATGGTTATGGCACAAGAGGTTATGTCATGTGAATTTTGACAACATGGTTAAGATCACTAAGAAAAGAAAAGTTAGAGGTTTACCAAGTATATCTAAACCTGACCATGTTATGTGCAAACAATGCCAAATGGGGAAAATGTCAAAATCCAGTTTTAAGAGAAAAAAAAATCATCTAATACTATTTTGGAGTTAGTTCATATTGAATTGTGTGGTACTATGATAACTCGGAGTTATTATGGAGACAAATATTTTATCTTGTTTTTTGATGACTTCTTGAGAATGATGACTATCATATTCTTGAAAGAAAACTATGAAGCTTTCAAATGTTTAAGTGGTATAAAGATAAAGTGGAAAAAGAGACTGTTAAAAAAATAAAATGCTTAAGATCAGATAGAGGTGATGAATTTATTTCTAATGCGTTCGCTAACTTTTCTAATGAGCATGGAATTAAGAGACAGGTTTCCACACCAAGGACACCCCAACAAAATGGGATTGCTGAAAGAATAAATAGATCAATTGTTGATTGTGCTAGAAAACTAATGATTGAAAAAGATGTTGCATAGATATATTGGAGAGAAGTTGTTAGTACTTGTTGGTACCCATATAGACCTTGAAAATAAAATTTTAAGTTTAAGGTCTTGAATCTCTTTGAACTACTTAGAACCAAGGTTCAAAGAGGTTCGAAGTGGTTTAGTTTGCATAAGAAGGTTCGCAGGTTCAAAGGTGCAGTTCACTAGTTCAGATTGGTTCAAATTAATGCAGGAAAGTGCATGTAGGAACATTTGGGCTCAGCATGATTCATTCCGATTTAGAGGCATAGTGAAACAAATTCAAGGCTCAAAAACATTATCTTTTCCTATTTGATATTATTTTTATAAGAATGGTTAAGTGCCTTCATTACCAAGTGCAAAAGATGTGAAAGATTGGTGATAACATTAACACAACAAATTTGGTTATTATGGTAGTTTTATATACCTCCACTCAAGCCTCAATAACTTTTGACTCGGATATAAATTTCTTGATCGCTCTAGTCAAGTTGTGTGAAATTAGGATTTCTCCAACATATCCAAAAATGGAGGAAATCCAAGGGTGGAATAATTAGTTATGGCCCCCGCACTGAGACCCAATTTGACTATTAAAAAAATCCGCCGAGCAACAAATTTTTATTATTATTTTGGACTAATGTATTCATTTCCTACTTGTCCAAATATGCTAAAATGACATTTTATTAAGTGAAAAACCCTTAAAAGGTGAATTTAATAAAATTCAAAGAAAAGCTATCAAGAAAAGATGAAAGGAAAGAGTCGGACAATTAAGTTTCAAGAATCAGTTATTCTAATAACTGAAAAAGATCAACAATAGTAGAAAAGATAAATAGACCACATAAACATGGAAAAGGGGTTCCTATTTTTTAAACCTTTGGCTGGGGACTTTGTGCTGCAGGCAGAGGGGTTTGTTTTTCTAGTTTTAATTTGTAATTGCAGAGGAGGAAAGGGGAACAGATTTTGTTTTCAAATTTAGTTTTCTGTGTAGTTGGAAATGGTTGTCTTTTGGCTACCATTATGTATCAAAGAGTAAATGTAATACAGTTTGAATCTTTGAGTTTGGAAGTATTCATTTATATTGCTATTAAAATTTGTGTTAATGTAGTTTCTTTTGATAAATTCCAACTACTAATATCTTTCTGTGTATACAAAGAAATCTTTGAGTTTCATGTGTCACATAGTTTGAAACAAACTTTGATCTTTCTTTCAATCTATTGTTTGTAAGAGTTGGGCTGAGAATCTTTGAGTTCTCAGTTTGTATTTATCTATTTGTAAATTGTCACATCTATCCCATGTTTATGGACAGATGGCTGCTCACCTTCCGTGCCTTCCGGTTAAAGGCATACCAATAGTTTCATTCCTTGAATATCTTTGAGGGAGTTGTACCTCTATAAAATTAAGAGGGAAGTGATTACCAAACACTTACCCAGCTGTTGTGGCTTATTTGTCTCCAATGAATGGCGATAGAGTTAATCTTATGAGCATTTGTGAAGGAGACAAATCTGTGCACCAACAGATTTTTGGTGACTCTACTGGGGAACTGGAATAGAAAGATCAGTGATAAATTTATTTCCTCAGTTTGTATATTGTATATGTATATGTAGGCTTGGCAACTCTACTAATTCATCATGCAAACCAGAAAGATCGTGATCAAGAAAAGTCCCGATCCTACTCTTATGGAGATTTATCCAATGCATGACAAAGTGTTGAGCGAGTTCTTGCACAGTTTCAAAGAAAGTATCTCTCGAGCTATCAAAGAAAATATCAATCTGGAAGATGATCATGCAAGAACTCTTTTGTGGAGAAGTCTCTATGTACGATTCCACAAACTCAAGGATTTGAAGGAGTATGAAAGAAGAGTGGAAAGAATGAAACAAGAACTGATAGTCGATGATGAAGAGCCCCCCGTGACATCCTCTCACTTCATTTCTCACATCTATTTAGTTTTTGATGATCAAAACAACATCCAAGATCCCATGGGTAAAGATGAACAAGAAGAAGATAGTGATTTCCTTAGTGTGGTGACAGATGTGGAAAGTCACACTGCTGAAATAAATCCAAACACATTCTATCATGATTTGGGCAAAGGTATGAATCCTAGTTTGTTTGAATTCTTTGATGAAATGATCATTGAAAAGGAGATAGCAGAAAAAGAGATGCATGCATGTGGAAGTGATGTAAATATTTTTCCCTCCACATGTTTTCTTAATGAAGATTTTATTCTTGCAAAGGAAGGGGATGTTGTTCCCATAAAGTTTGATCCCATGCTTTTAGAAGATAATTTTCAGAAAATAGATGCACTCACCATTCATTCAAAAATTGATCATGAGAATTTTTCCCAAAAAAGAACTGTTTATTACTACAACTAGCAGCAACCAAAATGGAGGAACAATTCACAAAGCCAATAGATGGGATCACTTGGGGTGAAGTCAATGCACTATACTTGTCGGCTCAATATGATAAAGATTATGAGGTTATAAATAATGCTCTTTTTGAGATTTATGATTCCCAACCAATTAATGATGACTTGCCTCCTCTTCTTAGAAAAAAATGATGTTGGAATAAATGTTGGGAAAGGGAGGAATCAAGATGTTGAAGTTTTTCAGCCTCAAAGATTGTTCAACAATTTGGATGATATTTCTCTTTATGAAGAAGAAGTTATAAGTCAATTTTTGTCATCCCTTGAACAAGAAGACCTCAGTGCAAAAAGTGCAGGT
The DNA here is from genome assembly GCA_027943335.1 of Chamaecyparis obtusa. NCBI lineage: Eukaryota > Viridiplantae > Streptophyta > Pinopsida > Cupressales > Cupressaceae > Chamaecyparis > Chamaecyparis obtusa. Next base: position 1,465,420 of record BSBK01003688.1, on the reverse strand, counting down.
ATTAATTCTTCATATACTTCAGTTACAGACAAAGTTAGTTTGATGTCCAACATCAAAAGAGTTGTCAAATGGCAAGTATTACAGGTTACATCACATGGTCATAATCCATTATTCTGGAAAGGTATATTTTTCTCACAACCGGTAAATGGATTCGCATAGTTGGTCTTGTACATATTCTGGTAGGGTCTTTTGACCATGTACATGTTTAGATGCTTTTGTGTGTTTTAAGTTAGTTTCTTTGCTTCTGTTAGTTTTGTCATGCTTTGCTCAGTTTCAGTTTTGGCTTGTCGTCTGCCCTGCTCCCCCTCCACCCGCATTGCAAGCAACTCCCAGTTTTCCTTTCCTTAATGAATCTATTTCCCCAATGAATAAGGCACTTATCTTTTCCCAGAGATTACTGGAGTTCTCTATTTTTCTGTCAAAAACAGTCGCATAGTTAGAGCCCATGTCGGTACCCATATAGACCCCGAAAATAAAATTTTAAGTTTAAGGTCTTGAATCTCTTTGAACTACTTTCAACCAAGGTTCAAAGAGGTTTGAAGTGGTTCAGTTTGCATAAGAAGGTTCACAGGTTCAAAGGTGCAGTTCACTAGTTCAGATTGGTTCAAATTAATGCAAGAAAGTGCATGTAGGAACATTTGGGCTCAACATGATTCATTCCAGTTCAGAGGCATAGTGAAACAAATTCAAGGCTCGAAAACATTATCTTTTCCTATTTGATATTCTTTTTATAAGAATGGTTAAGTACCTTCATTACCAAGTGCAAAAGATGTGAAAGATTGGTGATAACATTAACACAACAAATTTGGTTATTCTGGTAGTTTTATATACCTCCACTCAGACCTCAAAAACTTTTGACTCGGACATAATTTTCTCGATCACTGTGGTCAAGTTGTGTACAATTAGGATCTCTCCAACATATTTGAAAACAAAGAAAATCCAATAGTGAAATAATTAGTTATGGGCCCCGTACCGAGACCCAATTTGACTGTCAAAAAAATCCGCCCAGCAGCAAATTTTTATTATTATTTTGGACTAATGTATTCATTTCCTACTTGTCCAAATATGCTAAAATGACATTTGATTAAGTGAAAAAACTTTAAAAGGTGAATGTCATAAAATTCAAAGAAAAGCTATCAAGAAAAGATGAAAGGAAAGAGTCGGATAGTTAAGTTTCAAGAATCAGTTATTCTAATAACTGAAAAAGATCAACAATAGTAGAAAAGATAAATAGACCACATAAACATGGAAAAGGGGTTCCTATTTTTTCAACCTTTGGCTGGGGACTTTGTGCTGCAGGCAGAGGGATTTGTTTTTCTAGTTTTAATTTGTAATTGCAGAGGAGGAAAGGGGAACAGATTTTGTTTTTAGATTTAGTTTTCTGTGTAGTTGGAAATGGTTGTCTTTTGGCTACCATTATGTATTAGAGAGTAAATGTAATACAATTTGAATCTTTGAGTTTGGAAGTATTCATTTATATTGCTGTTAAACTTTGTGTTAATGCAGTTTCTTTTGATAAATTCCAGGTACTAATATCTTTCTGTGTATACAAAGAAATCTTTGAGTTTCATGTGTCACATAATCTAAAACAAAATTTGATCTTTCTTTCAATCTATTGTTTGTAAGAGTTGGCTAAGAATATTTGAGTTCTCAGTTTGTATTTATATATTTGTAAATTGTCACATCTATCCCATGTTTATGGACAGATGGCTGCTCACTTTCTGTGCCTTTCGGTTAAAGGCATACCAATAGTTTCATTCCTTGAATATCTTTGAGGGAGTTGTACCTCTATAAAATTCAGAGGGAAGTGACTACCAAACACTTACCCAATTGTTGTGGCTTATTTGTTTCCAAGGAAGGGTGATAGAGTTAATCTTATGAGCATTTGTGAAGGAGACAAATCTGTGCACCAACAATACTAATGTTTACACATTGAACTGAGTTCAACTGAAGAAAGAATTTAATAACACACCTTATGAATTATGGTATGGTTACACGCCTAATGTGAGTTATTTCAGAATATTTGGAAGTAGATGTTACATTCTGAAAGATGATAGAAATGGGAAATTTGATTCTAAAGGTGATGAAGGAATATTTCTTGGATATTCTACTAAAAGAAAAATTTATAAATGTTTGAATATGGCTACTAATAAGATGAGTAAGAGTGAAAATGTGAGAGTTGATGAATTTTCTAAGAAAAATGATGAAGAAAGTAAAAAGGAACCAGAAGACTATGGTAGATTTGTTTACATTGAAGAACTAGATACTCTACCTAAGAAACAGTCTGGCATTACTGAGCAATATGGTAATGCTATTGAGCATCAATCTTTACAGATCGAGAGTCAGCAAATTGTTACCGATGAAGATCATGATCATGCACCGAGTGGAGAACACATTGAAGAATAGAGAACTGAACCTGTACTTGCAAGATATGTAAGGAGACATCATCCACAAAATCATATTATTGGAGATAAGAAAGCAAGAATGATGACACAAAGTAAGTTAAGAACCAACACATGCTTAGTTTGTGAATTTGAGTCTAAAACTGTTAGAGATGCATTGGAAAATGATGAATGGGTCAAGGCAATGAATGAATAGATTGAGAAAAAGAAAAATCAGACATGGACATTGGTATCGAGACCAAAAAATAATAATTTAATTGGAACCAAATCGATATTCAGAAACAAATTGAATGAAAATGGAGATATCACTAGGAATAAGGCAAGACTAGTATCCAAAGGTTATGCACAAGAAGAAGGTATTGATTATGGTGAGACTTTTGCACTAGCTACTAGACTTGAAGGAGTAAGGATAATACTTGCTTATGCTTATTACAAAGGATTTAAAGTTTATCAAATGACTATTAAATTTGTATTTCTGAATGGAATACTTGAAGAAGAGGTATACATTAAACAACCTGAAGGTTTATTTGATCCTAATCAGACGAATATGGTATGTAAGTTACACAAAGCATTATATGGTCTGAAACAAGCACCAAGAGCATGGTATGAAAGACTGTATTCCTATCTTATCAGTATTGGATTTGTTAGAACAAGTGACAACAACAATTTGTATTTGAAAGGTGAAACTAATGACAAGGTTCTAATTGTTGAATTGTTGATGATATCATATTCAAGGAGGACATGATAACTTATGCAAATCATTTGTTTATGAAATGAGGAAATAATTTTAAATGGCAATGTTCGGTGATATAAAAAAATTTCTTGGCTTGCAAATTTTACAACAAAATGAAGGCATATACATCACACAATCAAAGTATATCAAAGAAGTATTGAAAATATTCGGTATGGAGGATTCAAAACCGGTCGGTACACCTATGGTCACTGGATGCAAATTGAAAAATGATGACAAGTCAAATGAGGTAAATTAGACCTTGTATAGATCAATGATTGGTAAATTGATGTATGTTGTGCATAGTAGACCAAATATTGCACATAATGTTGGAATTGTAGCAAGATTTTATGCTAATCCTAAAGAATCACATATGACTATTGTGAAAAGAATTTTGAGATACTTGAAGAACACTAAAAACTATTGTTTATGGTACAAGAAAGAAGGTAAATTTGAACTGAAAGTTTACACAGATGCAGATTGGGCTGGAAACATTAATGATAGAAAGAGCACTACTAGTGGAGCATTCTTTTTGGGAGAAAGATTGGTTACTTGGATAAGTAAGAAACAAGGATGCATTTATCAGTCCACTGCAAAAGCAAAATATGTTGTTGCTGCACTAATTGTTTGAATATTGCATGGATTAAACAACTATTGGAAGGTATGAATGAGGAGATCACTGACCTAGTGATAATCTATTGTGATAATACAAGTACAATTAATATTTCTAAGAGTCTGATGATGCATGCAAAGACAAATTCTATTTCTATAAAGTATCACTACTTGAGGGAACAAGTTCACGAAAAGCAAGTAAGATTGGAGTATGTGAAATCACAAGAACAACTTGTTGATATATTTACCAAACCCTTACCTAAGGACACATTTGAATACTTGAGGAGTAGACTTGGGGTTCATCCCCTGCCTATCAGTCACTTAGGTGATTAGAAGGTTGCATCAAGCTATATTTTATCAGAATATCTAATGATGTTGATGCATAATGTTCACACTTTGCAATTCCTAAGGCTGTGAAAAACTAAAAGATGAAAAATAAACTAAAGTTGAATATCAATACATGCAAGGTACTTGATCTGAACCAAATAACAAATGATTTGTTTTGGCTATTGAAGAGCTGATAATTTTCTTTTTGGATTGTTGTCAAAGGGAGACAAATTCAATAAAATATCTATCTACAAAGAGAGATCATTGCATGAAGTAAGGGAGAGAGAATAACAGAGAGATATCAATTAGAATAGAAGCTAACATAAAGGGAGAGTATTGATGATGTGTATTGATTAAATATATTAAATGTATAAGCTAGGGAGAGATTACCGAGTTACAACATTTGCATACAAAGTTGTAGAACAGATGTTTGGTATTCTATGGCATATTTCATATTGTGTTGCCATCAATACCAAAGGGAGAGATTGATAGACTACAACTGATTGAATATCTTAAAGGAGAGATTGAAAGGAGTTATTGATGGTCACCAAGCTACTAATGTGTATGTGAGACATTGAATCAATTAATGTATTTTCATTGATGTCAACTAGTTTTGACTATACTTATCATGATGGTTTCAAACATCTTAAGAAGGATATAATGGTGAAGGAATGAGATATCTACATGAAGATGAGATGGATGAGAAAGATATGGATATGATATTCATTGGTTAATTTATTGGTGAGTATATGACATTATGTTAGTGATTTGATTATATTGCATGAATCTATTATGGATTGAAGATCAAGAATGAACAAGTTTATGTGGTCGGTAAATGAAGAATTTAGTATACACCAAGTTGGAACAATGTACACCGAGCAAGCGTAGTGTATACCGAGTACAGTGTTAACCGAGCTAGTTATCACCAACGCATTATGGTATTGACCAAGTGAAAGAAATAAATGGAACTTATCACTACTGACTAAAGATGATGAGTTAGACAATTGTTGATGATTCTGAGATAAAAGATAATATTTTTTATGATGATCAAATGACTAACAAAATTCAAGGATGACTAGATGAAAGAGAATGAAACATGTTAATGACACAATGGTCAAGGAAGGTTAAAGCAGAAAAATCAACAATGAAGATTAAGAGGCAAAATCTATGAATGGAAATAAAATGGTTTATGATGTCTATAAAAGGAGACAAGAGATTTAGATTGAATTCTGGAATGCACGTGGAATATTGCATGCATGCATAGCTGATCAAACTGGTTGAAGACAGAACCTAGAAATTCTGCAAAGAACACTGAGCGTCAGAGAAAGCAATTACCAAGCAGAATAGAGTTGGAGGAAACAAAGAGATTGAATTGATTATTGATCAGAGGTATTGTTGAGCTTAGCGTAGATCTCAAAATCTGCAAATCAAGTTGTATTTGAATTAGATCATTACTGTAATAGTTTAACTATTGCTACAAATAAATCTCTTAACCAAGTGGGACTTAACCGTCTTTATATTTCAATATGACATTCAATGAATGTTGATTGTTTTCTTTTTGACCCCATAGTGAATGTTTGGTCAAGGGAGAGCTGTTAGTGATAAATCCTATAACCAGGTCACACCTTACAGTGTGTTTTGTAACCTTTAACAGGGTTGGCTCTTAACCGAGCTCGCTTCAGAAGAGTGAATTATTTTGGGTTACTAGCCCCAAGTGGTTTTTCCTCTAACGAGGTTTCCACATTAACAATAAAAGTGTTATATATGTATGGATGTGGTGAATTGTTATTTTATTTTACACATTACTATAGCTGGATTGATAGGTAAATACACTAGTTAATTTATTGCAAATCGGTAGATGAACAAAAAAGCACATTTGATATATTACCAAGCTAATTAAATTGTTTGAAAGATTTTTTTTATACATCAGGGAGTGTTTGGGACTGTAGGATAACTGGACTTAACTAATTCACCCCCCCTCTCAATTATCTAACAATCTAATATTGAGGGGTTAGTGAGATAGCATTTAAATAGGTGCAATAAAGGGTATAAGAGGAAGAAGATAATGAAGTCAAATGACATAATCTAGAAGAGAATGAGAATTAAGTGATGAATATGGAAAAATATAAAAACCAAGTTGCTAGTAATGTAAAATATAGCTAGTGTATTTATATCATGTTAATTTTGATGAAGAGGAAAATAATCTTCAAACTAATAAAAAATTATTGGATCAAGTTAAAAGAGATTACAGTACTTATGGGAATATTAATTATATAGATCTCCTTCATCCATATTCTGTACATACAATAATGTCTCCTATTAATTGATTCCAAACTTTAATTACCATAGAGATGTAAATGTCATAAACATCAGAGGTTTTAGAAAATCATTATAAAACATTATTAGCTTCTTTAAATAGAAAAATATTATTGATCTCTTTAAATATACTATTCAACACTCTTCACCACTCCTAACCTATGAGTAGAATGAGTTGGTGTTTTCTCCCCATCCTACTAGCCATGCATCATTGTACCTAGTATGAGGTTGAAGAGCTACCTACCGCTGTGGAAAGTAATTCCAATGAGTTGAGGTACCTCCCTCCATTGTCTAGTTTGAGTTATTTAACTAATATCATCAAGCTACTCTTCCATAAAGCTACTTAATATTAAAACAAATCACTACTCACTGTTAGATAATCTCAACTAACTCGACTATATTTAATGGACACTCAACTATAATAAATTACCTCTATAGGAATGAAACCTTTAGAATACTAGGGTGAATTGATAAATTATTTAGGAAACCCCACTATAATTTGAGTGTGCAAGAAGGTAGGTCAAATGTACTAATTTGATTTTGGAGACATGGCCACCAGCTTAGTTTAATGGAGATATTGCCTATTACTCTTCTCCCTAATATGAATATGCATTTTGGGTCACTTTCATAGTCATATGAGCTAGGATTTTGATCAAGAAATGGGTAGGTTAGGAAGGAGGGACGGTAGGTCACTTTTCCATTCATATGAGCCAAATGAAGGATTGAGCCCTCGAATGTGCCTTCTTCCCACCCAAAACCTTGGGTGGGTATAACCAAGTAGTCCAACCAAAGCCCTCTATATATGGAAACAACTTGAACTATTTCCTCCCACCCCCTTATGCCCCCACCCGTCCCCTCATGCGAGAGAGAGATCTCGACATCTACTATATTTCCTATGCATGCATAGGGAGGGTTTCTATTATATTTCTAGTGAAGAGGGTAACTATAGAAGTCAAGATAATTCAATGTATATTATCAATAAAGAGGGTTGTATGTATTTATTTTGAATAGGGAGGGTTATATATCATTTCCCACACATAACCCTACTATTCTCCCTTTATAATAGTAGGAAAATTCCCACCCAGCTTATCAGGATGGCCCTATTATTCACCTTTTATAATAGTAGGGAAATTTCCACCTTACTTATTGGCATGGTTCATCGAGAAGAATTATAGTTGGTAGATTATGATTCTAAAGAGGGGGTGAGGGCATAGTCAAATTATAGCTCAATTTCTTTCAAGAGTAAGGGTTGGGGGGAAAAGGAATAGTTGGCAGAGAGGTAGGCTGGTTGGGGGACAAGGGAGTATAATTAGAGGGGGTAAGTAGTATTAGTAGGAAGAGATAGGTGGTGGGTGAGTAAGGAATAGTTCTGGTAATGCATTGAATCTGAGCTAGTCGTCAATTAGTACTTAACTAAAATATGATGACTCCATAGCTTGGTCTATTGTTGGTTATGAGACTAGATTACAAGGATCAACCACTACAACAAAAAGTTGCATCCCTACTTATTTTCTTATCCAAATTTAGATAATGTCTCCTTTATAGCTACATATTCTTCTTCATTTGCCTTTTCATTTGCTAGTGAGCATCGCCCCACAATAGTCATGTGATCTAAACTTTTGATCAACTCGTCGATGGTCAAATATAGTTAGGTTAGTTAGAATTGAAGTCCAAATATAATGGAACTCCCTCATTTTCCATTGATTAGAATAGTAGGACCCTTCCTATAGTTTTTGGAGCTTGAGATTCTAGATGTAATATGAATGCCCATTGAACTATACTAGACAAGCTTTGAGTATGTTCTTTCTTGGACGAGTAGACCAATAAAATTAAAGTTCCTAATATACTATATAAAGGGGTTTCCCAAATCTTCAAATAGATATTTCTAAACCTCGCTCCACCGTCCATGATGTTTAAATCCTCATTTGTCCTGTTTGACATAATGGAAAGATATGAAACACCCAATCCCATTCTGATCTCTATCTGTAAAATTATCATGTGCCATATGTAGTCCTTAATGCCTATGCATTTTTGGGATAAGATAAGCTCATAAGCACATGGACCATTAACAAATGCTAGGTTCTTTTGAATCGTACATATTACTTTTAGCTATGGTTGGATCACATGGGTTACTCTATGTGATAAACGATTGAGCCAACATTTGTGATATGAGAACCAAAATGAGAATTAGGAAGAAATATATATCATGACAAGAGTCAATGATTCGTTGCATCATAGGTGTTCCCGCTCTTCTCTAGTATGGATAGCCTTCTTTCCAGGAAAATAGTTATTTTTCCAAAAACTCTCATTAGTTCTACATTGAACACAAAGACATTAGGAACAACTAGCTTTGTTAACCCTAGATGACATGGGTTTGAAATATGTGGTTTCGTGTAGTACTTCCTTTAATAATCACCTTGCAAAATAATTAAGCCCCACTTCTATATATTTGGAACTATATTGTTCCCTCCCACCTAATTGGACATAATATAACCCCCCACAATTAATCTACATATGCATGCATGCTTCCCATAGTATTCTACCCACGACACACGAGCCTTTTTAGCTCTCAAACCCCTATTCCTTCTAGTCTATTTGGAGGTGGGTAAAGGATTGTAGGCTAATTAATGGTAGCCTATATAATTCTATGTTAGCTAGTGTCCCAAAATTAGGGCAATTGAGCCAATTGTTCAAGCAAATGAAGACATATACAGTCCCGAAAGTAGATGTGTCAAAGCCAGTAGCCACAATTCCCCTCAATAATCTCATGATCTTCAATATTTCAATTCTATCATAGTTCAACATCATTGCTATAGATAGACATGTTTGAAACATATATTAATTAAGTGAAATAATCTATCATCCTTTAATTTATCAACATTAAATGAATAATAAGATTTAACATTTCAATCTATAAAATCAAAATAATAAGATATCATGCTTTTAAAAGAGTTCCAAACGATTTAACCCAAAGATTTTCCAATTCTAAATATCCTTTGCTGAAGAAGAGATGATCCCTTTATCAATGCCACTTTTAGAATTTTTCAAATTAAGCTTCTTCTAGAATTAGTGAGCTTCTACATCTCACACTCAAACTACTCTATTAACAACTTTAATATATTAGACCTTTAAATTTATAAGTTACATGTTCATAATGTTAAATATCAATATAAAGCAATCTTTTGTTGTAATATATAGTTTCTCTTGTTCCAAACGTTAATGAAGTCTTTAGATCAAGTTGTCTTAATCTCTCTATATTCCGGCGAGTTGTAATATGTAATAGTAATAAATCTTTATCGATTGAATTACAGCCTTAATAACGACATTAAGATAAATAAATTAAAGTGCAAAGAATCCATTTTCGAAACAGCAGCCATTTTTGAAATTTGTGAGCCTGGGAATCCAATTCAAAGTAAGCCAGAACTTAGTTTATTAATAGGACAAATTAAGGTATCATTATCATTATCATTAATTAGTGGCAGACATTTGATGGATAATTAAAACCGTAATTAAGTCCTTTGAAGCAATTTTCTACTCTTATCAGAATTATAAGATTCATTTGTTTCGTACCATGGAACATGATGACCCAAGTGGGCATCTTTTGCTTTTTGGAGATTGTGAGAATAATGGAAATCCATGAAAATCAATGTTGTTAAAATAATATAAAATGGGGTGAATATTATAAGAAAATAGGAAGATTATATTTAAATTAACACTTTTTACTATGTTTTCGAGAAGAGTGTACATTTATTTTTTACATTATTTATATTTATATTTTTTTATGTATATCTAGTTAATGTTATTATAGTTAGATGATTATTTGCGTTATCAAAGTTTAGACATGGTTCCATGCATCCATGTTTGGTAGAATCAATGTTCAGTGGAGAATAGAAAATAAATATAATAAATAAAAAGATATTACAACTGTTATTTTTCTTTGAAGCTTAATCTAAGAGTTATGATCACACAAAATATTAGATCGTGGCAAGTTTATTTGTATACTAAAAAAATGCTTTGAATCATCATTTTATTTCAAAAATAATGTGAAAAAAAAATTGAGGTTTTAGCTAAGGGTCTTCACATAAAACACCTTTTACTAAAGGACCTTTGTTTCAAGACCCCTGTAACCAAAGGACCTTCCAACAAAATCACAATGCTCTCAAAGATAATTAAATAATATCATATAAAAAATTATTCAATAGATCAAAATTATATTTTATTAGCTTACACTTTTTGAAGTGAATAAATTTTTAATTTACTCACCTTTTTAAGTGGAAAATAGTTTTTGATCACTCTTTTTCAAAGCAAAGAGTATTGTGTCATAGTTTTTGCAAAGTAGATGAGAATAAAATAATTAGGTACAATATGGGTATAAATTTGTACAATTGAATGAAAAAAGCTAAGTAAATGAAAAAAGGAAAAAACATTTGAAAAAGAAAGAGGTATTTGCATTGAAAGGAAAGCTTTATTTCCGTTAGTTACAAAATTTGTTCTTGTAAAGCAGCTCTTAAAAATGACTCCCTAACTGGAGAATTAAGAACAACTTAAAAACCAACAGTTGGAGAAGTTGTCATGAATTGACAACTTTCCTCTGAATTTTAGAGGCCCCTCTTATGATAAAATTGGGGTTTACAGGTTATGCTTTTAACTAGAAAGTATAAAAGGCAAACTAACATTTGCATATTGACATGTTACAAATGTGAAAACAAATTCATGCATTTATGAATAGAGGGAAAACATAAAATGACAAAGTCCACCTTCCCATCATAACATATAAGCAAAGAGAGAGATTCTAACATTTTAATTCTAGACAAACATATATCTCAAAACCCAAAGTTTCCAGCGTATGTATAACCACATTGAATGAGAAGGCATCATGAGAACAATTTAAAATAAATCATAGTATATTTTATAGTTAAAAAACATACAAGCAAACACACAGTTTTGGAAATACATATCTTTGAATCACTAAGATGCCCAAAAAGAAAGACACATAGCCCAATATGTCCTTGTACAAAATGGTTAAATTCCAAAATTCTAGAACTATTTATCTCTTTTTGCTTCTCTTTACCCTAGTCTCGCTATCGAGCTCTATCTATCTTCTTCACCAAAGAGAATATATACACATTTTGAAATTGTTTCTTTTATAATGGTCTTTGAAAGTGATTGTTAAAAAATAAGAAAAGATCACAAAATGGAAAGATAATTCTAAAAGCCTAAAATGTTGTCATTGTCATACTAAAAATGATTAAGTGCCTCACATTTCTAACAAGACAAAGTTAACCTACTCTGGGTGCAGGATCCCTAGCTACATTTAGCCACATTTCCATGAATAGATTATGGATCTTGGCTCGTTTGTCTTCTTCTCCCAATATGAAAGTTACCCATCAATACTCTATGTAGCTAGTTTTATCCTTCCATACAAACAAGAGTAGCTGAGAAACAATGTCTTATTGTTCCCTTTGAGGCCAATCCAAGTTCGGTTGAACAATAGGTGCCAACTCATCGTACAAAATTTCACCATTTGTAGGCATGAAAGTTCATGAATATGTCCAACTTTCGATGGCTTACAATTCAATATAGTCGGTGAAGTTGGGGACCTTGTGAACTTTGGTACCATTCAGTTGGTAAGGTTTCTTATTGTTTTTAAACTTACATAAGATACCGATAATGAAGGGGAAGGATGATCTAGAAATGTTATGGATGAGGGTCTTTAGGCTCGCACTAAAAAAAATCAAAATTTGGAGTAACAATTGGCTCTGATTGGGGACTACTTTTCCTCAGGAAAAGTAGAGGACTCCAAAATCTTGGGAAAATACTAGTGCCTTATTCATTGGGCTAAGAGTCAAGGTGTAGTAGAGGAGAGGGTGATGCTTGTAGAAGGGTAGAGGAAAACTGGGCACAAGCCAAAAGTGAACAAGCCAAAATAGAAAGACACACCAAAATTACTTGCAAATATGTATAGCCTGCTAGAGGACCCTTACCTCAAGGGATGTACCAAACTGTTTGCGTAAAACCATCAAAGGGATAGGAGAAATATGGGCTCTTTCAAAAAAATAGACTGTGGCCATATGATATGACTAAACATAGATGCCACCTGGCGATAGCTCTCCAATGCCAAATCTTAGACTAATGAAATGTAAAAAATTGTTGTACATGCACTCATGCCCAAATAGCCACTCTTCATCATAAATCTTAGAATCATAGTCTATAGTCTCACATATGACCCCTATAAGATAGCCCGAGTCAACATTATTTTTTACTTCATTAATTGTATCAAAACATGGGAAAAGAATACCATAAATCAAGCATTGTTTCTATAGATTATTGATTGAATCAATCAAGTTAAACATGCAAACACTGAATGTGGATTCTGAAAATTGCATTCTAAAAGCATGGGATCAAACTTAATAGAAAGGACCTCTTCTCTTTTTGCACCAAGAATATCATCACTGAAATTATTAATAGATTAGAAATGCACTTTATTGGAATATTTTCATTAGTTTCAATAATCAATTCATCAAATTCTTTATCTTTGTCTTTATCAATTGAGCCATCATCGTAGGAAGTAAGAATTTGAAATGGATCTTTTTGAATTTGCATACCATCTTCTTCAAGGACAGAGTTTCTAAAAGTAGAGGGACATATATTACCTTCTCTTGTGGGGTATGTGTAGGATCATGGGGAGTCAAAAAGTGGTGATGTGAAAAAAAAGTATTTTTCATCTACCTCAAAATACGAAAAAATCTATCTTGAATTTTTGGTTGGCCTGGGTATCAATACACCTAGCCAAAGCAAAAAAAATATATGATATTGGATTCGTATTCGATATCAGACACATTCGATATAGGATACCTTAACAATAGTGCCAAAGGCAAAATGTTGGCGCCATTATAAAGTGTTAAAACAATTGTAATTTCCAATATTGGATATTAATGTATATATTTATTATTATATATATTATATAAAATATATGTAATATTATATTATAATATATTAATTATATGTTACAATAATAAATTAGTATTATATATTATATGTTATATAAATTATAAATTATAAATTATATATTATACTAGATATATACCTCTCTCTCCTTTTCACCCACCTTCTCTCTCCCTCTCCACTTCTCATAAGAAGAGGATGAGAAGTGTAGAAGGAGAGAGAGAATAGAAATAGAGAGGGGAGGAGAAGTGGAGAGAGAGAATCATATATAGTACATATTATTTAATATATATTATAGTATAATATATTATAATATTATATATTACAGTATAATATATTATAATATATAATTATATATAATATTACAATATTATAATATATATAGTATTTTTTTAGAGTAAAAGGCACAAAGTCTGAAATATTTTTATTTGTTTCAAATTAGATTTACATTTTGAAAGTATTCTATTGGCTCATCTTAGCCTAAATTTTGAACCTGAATCTATCCCAAAGCATACAAAATATACTCAGACTAGCTATGTAAACTATATACTGATAATTCATAATAAAAAAATATGTCACCATATAGAGACCCAATTTGATTTACACAAAAAACCATCTACCCAACTGACAAAAACCGATAAAGAGATTTCATTATCCTCCATGGCCATCGAACCCACAGTCAAAACTTGTTTCTCGCGTAGTATCTCAAATCCAAAATTTTACCATTTTGTATTCTTCCCTACTACTCACTGCTTCCTGACACCCGTGAAGATTTTCCTTCCTTTGCATAGGTGATATCTTTGTCCTTGTCTTCAATGTAATATTTTATTAATTATCTTATCAAGCCCATGTAATTGTATTAATAGTTATGGTAGCAATTTTTAATGTTAAGATAAGTTTTATGATTACTAATTCTGGGTTGAAGTAAAGATGAATTAATAATCTTTTTGTTCAATATAAATGTTATGAAAGATATAAATTATATATATATATATTAGAACTTTAAATTATTGTTTTAAGTAATTATTTTCTTCTTGAGTTATTTACAAATTGAATAAGTGGTGTTCGTAATTTCACTTTGAAATTAAATTTGTTATGAGTTAAAAAGTTGTCATTAGATAGTGACTTGATTTTATAAGGAATATTTTAGTTTATGGTTAGTCGTATTATATTAGTAGTAAATTGAATTTGATTAATTTGGTAATTTATCTTTTAATAGGTTTTATCGTATGTTTATTCTGTTATTATAATTAAAATTAAGTTATGGATTATTTCTTGATAAAATTAATTCAATGAAATTGAAAGTAGAGGAAAGTCTTGAATCGTTCTTTAATCATATTTCCTTTATTTTATTTATTTTGTTTTTATTTAATTTATAATCATAGAAATCTTAATTTTATTATATACACAAATTTATACCAATAAGATTTGGAAAAGTTATTTCAATTAAATGATCAAACTAGCTAATGGAATTGTCAACCTTAGGAGTTATTCGTTAGGGTAGTAACCTTAGTTTATTTGTGAAATTGCTAGATTAATATTTGCTATGTTAAAAGCTGAATTAATCTATCCTTAGCGAATTGAATCCTGCCTTGGAAATTTCTTAGGGGTAGACCGTCTTAACCTAGTATCTCACAAAAACCTAGAGATAAGATAATTCCCTTGGAAGCAACTTTAATCTTTTCCGTCGCCTATTGACTCCTGCCGTATAGGAATCGATGGCACGCCAGCGCCTACCTCATGGGCCTTAAGTGTTTTGGTGACCTGCCCAAGCGAGCTTACATTTCCGAGCTTCGCATTGAAGGGTTTTTGTTTAACCTTGCTGACCCAGATGTATGTTATAGCTTGTTTTTAAAAAAAAATTGTAGTTGTGTTTTTGTCCGATTATTTTGGGCACTACATTTTGGTATCAAGCCCTTGGAATATGAAGAAGATGTCCTAGGCGAGAAGTGTTCATCCCCACACTAAACCTCAACAGTATGGAGATAGAATCAAATAAGTTCACTTCATTTTCTATGGTGTCCACTAGAAGGACCTCAGATAGTGAATCTAACTCATGCCTAAAGTACTTAGAGTCCAGATGTGCCAAACCCAACTTCAAGACATCATACATCCTCACAAATTCTGAATGTTTTTGTAAGAAGTATGGTGGAAACAAACCACTAATCCATGCCTCTAATTCAAGCAGAGCATATTTTATGACTTCCCTATCAATTTCCTCCACCGAAGAAACCTCGGCCTTTACAAACCAATTCATCATGTCCATTAATTTTTGATAGTCTAGCACAAGATCATAGAAATTTGAAAAGAACGCCGAAAAAACTTGTGATGGGTAGATGCTTATGGGGGCTCTGGAGATGAGCACTCCATCTCCAATAATTTTCCTAATTTCCCTTTCCATTGTGAATGGTCCCCATTTAAAAATGCTTTGTAGGTCTCGACCAAGAATGGGCGTAGAATCAACGAAACACCCTACATCTAGTCTATAACCATAATATTTAGCTACTTGGAACCCTAATGCAAAGGATAAAATGCCTAGATGTGGACAACTAATGAAGAGTACTAGCTATTTAAAGAGGATCTAGATGGTGTTTGAAATATTTGATTGATTTTTCTAGTCACTTCAATCTTTAATTGAACTTCGTGATACTACCTTGGCACAAGCCATTCTTAAAGGAGATTCAAATTTCAATAATTGGCACAAGTTAATCCTAGATGAAACTATAGATATGTGATGTAAGTTTACCTTGTAATCATTCTCCAAAGCACCTTCTCTGCTGCCATTTTTAAAACCTTGTCAATTCATCCTCGTCAATTGATATGTGAGTTTAGATCACACATGTCATTGTAGAAATTCTAACCTATAACCCAAATAACCTTGTCTATCACTAAATGTCCCTTATGTCACTCATCATCTGACATCTCAAACTATGATGATTTGTAAAATGACAAGAATTGTCACTCTACCCATACTCAAGCCTAATACCTAGAATGTCTATGACAGAAAATTTAATCAACTACCTTTCTTTGATCTATTTTCAACAACTCTCGGCTAAGGAAATTTTCGTGCTAAATTTTGGAATTACTTTTAATTCTAGGTTGACCGTGAGCTCATCTAAACCAAATTATTTCACCTCATCCTTTAGGTTCACTCTAACATTTTCTAACCAATCAACTATTATGTTAGCCTCTCTGTAACAATGGTTAATTTTGTATACATCAAACCTTGGTAAAATATTCCATACCTCATTTAGAATATATCCAATTTGCTTGTTAAAAACTTTATTTGACATAATAGTGGAGATTATAAGTTGTGATATTCATCTTTACATTAATTGTACTGGCTCCAAAGCCACCAAAATTTATGCAAATAATTTCACTTTCTGCATACTGTTTATACAGCAAATTATGATCCGAGGAGAGTGAAAATAAGTATACACATTTGTTTATGAGTGTAAAATAGGATTTTAGAGACAAATCATTTATTGGGAATGGGTTTCAAGAGGCCATTTTTAGGGTTTTTACATTGTACGGGGCTCTTAATTTTGCAAAAATTTACAGTCCCAATAGAGCCTAGCATCATTTTTTCTCAACATATCCATCACAACAGGATTAGCATCTCTCCTTCTATGAACCATTTTCACAACCCTCTACAATTATAGGCTAGATCACAATATGCCACTCTACAACAAATTCAACTAGGGCTTGCTACAAATAAAACATTTCTCTGATACCAACTGATGCAGTTCCAAGGAGGGAGAATCCCCAAAGGATATTCCCAACCTCGCAGCTAAGAGTAACATAGGGAAACAACAACACAAATCTGGAGAGAGATTGCATGATCCAATGTATTTATTTGGAGATCAAACAACATACATGTCAGGTGGTCAAGACTTCCCAATTATGGCCATATACAATGAAATGAACCTCATATCCTAATTTTGATCTGCCAAAGTCTCAGATCTAGGTTCTCCAAACCCCTATAACTTAATTCTCAAGATACTTTGAGTTATTACATATAGGAAATGCCTCTATAGATCAGCCAAGAGAGAATTACATTCCTCAAGAAGGAAACATGTACAACAAATAGGCCCGAACCAAAAATGAATCAAAGATCCATGAAAGGAAAAAACAAGATGTGTGATCATAGGAAATGATCCATTGGAAGTCCATGAACCACACGCTATGATCACAATGGTCGAAAGCCAAAGATCAACGATCGTACATCGAATCTCTAAATGCATTAGCTTCTTTAATTAGAGATCCATGAGATGTTTATTGCTTTTAGTTTTCAATTCAACATGTTTAAAGGTTAAATTAGCTTTAATTGAGTTGATTTCTTAGCAAACTAATTTCATGAAGGTATTTTATATACACAGTATCATCCCAACAGGTCTAAATGATTGCAACGATACCTAAGAAAATTAGGTCGGGAAAGAAGATAATTCTTTATAGAGTCATAAGGAGGAAGAACAATGGTACACTCATTTCCAAGAGATATGCTAATGACATCAATTCTTTCACTTAGAGATTAAATTCCCTTAGTCTTAGCAACCCCACATTCTAGAGGAGTTTTGGATTTTTTTTCTCAAAATTTTCAACTCAGACAACAACTTCAAAAGCTACAGAAAATGTTCTTTCTATAGGAGCTTTATATTTTTTTTGCTCATGCCTCCTTTCAACTAGAACAATGGATTTGGAAGCTTAAAAAAATGTTAGGGACATGAAACTTTTCATGCCTTTGGGTGCAGACATTTTCGAGCCTGAATACCCTCTTTTTCAAAGAGGCAGCTTTGCAAGATGTAGAAAATATTGAGGACATGAATTTATTCATCCCTTTGGGTGTAGGAGACATTACTGAGCTATAATTTGATGAGGAGTCTGATCATAAAGAAGGGTGCATCACTATTCTTCATCCACATGACCCTAGAAATAATTGCCTTTCCTCGAGGCTTGATTGTATTAGGTATCACCCCAACATGAGCATGGACATTGATGACACAAAAGTTGACGAGGGGTTTAAGAATCCTAATGTATGTAAATTTGAAATTTCCTTTGATCCAAGAGAAAAGTATGCCACTATTCTTCATCCCTGTGACCCCACAAGGAAATATACTTATCATTTCCAAGGCATGTCTTCCTTAGGTATCCCCCCAACAGGGGCCTAGAAATTGATGTGATAGAAGTTTTGGAATGAGCATAAATTTTTCAAATCTAAAACTCCTTTTGACAGTAGGATTATTGAGACCGAGGAGAATGAATCCTTGGGAAAAGAAATGGATACTATTGGCACATCTTCTAAAGATTTAGATCAAAGAGAAATCCAAGTAAAATTGGTTTCAGTTGGAAACTCTCAATAGAAAATATCTAAAACTCCTACAGAGAGATGATTTACTGAAATTGAGCAGATTGAGTCCATGGGTTAACAAATGGATGCTATTGGCATATCTTCTAAAGATAAAGCACTACCATTTGTGGAAAACAAGCCCAAAGCAAATACAAAAATTAACCTCAAAAAGAGCATCAATTTCAATGTTATTACCAAGGCAACTCCTTTTAGAAAAAGTAACCAACTCCTCAACAGTACTCCAGCCAATATCCACATAGATAAAAACTATGCAAAACTCATGACCTTGGATTATTTTAAATGAAATTTAAACAGGAACTGAAAAGATACCTTGTATTTTCCCTTGAGATGTGATGAATTATTTATAGGTTATGTTAGCTATTGGTCTATTTTGTGTTATATGTAAGTTGTATTTTATATAATAATATGTTGTTTTTATAGAAATAAATATATTTTTTTGTGTTCAACTATGATCCTTTTGTGTTTGATATAAAAGTTAGATACTAACAAACATTTATAATTACTAATAGGTATTTGGTCCATTTAAGGTTCATATTAGTTATATATTGCATAGAAATATAATGTTCTAATCGAAACAAATGAATTTTTCTGTTCAACTAATAGGGATTTTAGATTAAGTTTTAGTTGAATATTTAAAAAGTCATTTTTGGACACTTTGCACTAGACCTGCTATTAAATTATGAGTTGCATAATGAGTCACACTTTCAAACCTTACTTCTAGATCTAGTTAAGTGTCTATTTTATATTTCTTAAAAGACAAGTGTCTTATAATATTCTATGTAATGACTACATGTCAACAAAGTTAGCTCACAAGACTAATAATATGATATGCTCCTAAATTTTGAGAAATTGTAGGCTTTGTGAACTTGAAAATGGATATGTTTTTGTTTGCTATTTTTCCATTCTATTTCTTGATATGCCTTAAAATCAAATTTTGTTGTTCATTTGGAAGAAAGGGCTTTTGCCTACTTGAAATTTTCTTGTGTTTGGATTTAGCTAATAAATGATTTTTTATTAAAAATGCATTTTCAATTAAAAAATGATTCAACTAATCAAATGATTCATAAGACATAACACTTGTTGAAGGTTTTGCAAATGAGGTTGCAAGTAGAGTGGGTTTGACCATGGAGGAAACTTCGTAGTTAAGTGCGCTTGAGCTGGAGTAGTACTAGGATGGGTGACCTCTCAGGAAGTCTTGGTGCTTCACCTCTGTGAGAATCACCTAGATGCAATGAGTTTGACTAAAAAAACTACACATTTTAACATCATGATAGCAATATCACAATTTGACTTGCTGTAGAAAAATATCCCCTACTTATCAATTGATGAGCTTAAGGATCTTTCTAATGAATTTTTCATAAGACACAACACTTGCAAAAGGTTTTACAAATGGGGTTGCAAGTAGAGTGGATTTAACCATGGAGGAAACTCCATAGTTAAGTACGATTGAGCTGGAGTAAGACTGGGATGGGTGACCTCCCGGTAAGTCTCGGTGGTTCACCTCGGTGAGCATCACCTAGATGCAATGAGTGCTAAGTGCTCCATTCATTCTCATGAGAGATAGGTTCATGTGAACCACTACTCGTGAAACATTGGTCAATGAGTTTGACTCAAAAAACTACACAGTTGAATCTTGATAGCAATATCACAATTTGAAGCTTGCTATGGAAAAATATCTCCTACTTATCAATTGATTAGCTTAAGGGGATTTATAATTAATGGTTCATAAGGCACAACACTTGCTGAAGGTTTTGCAAATGGGGTTGCAAGAAGAGTGAGTTCAACCATGGATGAAACTCTATAGTTAAGCATGCTCGAGATGGAGTAGTACTAGGATGGAGGATCTCCCGAGAAGTTTGGTGCTTCACCTCTGTGAGCATCACCTAGATGTAATGAATGCTAAGTGTTCCATTCATTCTCATGAGATATTGGTTCATGTGAACCACTACTCGTAAAACATGGGTCAATGAGTTTGACTCAAAAAACTACATAGTTGAATCATGATAGCAATATTACAAATTGACTTGTTGTGGAAAAATATCTCCTACTTATCAATTGCAATATCGTTTTGATTAAGATGAATGTATTTAATGAAAGTTATAAATTAAAAATGGGTTTTGAAAGAATAAAAAAACTTTTACATTGAGAATAAAAAGAAACATAGAATAACAAATAACAAAGAAACGATGAAAGAGAGCCCACCCAACAAGGATCAACAAGGTTTCCACTTTGTCAAAAATATATACTAGCTTAATTGTTAGATGTCATCTTGTCTTTGAAAAAGTTTTCATAATTACAATCTTTCATATAATGACTATAGATTGATGAAGTTAGCTCGCATGACCAAGCATTTGTTTATTAAAAACTATATGATGTGAGATTTCCATCCCATTACCTAACTTGTGTGGCATCAATTTTGGGCACTGGCTAAATGGCTAATTGTTTGCACTTGGCCAGTGCCCATCCTTTCTGACAACTAAGAATCGTAGGCATCCTTTCTGATAGTCACAACAGACCTCTAGTTATGCAGAAAAATAAAGCCTATAATCGCTATATTTTAAATTTATACTATAATGACTTTTTTAGATTTCTTTCATATATTTTTTTAGTTTTTTTATTTTTATAGATTTATTTCTAATCAATTTAACTATGTTTAATTTAATTTATTATATTAATTATTTATATTATATAATTTTTTATAATATATATTTTTATATTATATTAATTATTTATATTGTTTATTTTTAATTTATATATTTAAATAAGATATATAAACTTTATATTATATTTAAAATTATATAAAATGATTTTAAAATTTGCAAATGAGTGTGTTAAAATTAATTAAAATATCTCTATAAAATATTGAAGAAGGCAATTTTATTATAATATGGCATGGCATTTTTTTGATATAAAAATAGTATTATATTATTTTCTATAATACTAAAAATCTATAATATTCATTTATTATTTTGCCAAACATAATATGTACATTTATTATTGTGATAAACAATTTTAGGAATGTATTATCATATAATGTCATTTTTTAAAGATAATTAATATATAATAAAATTATTAATGTAGTTTGTATTATATATATTCAAATTATTTGGTGACAAAATATAGTAAGACTAAAAGAAAAATCCATTAAATTGTTGAAGAATAGATATAAGACAATTTTAAAGAAAGGGAAGATAAGCTTTATTAATATAGTTGTGAAAGAAAATGGATATTTGAAGAATAAATGATTAATTTTGGGTATGCTCGTGATGATTCATACATATAGAAGAAATGAGAAAGTAAAAGAAGAATTAAATTATGTTTTGTGTAGACATTTGTAGAGTTAGTTGAGTTCTAAGTAATTTTCACAAATCTTTAATAAATGAATGGAAAGGCTAATGAAAAAAGGATTTTAACTTCTTTTACACAAAAAAAAAAAAATTGATCGATGAAGGGCCGAAGCCGAGGTTTTTATATTTATATGTAAAAGAAAATATTGAGCAAATATTAATAGAATTATCATCAGTTTTAAGCCCATTTCTGCAGGCCCAATGTTCAAAGCAGAGTGCTAGAAATTATAGACAACAATAATCAACTACCACTTTCATCGCAAACAACTAATTGCTTGAAAACCCTGTAAAACAATGGTTGCCGCATGATCGCATAGCCAGGAAAAGGGCTATGCGAACATGCGACACACCTCCACCACTCACCACTAGGTACAAAAACATCATTGCTATTGACCACTGAGACCCTTGGATCAGTCGGCAACATCCAGCACCACCAAACCAGTCAAGATCAGCCGCTAAAACCATAAATTTGGGTACTTCATGTCTCAAAAACCCCTCAGAGAATTTTGAATTTGAAAACAAACGGTCATGTTTATGGCGCCAGTGTCACAAAGTCACATGGTCAACAATCACAAACCCCTTGAAAGATCCTTGGTCACTTTACCAGCAAGCAGCCAACCAGAAACAAGCACGTCGGCAAGACCCACTTTTACTCCGCAACGACGACATTCTTAATGGTTGTCGCATGATCGCATAGCCAGGAAAAGGACTATGCGAACATTCTTTTACACAAAATTGTTCTTTGTGTATCATTTGAATTTAGTGGCACTGACCTAGTTCAAATTTTTGACCATTTAGCCAAGCCTCAATTTTGATTCGAAGTTCCTGAGCTGTCTATTTTCCCTCTTCCTAGTTTTGAGAGGTATTCGCAGATAATCTATGACGATTATTTCACAATCATTTAAGCCTTCATGGATATATGGAAGATCATTTTGCTGTAATCATTTAGACCTTCATGGATATATGAAGCTTTTACTCCACTTAAAACAAGTGCACCAAATTTGAAGCTGGTAAATTCGAATGGCCATAACTGCGAATATGGGAAATGGGATATCACTCAACTACACTGTCATTAATTCCCCCACACTCTGTTGATGAAATGAATCTGAAGCTTTGGGATGCCGAATCTGACATGAACCTGGCAGATTGTGTTTGCCAGAGAAATCATCTATTTTCTATTCCAACTTTGCAATGTTCAGTTTGCTGATCTACTCCTAATTTTTCTTATCTTGATTAGAGGACAAAAATCATAGATTTGGGGGCTACAGAAGTCGAATCCACCATGGAATGTACTGATTGCGTTTGCCAGAGAATCATCTGCAAAGTCTTCAAACCTTGAAATCGAAGATTTGGATGCTACAGAACTCAAATCCACCATGTAACAGCCTGATTTTGTTTGCCAGAGAATCATCTGCAAGTCTACAAACCTTGAAATCAAAGAGTTGGATGCTACAGAAGTCAAATCCACCATGTAACGGACCGATTACATTTGCCAAAGAGTCATCTCCAAGTCTACAAACCCTAAAATCAAATATTTGGATGCTACAAAACTGGAATCCACCATGGAATGGGCTGATTGAGTTTGCCAGAGAATCATCTGCAAGTTTACAAACCTTGAAATCAAAGATTTGGATGCTACAGAACTCCAATCCACTAGGTAATGGACCGATTGCATTTGCTAGAGAATCATCTGCAATTCTACAAACCCTGAAATCAAAGATTTGGATGCTACAGAACTCGAATCTACCATGTAATGGGTCGATTATGTTTGCCAGAGAATCCTCATTTCTAGCCGCGGCCACTGGACCACGATGACCCAAATGGCTATCCTCTGCAATGGTTAAGTAGAGAGTCCTGACAGGGAGGTCAATATAACAACCATTTTACTGCACACAATCTATCTTGTGACCACTTGAAATCAAACCCAGTAACGAAAAGTTCATTTTGAAGAAGATAAATACTACCATTTAACCAAATGGATCCTCCCATCGCAATGTTCCCCTCCTATGGAAAACAAATTCAAGGCAAACGTGTCCCCTGTGTCCAAAGGGACGGAGAATTTCATGTCCTTAATATTTTCTGCAGCTTCCAAGGCTGCTTCTTGAAAAAAAAAAAAAAGGGACCAAAATCTGCATCAGTAATCAGTAAAGTCCCCTGCACCCAAAGGGATGCAGAAATTCATGTCCCCAAGAGTTTTTGCATCTTGCAAGTTTGCCTCTTCCAAAAAAAGCCAAGATGTTTGCCCATGTTCCCCTAAATCTAGCATCAGAAGTACCCTGCACCCAAAGGGATGCATAAATTCATATCCTCGATAGTTTCTACATCTTGAAAGCTACCTCTTCCAAAAAGAGGGTATTTGAACAAGAAAATGTCTGCCCACTTCTTCCTAAATATGCATTTGGAAAAACCTCCTCACCCAAAGGCATTATACAGCTTCCAAACCTGTGGCTCTAGCTGAAAGGAGGTCTAAGCTTAAAAAGCTAAAGCTCCCATAGAGAGCAAGTTTTATGCAGCTTCCAAAAATGTTGTTCGAGTTGAAAGTTTTGAGCAAAAAAAATCTAAGAACTCTTTGAGAAACCAGGGTTGCTAAGATAAAGAAGATTGAAATTCTGGGTGAAAGAATTGGTGCCATTAGCATATCTTTTGGAGAAGAGTGTACTATAGTTCTTCCTTCTTATAACTCTACAAAGAATTATTTTCTTCTCAGACTTGATTTTCTGGTATCGTTCCAATAGATCTAAATGATTGCAGCGATATTTTAGAAAACTAGGCTTGTGAAAAAGATAATTATTTATGGAGTCATAAGAAGGAAGAACAATGGTACCCTCTTCTCCAAAAGCTATGCCAATGTCATCAATTCTTTCACCCAGAGATTCAGTCTTCTTTGTCTTAATAACCCCACTTTCGAGAGAAGCTTTAGATTTTTTTTCTCAGAACTTTCAACTCCGACAACAACTTTGGAAACTGCAGAAAACCTACTTTCTATAAGAGCTTTGGAATTTTTTCACTTAGACTTTCTTCCAACTAGAACCACAGCTTTGGAAGCTGCAGAAAATGTCAAAGACATCAAACTATGCATGCCTTTGGTTGCAGAGGTTTTTATAGTTGTAGATTTAGGAAGAAATGGGTAGACATTTTTGAATCCAGATACCCTCTTTTTGGAAGAGGCAGCCTTGCAAGATGCAGGAACTATTGAGGACGTGAGTTTTTGCATCCAGTTGATGAGGAGTTTGATCTTAGAGAAGAGTGTACTGTTGTTCTTCATATGACCTTGTAAAGAATTATCTTTCCCTGAGGCCCGATTTCCTTAGGTATCACCTTGATTAGAGGATAGGTATTCATAGATAAATAGTGTCATTAATGTCCCCACTCTCTGTTCATGAAATGAATCTCAAGCTTTAGGATGTTGAATCTGCCTTGGAATAGGTCGATTGCGTTTACCAGAGAATCATCTACAAGTCTACAGACAAACCTTGAAATGAATGATTTGGATGCTACAAAAATCAAATCCACCATGTAACGGACTGATTACATTTGCCACAGAATCATCTGCAAGTCTACAAACCCTAAAATCAAACATTTGGATGCTACAGAACTGGAATCCACCATGGAATGGGCTGATTGTGTTTGCCAGAAAATCATCTGCAAGTCTACAAACCTTGAAATCAATGATTTGGATTCTACAGAACTCCAATCCACCATGTAATGGACTGATTGCATTTGCCAAAGAATCATCTGCAATTCTACAAACCCTAAAATCAAAGATTTGGATCCTACAGAACTTGAATCCACCATGTAACGGGTCAATTGTGTTTGCCAGAGAATCCTCATTTCTAGCTGCGGACACTGGACCATGATGACCCAAATGGCTATCCTCTGCGACGGTTAAGTAGAGAGTACTTACAGGGGAGGTCAATATAACAACCATTTTATTGCACACAATCTATTTTGTGACCACTTGAAATCAAACCCAGTAACGAAAAGTTTATTTTGAAGAAGATAAATACTACCATTTAACCAAATGGATCCTCCCATCGCAAAGTTCCCCTCCTATGTCAAACAAATTCAAAGAAAATGTGTCCCCTATGTCCAAAGGGATGGAGAATTTCATGTCCTTAATATTTTCTGCAGCTTCCAAGGCTGCCTCTTGAAAAAAAAAAAGAACCAAAATCTGCATCAGTAATCAGTAAAGTCCCCTGCACCCAAAGGGATGCAGAAATTCATGTCCCCAAGAGTTTTTGCATCTTGCAAGTCTGCCTCTTCCGAAAAAAGCCAAGATGTTTGCCCATGTTCCCCTAAATCTGGCATCAGTGAAGTACCCTGCACCCAAAGGGATGCATAAATTCATATCCTCGATAGTTTCTACATCTTGAAAGCTACCTCTTCCAAAAAGAGGGTATTCGGACTAGAAAATATCTGCCCATTTCTTCCTAAATATGCGTTTGGAAAAACCTCTACACCCAAAGGCATTAAAAGTTTCATCTCCCCAGGGTTTTCTATAGCTTCCAAAGCTGTGGTTCTAGTTGAAAGGAGGTCTAAGCTTTAAAAAGCTAAAGCTCCCATAGAGAGCAGGTTTTATGCAGCTTCCAAAAATGTTGTTCGAGTTGAAAGTTCTGAGCAAAAAAAATCTAAGAACTCTTTGAGAAACCAGGGTTGCTAAGATAAAGAAGATTGAAACTCTGGGTGAAAGAATTGGTTCCATTAGCATATCTTTTGGAGAAGAGTGTACTATAGTTCTTCCTTCTTATGACTCTACAAAGAATATTTTCTTCCCAGACTTGATTTTCTCAGGTATCGTTCCAATAGATCTAAATGATTGCAGCTATATTTTAGAAAACCAGGCTTGTGAAAAAGATAATTATTTATGGAGTCATAAGAAGGAAGAACAATGGTACCCTCTTCTCCAGAAGCTATGCCAATGTCATCAATTCTTTCACCCAGAGATTCAATCTTCTTAGTCTTCACAACCCCACTTTCGAGAGAAGCTTTAGATTTTTTTGCTCAGAACTCTTAACTCTGACAACAGCTTTGGAAACTGCAGAAAACCTACTTTCAAGTATCTATAGGAGCTTTGGAATTTTTTCACTCAGACTTTCTTCCGACTAGAACCACTGTTTTGGAAGCTGCAGAAAATGTCAAAGACATCAAACTATTCATGCCTTTGGGTGCAGAGGTTTTTATAGTTGCAGATTTAGGAAGAAATGGGCAAACATTTTTGAATCCGGATACCCTCTTTTTGGAAGAGGCAGCCTTGCAAGATGCAGGAACTATTGAGGATGTGAGTTTTTGCATCCAGTTGATGAGGAGTTTGATCTTAGAGAAGAGTGTACTGTTGTTCTTCATATGACCTTGTAAAGAATTATCTTTCCCTGAGGCCCGATTTCCTTAGGTATCAGTGAATCACCCCAATAGGAACTTGGACGTTGATAACATAGAAGTTGACGAAGAGTTCAGGAAGCATGAGGACTTTAAATTTCTCCTAATTCAAGAAAAAATTATACCACTGTTCTTCCTTAGGTATCCCCCAAGAAGGGCCTAGAAATTGATGTGATTGAAGTTTTCGAGGGAGCAAAAATTCCTCAAATCTAAAACTAATTTTGAGAGTAGAATTTTGGGACTAAGGAGATTGAATCCTTGGACAAAGAAATGGATACTATTGACATATCTTCTGTAAATTTAGATAAAAAGTCCAACTAAAATTGATCTTAGTTGGAAATTCTCAATAAAAAATACCTAAAACTCCTACAAAGACCTGGGTTACTGAGAATGGGGAGGCTGAATCCCTGGCCCAACACTTGCCCCGTGTTATATCAAGAACCAGTGCTGAAAAAATTAGACTATAACAGAGCTTGAATATTAAAAGAAATATTCTGTATAGTTATTTTTCCACTGG
The DNA here is from genome assembly GCA_027943335.1 of Chamaecyparis obtusa. Lineage (NCBI taxonomy): Eukaryota > Viridiplantae > Streptophyta > Pinopsida > Cupressales > Cupressaceae > Chamaecyparis > Chamaecyparis obtusa. The sequence continues at coordinate 1,437,480 of BSBK01003688.1, read as the reverse complement.
TAGAAATGAAAAGTATCACTGCAAACATTATTGTATTGGTATGGGTTTCCAAATGAATATAAATATCATATTCATATATAAACCAATGATATTTGAACTTGTATTATCTAGTAATTTTTGCTTCTCTCATTTTTAATTTTACCTTGGCCCTTGAGATATTGACTTGCGATACACATTTTCTATCATATTATTCTCATTGTTTATCTAACTTCATAGTTTGTTTGTTTTTTTAAAACTTCATAGTTTATGTTATCTATGTATCAAAATAATTTTCATAAACCTCTCCAAGATCCTATCTAATAATTTAAGTGATTGGCACCATTCTCATACAACAAAAAGGGTGATTAAATTTTAGAAGTCAAGTTAATTTTTAAATAACTTTTAAAAATGACTTAATACATTTATATTTCAACAAATGATGTAGAATTTGTAATGTTGGCAAGATCTATTAATCATTAGTTGATGAATTATTCCATGGAACCATCTTTCAGAATGTAATTAACTGCAATGAGAAAGAATTTTGATGAAATTTCCTTTACATTAAATTAAGTTGTGCTTATATCACAGTTTAAATGAAACTTTGCCTCCTTTATAAATATGATATTAATGATATCAGATTTCTACAATCCATAAGATTATTGCACAAAATTTTTAGGGTAAATTGTTTTTAAAAAAATTTCAAAAAACCTAAACGAAACCATGGCAAGTGGCTTTTCTGGAGGAAACTTCATGGTTAAGCGCACTTGAGCTAGAGTTGTACTAGGATGGGTGACCTCCTAGGAAGTCTCAATGATTCACCTCTATGAGCATCACCTAGATGCAATGAGTGCAAAGTGTATTAAGAAATGTTTATAAATATATTAAAATTGATAATATACCCAATATATAGCATGTTTATTTAATGTTTAAATTGATTAGAGACTTAATTAGCATGTAAGTCCCTATTACAATGTTGATAATTTCAAGTCACATGCTATGAGAAAAGACAACTATGGGTAAGTGTGTTAAAAAAAGACAAGAAATAAAACGATGGAGAAGAATAAATGTTCAAATAGAAAGAACATGATTCAAGTACATATTGTTTTGATGGATAAAAGGTTGATGCTAGAATATATATCTTGTGGTCTAAATTATCTTGGAAAAATATAATATCTTGTTCCAATTGTCCTGCTAGAATATAATATGTCTTATACTATACCAGAGAATTGAAGATCTGACCAATAATAGTCAAAATCTACCTCCCTTAGAAAGAGAAGAGCCAGTCTTAAATGTTAATACACAAACCTTTGTTCAATCATAAAAACAAAAAGAGAGCTAAACCATTATCTATCAATCTAACTATCTATCTTTATAAGCTTATAACTTTTAGCTCCCGCAATAGGGGATAAAAAAAAAAAAAAACTTCTGAAGTTACAAAACTACTTCCTTCTGCTACATTTGGAGCACCCTGATCCTGCCACAAGTGTCTCACCTCTATATGCTCGCTTCATACTGCTATCTACGAAGAAGCAGTCCACGCACTGGGAAGAAGAAGTTGGGGTGTCCATAGAAGCAATTAAAGCACCCCACTGATAGTTTCTTTACTCCTTCTATAGCTCTACCCCCTTCCCTTTGTCCTTTTTCTTTTCCTCCTACTTGTTGAAAGTAAAAAATTGCAGACTAAGACTAATTAAAAATAGAATGAAAGATAAAAGAATGCACAGACAAGAGACACAATGTTTATAGTGGTTCATCCAGCTATTCTGGATTACATCCACTTTCAAGCAAGGCCAATATCTCTTATTGAATAATAAGTCTGTTTCCACATTGTAGCAGCTCTCAGCTCCTAAGCTTTTTACATTGCATGGTCAAAAGACACTCGTAACATCTCCGGAAGAATAAAGGAATTTGACAGTTACCGCAAAAGGAAGATTGGGCTTCACAATCTGCATAGCTGTTACACGGAAGAGCTGTTACAATCTCCCACTTGAAGTCCAATCAATGCTACGAGGCGAGCTGCTCAGAGATATCCCCCACTTGGTGCTTATGGCTATGTCGTCACAATGCCGAGAGAAGTTATACAAAATTTGAACTTCTCTCGTGGTACAAGTTTGGTGAACGCATCAGCCGGATTAACCTTTGTATCAATCTTCTCTAACTGTAATCTTCCCTCCTCAAGAGCATGACGGATGAAATGAAATCTGGTTTCAATATGCTTTGTGCGACTGTGGAAAGCTGAATTTTTTGCCAAATGAATGGCGTTGTTGCTATCAGAGAATAGAGTAAATGTGGATTGTTTAAATCCCAACTCTCCAAACAATTGCTATAACCATATCATCTCTTTAGCTCCCTCAGCGAGAGCAATGTATTCAGCCTCGGTGGAGGAAAGAGCAACCACTTGTTGCTTCTGAGAAGTCTAGCTTATCGCTACCCCGACAAAAGTAAACACATAGCCTGTTGTTGACCTCCTTGTATCTAAATCTCCAGCCATATTGGAATCAACATATCTGCAAATATAAGGGGCCTTATTGTTAAAACATAAAACATGAGAGGAAGTGCCTCTCAAATACCGAAGAGTCCATTGAACTGCTTGCCAATGAGTTTTACCAGGATTACTCATAAAACCACTCACAACTCCCACTGCATGAGCAATATTCGGACGTGTGCTAACCATGGCATACATCAAACTTCCAACTGCTAAAGAATAAGAAATACTAGCCATCTCTTATTTTTCTTCCTGAGTAGAAGGACACATTTTTGAAGACAATCAGAAATGATTAACCAATGGAGTGGCAACCGATTTTGCATTTGTCATATTAAATTTCTCTAAAACTTTGAGGATATACTTTTCTTGAGATAACTTAATTTCTCTTTTATGTCTATCTCGGATTATATCCATCCCAAGAATCCTCTTCGCTGCCCCTAAATCTTTCCTGGCAAAATGAAGAGACAAATGTGTCTTCAACTCATGAATGATTCTCATACTGTTACCAGCAGTCAACATGTCATCAACATACAATAACAAGATCACAAACTCACCAGTCGGAAGCTGTTTGAAGTAGACACATGGGTCTGATTCGTAGCGAGTAAAACCTTGCTGAGTCATGAAGTTATTAAACTTTAAATACCATTGACACGGGGCTTTCTTCAGCCCATAGAGACTCCTCTTTAACCTGCAAACTAAATGCTCATACCCATGTTTTACAAAGCCTTCTGACTATTCCATATATAATTCTTCAACAATGTCCCCGTGTAAAAATGATGTTTTGACATCGAGTTGCTCAAGCTCAAGGTCCCATGCTGCTACCACGCCAAGTACCAAACGAATGGTCTACATTTTAACCACTGGAGAAAAAATCTCATTAAAATCTACACCTTTTTGTTGAGAAAATCCCTTCACTACCAATCTGGCCCTATATCTCTTTCGTCCTCTGTCTTCCTCTTTTATGTGATAGACCCACTTATTTTTTAGAGCCTTACGATTTGGCGGAAGAGAAACCAAATCCCAAGTCTGATTCATGTGTAAGGAATCCATTTCATCTCGCATTGCATCCAACCAGAACACCGAATTAACATCAACACACGCTTGTTTAAATGTTTGTGGCTCTACTTGATCAGAACACAAAGAAAATAATAATTCACAGTCATCAAATCTTCTTGGACATTTTCTCTCTCTGGTAGACCTCCATAAATTGATATTTTGATTTGTGTGAACATCAGAACCCTCTGTATGTGCAGCCTTTGTATTTGAACAAGTATGTTGGTCTGGGACTATATAATTTTCTCCTTGCTGGTGTTGGCACGCATAGGAGTCCCTTGTTTGTGGACAGGGTTGCACGCTTGGGTGAGCTGACTCCTCACATGGCAAACAGGGCGGTGAAGTCTATAGAATGGGCTGCGTGTGTTCCAAAGGATGTTCACGCAAAGAGATTGCAACATGAGGCACAGGTTACTCTTTGTCTACCCGTGACATGGAGTCCAACATGGAGGAGTGTGGGAGAGGCTGCGTAGGGAAGGCAGCATCCCACGTAGCAGCAGGGGATGTGCTGGGCAGCAGAGTGAGTGTCTCCACGTGTGGCAAAGTAGGGTGTGCGTGGAGTGGAGTGGGAAATAAAAATTGCTGCGATTGATCTAGGTGTATGGCAGCCTCCACAAGTGGGAGAGGATTTACCACATGCTACAAAGGTTGTTGCGTAGATGCAGGCCTGTTATAAAATGGTGGTTGTTTTCTCACCATGAGTGGTGTGGGAGTCATAAGGGGTTGTTGAAGAATTAGGCAAGACAAAGAAGTTGTAGAAGAAGTATGTTGTGCAGTGCTGGAGGGGAAAAATGTTGAGGGATGGAATGTGACCCGGGTACATTCTGTCTATGAATCCCATTATCGGATAGATCAAATTGAATAAAATTATCAAAATTAGACTTCTGATTGTGCAAACCTGAGAATGATTTCTCATTAAAGACAACATCCCAACTCCGTATCACTTTCGTAGTGATTGAATCCCATAGCCGATAACCAAATTCATCCTCACCATACCCCAAAAATATGCATCTTTTGGATTTACAATCCAATTTCATTCTCTGCTCCTTATTTATGTGAGCATATGCATCACACCCAAAAACATGCAAGTGAGAAAAAGAAATTCTCTTACCATCCCACCTCTCTTCCGGAATGTCAAAATCTAGACGTGACGAAGGAGCTCGGTTTATTAAATAAACTGTTGTATTACATGCTTCTGCCCAAAATTCCTTCCCCAAACTAGCATTAGACAACATACACCGAGCTCTCTCCAAAATAACCTCTCAGCTGCACCATTTTCTTGAGGTGTATACGGGACTGTTTTAATCCGTCGAATACCATGATCTGCACAAAATTGATCAAACTCTGAAGAGCAAAACTCACCACCATTGTCCATTAGTAGACATTTTATATTTCTCCCAATCTGATTTTCCACCATAGCCTTAAAGCTTTTAAATTTTGAAAAAACTTATGATTTCTTATTCAGCATATAAACCCAAACTTTGTGAGTGCAATCATCAAGAAATGTGACAAAATAATTAGCACCACCGATAGAAGTTACCTCTGTAGGACCGAAAACATCAGAATGAATGAACTCTAATGGAGATGATTTCTTCTCATGACCCGTCCTTACAAAGCTGGTGCAATTTTGCTTGTCGTAAAGACAATGCTCACACAATTCCAAATCAACTGATTTTAGACCCAGAAGTTGGTCTCTTCAAAGCATAACTTCAAGACCTATTTTGCTCATATGACCGAACCTCTTATGCCAAAGTTTGACATTGCTATCTACAACCACCATGGCTGCTCCCACTTCACCATTACACTCTAATGTGTATAAACTTCCAATTTTCTGCCCTTTTGCTAAAATTAATTGACCTTTGGACAATTTCCAAGAAGCTAAATCAAAACTAACATTACAACCTTGTGTATATAACTAACTAACAGAAATCAGATTACGCTTAAGTGTAGGAACATGCCTAACATCTTTTAAAATCCATTTGCTTCCATTTTTTAGCGACAATAAAATATCCCCTTTACCGACTATATCACATTCTTTATTATCTCCAAGAAAAACTTTGCCAAACATACCGTCATGGTAATTTGTGAAAGCACTCCGACATGGAGTTGCATGAAATGAGGCATCGGAATCAAGAACCCACAAATCTGAATCTGTGTTGTCAGCTGCAAGTACCAAAGCTCCATCAGTTCCAACATTAACACTGACATTAATAACATTATTTTGAGCCCTTTTATAGTTCTAGCATTGCTTCTTTGTGTGCCCAAATTTTCCACAAAACCAGCATGTCTCATTTGTCCCTCTCGATTTCGAGTGATGACTAGATCTACCTCTTCCATTATTATTATTTCTTCCTCTCTCATGACTTCTACCTCTATTGCTTGTGCTCACAGCTGTTAGAGCATCATCGGAAGAGGGTTCTTGTTGCTTCTTTCACATGTCTTCACTAAGTAGAGTGGTTTCAACTTCATCAAATTTTAGCTTGCTCTTGGCTGGAACGGAAGTGCTTATAGCCATGACAACTCCTTCCCAGTTGTTTGAAAGCAAGCATAATAATAATATTTCCTTTATTTCATCATCTAATGCGATACCAACCGAAATCAGTTGAGTAACAAGAGTATTAAACTCATTGAGATTATTCGATATCAGTCCTCCTTCTTTCATTTTCAGATTATATAATTTCTTGATGATGAATACTTTGTTCGATGTTGAAGCTACCTCATATAGTGAAGATAACTTATCCCACATTTCTTTCGTGGTCTTCTTTGTTCAAACATTGAAGAGCACATTACTTGATAAAGATAAGAAAATCATTGCCTTTTCTTTCTGATCGATCTTCTCCCAATCTTCATCCGACATCGAACCCTTTCCTTTTGTTTTTCCAAGTAATGCTAGTTGCAAATCCTGCTTGATAAGCAAAGATTCAATCTGTACTTTCCATAATCCAAAGTTCTTCCCTGAGAACTTTTCAATCTTCCATTTGTCTACTTCATCCATGGTGCTTGCAAAACCTCACCGATTTCTAGAAAAATTGAACAAGCTTAACCAGCTCTGATACCAATTGTTGAAAGTAAAAAATTGTAGACTAAGACTAATTAAAACATAATGAAAGATAAAAGAATGCACAGACAAGAGATACAATGTTTATAGTGGTTCATCCAGCTATTCTGGATTACATCCACTTTCAAGCAGGGCCAATATCTCTTATTGAATAATTAGTCTGTTTCCACATTACAGCAACTCTCAACTCATAAGCTTTTTACATTGCATGGTCAAAAGACACACGTAACATCTCTGGAAGAATAAAGGAATTTGACAGTTACCGCAAAAGGAAGATTGGGCTTCACAATCTGCGTAGCTGTTACACGGCAGAGCCGTTACACTACTGACTTGGTTGTCCATGATTTTCTTCTTCTTCATCTTCTTCTCTGACGGGGACATGCCCTTCTTCTAGCATGTAGCCTCTCCACCAGTCAAAATATGTGGTTTCTTTTAGACCTAACCACTTTTGCAAGAAATGTATATTTCTTAATAATTTTGTCTTGCGGGCTTCAAAGACGTTCTTGTCCTACATGGTAAGAATAATTCTTTTAACTATCTCTTCCTAAGGAGACCTCACGGAGCCATCTTCCTTGTCAAAATCTAGTAGGTATGAAATCATCAAATTTTTGTCTACATTCTTAATTGCTCTTTCCATTTCACCTAATAATTTTTTCTTAAAAACTTCTTTACATAGTAGCATTGAGTCTAATTTAGATACACCCATAACCAACAAAGAAAAAGGAAAGGTCATCAATATATCATTAGTTACCCTAAAAATGTGGCCTATCTCCATGAATTCTTCCCCTAGAATGATCTTTACAACTTGTAACACAACGTCGGCCATTTCATTAACAATTCTACTCCATCTTTCTAGAAGAATTTCTCCCAAAAATGCCATCTGCCTTACACTTTTAACTGGTTTGAGACATATCGTTGACTCCATTTCACTAGCATCGCTATCTCCTACAAATGTCTTATAAAAAATATATATTGTGTAAAGATATTGGGGCTCACATAAAACTTTATGCAATGGAAAGGTGTCATATCAATTATTTCTCCTTATAACTCGAAATGTGTGAGATGTCAAGGATTGAATCTTCACAATTTAAAAACAACTATTTAATTATTGCTCTGCTCAAAAAATATTATAACTATACTCTTTCATACCTATATTAAAAATTGATATTATTAATACCCTATTATCATAAGAATGCAATCTGCTAGCCTTTATTCTATATCCCACTTGGTTTCTCTAATCATCTTTAAGACCTACCAACTGTAAGCCAGTTTTGTCCCTGTCTAGAACTATCTAAGCCTACAAGCCATTGAATCTAGCGTTGAATAAGATTTTTTCCATTATCTCATTTTGCAACAGTCAATCTATTTTTGAATTTTGATTTAAAAATTTTTGTTTCCCTTCCTATCATGCTAAAATCCAATATTCAAAATGGGAAAAGAGGATCTTGGATATTGTGACCATCTTGAAGTATTATCACCAATCCCATCATTGTTGAATCTGAAGAAGTACTCCCTTTAAGATATTTCTAATATTTTAGAACTACAAATTTACTTTTCATACATACTGATATACAAAATCTTGCCATTCTAAAACCACATTTCCATCCTCAAAACTGTTATGATATATTGCAACTGCCAATATCTCTACTTCCAAAAGGAAGCAATTTTCATTCGGTTTAGGTCCTCACCATCTAATTTTTGACAATTGAATGAAGATTTTGTTCCCCTCTTCTTGTTTAAATTTGAGCCACAAAATGGCTTTACCAGTCTCGATTTTGATTTCCAAATGCTTAGTGGCTAGTTTTCTTTATTAGAAACCTTCAGTTTCTCTTCATTAAATATTGGAACTATGTAAAATTCTCCAATTTCTCCTGCATCCAATTCTAGCATTTTTTCCTATAAAAGATTATTTTGTGTCAAGTTCTTCCTTCAACTGCAAATTGTTTGGATCTGCGAGCCCAAATAAGTCAAAAACCACCTCAAGTTCCACTGGCAATCTATCATCCCCATCTATATTGCTTATCTCTAAAACTATCTCTTTGAGTAGTATGTTTTCATCTTCTCTAATCCCTTGATCATCTTCTTTTGTTTCTTTTTTCTTTCCGGGGCATTTATCTTTATCCAAGTTCAGACGGAGGAGACCACCTAGAAATTAAGACTCTATATTTTTCATTGTTGTAGATGAAAGCTTATTATTTTCCTCTATACTATATGGAGTTATAACCTATTCTTTTTTACTAGGTGACAATGAAGAAATCATCTCCTCATTAATAATTAAAGATTCATTAAGAACTTTCCTTTTTGGATCCTTTATTAATGATTTTTTTAATTTATGCTTCTTAGGATCCTTAGTTACATACTCTTTAAATTTTCTTGAGAACTGGTAAAGATTTAGAGCCTTCCTGAATAAGTTTTTCCATCAATCTTTTTTATTTCCTTTTCTCTGAGTTTGAGTTTCTGTTATTTTCTTCCTGATGGCAAAGAGAACCACATGATAAATTTTCTTTCTTTCTATTACTTCCTAAAGGTCTTCCTCTGCCCCCCTTTTTGGACAACAAGGTAGTATCTTACTTATGGATTTCTAACAATTCCTCACATACCAAGCTATTGTTCTCCTACCAAACTACTACTCGATCCTTAGCCACTAATTGAGGATTCTTTGAGAGAGAAAATCGGGAATTGTCCAGGGATCTACTCAAGTCTTCTTTCTCATCTCCTTATCTTTCTCAAATAAGATTTAAGCATCTTTGGCTTGATCCTTTGACAACTCCAAACTGTAATCTTCTAATAATATTTGATTTTCTATCTCTTTAATAATTTTTGTTTGAGTTTCAAGCAAGCATTTTTGCACGAATTCTTCCATGTCTTGAGTAGTAAAGTGAATATTAGTAGCTATTTGAGATCTCTTCTCTTCTCCTATATTTTCATTTGACCTTTTGCATTTCATATTCATTTGAGTCTCCTCTGCCATTAATTTCACACCTTTAAATGCCCCATTCACTATCACTATGCACAAAACATTTGGGAACCTCTATCCTTGATTTCTCATTGAAATAAAATTGCATCTTATGGACTATTGTACTTGTCTTGTTCAATAATTTTGTCTTCTTATAATTCAAAAAATCAAAACTCACTCTCAGACTAATCCCCTATGACTTTCCAATTGTTAGAAAATAATATTTCTTACTCCCATAGTAGTGGTGAATTTTCCAATAAAATTTCCATAAGAAGTAAAGGATGTTTAAGACCAAAGAAGAAAATTTTGTGTAAAATTCATCAAATGGGTGATTATCTGTACTTCTACTATATTTTTATTCTAGAAATAAACAAGTTAGATTTCTAGGTGTAGAACTATGGTGCTAACATCCAAGATCCAGATCAATAGCACAAGCCTCTAACCACCTCACATGTGAGCGGGTAGAAGCTTCTAACAACACTTTTTCTTCCTCTGTTAAAACTTTACTCTCATTATTTTCATAAATTATTCTTTGAGTCCATTCCCCATTTTGTATTATGATTTTGAGTGAAGCAAGTAAATTTGTATTCATATCCATTAATAAACAAAACCTAGGAGGAAGGGAAATTTATTCCAGAGTTGTAAGATCAAGCTTCAAGAAAATGCCCAACTTGTTCCCAATAACTTCTAAAATAGTTGAATCTCTATATATTCTAGGGGAAAATTATGAAATTGATCCTAGAATGGAATAAATTTGATTTTGCGTTGGTCCATATTGAAGTTAGGGGTCTAGGCTTGCATATGGATTCCTAAACTCTTATAAATCCAACCTTTACATTGGAAGATCTTATCTCTCCATTACTTTGATTTTAAAAGAACCATTAAGAATCCTTGAGAGTTAAATAAGTAGGAAACTTCCTCAAAACCCTTCCATTCCTCTATAATCCAATTTAGCAAATCATTAAACATAATAGATATGTTCTATAACTTACAAATTAGGGCCCAACTCTACAAATCTGTTACTTTGGATTATATCATGTGATCTAGGAATTTGATGTTGAGATCCTTACTTGTCATAGGATGGGGATAGTTCCCTCCAACTGGATTTTTTGAGCTTTCTAGATGGTCCCCTTGTACTAATTTATTTTTGGAGATATTTGTAGGTGATTATTCTAAAACATCCTGACCGGTAGGAGGTGTTTTGTGCCTAATGCAAAGTTTTTCTTTCCACATCAATTTGTCCCTTTTTTCTTTCTCCATGGTTATATCCTTCCAAAACCACTGATCTCTATAAAAATAATCCCTTTTTATTGTTACATATATTAGGGCTCCCTGTTATAGCTTGTTTTCCTTGTCTGTAATGTATGTAGCTTGACCAAATATTTTCCTACAAAAAATGATTTTTCCTCTTAATTGTCCTTTTGGAAAAGATATTTCCTTCAAATCCATGAGAGTGGATATACTTTGAGTACCTATTAGACTGGATATGCTTTTAATCCCTTCTCTTGATTGTCAAGTTGTACAAATTTAGAAAAAAATCTTTTTTGAGGAGTACCAATTTTTTTATTAAAAGTAGAAAGACCAAAGGTTGTTGTTGATCTTTGCATAGGTCTCTCCTGAAGCATAGATCTCTACACCCTCTCCTTATCCTACCTATTCAAATGATCAAACTATCTATAAGAGTGACCAAACCTTTCATACTTTTCCTTCTTCCCTAGATCTTATATTCTACCACTTGCGGAAGAGTTTGGTCTAAAAGGTCTCTCATGCCAAGCTGCACTCCTTAATCTATTTGAATACCCATTTCTTTTGCAACATTGAATCAATTTAACCCTCCTTTTATTTTCTTCTCTCGACTATTGCCTTACCCATTCCATAATCTAAAGTTGTCTTGATATTGGGGATTCACTTTCCTTCTTCCCTGGATCTCATATTCTACCACTTGCATAATAGTTTGGTTTAAAATGTCTCTTATGCCAACCCACATTCCTTAATCTATCTACTTACCCATTTCTTCTATAACCTTGAATCGACTGAATCCTCCTTGTGTTTCCTTAAAAAATTTGATCCTTAGTTGTAATCTCTACAGGCAAGAAGCCCCACACATTCACCAAGGGTCAAGCTAAGGACTCTCAATTGTTGACACAATAAAGAGCCACTTCGCAGGGACTTGAACCTTGGTTATTGGATCTACATGAAATAAGCCCCACTATTTTGGGTGGCTCCAATAAGTTGAGTCCCATTTTTGGGCAAAAAGTGGAAGTGTTTTCCCTATTTTTCAAAATTTCTATTAATTGATGTCAAAATTTGAGACACTTAGATATTGAATCTCAAAAAACTTCAATAATAGAAAATGTTCATAGTCTACTTTTCGAATATGCAATTTATTTCAATACCCACATGGTAGAAACTTCTTTTTAGTAGGCATATTTAAAAACCACTTTTTCAAAATGCATGTTTCAGGACCATACCACATATGTGTACGACCACCATATTTTGACCTAAATAAATGATTTTTTGTGAAACCTTCTGGGGAAAGATACCTAAGACACCAAATTGATGAGCATATTTTTACTTTTTTTTAATTGACCAGGTGAAGTACATTTTTGAAACCTTTGGTGTACGACCACCATAAATTGATGCAAATTTTACATTTTTTCAAAATTCTTTTTTTTTTAATCTTTAATAGGATTGTATGCAGATTGATGTCATATAATTTATTTTCTTAAAAACATAAAAACAAAAAAGTTATTAAAGTTTTAGTGAACCTAACTATTTTATGTTTAGGTGTCACTTTTGATTAATAAATAATGCAAAAATAGTAACAATAATCATATCACTATGAAATTTACATTTCTAAGATCAAGATAGTGATAACTTTAATGGGTTTTCATTTTGTCAAAAAATATGATCAGGAAGGCCCTCAAAAAATTACAAGGAAAAAAATCTAGCATTACAATGCCTTAGCCATTATTTTGGAGGTCCAAGCATAGGCTTAGTTCTACCAAGCCTATCCTGAACTGAAAATTGAGGTGGAGGTACATTGCCTTCTCCATGTTTTATGATTTACATATGCACATTATTTAAAATTCAAAAAATGGGTGCATGTTTCAATTTGTACCATTGAGCATGAAACATGTGTCTGATATATAAATAGGTGCTTGTTTCATTTAAATAATAGGATCTTGTTTCTAAAAGGTCTGTTGGAAAAAAAAATAAGCCCACAAGGACATATCTCAATGATTGAATGATTGTTCTATCATTCTTTGACTGTTCTAATCTGCATAAAGAAAGATTTCATAAAAAATTCCATTTTTTGTCTTTTTATGGATTTGACATGAGGACAAGCATTTGAGTTCAAAGTTTGGTGTGAACATGGGATCAAAGAAACGTAGAAAGAGGCAAAGGAAGGTTCTGACAGCTGAGGAGGTTGCAACAAATAGGGAGGAGGCAAAACACCAATGAGAAAGAAGAACAAGAATTAGAGAACTGAATAATGTTGGAGCTTCAAGTTCAACAATCATTTCAGAAGAGGAGAACATTGAGGACACCATAATGGATACAGAGGTTGAAGAATAAAACACAATAGAAGAAAATTCAGGTGCATCTTCTAATCTAGTATTGGATATAAGTATGTCTTCACGACCCCGTGTTTTGATTACATAAAAGTAGGTTTTGAAAGGACCCGAAACCTTTTACATCAAGATTACAATATAGGCATTAAAGCTCCACTAAGACAAGTGCACCAGCACCAAAAAAATCCACACAAATGAGTCTTTAAACAAAAAAGAGCAAAAAAAAGACACAGGACAGCAAAAGGACAACAAGACAGCAAGTTGTTGTCTAAACACATTTCATAATTTATGTTGCCTGATCAGCCAACATCTGCATGTTAGCTGCAGAAATTTTAAGATCTTCAATATCATTATTCTTATCATCCTCCATCTTCCTAAACCTAGATCTAGTACGCCTATTGGGACCTTGATCATCTTTGGCCTTAGTGATTGCCCGCTCCCCTTTCCCTTGGTCCAGCTTGTCCACAAGGATCTTCACATGCTCATTTGACACCTTAAGAATAGCATAGCTCTGCTCTGCTATATTCCCAACTATTTTCTCCAGCTTGTCGATTCTATTTTCCATTATCTCAATTCTTTTGGTCATTCCTTCACTGTTATCAATTTTTTTCTCCATAGCAATAATTTTTTCATTGAAGACAGTGAGCCCCTCAGCCTTACTGACAGTCTCAATGAGCTCATGAATAATTTGGCCCATGGTTTTCTCCCCCAGGGTCATCTTTTTAAGGACCCTCGTATCTTTTTGGAACTGATGAATATGAGATTTCATGGCTGTAATGTCAGTTTTCATATTGCTAAGGGTGATCAAAAAAGCCAAACAACCCAGATTCTCAAACTCCTTGTTCCCTCCCTTCATCTGCTCCATGGAACTCTCCACTTTATCCTTCCCCGTGTTGACCATATCCTTCCCCTTCCCATCTTTCTCAATATTAGTCATAGCCTGTGTGACATCATGTAGAATATTATCCTCGACCAACACATTTTGCTTGAGCCCCACACTCTCTTCCACAGCAAGGTCATTGTCCACACGGTCATCCTGATTATTATGGTTCTTATCCTGAGAAGATGAACCCTCATCAGAGGAAATGAAAACCCTTTTAGCAATTTTCTTCTTCTCTTTTCTTTCTCTAGTGTGCTTTCCAATTGGCTCCATTCTATTTTTGCCCTGCTTCTTGGAGCTATCCTCCCTACTCTCCTCTTCCTCCAAATCCATCTCCGTGACCGAGTCCTCCATCTTACTTTTCTTTCTTTTTCTTTTGGGAGTGGATTCCTGATAATCCTCAAAATCACTCTCATCTTCTTTCGTATCCTCCATAAAGGGTTCCTCAGACTCTTTCCCATTAGTTTCATAATCTTTGAGGGATTTCCTATTAAATCGGGGCCTTTCCACCTTCTTCAATTTTAGAACCTCATAAATGAGGACCATAAGCCCTTCACAGCAAGCATGATCACCCTCTAGATCCCTTTGCCAGTTGAGGATAGAGGCATTCAAAGAACTTAGCAGGTAAAAAGGGAAATTGATTTTAACCCCATGCCAAAAATGATTCAGAAGAATTAAATGATTGTTGTAAATTTTAGTATAATGACCATCAAGGGTAATGTAGCTGATAATCACAAACAAAACAAGACACCAAGGCCTAGAAATACTCTTAGGATTAAAGTAAGAGTTGTCCACCTTTACCATATGTTTCCTCTCCTGCTCCCTAGGTGCAAAAGCCTCCAAGGCTTTGTCCAAGATCTTCCTATCCATGTAGAAGTTAATGCCCTCAATCTTCAGACTCTTCGCTTCTGCTATTATCTCCTCAATCACCTCCATGTTTTGCCTACCAACCATAACACTCCCCTTGTTCCAGGATTTGATGAAGTTCCTGGTCACAACAACTTTCCCTCCATGCAGTTTCTCCATGTAAACTACCAGACCCCCATCTTTAAGTATTTTCCATACCTCCTGGTTCTGGCTCCATTCACTACAGTTCCCCAGCTCGCATCTTCTCTTCCTGTCTCCCATAGCTCTGTAAAAGTCCAGAAATCCCTTCTCAAAATTAATCCCAACACCCTACAAATTAGACTTCGAGTTGTAATAAAACCCTCTGATATCCAGAAAGACCTAGAAATCATTCCAAAAAGCCCCAATTATTATCTCGGAATCACCCCATTGTCCTTCATGAACATCACACAAATTTATGCAATAAATACTCATTAATATGCTCTTCATTTAGAACGTGTTTCTTACTAATCACCCACTCCTTATTAATTAATGATATCCCTTCAAAAGGGAGTGCAAAACCATCATCCCACTCAATATACACCTGGCTTTTACAAGCCACATTCACAGCTTAGTCAGCCACCGAGTTGGCCTCCCTAAAGTTATGAGTTATCAAACATTTATCAAAGGATTCAATAATGTTTTTATCCTTGCTAATAACATTGGCTATAGTCCACGATGGGGTCATAGTGTTCTTCAAACATTTAATAATATTTAGGGAGTCCCCTTCAATCCAAACCTTAGTATAATTTTTCCTCTTAGCTAATATCAAACCATAAAGAGCAGCGTTAGCCTCCACAACATGGTTGGTATTGAATCCTATAGGAATGGCCATTGCCCCTTTGCAATTCCCATAATCATCACAGATCACTATGCCACAGCCAACAATTCTTGAGTTTCCCTTAGAGGCGCCATCAAAATTGACTTTAATCTAGCCATTATGGGGACAGTCCCACCTAGCCTCATTTCTCAGACTTCTTTTGGTATCCTGAACCTTCCTTCCTTCAAGCTTCCAATTATTATAGATTTTAACCTCCCAGTCATCCTTCGGGTCCTGATAATTATTAATCAACCCCACATTTTCCAAAAGAGATCTCTTAATCTTGTGGAAGATTACAGCCCAGCTAGACTCCTTATTTCTAAAAATTTTATCATTCCTTTCTTTCTAGACCCCCCAACACATGAAAGGAAGGAATAAGTTCCAAAAAGATATTAAGAATTTGTTATTAGTAGGTGGCTTCCAACAAGTGAACATCTCCTGAATGTCCTGAGGAAACACCCACTCCATATTCATCAAATCAAGTAATTTACCCCAAATCTTCCTAGCAAAAGAATAGTGGATAGTCATATGGTTGATATTATCCTCATCTTTTTTGCAAAGACAACGCCTATTGGTTAGAACAACCCCGTGTTTAGTCTCATGAAGAAGTTGGTGATTTTGTAGAAACAAATTACTCTTTAAATAATTTAGATTTTATTCATGAAAATAGAGTAACAAATATTGCACATCAAACCCTAATTGAAATTAAAACCCAAAATGAAAGTCAAACCCCAAATAAAAGTCAAACCTCAATTGAAATTGAAACTCAAGCCCCAATTGAAATTGAAAATCAAATGGCAATTGAAATCAATAATGTGGATGTAGACATGGAAACACCAATTGAGAAAGAGACATGTTTGAATGATAATGAAATGAATGAACATTTTCAAATTAAAAGTGATGTAATAGATAATCTTCATGGCTTGGTTTCATGGAGATAGATTAGGACATGTGAGTAGATTGTTTAGACAATATTTTTATAATAAGAAATTTGGGTTGCAATGTCAACTAAAATGTGAAAAGTGATGAAGAGGTTAGGAATTTATGTCAAACCCAAGAAGAAGGGCGAGTCTTTAAACCAAGTTGTATCAACTATTGCTCGCGCCTTTGATACAATTGGAAATAAAATTCATTCTAAATATAGGAATGTGACACAACGAGCAATAATAACGACTTTAATAAACCAAAAAACTTCTGATAAAAGAATGCTAACTAACATAAGTGGATATCTTAATATTTATTGTAAATCTTTGGCTAGAGATATAAAGAGAAGAGTTAACTTTGAAAGTGATCCAGCAAACAATTTGTGGACTTTTAGTGATAGACTCCAGAGGTCTGATATGAAACTTACTGGTGAACTCAACTTTAATTGAAAAATTTTGGCATGATAATACAAGAGTATCACCTAATGCTAGAGATGTTCTTAAATTAAGAGTTGGCTCAAAAATTCATGATCCATATCCAAATTTCCTTTAGGACATGACTCAAATTGAAATGTACAAAAAAAAATGGATGATAAGGTGTTAACTAGTAGCATTAGTCAAAGATCTTTTGAAAGGTGTAAACCTTGGTATGTAAGAATTAACAAGGAAAGAGTCACATGTTGCAAAACTCATGTTCAATTTTGTTACCATGTTGATGTATTTTGATGTATATGTGCTACAATGCATACTAATGAAATGTTGCTAGAATGGTATAAATATACCACCTCAAACTATAAAGGAGTTTATATCAAGTTTGTTTTGTAACCCACCTAATGAGCAATATTTTCTTTTCAATACATGTGTTTCTGGTGTATGTGATATATGTGGCAATCTTGCATTGTTAGATGAATATTTGCATGAAAACCTTTCAATTGATTTTAGACAACTATTAGTTGATGTAAAAAGATTTAAAATTGTTGAGTATCATTGAAGGATGGAAAGTTTGGAAGACGATGCGATCTAATTAATGAAAAAGTCAGTGTTCATGCATTTATGAATGAATTTAAGAGTAAGATCGTACCTAAATATGTGAAATACTCTCAAAATGCTAGATGGCTTGATGGACAGTTTCGTATATGCAAGAATACATTTCCAGTTGGTAGTATACTTTTGGTCATTGACTTTGTAGAGAACTACATGCTGGCACCACAAGATGAGGTCCAAGCGCAATATTATAATTCAGTGCAAGTAGCATTTTTGTTCATATTGTCTATAGGCATGCACCTGATAATATAGACGAATATCAAATTTTTTTTAAAGAGTACCATTTCTATATGAGTGATAATAAATTACACTCATCAGAGTTTGTCCAGTATTGTTTCAAGACCTTCTATGATAATTTAAGGGAGAGAGAAATTCAAATGACACAACATCTAATATGATCAGATAATTGCACAGAGCAATTCAAGAATTCTAGAATGTTTTATTGGTTGAGTAGGATACATAAGAAAACTAATATCCAATCTATGTGGAGTTTTTTTTAGGCTGGACATGAGAAAGGAGAACACAATGGTGTTGGTGCATGTGTTAAGAGAGCCCTTTGTAGAGAGAAACTCAAATTTGAGGAAAAGACCAATTTTTAAAAATGCATGTGCAATTGTGGAATGGTGTAATACAACTTTATCTACATGATCAAGTTACAACTCTACAATTAGATGTTTATTCTAGCTAGTTGAAGAGAAGAATATCCTTTCAAGATATGATTGTGATACAATCAGTGGGTCGGCTAAATGGCATTCATTTAAGAGTTCTAGTTCTAACACTTGGACTATATGGACTAGGGACCTTGCATATTTTTGTCAATTTTGTGTTGCGGGTGAATGGGAAGAATGTGAGAATATAGAATGGGTTGAAGAATGGCAACAAAAATCCTTAACATCTAGTGAGACACAAGGTCAAGGCGATGCAAGAAATGAAGACCTAGGTCACGCATTTGCATCAAAAGGTTATGATCATGTTTCAGACCTCATACAACTTGGTAATTTAATTCAATTTCTTGTAAAACTTAAAATTGTATTATTTATGTATGTCATATAATTTATGATTGTATTTGAATTAAAAATTCTAACAAGTTTTATTCGTACATGTACTTAATTTTTTTTTGCAAGACATGTGTATGGTGTTGTTGCACCTGAGGATAATGATGAGAAGACCGAGTATTGGCTAGCTAGATGTGTAGAACTTAAGAAAAAGTTGATATGTCATCAAGTAGATGATTATGGTTTTCAGTATCCCATTGGGTCTATTGTGGTAGTTGGTGCATGGCTACGCAAATACCTAAAAAGAAGGAATGGTTTACCAGCTTTTGAATACTACCGTTCAGAAAAGAAGATTATACACTATTCTCATTTGGTGGTGGCAATAAATATGAAATTAGAAATATACAAAGGGAAACTTGCTAATAAAATATTATGGACACTTTCAATGGAAGATCATGAGGAAATCATAGATGCATTGCAAAAGAGAGAGGGTGCAAATGGTACATTAGGTTGAATTAAATTTATACATGTCTCCTCTTGAGATGCACCATCATGCGTGTCTACAATATGAGTGCCTACGCCCTCCTATACATTATTAAAAGATAACATGAGAAGACTATGTGTTTAATTCAAATATCTTGCATAATTCACTTACAAAGTAATTAAATAATTTAAACATTTAAAATGTTAGCATGCGACCATGCTTAGTAATGCCTTCAATGGGACGAGGAGTTCCACTCTCATGAACAACAAAAGTGGCTACAGTCAAGTCCTGTACAAATAAACATTACAAAATTTTGATGATCCCTATAAAAGACAGGTGCACAATAGACATTGCAAAATTAATTTTTTAATCATGACCTCAAAGGACAATGTCGATGGCTGCATTTGGCTCAATCTCGTAGCCATACCAAGACTCATGGTGGTGTCGACCTGAAAAACATATATAAAACATGAATCAAACTTGTATATACATAAATTATGGAGTATATAAAGACTACAAATTTATGGAAGAAAAGCATACATATGGTGTCTAATGTGTAGCCAAAGTCATTGATGGGACAAGACATAGACGTGATGCATCATCGGATAATCTAAAATCCTACAATTGCAAAAAATAGGCATGAATCAGAGTTGTATACAAATTAGTAACCATATAAACACTTAAAAGTAGAATATGAATGACATACTAGGGGTATATGAGGTTGAGCCTTAATGACCGATGGGTCAGGGCACAAAGAACTTTCAACCTTAGTATTACATGAAACACCTTACAAAATTGGAAAAAATATATCAAACACATTAAATTAAATTCAAGTTTTAATTATTTATCTTAAATGTACTTTAATATATCTAGATCAAAGTGCATATCATAAACGGGGTTCCGAAAACTCGAGGTGTCGAGGTAAGATGATGATGGTCCCTAGATGACATAGTGTCAACCCTCCTCTATTCAATAAAAAATTGGTCCATGTTATGGTTCATATGTGTATATATATGGAATTTAATATTGCAATGTAAATTATAAATAAATTTAACCTTTGCAGGATGCTCATCGTCCGCACACAGAAGATTAACATATGATGAGATGTCATCATCATGTCCACCATGTGCACCCTCATCAACAACATCATATCCACCATGGGAAGCATCGACACTAGTAGGATGATCATGTCCACCATGGGCAGAATCAACACCGACATTATCACTCTAGGGACCCGTACATATATCCCCTCAGCTAGTGAAAACATGTGCTATTCTAGGGGTAACCCTTACCTGGGTCAACTACTCTAACAAATTGCCTAAAAGGGCACTCAATGAACCAAGAGCAGAGCCCACTGCTCGATGATGCGTGGGTGCAGAAACAACTGGTGTAGGAAGAGGAACAAGGGGATCATTACGCACATGATTTCTAACTCTATCACTCAATTTGGCACCTGGCCTATCCTGTAGCATACCTCGATCAACCCCCTAGAATGATTTCATGTCAAAGTAATTGGGTTTTCTACCCAATTCAAATTCAGCCCATAATTTTTTCAAAAAATACATGGGCACCTCATGATTAGAGTGTGGTGGATGGTCAAATACCATCCACCAATGCTCCCAAAAATGTGCAGCTATCTGCGAGTGATGACACCATGTCAAAGAAATGTGTTGCTTCTTGCTAGGTATCTCATCGCCTATTTTAGGGTTCAAGAAATAATGTTTCAAACCATTTTTTTATTTCTTAAATCATTGACCTCTTTATAGGTGAGGTCGTCATAATAATATGAACATGTGGACTCTCTTCACAAGCGAAAACTATCCAACTCATAGTCTAATGCCTATACAAAATCTACAATGCCTTGCATGCTATTTGCAAGGTGTAATAGTTGGGGAGATGGATGGGGATCATGTCTAATGGTGTTAATATCTCTAATGATGGTAGCGTCATTTCTCTTCATGTTTTCTCTCAATTGCTTAGGAGTAGGATGAGGTGGAGGTGTAGGTGGACCTGGCGTTGGGGGTGGAGATGGAGGGGGTGGAGGTGGAGGTGGTTGTTGACCTAAGAGCTCATCTAAGCTAAAGTCATCCATAAATATAATCTGCAATTGCATGAAAATTTACAATTACTAATTAATTTATATTTTACCTTACAAAGAAAAACTTATAATTAAATTTACAACATTTAGAAATATAAATTTAAACATTGACACTTTTACGCAACTAAAATAAGCATTAAAATAGAGAGAGATGGGAGAGAGGGAGAGAGAGAGAGAGGGGGGGAGGGTTTATTGTTCATTTTCTATCTAGGGTTTATTGTTTGTTTTCTATCTAGGGTTTATTGTTCATTTTCTGTCTAGGGTTAAATGTTTTTTTGGTAGTTTTAAAAATTTGCATACATTAAAAGGTTTTATTTGTGTCTGGGTTTACGTTTTTGTTTTTGTTTTTATTTTCTACCCAGGGTTTTAAGTTTTAACTATTTTTTATTTTTCATGTTTTCTACAATATTTTACGAAGTAAATTAAAACTAAAAACAACTATTTTAAACATAAAATATGAAATTTGGAACTTGAAAACTTTAAATTATTGTCTAATAATTAACAAAATAACAATAAACTATATTTTTAAAAAAATTAATAATAAAAAATATTTAAAAACAAAGGTACACACCTAGAATGAGGATAAAAATGGTTGAGGGGGTCAGTGATGAAGCTCAAATTAGGCACCCGTGCATCTAGAAATCATCCACCCATTTTCCAAGCAATAAAAATGACTTGGAAATCATATAAAATAAATTAATACATTTTCAAATTGAGCTCCCGATTTGCTTTAGTGGCCCGATCCTAAACAGGCACCCATTTTATTTTTACAGGCCAAGCGCCCGAAGCTAAATGGGCGCCCGTTTCATAAAAAGCAAGCACCCGTTTCTAGAAGCAATTGTTTTTGCCCATGGACTTCTATGGAATTGGCACCAAATATTTTGCACCCACGCTTTCACCAAAGGGTCAAGCCCAAAAAAATTGATCCTTGGTTGTAAGTTCTACAGACAAGAAGCCCCACTCATTCACCAACGGTCAAGGTAAGGGCTCTCAATTGTTGACACGATAGAGAGCGACCCCATGGGGACTTGAAACTTAGTTGTTGGTTCTACAGGAAATAAGCCCCACCATTTCACGAAAGGGTCAAGCCCTAGGATTCAAGTAGATATTGTTCAAATATAAAAGTTTATGTATTGTAAGAAATCACCTTAGGTTCTTTGTGGTTTATTTTTTAATATTTTTGTTAAAACAGTTTGTTTTTCACGGGTGGTTTGGGGTAGTATTAGAGTTGTGGGCATGTAATATGCTTTATAAGTATTTGTACAATTTTTATTATAAAATCATGTATGAACCTAATATTATTAATCTATTTTTTTTATTGTTTCTATTATGAACTAGATTTTGAGCAATAATTGTGTCTTTCATTTTTCAAAGTAGAATAAAAAGATAGTAGATATAGGAGAAGTCATTTTTTCTATTAATTTTATAAGAAAATATTTCCAAGTAAGATGCATTTATTTTTTATATAAATGAGAGTAAGACTATATACATGATGAGAAATGAGTCAATAAATTATTTTCTTTAAATTGTGAAACTTGAAAGATAGCACATCGATGATATAAGGGTTTATATGTTTTAAGGAGATAACTGTGGAGATTAGAAATGCTGAGAGGATAAAAGAACTATTGGCATTTATGCATAAGAAAATGTTATTCAACTTTTTGTTGAAAATTTTGACATATACAAGAAAAATATTTTACAATTTAAAAACTCAAAATTTATTTAAGAATATTTAGATTATTTTGGTTTGTCAATGTAAGAGTTTGTGTAATGTGGTTGGAGAGAAGGAAAGATAAGGTATTGATGTAATTGGAGGTTATAGTTCAAATTTCTTTATGATTATTTTGTATCGACTTATTATAATATTTGTATAGATGATTTGTAAAATCAATATTTTGGTTGAATTCATAGTTTTATTTTAAAAACACATTTTTTGTTGAACTTGACATCCTATTGTATTGCAAGCTTTATAAATATAACTCAAAATCTATATTGTGTTAATTGGGCTTTTCCATATTGTAGTACTAGTTTTGGTGCTATCTTTGAAGGGTATGGACTAACAAGTGCCTAATTGGAGGCTAGAGACACTCAAGGTTGAAAGATTTCCATCATTTCAAGCTATATTATCACTCAAAGATGATACTTTGTATGAGAAGCATATTTATTTCTTTTATTTTTTGATGTTGATAGTATTGAAGAATGCATATAATATCAAGTCTACTTTTTTAAGATAAGAGGGTATCTAATGTAAAGTCAATATGGATTGATACCTAGGTACTCAATGAGTATATGGATTTTGGGGTTAATATCCTTTCAAGGGGTATGAGACAACTTGATGGAGCAATGTGAATGTATTTTAGCATGGATTGTTGTCCAATAATCCAAGGCATTTGTGATTTGGAAGTTAAAAGAGTTGGTATCTTGATGGAATTCTATCTAGTCCAAAAATTGTTTTCCAAGAAAAGCTTCTGATGAATATGTATTTGTAATTTTTGAAATGGTGTGTTTTGTTGTGTATAATGTAACCTTTAAGAAAGATGTTAGAATATCAAGATTTGTGTCACCTTAATGACATCATAATAATTTACTATTTAATAATGTTGTTAAATATATTAGCTTTGGTAAATAAATTGAGACAATTTTATGAAATTATGGAACTACAATATTTTATATATATTTACACCATTTAATGTAACCCTTATATAAAATTAATAATAATATTATTCTATATTTATTACTGTTGCTATTATAGATTAATTTGCTGCAATATTTATGCCATCATTGCCTAACCAAATCATGCAAGGTTGGCGGATGTTATATTAGGTAAAAATATCAAAGAGTGTGATACTTGATTTCAATAACACCAACTGCGTGGCATTTAAATTATGGGAGTTGAAGGCCACGTTTGTGTGCTCCTCATCATCTGCAATTGCTGTAAATAGGCCTGTGAAAATTTTAGAGTTGAGGCTAATTGTGTTCAATCTTTTGAGCTAAAAATGGCAGAGACTGGTAAGGAGATGTGCGTGACAGGAGGCACAGGCTTCATTGCTGCTTATCTCATTCGTGCTCTGCTCAACAAGGGCTATGTTGTTCGCACTACTGTGCGCAATCCAGGTATGATTGCAGAATTAGGATGATGGTCTGTATATAGAAGTCATCTAATAAGATTTATTTCTACGCATTTATATAAATATCAAATGATGACAGGATTCTCCATCTTCTTATCTAGGCCAGGATTCTCCATCTTCTTACCTAGGCCAGGACGGAAAGAAGTTAACAAAGTGTTCTATTTTGTACTATAACATTATTTAGAACTTATGCATTGGTGCATTCTAAGGACTGGATAACCGTTTCCGAACAGAAAGAGGTTAACAATTTTTTCTACCTTTACTTTGTTTAGATGATGTGGAGAAGATTGGGTATCTGTGGGATCTGCCTGGTGCAAAGGAGAGGCTCAAAATATTAAAAGCGGACCTTCTAGAAGGAGGCAGCTTTGATGAAGCTGTGGATGGTGTTCATGGGGTGTTTCATACTGCTTCCCCTGTCTTAGTACCATATGATGACAACATCAAGGTTTCACTATAAATTCCTTTGCTCAATTATAAGATAAATTTGTGTGGATAGATTTGTCATCTACCTCACCAAGATTAGATTGTGGGGAATCTTAACTTGTAGCAAAAACTCTGTATTTCCCTCTGTGCTAACAGATGCATTAGTGGATTCACAAATGTAACTTGTATCTGGATTTTTCCCATTATTGTTTTGATTTTTTTCAGCTTGGGTATATATTTTTTCAATTTTATTGAATGTGCAATGTATTGCTAAGCAGGAGACCTTGATTGATCCCTCTGTGAATGGTACTCTCAATGTCCTCAAGGCATGCTCAAGATCACCATCTGTGAAAAGGGTGGTGCTTACCTCTTCCTGCTCCTCAATCAGATATGAGTACAATACCCAAAAACTTCTGCAATTAGATGAGTCCAACTGGAGCAATTTAGAGTACTGCAAACAGTACAATGTAAGTATGCCTACCACCCTGTCAACATTGCATTTCAGTGGTTAGAAGTACTTAGCTTCTAGGACACCATTAATTTTGATAGGCCTTCCATGCTATGAGTATACAAGCAACCTCAATCATCTTGGTATATCTGGATAGAATATGAAAAGTGAAAGGGATCTTTTATTCTTAACAGTATAGCATATTTGAACACTGCTAATATTTGAGAATGAACACAACTATAAACATGGTCAATTTCAGATTTGAGAATATGGTTAATTATGGGTTTTTGAAAGATTTACCAACTGAGAAGTGAGAAATTATAAGTTTTGAATCAAGAGATGTGATTATCCATAAAAGCTTGTGTTTCTTAGTTATGATTCACATCTGCAAATTTCTAAATCGGAGTTTTTTTCCATCACAACAGCTTTGGTATGCATTTGCAAAAACTCTTGCTGAGAAAGAGGCCTGGAAATTTGCACAAGAGCAGGGGCTCGATCTGGTTGTGCTAAACCCATCATTTGTTATTGGGCCTCTGCTTGCTCCTAAACCTGCCAGCACTATTTACCTGGTCTATAACATAATGAAAGGTTGGTGCTGAATCTAACTTTTACACATTTAGATAGCTTCTAAGAAATAAGGGCTGTAAATTGCAGGTTTGGACCATTGGTGTTATTTATACATGATATGTTTAATAATTCACAGGGTTTCTGTATTCATTTCTTTACTATGAAAGGCCATGCCTCTGATAATGGATGCCTGCAGGAGGAAATGACAAAACATATCCAAATGCAAGGCTAGGATTTGTTCATATAGATGATGTAATAACAGCACATATAATGGCTATGGAAGTACTATCTGCATCAGGGAGAATTATATGCTCTGGTGATGTTGCTCACTGGGAAGAAATTGTGAAGATGCTCAAGGAAAAATACCCAATGTACCCAATTGCAGACAAGTAAGTTCACCCATTCTTATAGTCTATTAGGAGAGGATTAGGTTCTAGTGTCATGTTAGAGATCAGAATAGAGTTCTTATTAAAAAAAAATCAAACACTTTCCAAATATCATACTTTTATGATATCACAGGGATCTGATATGTTTGGGCTTATTGGACAATATTTTTGTTGTGATTACTCCAGATGTGGAACAGAGCAAGGGAATGCTACACCCCATACATTGAACACTAGTAAATTAAGAAGCCTTGGATTTGGCAACTTTAAAAGCCTTGAGCAGATGTTTGAAGACTGCATCACAAGTTTCCAAGAGAAGGGACTCTTGTAGAATTTGCCTTACTGCCTTACTTTATGTCTTGAGTCCTGCTCTCCGGTCTAAGTAAATTCTAGATGAAACAGAAATATGTTGAAATAATGGATTAAGGTTTGCCTAATAATTAGGGTCGTGCTAAATTTGAATCATTTGACTAGTCATGACAGTGTGATAAAGAGCAATCAGAACTGTATTAGAGATCAAAACATGAATAAATTTTGAGTTTTTTTCAGTTGTTTGGGATGATCGAAAACTTACAGTTCAGTCTTGGGGGATTTTTCATTGATGTGACTATGGACGTTGAATTTCAATGATCTTATCAATCATAATTTGTATATATGTATTAGAATGTATGGTGTTAAAGAGGATCATTAAGGGTTTTCAGTACTTGTAGATTAAATTTTGTGGTTTTTTAAACATTTGATGAAGATTAATAGAATAATGAAGTGCAAGTGGCTTGGTAAATTAAGGAGGGATGGAATGGAATGGAGGGAATAAAAAATGAAAATTCATTAATGTGACTATGGACGTTGAATTTTACATTACATTCTAATAATTAAAATTAAAAACAAAAATTTCACACATTACACATAATTAAAACCCTTATCAAACATTTTTTTAAAGCAAGACCAATCCCATAATTTATTACACATTCCAAATAGAGTTAATGGGCAACGTGATTTGCTTGACAAATCCACCTTATGTGGAGTTGCTCGGAACTTTAAAGAAACATTGAAATTTAATCATGTTATGTATGAAAATCTGATAATTTGGCAGTGAGACGGTGCACCTCATGTAAAATAGATGCCATATTGTTGAGTTTTTCTTTTCAAAGTGTCTTGAACAATGGAAACCTAGTGAGAATAATGCAATATGGTTAAAGAAGCTCATAAGATTGTTCATGTTTTAAATTTTAAAAATTTCATGTCTAAGATTCAAAATAATTTAGTCAAGTATATCATTAAAAAAAATATAATATAAATTCAAAAATAAGAAATATACTAAATTATAATTAGCTTGTATAATTTGTTTAATTACTAGTCAAAATAACAAATTCATAACTTATTGTAATAGTAATAGTCTAATGACAAGTACGAATAAGAAAACAGTTGTAATAATAAAATTGAAATATTTATTAATCAAACAATTGAAGAAGATTTTATTTTTCTCTTTTTTTATGGTAGTAAGCAATATAATTTTTGTTTTCATCTTTAATTTTTTTTTAAAAGAAATGTAATTCGTAATTTCCATTCAAGCGATAAGAAATATTGAGTGTAGAATTTACATAAATGAAACTCAATCTTCATATGCAAAGGAAAAGCGATTATTAATTGATTAAAGAAAATTTGGTGGTATATGTGTTTTCATGAGGAATGTGGGTGCATTTTGGCATGCATGTAATGTCACGTGAGGGAGTCTAGGAGATATTAATCTAAAACATGTTACTAAGTTTACAGAATAATTTTTTTTCTAAAGAATTTACAAACAATATAGAATAACAAACCGAAAGTAAAACATGAAGTCCATATATGTTGGAAACTGCAATTGAAGCAATTGTTGTATTATCATTGATGTCAAACCTTAACCGGTGAGACTGTTGGTATCTAAGAAAGTACTATATCTATTTGATTGTTGTGAAAGGGATAGGCAATGTTGGTAACAATAGCACCTAAGGAAAGGTTGAGTTATCTTGATACTTCAATGAGTACTTGATTATGTGGCATAATGATAAGATAATGTATAGTTTATCTAAATAAGAATGAAGACTAAACGGGTAGGCTTAACCGAGCAAAAGTGAAGGAATCTAGTTTAAACCGAGTGATGTTAGTGTTGACCAAGCTAGTATATGCCGAGTAAATTCAGTGTAAACCGAACATCAGTTAATTGTCGAAGAAGACAGTATTAGCCGAGGAAACAATTTTTGAGGTGACCGAGCTTTCTAATGAAGACCGAGGAGTTGAACACTGTATTGACCGAGCGTCAGTAATTTACATTTGAGGAAGAATTTAGATTTCCAGCCGACATAGTTGAATTCTTGGATTATGTAAAACATGTTGACTTTATTTATTGATTGCACGAAAGTATTTAATGCACTGTAAAATATTTTATTGTAAGTCTACTAAGAGATTTGAGATATTTCTAGAAGGATAGACGAAGAACATAAAGTTGAAAGGATTCGATGAATCTGACCTAACCCTAAGATCTATGAAGGAGATTAAGCGGCAAAAGATGTATTGACGTAATTGAGGAAGTATTAAGGAAACCTAAGCATGAGGTTGAAGAAGAGAGGATGCTGGAAGTATTGTTGATGTTATTGACTGTCTAAGTAGAAAAGGCTGAAGGAGAAGTGTGATTTCTTGAAGATATTTTCGAGCAGATCAGTGATGGAGATGGTAAAGGGTCACAATCAGTAAGCCAACATATGTGTACGGAATTGGATCTGATATTTGCAAAGTGAGTTGTATGTTTTTCAGATTAATACTACTGTTACTTTCTAACCATTGTATCAGTCAAAATCCTTTTAACAAAGGTTGACCTAACAGTCATTTGTATAAATCCTTTGAACAAGGTTGCATTCTAATGGGATGTATGTAAGTCCTATTGTTAGGAATGGAAACACTGAGAGGGGGGGGTGAATCAGTGTTCACTGTATTTTAACTTTTCACTTTAATCTTTATGCAGAACTTAAATGTTTAAGTACTGAAATAAACATTCACATAAACATGAAACATGAAATCAACACATGACACCAATATGATTACGGGGAAACCCAAATAGGGGAAAACCACGGTGGGAATTGAAACCCACTAATATTCTGCACTAGTGTTTTGTGATCCTTGTTAGAATATCCTTTACCCTGTTAGGAGTAGCTTTACAATGCTTTAAGTACAGTAAACCTTGTTAAGGGTCAGACCCTGTTAAGAGTCTTTTACAATAGTCCCTGTTAGGGGAGAGGACGCACTATCCAAGAGCTCACTGCTCAAGTGGTGAAGGCTACAACCTTATGATCTCAGATACACACTATATCTGCAGGATGAACTGTCACTGTGACACTGCTTGTCAGATCAGTTCATTTGATGCACTGATGCTTTGACCTCTAAAAAAGCTCTAATACATCTTCTAGTGTCTTTGCACACTTCTGCTCTGCTTATTACAACTCTCTATCAACTTTCATACTGAATACAATGGGCGCACCTTATATTTATACGCTCATACAAAATACACAATTAGGTCAGCCCCAGAACTAATTACAAATAACGCTTCCAAATGAGTTGGCTTAAGCGTGCTTACAATTATACATATAAACATGTTGGCAACCTAAATACAATGGGTGCATAGCCTTTACAATATTACATTACAACCGCAAACCAAAATACTAACTGTCAGCTACATGCTATGTTCTCTGCTGGCACACACTGGCTGTGCAACTTTAACTGAATGTAACTTTCTCATCCTTGCACATTTGCTTATGCACTCATAGACTAAGCATGAGTATAGTCTAACAAACTTAACTTCTAGGGTGCATACCATAATTCATCCGTACACACGTGCACTGATGCTCTGAGCTGCAGGAACTCTGTACATTGTCCAGTCTTCAACACTTAACCGAATTTTGATCTTTACATCAAGTGCGTTGACTCTAAACTACTATATGACTTTGTTTCCATAATGACAACACTATATCTAATCATATACCTCAGTATAGACAACTTGTCAACAATCTCCCCCTTTGTCATTGATGGCAACAAAGGAATATGGCCAAGTTGCTAATTATCCCTTAACACAAAAAACTTTTGTCTTCTATACATTTCTTATACATAATCTTATATCTCCCTATACATATTATACTTCATATTCTATACACAACTCCCCCTTTGACATTAATGAGAAAGGTGTACCAAAAAATTGTATCTGCACATACTTACTTAGGAAAAACATTCGGATATGCTATCTTGAGGTTCTGGATCTCCTTCTTCCAAAAAGCTATCAAGGAGTTAACTATCTGGAGATGGGCGCATAAAGCATACTGAAGCTTCTCCATCTTCTTTAAATCTGTGCTCGGACCTTGATCATAGGTTATCATGGTGGCATCAATCTCCTTTATGTTTTGATTGAGAATGTCTAGTGAGGGCGCAAGAGCATTCCTCAACTGAGTCTGTCTAGACCTTATCTTTGCCATCTCTTTCTCTGCCTTCTCTATTTTGTCCAACTGTCCTTGGTAGATATTATTGCACATGTTCACATCAATGGATGTGTCTTTCACTGAACTCTTCACCTGCTCAATCATAGCTTCTGCCTCTTGTATTTTCTTAAGATGGGCATCAGTAAGCTTATCCTGATCCATGCTATCTGCAATGAATTTCCTTCCTTAATCAGCAAATTCTTTTAAAGATGCTTGTCCTATCTTGAGTGAATTCAGATCTAGTGCAAAGTTTCTCATCAACTCATTCAATCTCTTCTTCAAGTACTTCTCTTCTACAACTTTGGATGTAGATTCTTCAAGGCTTGAAAAATTACTTTTGAACTGTGAGATAATTGTACTCACATCATCAACCGAGTGTACCTTATACACTTTCTTATCTTCTGGATATAGACTATTCAATATGTTCACAGATTTCACAAGGAGAGGATTTCTCATGACTTGTTTCTCCTTTGCCTTCTCCATAGCTAAGATGTTGAACTTAATCAGGTCTTCTTCTCTCCATGAGTCCAAATTGGATTTGTCAGGTGTCAAACTTGACAACAATGCTGAGGAGGGAGTGATGGGAGTGTTATCCATCACTTCTAGTTTTACCTTGGCTAGATCAATGGAAGTTTCATCTTTCTCTTGTTCTTTTTCTTCTTCTTTATTTTCTTCCTCTTCCATTTTCTCTTCTTCTTTCTCATCTAATATATTTTCAATCAATACCTCTTATTGATGAGTGGGAGGTGTGTTGCTACATAAATTTTCAGCTTCTTGTGTGCTCACAAAAGCTTCCTCAAACTTGTCCAATTCTGTGTCAATGGCTGCCATGGCTATCTCCACATTATCAATGATAATGGTGTTGTTTTTTAGTGGTTCTGACATGGGCGTAGACTTATCTAACTCTGTTTGTACTATAGGCGTTGAATCTTGAGGACCTATAGAATGTACTTTGACGGTCTCTGACCCTTTGGTAACCTTTATGGGTACATTAGTTGTGGGCGCAGTAGCTGGATACATGTTTCTATTCATGAATACCTTCTCAAAGGCTTTTTTTGTCTCTTTTGCAATTAACTCATAATTCTTATCCATTATGTTCAGAGTCCTTGTCTTAGTTCTGAGGTGAGGCTTCACCAGGTCTAACAGCAATTTCTTCTGTTCTACCTCACATATAGGAAGGGTATCATCAAGAATCTTTTCCCTTATCCGCAGATCTTCCTCAATAGCTTGTCTCTTTTGGAATTCAAGGATATTCCATACCTTGTCAGGAATCATGGTTTTAAGTTCCAAGATTGTTTTCTTGAACTTTAGCATGTGCTTGACCAACATACCATGAATCTCAGATTTGTCTATTTCATTGTACTTGTCATAGAATGTCCCTACATGGTCAATTCTTCCCTCATCAACTCTGGCACTTAGCACACTAAGACTGGGTTTGAAGCTTACTTTAGGAGGTGCTTAGGTGTTTCTTCTGTTTCTTGTGACTCTCGAGGATGGATGACTAGTGCCAACCTCTTTCTTCCTCTTTGGCATTGCCTTATACTCGGGAGGAGCAGTAAGGTCAATGGTTTCCTTGGGCGCAGAAGAAGTATCATCTTCTTTACCCTTCTAACTATCATCTTTTTCAATTTTTATCTTTTTCATCTTGGGGTCATGTGATTCTTCCTTAGCTGCATCTGCGCTCTTCAGTTCCAAAGTAATCTTTTCATCCCTTGCTTTATTAAGGTCAGCTTGAGACACACCATGTATTCTCAAGATTTCTGATGTGACTTTAGCAACCTTTCTTTTTGTTGTTGCGCTGTTAAGTTTAGCATCTACTTCTCTGGTTTTCTCCTCATATGTTCCCCACCTAGGTTCACTGGGATCTTTGGGGGCTGATAGTAATACATGTGCATATGCTCCAAGGACCTGTTCCTCTACCTCATAGCCAAGTGGATGAATCCACTTAGTTCTTGGTTCAATAGCTTCCATACAAGTTGTGTCAGTCTCTACCATAAAACAAATAGTATCCTTATACTTTTCCACAATGCTCTCTGGAATTTTGTACCTCATTTGCATCTTGACCCTGAAGGTCTTCAATTCCGATGTCACATAGTCTCTCAATGTGCTTTCTGGGGATGCTTTGTTGGATATCTGTGGCATGGTTGGAATGGACTTGTCCAAATATAAATCTAATACTCTCCCAACAATATGAAGGTACATGTAAATGATCAATGAACCAAACCTGAATATTTGTGTCTTGTCATGCTTGATGGCCTTGATGTTATCAATCAACTGTGCGCGCAAGATCTCACACAAGTTGACATCCCCATCTTCCTTCACAAGTCTGATGGCTGCTAGAATTGTGCCCATAGACACAATGTTCACCCTGCCGGTGTGATGAAACCTATATCCCAGTATCATAGACATCAATTTGATGTCTACTTGTTCAATAGGCTCAATTGTCATGCCGCACCTATCGCTCCTAGACTTACAAGTTTTCTCAACCATTTTCCTGACATCCTTTCCCACAGGAAGGACGATGCCTGTCCTAGAAAGGCCTATCATCTCATATATCAAGTCACTGGTGATTCTTACTGGCACATGACCAATCCAAAACAAATCATCATGAATTCTGCTCAATAATATTTTTATCCATTCTGTCTCATAAAATTCATATGCCATAGCATACTCAACAATGGGGTGATCATTCCATTTAACATATTCATCCATGAATGTTTTGTCTAGTTTCAACATGGTATCCATGTGCACCCTTAACCTATCCAACCCTACTAGTTCTTTCTTGCAGTAGATGTAAGCCCTAATATCTTCCACATGCATGACACCCATAGGCATGTGGGAGAAAGCTCCCTCTAAATCATCTAGGGTTGACTTGAAAGGATGTTTCTTGAATACATATCTCTTCTTCTCAGCAACATCAAAAACTATGGAAGTGGCTATGACTTACTTGTTTAATTGCTTTCCAATTGATCTCCAAGATGATCCGAAGACTTCTGAATCGGCACATCAATCTAGGGTTTCTGCAACCGACCAAATGCATTGATAATTACTACAAATCATTGATAGATCAATCTCCAAGTCTTCACAACAACTTCCAAGGCTCTTTCTACTCTCCTATTGCTCAGAATTTGAGTGCAATGAGATATCAAAAAACTTTCTGTGTATTTTAAAGTGAAAATTCCACCATTAATGCAAGCTGCGTAAACTAGGCTGTCACTTCAAAATTTTCAACTCAATTTTTGTTCACAATTAGCATGTGCGCTCTTGCACATAGGTACATTTATACTCCAAAAGCTTAAGTCCAAAGGCGCATACTCTGAGGATGAGTATGTCAGCCACGTAGGGGTCTAGAGCTAAATTAGCTCCCCCTATGACCCTGAGGGCCATTCATCCAGATGTAGAGGGTGCGTCTACTGTGGATGCGTCCAATACATTCTCATCAGTCTTGTCCTTTTTTTTCTCTGACCAAATCATGCTCGCATCATCTGAGGCTTTGACAAAATTAACTTCTCCTATGGGATCCAAAACTGGTTCTTCAACCTTTTTAGGGCTTCCCTAACCTTGCGTCCTTGATCTACAGAACCTTGAGATATGTCTAGCCTTGTTACAAGAGTGACAAATGACTAGAGGTCTTGTATTCCTTGGCGCATTGACATGAGTCACCATTCTATAATTTTTTGCTGTGTGACCATTATAGTTACATATCTGGCATGTAACATTCTGAGAACTTCTTACATTTGTCTGATTCTGATTTATCTGATCTTGCTGAATCCTATTTTTCTTACTAGTCTTACAATTCATAGCTCTATGACCAAACTTGTTGCATGAATAACAGTAGCCATTAAAAGGTCTTACCTCTGTACAGTTCCTTGCAATGTGTCCATGCTTGTTACATGCAAAACAAGTGTGTTCTACTTGCTTGCGCTCATTCTTAGGTGGTCCACCATTATCTTTGGTTTGATCTTTAGTCTTTTCAGCATCAGTAGAGTCCTTTTGTGAATCCTTTCTTGCTCGCATATTGTCAATCTGATTTTGTGCTTCATTGTATCCAATACAACTGGTGTCTCCTTTGGCTCTTCTTGCATACAACTGAGATTCTACCAAATCAGAACTGGTGGGTAATTTGTCAATATGATTCTTTGTTGCTTTCAATTCAGACTCCAAGCTTTCTTTGCTATTCCTTAGCTCCAATATTTCCATGTTTTCTTTCCTTAGTTCTTCATTGAGTTGAAGGTTCTCTTTGATTTGTTCATTGTAGACTTCTTGCTTGTTTGTCAGTTTATCATCAAACTCTTCAAGTTGTTCTTTTAAGGATTTATTTTCTTCATTCAACTTCTTGACCATTGTCCCTAGATCACTGGTAGAGCATTCTTTCAAATCTTTCCTTAGCTTTTTGATGACTAATTGAGCATCACTGAGTTTATCCTTTAGTTCTTCAGATTCTCTTTCTGACTTGTCCAAGTCTTCAAGAGCAGCTTCAAGATTTATTTTTAGATGTTTTATTTCTGCTTTGTCCATGATCTCCTTAAGTGGTTAAACTTCTATACTGAGGACCAGAGCTCTGATACCAATTGTTAGGAATGGGAACACTGAGAGGGGGGGGGGGTGAATCAATGTTCACTGTATTTTAACTTTTCACTTTAATCTTTATGAAGAACTTAAATGTTTAAGTACTGAAATAAACATTCACATAAACATGAAACATGAAATCAACACATGACACCAATATGATTACAGGGAAACCCAAATAGGTAAAAACCTCGGTGGGAATTGACACCCACTAATATTCTGCACTAGTGTTTTGTGATCCTTGTTAGAAGATCATTTACCCTGTTAGGAGTAGCTTTACAATGCTTTAAGTATAGTAGACCTTGTTAAGGGTCAGACCCTGTTAAGATTCTATTACAATAGTCCTTGTTAGGGGAGAGGATGCACTGTCCAAGAGCTCACTTCTCAAGTGGTGAAGGCTACAACCTTCTGATCTCAAATACACACTATATCTGCAGGATGAATTGTCATTGTGACACTACTTGTCAGATCAGTTCTTTTGATGCGCTGATGCTTTGACCTCTAGCAAAGCTCTAATACATCTTCTAGTGTCTTTGCACACTTTTGCTGTACTTATTACAACTCTCTATCAACTTCCATACTGAATACAATGGGTGCATCTTATATTTATATGCTCATACAAAATACACAATTAGGTCGGCCCTATAACTAATTACAAACAATGCTTCTAAACGAATTGGCCTAAGCGTGATTACAATTATACATATAAACATGTCGGCAACCTAAATACAAAGGGTGCATAGCTTTTACAATATTACATTACAACCGCAAACCAAAATACTAACTATCGGCTCCATGCTCTGTTCTCTGCTGGCACACACTGGCTATGCAACTTTAACTGATTGTAACTTTCTCATCCTTGCACATCTGCTTATGCGCTCAGAGACTAAATATGAGTATAGTCTAACAAACTTAACTTCCAGGGTGCATACCATAATTCATCTGTACACATGTGCGTTGATGCTCTGAGCTACAATTACTCTGTACATTATCCAGTCTTCAACACTTAACCGAATTCTGATCTTTACATCAAGTGTGCTGACTCCAAACTGCTATATGACTTTGTTGTCATAATGACAACACTATATCTAGTCATATACCTCAGTATAGACAACTTGCCAACACCTATAACAAGGCACACTTTTAACAGAGTGGTTTAAATCATTTAACTGGGTCACACCTGACAGTGTGTTTGTAACCTTTGACAGGGTTGGCTTTTCACAGAGCTCACTTCAGAAGAGTGAAAATAATAGCAACATGTTACAAAGTGGTTTTTCCCAAATTGGGTTTCCACTATAAATCCTGGTGTTAATACTTGTGTGAATATTTTGGTTTGAACATTTTTATGTTTTATAAGTTAGATACTGAATAGGGTTAAAATGGATTCAACTCTATTCGAATGGAAAGAGTAAGGGGGGAAATATGAGATCTATTCCCAAACCCAAATTCCCAAAGAAGAAATCCAATTTGATCAACCAAGAGGTTAATACACAATTGAATCAATTTATGGAGAATATGGAAGAGAGAGAGAGAGAGAGAGTAAATCTAATATTTCCCTATGAATAAAAATTATGTTTGGAATATGGAATAATTGAAATACAAATACTAACCTCAAATTAGGGCAGATCTGAAAAATGTCAAATTCTGATGTCTGTGTGTTCTTTCGGACAATTCTGAAACTTGTTTCGGACTGGAAATGCCGAGACAGAGAAAACCTAGAAATCTTTCTCCAAGATGAGCTCAGGTCAAGTTTGACCCTCATAAAAAGTCAAATACTACATTCTTTATTTGAAGTCTGATTCAAATTTTGTTCGTAGATCTCAGAAGTTTGCCGAAAAGGGTATCCAAATCCACTCTCAGATCTGAAATTCTGCACCTGTACCTGCAAGAAAATAAGATTTTTTTTTGTATGGGGGGTTTGCCTTGGTCAAACCCCAATTTAAGAATTAACCTTGAAATTGAATTGAAATATATTTTGCATAAACAAAGTAATCGAAACAAATCACCTCGCTTATGTTGAAGTCCTTGTAGAGGATTCGAATCCTCAAATCCATAAGTAGGAATGCTTCAATGGATGTAGGATGAATGTAGGATGTCTCCAATCAATGGCATTTGATCTTCAACACCAATCTTGACTTGATCTTTGCATATGAGAAGGCTTGAATGAATGTGGAAGGATGGATCATCAAAGGGGGCTCCAAAGAGATTGAATCCTTCAATAGCTCACAATGGATCTCCTTGATGGATGAATGCTTGAACACTTGAATGCTTGAAGACTTGCTTGAATGCTTGAGAGCTCACTCATGAAATTGCTTGATTGTGGATGTGAATAATGGATGAGAAAATGAGAGAGGAAGGCCTCTTTTTATAGTGAACTAGGGCACAATCATCTAGAGGGGCCACCTTGGATAATTAAATCCCAATTAGGTCCTAACCTTTAAAAAATATACCTAGATTAAATCAAATTAAAGGATTTACCATCCTGGAACGCAAAAGGGCCAACCCGGAGGCGGGAAAATAAATATCCCGAAAGCCCGATGCTCGAAAATCTAAGATTCTAGAAATTTGAGGGGGGGAAAATCGAGGTTGGACCTGACCTAGTCAGGTTCGACCTCGATCCTGACCTAGTCAGGATCAACCTTGAATTTGACCCTAGGCCCAGATTCAGTCAGAGCCAGGTCAGGAGGTCTTGGGGATGCCCGATATCAGACAGGGACAGAATGCCAGGGATAGACATAAAATTCTATGATGACTGTGATGAAAGCCAGGAGGACCTATTTCTAAATCCTACCTAGAAAATAGAGCCATGGAAGAGGGAAATTAAGGAGAATCTTCAAGATCCTAACCCTAATTTCACCTAGAATGAAGAAATCAAGTGGAAAGAAGAAGTGGAAAGTGGGGAAAAAGCCAAATACATGCAAAGACCCGATCAAGGCACTTAACATGACCCCAAACCACTTACTCAGAGGGCTAAACACTCTTATCATGGAAGTGCTTCCATTTTAAGACGATACAAATACTATTGGATAGTGGACTACACTGTTATATGTTTCTGTTATGCAATCAGTAATGACCAAGTAGATGTTGGTTGTTGGATCTAATTTGTTAAAGAATTTTAAAGTTTATTTTATACATCTGGACCTAAGAACAACCAATTCACCCCCCCTCTTTGTTGTTCTAAATCATATTAACAATTGGTATCAGAGCTATTGGTGCTTACAAAGAACAAGTTTAAAGGTACTTGAAGCAAATGATTAGGATGTATAAGGAGGTACCAAAGCTAAATAAGGAGAACTTCCTTGCATGGAAAAGTTTGATGAAGCTACATCTGGCCGGTATTGGTGATTTTGCAAAGTATTATGTTGAGCATGATTATGTCACACTTGTTGCACCTCTGACTGCTAAGGAGATGAGAGCTAAACAAGAGCACAACCAAGCAATGTTGGAGATTGCATCTGCCCTAAGTTATCCTGAATTTGAAGACATCAAAGACTGCACTAATGCAAAGCAAATGTGGGACACTCTTGCAAACATCTATGGCAGTGACATAAATAAACTGAGAGCAAAAGCTGAGAGCCTAAGATGTAAATTTGATGAAATGAGAATGCAAGAAGGTGAGAATATTGCACAATATTGTGGTAGAATAAAAGAAGTTGTAAATGCTATTAGAGGAGCAAATGGAACTATTGATGATGAAACTGTAATTGGAAAAGTATTAAGAACTCTACGCCCTATTTATGCCATCAAAATTTCAACAATTCAAGAGTCTAGATGTAACCCTAACAATGCTCTTACTTTGGAAAGTTTGGTTGGTAAGCTTACTACTTTTGAACTTTCTAACTATGATAACTTCATTTTTGCTAATGTTGAATCTGCTTTTAAGTCACAAATGGTTTTGAGTAAGTCAAAGAAGGAAAAAGAAAGATGCATCAGTGAGAATGAAAGTGAAAGTGACACATCTGATGAAGAACTTGAGGATCTAGAAGCTCTTATGACTAGAAGACTGAAAAGGGAAAAAGGAAAGTATAAAGGTAAACTCCCTATTATATGTTTTTCATGTAATAAAGTTGGTCATATAGTTGCTAGATGTCCTAACAGGGATGATAAGCATGAAGAAAGAGACAGCAATCATAAAGACAAAAGAGAAGATAGAGGTTACCGAAGGTACAAGGACTACAAAGGAAAAGGTAAGAAATCTTGCTATATTGCCGAAGAAGAGATTGACACTGATAGTGATGATTTTGAAATTGAAGTTGTTTATGTTGCAATGAAAGATGAGTCTGATGAGGATGAGAAAACTGCATTGATATCTTGTGTGAACAAAAATGATAAATGGATTATTGATAGTGGTTGTTCACATCACATGACTGGTGACAAGAGTAATTTTGATACCTTAGATCATTATAAAGGTAGAAGTGTGAAATTTGATAATGATGCACCATGTCCTGTTAGAGGTAAAGGATTGATTAAGCTGACTAATAAGATCACTTGTGAGAATGCTTATTAGGTTAAGGGTCTTAACTATAATCTGATGAGTGTTGCACAACTTAATAGCACTGGCTACCGAGTGAAATTTCATCACAGGAAGGCCAAAATATTTGATGCCACTGGTGAACTGATTGGAAGTGGAGAACAGACAAGAGGTAATTTTTTCTATCTAGACCTATCTGAAGAAACATGTATGATTGCACAACTTGATGATATTTGGTTATGGCATAAGCGGCTATGTCATGTTAACTTTGATAATTTGGTAGAAATTAGTAAGAAGAAGAAAGTGAGAGGTCTACCTAGATTGAAGAAACCTGAGAATGTAATGTGCAAAGAATGTCAGTTGGGTAAGATGACAAAGTCTAGTTTTAAGAGCAAGACTTTTACTTCTGAGAATGCTTTAGATTTGGTTCATATTGACCTTTGTGGACCTATGGGTGTACAAAGCTATTGTGGTGCTAGATATTTTATCATGTTTGTCGATGATTATACCAGAATGATGATTGTAATGTTCTTAACAAAAAAATCTGATGCTTTTCAATTTTTTAAGTGGTATTTGGCTAAGGTTGAAAAGGAGACAGGTAGGAACTTGAAGTGTCTGAGATCTGACCGAGGTGGATAATATATATCCAAAGAATTCAGTCTATTTTGCAATGATAGAGGGATCAAAAGACAGATTTCTGCACCAAGAACTCCTCCACAGAACGGTATAGCAAAGAGAACGAACAGATCTATCATGGATTGAGCAAGGACATTAATGATTGAAAAGAATGTTGCACAAAAGTATTGGAGAGAAGTTGTAAGTACAGTTTTTTACACTCGTAACCAAGTACATATAAAAAAAGGTACAAATCTAACACCTTATGAGCTATGGCATGGGTATGCACCTAATGTAAAGTACTTTAGAATTTTTGGAAGCAAATGCTACAGACTAAAGGACAATAGGAATGGAAAATTTGATGCTAAAAGTGATGAGGGCATATTCCTTGGCTATTCCAAAAAAATTAAAGCTTATAAGTGTTTGAACTCTAACACTAACAAAATTGTGGAAAGTGTGAATGTCAAAGTTGATGAGTATGCAAAGAAAAATGAAGCTGACAGCAAAAGAGAACCAGAAGATTACAGATCTTTTGTGTATATAGAGGAAGGAGAGGCAAGTGACAAACTTGCACCTGATGTAGAGTCTTGGGTAAGCAATACCAAGCATCAGGAAAATAATGTCGAGAGAGAAGAAGAACATGCTGAGCGATAGGAGGAAGCTGTCGAGTATCATGAAGAGGCTGCCGAGCATTCAAAAGCTGAATTTGACAATCTTGTTGGTGAACCTGAAGAGCAAGATGAAAGGAGAGTAGAACCTATTTTGGCACAATATGTAAGGAGACATCACAAGCCTGAACAGATAATTGGAGACAAAGATACTGGAGTTCTGACCAGAAGCAAGACAAGAGATCCAACATGTTTACTATGTGAATTTGAGCCTAAGACAACAAGGGAAGCATTAGAAAATGAAAACTGGATACAAGCAATGAATGAGGAGATAGACTAGATAGAGAAGAATGATACCTGGACTCTAGTGCCGAGACCAAAAACTAAAAATATCATTGGAACAAAGTGGGTGTTCTGAAACAAGCTGAATGAGCATGGTCAAATCACAAGAAACAAAGCTAGGCTGGTATGCAAAGGCTATGCACAAGAAGAAGGAATAGATTATGGGGAGACATTTTCCCCTGTAGCTAAATTGGAAGGAGTAAGAACCTTACTTGCATATGTTGCCTACAAAGATTTCAAGGTATACCAAATGGATGTTAAGTCTGCATTTTTAAATGGTATATTAGAAGAAGAAGTGTACATTGAACAGCCAGAAGGATTTGTTGATCCAAACAAAAGGCACATGGTTTGCAAACTGAACAAAACATTGTACGGGTTAAAGCAAGCTCCCAGAGCATGATATGAGAGAATGCACAACTACCTGATACAAATTAGATTCTCAAGGACAAATGACACAAGCAATCTGTACATGAAAGATGAAGAAGGTAAAGGAATCTTGTTGGCTAAAATTTTTGTAGATGATATTATATTTGGTGGACAAGATGCCTTGTGTAAGAAATTTTCAAATGAAATGAAAACTGAATTTAAAATGAGTATGTTTGGGGAGATCAAATTTTTTGTTGGTTTACAAGTATATTAGATGGAGAAAGGAATTTTCATCACCCAATCTAAATATGTTCATGAGATATTGAAAACCTTTGGTATGGATGACTCAAGGCCAGTAAGTAATTCCATGTCTACTGGACAAAAGTTGTCTAAAAATGATGATGTTGTAGAAGTAAACCAGACTTTGTATAGATCCATGATTGGAAAGCTGCAGTATGTTGTACACAACAGACCAGATATTGTTTTAGTTGTTGGGATTGTGGCAAGATTCTCTGCCAATCCTAAGGAAACTCACATGATGGCTATCAAAAGGATAATGAGATATTTGAAAGGGATTGTTGACTATGGATTGTACTACAAGAAGCATGAAAAGTTTGAACTGAGAGTGTATATTGATGTTGATTGGGTAGGAAATGTGGATGACATAAAGAGTACTAGTGGTGGAGCTTTCTTTCTTGGATAGAGATTAGTTTCCTGGACAAGCAAGAAACAAAATTGCATTTCCCAATCTACTGTTGAAGCCGAGTATGTGGCTGCAGCAGTGAATTGTTCAAACTTGCTATGGATAAAGCAATTGTTGGTAGGCATGAAAGAAGAGATCACTGAACCAGTTGTCATCTACTGTGACAACACAAGCACTATCAATTGTTGGCAAGTTGGCTATACTGATGTATATGACTTGATATAATGTTGTCATTATGGCAAAAAAGTCATATAGCAGTTTGGAGTCAGCACACTTGAAGATAAGATCAGAAATCAGTTAAGTGTTGAAGACTAGACAGTGTACAGAGTTCCTTCAGCTCAAAGCATCAGTGCACGTGCGTACGGAAGAATTATGGTATGCGCCCTGGAAGATAAGTTGGTTAGACTATATTCATACTTAATCTATGAGTGCATGATCAAATATGCAAGGATGAGAAAGTTATAGTTAGTTGAAGTTGCACGGCCAGTGAGTGCCAGACAAGAATAGAGCATGAAGCCGACAATTAGTATTTTGGTTTGCGGATATAATGTAATGTTGTAAAAGCTATGCACCTATTGTATTTAGGTTGCCGACATGTATACTTTTTTGGTTATAAGCTCGCTTAAGCCAATTTATTTGAAAGCGTTGTATGTAATAGGTCTAAGGGCTGACCTAATTGTTTATTTTGTATAAGCGTATAAATATAAGATGCGCCCATTGTATTCGGTATGGAAGCTAATAGATAGTTGTGATAAGCAAAGAAGAAGTATGTGAAGACACTAGAAGATGTATTAGAGCTTTGCAAGAGGTCAAAGCATTAGTGCATCAAAAGAACTGATCTGACAAGCAGTGTCACAGTGACAGTTCATCCTGTAGATATAGTGTGTATCTGAGATCAAAAGGTTGTAGCCTTCACCACTTGAGCAGTGAGCTCTTGGACAGTGCGTCCTCTCCCCTAACATGGACTATTATAAAAGACTCCTAACAGGGTCTAACCCTTGACCAGGTCTAATGTACTAAATATATTGTAAAGCAACTCCTAACAGGGTTAAGGATCTTCTAACAAGGATCACAAAATACTAATGCAGAATATTAGTGGGTGTCAATTCCCACCAGGGTTTTTACCTATTTGGGTTTCCCCGTAACCATATTGGTGTCATGTGTTGATTTGATGTTTCATGTTTATGTGAATGTTTAATTCAGTACTTAAGCATTTAAGTTCAATATAAAGATTAAAGTTAAAAGTTAAAATA
Source organism: Chamaecyparis obtusa (assembly GCA_027943335.1). Classification (NCBI taxonomy): domain Eukaryota; kingdom Viridiplantae; phylum Streptophyta; class Pinopsida; order Cupressales; family Cupressaceae; genus Chamaecyparis; species Chamaecyparis obtusa. The sequence continues at coordinate 1,393,870 of BSBK01003688.1, read as the reverse complement.
ACACTGATTCACCCCCCCCCCCCTCTCAATGTTCCCATTCCTAAAAAATGGTATCAGAGCTCTGGTCCTCAGCATAGAAGTTTAACCACTTGAGGAGATCATGGACAAAGAAGAAATGAAACATTTAAAAATAAATCTTGAAGTTGCTCTTGAAGACCTAGAAAAATCAGAAAGAGAAATTGAAGAACTAAAAGAAAAAGTCAGTGATGCACAATTGGTTATCAAAAGGCTAAGAAAGGATTTGAAAGAATGCTCTAACAGTGATCTAGGAGAAAAGGTCAAGAAGCTGAATGAAGACAATGCATCTATGAAAGAACTACTTGAAGAATTTGATGATAACCTGATCAACAATCAGGAAGTCTACAATGAACAAGTCAAAGAGAACTTTCAACTCAATGAAGAACTAAGGCAAGCAAACATGGAAATCTTGGAGCTAAGGAATAGCAAAGAAAGTTTGGAGTCTGAATTGAAAGAAGCAAAGAATCATATTGACAAATTACACACCAGTTTTGATTTGATAGAATCTCAGTTGTATGCAAGGAGAGCCAAAGGAGACACTAGCTGTATTGGATACAATGAAGCACAAAATTAGATTGATAACATGCGAGCAAGAAAGGATTCACAAAAAGACTCTACTGATGCTGAAAAGACTGAAGATCTAACCAAAGATAATGGTGAACCACCTTAGAATGAGCGCAAGCAAGTAGAACACACTTGTTTTGCATGTAACAAGCATGGACACATTGCAAGGAACTGTACAGAGGTAAGACCTTTTAATGGTTACTGTTATTCATGCAATAAATTTGGTCATAGAGCTGTGAATTACAAGACTAATAAGAAGAACAGGATTCAGCATGATCAGAGAAATCAGAATCAGACAAACGCAAGAAGTTCTCAAAATGTTACATGTCAGATATGTAACTATAATGGTCACTCAGCGAGACAATGCAGAATGGTGACTCATTTCAATGCGCCGAGGAATATAAGACCTCCAATCATTTGTCACTCTTGTAACAAAGTTGGACATATCTCAGAGTTTTGTAGATCAAGGACGCAAGGTCAAGAAAGCCCTAAAAAGGCCGAAGAACCAGTTTTGGATCTCAAAGGAGAAGTCAAGTTTGTGAAAGCCTGAGAGGATGCGAGCTTGATTTGGACAGAAGGAAAGAAGTACAAAGTTGATGAGAATGTATTGGATGCATCCGCAGTGGACGCACCCTCTACATCTGGATGAATGGCCCTCAGGGTCATAGGGGGAGCTAATTTAGCTCTAGACCCTTGTGTGGTTGGTATACTCACTCTCAGAGTATGCGCCTTTGAACTTAAGCTTTTGGAGTATAAAGGAACCTTTTTGCAAGAGCGCACATATTGATTGTTAGCAAAACTCAAGTTGGAAATGTTTAAGTGACAGCCTGGTTTATGCAGCAAACACTAACTGCGGAATTTTCACTTTAAGTACACAGAAAGTTGTTTGATTACTCATTGCATTCAAATTCAGAGCGATAGGAGAGAAAAAAGAGCCTAAAAGTTGTTGTGAAGACTTGTAGAAGTGATTTGCAGTGATTTGCAGTGCATTTGGTCGGTTGCAAAAACCCTAGTTTGTCGCGCTGACTCAGTAGTCTTCAGACTATCTCAGAGATCAATTGGAAAGAGATTAAACAAGTAAGTCATGACCACTCCCATAGTTTTTGATGTTGCTGAGAAGAAGAGATATGTATTTAAGAAGCATCCATTTAAGTCAACCCTAGATGATTTAGAGGGAGCATTCTCCCGCATGCCTATGGGTGTCATGCATGTGGAAGACATTAGGGCTTACATCTACTGCAAGAAAGAACCAGTAGGGTTGGATAGGTTAAGGGCGCACATGGATACCATGTTGAAACCAGATAAAACATTCATGGATGAATATGTTAAGTGGAATGATCACCCTATAGTTGTATGCTACGACATATGAATTTTATGAGACTGAATGGATTAAGATACTGTTGAGTAGAATTCATGATGACCTATTTTGGATAGGTGATGTGTCGATCAGAATAACCAATGACTTGATATATGAGATGACAAGCCTATCTAAGACAGGTGTCGTCCTTCTTGTGGGCAAGGCTGTCAGGAAAATTGTTGAGCAAACATGTAAGTCAAGGAGTGATAGGCGTAGTATGACAATTGAGCCTATTGAGCAAGCTGACATCAAATTGATGTCTATGATACTTGGATATAGGTTTCATCACACCAGCAGGGTGAATAGTGTGTCTGCGGGCACTATTCTAGCAACCATTAGACTTGTGGAGGAAGATGCAGAGTTCAACTTGTGTGAGATCTTGTGCACATAGTTGATGATAACATTAAGGCAATCAAGCATGACAAAACCAAGATATTCAGATTTGGGTCATTGGTCATTTACATGTACCTTCATATAGTTGGGAGAGTATCAGATTTGTATTTGGACAAGTCCATTCGAACCATGCCACATATATCTAACAAGGCATCCACAAAGAGTACATTGAGAGATTATGTAACATTGGAATTGAAGACCTTCAGGGTCAAGATGCAAATGAGGTATAGAATTCTAGAGAGCATTGTGGAAAAGTATAAGGATACTATTTTCTTTATGGTAGAGATAGACACAACTTGTATGGAAGCTATTAAGACAAGAACTAAGTGGATTCATCCACTTGATTATGAGGTAGAGGAACAGGTCCTTGAAGCATATGCACAGGTTCTACTATCAGCCCCCAAAGATCCTAATGAACCTAGGTGGGGAACTTATGAGGAGAAGACAAGAGAAGTAGATGCAAAACTAAACAGCGCAGCAACCAAGAGGAAAGTCTCTAAGATTACATCTGAGATACTCTGAATTTGTGGAGTAACACAAGGAGACCTTGAAAATGCAAGGGAAGAAAAGATTGTTTTGGAAATTGAGAGCGCATCCATAGAAGAAGCTAAGTCTGATGATCCTAAGATGAAAAAGGTAAAGATTGAAAAGACTGATGATCCAAAGGATAAACAGGGTAAAATTGATGATATTAGTCATGTGCCCACTGTTACAGTTGATATTGAGTCCACAAATGCATCTCCTAAGATGCCCAAGAGGAGAAAACAAACCGCCCCAAATCACCCTTCAGCTATAAGTGCAGCCACAAGAAGCAAATTGAAAAATGTACAGTCACCTCTAGAAGTAGGATTCATACCTAGTCTTCAAGTGTTAAGGACTAGAGTTGTAGAAGAAGGAAGGCTAGATCAGATAGCCAAGTTTTATGACAAATATCATGAAATTGATAAATCGGAGATTCATGAGATGCTGATCAAACACATGATAAAGTTCAAGAAGACAGTTCTTGAATTGAAGACATCAATCCCGGATAAGGTATGGGAGATTATGGATACCTTGAAGAGACAAGCCACTAAAGAAGACTTTAGAATAAGGGAACAAACACTTGATTCCACTCTTCCAGTATGTTCTGTTGAAGAAAAGTCACTATTATTGAATTTGGTGAAGCCGCACTCAAGGACAAAGATGAGAACACTACACCTCATGAACAAAGATTATGAGCTGATATATAAGGAAACAGAGAAGGCCTTTGAGAAGGTATTCTTAGAGCAGCAGATGAAACCTAAGTCTGTGCCCATCACTCAAGCACCTAGTGAGCAAGACAAAGCTGCAAAGACCTCCAAAATACCATTTATAGGTCCTCAGGATTCAGTGCCTGCAGTGGAAGCACAAACAGAGGCAGATAAGTCTGCGCCCATAACAAAATCACTCAAGGATAGCACCATTATCATTGATAATGTTGAGATAGCCATGGCGGCCACTGACAATGACTTGGATAAGTTTGAAGAAGCTTTTGTGAGCACACAAGAAGCTGAAATGTTATGCAGAAACACACCTCCCATTCAACAAGAAGAAGTATTGATTGATGATGAGGAAGAAGAAGAAAAGAAACAACAAGAAATAGAAATAGAAAAAGAGGAAGAAAAGAAAGAAGGAGAAAAGATAAAAGAAAGTGAGAAAAAGGATGAAATGTCAATAAAGCAAGAAGTGGTGGATAGCACTCCCATCACTCCCTCTATAGCATTGTGGTCAAGTTTGACACCTGACACATCCAATTTGGACTCATGGAAAGAAGAAGACTTGATTAAGTTCAGCGTCTTAGCTATGGAGAAAGCCAAAGAAAAGCAAGTAATGAGGAATCCCCTCCTAGTAGAATCAATAAACATTTTGAACAATCTGTTGCTAGAGGATAAGAAAGTGTCAAAGATACACTCAGTTGATGATGTGAGTACAGTCATCTCACATTTCAAAAGCAATTTCTCAAGCCTTGAAGAATTTGCATCCCTAGTTGCAGAAGAAAAGTATTTAAAGAAGAGAATGAATGAATTGGTGAACAACTTTTCACTTGACCTTAGCTCACTCAAGACTGGTCAAGCATCATTGAAAGATTTTGCAGATCAAGGGAGAATAATCATTGCAGAATGCATGGATCAAGACAAGCTTACTGATGCGCATTTCAAGAAAATAAAAGAGGCAGAAGCTATGATTGAGCAGGTGAAGAATTCAGTGAAAGCCACATCCACAGATGTGAACATGTGCAATAATGTCTACCAAAGTCAAATAGACAAAATTGAGAAGGCAGAAAAAGAGATGACAAAGTTAAGGGCTAGACAGACTCAGTTGAGGAATGCTCTTGCGCTCTCACTAGACATTCTAAATCATAATATCAAGGAGATCGATGCCACTATGGTGACATATGATCAAGGTCCTTCCTCAAATTTGAAGAAGATGGAGAAGCTTCAGTATGCATTATGCGCCCATCTCTAGATAGTAAACTCTTTGATCTCATTTTGGAAGAAGGAGATCCAGAACCTAAAGATTGCATATCCGGATGTTTTCCCTCAGTGAGTATGAGTAGATAAAGTTTTTTTTGAAACACCTTTGTCATTAATGTCAAAAGGGGAGTTGTGTATAGAATATGGATCATAATATGTATAGGGAGATATAAGTATATGTATAGATGACAAAAGTTTTTTGTATTAAGGACAGTTAGCAACTTGGCCATATTCATTTGTTGCCATCAATGACCAAGGGGGAGATTGTTGGCAAGTTGGCTATACTGATGTATATGACTTGATATAGTGTTGTCATTATGGCAACAAAGTCATATAGCAGTTTGGAGTCAGCGCACTTGAAGAGAAGATCAGAAATTAGTTAAGTGTTGAAGACTAGACAGTGTACAGAGTTCCTACAGCTCAAAGCATCAGCGCACGTGCATATGGAAGAATTATGGTATGTGCCCTGGAAGATAAGTTGATTAGACTATATTCATGCTTAGTCTATGAGCGCATGATCAGATATGCAAGGATGAGAAAGTTATAGTCAATTGAATTTGCACAGCCAGTGAGTGTCAGAGAAGAACAAAGCATGAAGCCAACAGTTAGTATTTTGGTTTGCGGATATAATGTAATGTTGTAAAGGCTATGCGCCTATTGTATTTAGGTTGCCAACATATATACTTGTTTGTTTGTAAGCACGCTTACGCCAATTCATTTGGAAGCATTTTATGTAATAGGTCTAAGGGCCGACCTAATTGTTTATTTTGTATAAGCGTATAAATATAAGATGCGCCCATTGTATTCGGTATGGAAGTTAATAGATAGTTGTGATAAGCAGAGCAGAAGTGTGCGAAGACACGAGAAGATGTATTAGAGCTTTGCAAGAGGTCAAAGCATCAGTGCATCAAAGGAACTGACCTGACAAGCAGTGTCACAGTGATAGTTCATCTTGCAAATATAGTGTGTATCTGAGATCATAAGGTTGTAGCCTTCACCACTTGAGCAGTGAGCTCTTGGACAGTGTGTCCTCTCCCCTAACAGGGACTATTGTAAAAGACTCATAATAGGGTCTGACCCTTGACAGGTCTATTGTACTAAATATATTGTAAAGCAACTCCTAACAGGGTTAAGGATCTTCTAACAAGGATCACAAAACACTAGTGCAAAATATCAGTAGGTGTCAATTCCCACCGGGGTTTTTACCTATTTGGGTTTCCCCGTAACCATATTGGTGTCATGTGTTGATTTCATGTTTCATGTTTATGTGAATGTTTAATTCAGTACTTAAGCATTTGAGTTCAGTATAAAGATTAAAGTGAAAAGTTAAAATACAGCGAACACTGATTCACACCCCCCCCCCCTCTCAGTGTTCCCATTCCTAACATCAACATCTCTAAGAATCCAGTGTTGCACACAAAGACCAAACACATCACCATCAAGTCTCATTACTTGAGGGAACTAGTACAAGATAAAGAGGTTCGAATGGAATATGTGAATACAAAAGAACAACTAGCAGACATATTCACCAAAGCTTTACCTAAAGAAGCTCATGAATATCTGAGAGGTCAATTAGGGGTTCTTTCCCTAACTAAGGCTTCCTAGTCAAGCTAGGAGCACTGCATCAAATGTGCTGCAAAGAGTATCTGACAAATTGATGCAGAGATAGGTCACACTTTAGGAGCAGCCTAGAGTTGTGAAAAGTATAGCAAAGCCAAGAATCAGTCATAAGCAAAGATGACAAAGGGAGAAATACTGTTACTGAACTGAAAAATGATATCTACATATGTAGGATGTATGTTTTAGTTGTTGCTTTGGCATTTTTGTCAAAGAGGGAGATGATCACAGATGAATACACATGGTGAGATTTCATGGAAGATCAAGTAAGAGGGAGAGATTAAGTGGACGGTCATACAAGCATGGCTAATTGATTCTGTATCAGAATGAAGCTAAGGATATTATAAATATTTCTAATGGACATATAAGTTTTGGATTGGTTGGTAATTCATGTGTTATTCATATGGTGTTTCCATCAATGTCAAAGAGGGAGATTGTTGGAAATAGTAATTGAAGCAATTGTTGTATTGTCATTGATGTCAAACCTTAATTGGTAAGACTATTGCTATTTGAGAAAGTACTATATCTATTTGATTGTTGTGAAGGAGATAGGCAAGGTTGGTAACAATAGCACCTAAGGAAAGGTTGAGTTATCTTGATACTTCAATGAGTACTTGATTATGTGGCACAATGATAAGATAATGTATTGTTTATCTAAGTAAGAATGAAGACTAAACTGGTAGGCTTAACCGAGCAAAAGTGAAGAAATCTAGTTTAAGCCGAGTGATGTTAGTGTCGACCGAGCTAGTATATGTCGAGTAAATTCAGTGTTGACCGAACATTAGTTAATTGTTGAGGAAGACAGTATTAGCCGAGGAAACAGTTTTTGAGGTGACCGAGCTTTCTAATGGAGACTGAGGAGTTGAACACTGTATTGACCGAGCATCGGTAATTTACATTTGAGGAAGAATTCAGATTTCTAGCCGACATAATTGAATTCTTAGATTATGTAAAACGTGTTGACTTTATTTATTGATTGCATGAAAACATTTAATGCATTGTAAAATGTTTTATTGTAAATCTACTAAGAGATTTGAGATATTTCTAGAAGGATAGACGAAGAACATAAAGTTGGAAGGACTCAATGAATCTGACCTAACCCTAAGATATATGAAGGAGATTAAGCGGCAAAAGATGTATTGACCTAATTGATGAAGTATTAAGGAAACCTAAGCATGAGGTTGAAGAAGAGGATGTTGGAAGTATTGTTGATGTTATTGACTGTCTAAGCAGAAAAGGTTGAAGGAGAAGTGGTGTGATTACTTTAAGAGATTTCCAAGCAGATCAGTGATGGAGATGGTAAAGGTTCACAGTTAGTAAGCCAGCATATGTGTACGGAATTGGATCTGATATTTGCAAAGTGAGTTGTATATTTTTTAGATCAATACTACTATTACTTTCTAACCATTGTATCAATCAAAATTCTTTTAACAGAGGTTGACCTAACAGTCATTTGTATAAATCTTTTGAACAAGGTTGCATTCTAATGGGATGTATTTAAGTCCTATAATAAGGCGCACTTTTAACAGAGTGATTTAAATCCTTTAACCGGGTCACACCTAACAGTGTGTTTGTAACCTTTGACAGGGTTGACTTTTCACAGAGCTCACTTCAGAAGAGTGAAAATAATAGTAACATGTTACAAAGTGGTTTTTCCCAAATTGGGTTTCCACTATAAATCCTGGTGTTAATACTTGTGTGAATGTTTTGGTTTGAACATTTTTGTGTTTTACAAGTTAGATACTATTGGATAGTGGACTACACTGTTATATGTTTATGTTATGCAATCAATAATGACCGAGTAGCTGTTGGTTGTTGGATCTGATTTGTTGAAGAGTTTTAAAGTTTGTTTTATACATCTGGACCTGAGAACAATTGATTCACCCCCCCCCCCCTCTCTATTGTTCTAAATCATATTAACAATATATACTCATATACGCAATCTTAATTACAGGTTACAAATCTCAAGGGTTCCTTGACGTAGGATTACGTGAATACAATTTAATTTATTAAGTACAATAATCATCTAAATCTTCTATATAGTACATCATAAATACATATGTACTAGCAGAGTTGTACAAGAGATAAGAATTATATGGAATATCTTGTCAAGTGGAAGGACAGACCATTTGAGGATTCATCATGGATTTCTCAAGCTGAGGTTGACCAATTTGGTTTTCTTTTGGCCCCAACAAAGTGAGAGGCTCACTTTTCAAATACCTTGAGTGTCTAATGCAGGGGCATCTTGAGATCTAAGCAATCTTGTATCAACCAACAAGATATTTAGTTTCATGTTGATCAATCTAGTGTTTCGAGTTGCGAACGATATGTACTTGTTTTTTTGAGTTGTGGTTATTACAGTGTGTTTGTGGCTTTGTCAGGAACCTCATTCTATGATCGCATCTCATTTGGATTCATCAAGCGTGATTTATTGTAGATTCTTGGCAAGACTGTCATGTTCTTCATTTTTCTGGTCAATCTTTGTGTTACCAATCGGTTTTTCGATCCACCGAGTGGAATCTCTAGTTGTGATCATGCTAGCTCATTGTTACATTTGCGGTCAACATTCTTCTATGATCGCATCTCTTATTTTCTTTCTTAGAGGTTGTTTCAAATGATTTGAGAGCCGACCTATTTGTTGTAACACGTTTTCTCTATTATTGATAAATGTGATCTTTTTTGGGTCGACCTATGATTGTATTGGGTATATAAGCTTATGGACTTATTCTTAAGGGATAAGGTGATTTCATAAGATTATTTGGTTATAGTTTGGCTAGGGTTTGTAAGCGATTACTGGTCATAATCAGGCATGTATGTTTGGCATGTGAGACTGCATGGTGCGGATCGATTGTAATTGATTTTGTGCTAATAATCGAAGGCTAAACTTTCATTTCTTTCAATCTTAGTTTGTTGTTTCCGTTGTGTTGTGGTTGGTTGCAAGGATTGGACTGATCTTATGTAGGTTTCTTAATTTGTCCTTGACTGCATCACAAGTACAAGATCTCATTCATTCCAAACTCGCATTTGGACCTCTTTGGAAATGAGTGACTCCATGATTTCTAATACCTTGTCCAAATGTCTCAAATGTTCCTCCCACAGCCTATTATAAATAAGTATGTCATCAAAGAACACCAATAAAAACTTACACAATTGCTTATTGAAGATGTGGTTCATGCAAGACTGTAAGGCAGCTAGAGCATTGGACAACCCAAATGGCATGACTAAGAACTCATAGTGTCCGTAGTGGCAACATAATGTTGTCTTCTGGACATATTGTTCCCTCATGTGGATCTGGTGGTACCCAAAACAAAGATCAATCTTGCAGAAGTAAAATGTTCCACATAGTTCATCCAACAGCTCATCGATCTTGGGAATGGTGTATCTATTCTTAATGGCCTTCTTGTTCAACGCTCGATAGTTTATGCACATCCTAAGGGTTTCATCCTTCTTCTTCACCAACACTACCGAGGATGCAAAGGGACTAGAGCTAGGTCTAATCCAACCTTTGTCAAGGAGTTCCCGGATCGTCTTCTCTATCTCTGCTTTGAACTTCTTAGGATGGCGATAGGGCATGGTGATAACAGGCTTGGCTCCTTCCTCCAACTCAATAGTATGCTCAAAACCTCTGTGTGGGGGTATACCAGGGGGAGTATCTGCGAAAACCAAATTGTGCTTGTCCAACACCGCCTAAAGCTCATCATTGTGGTAGTAAGCTTGTTGCCCACTCAAAGATTTGGTTGAGACCAAACAATGTGCCGCCTAGACGACGTCGTCATGTCTGAAAATTGCTTCCATCCATTTTTCCAAAATCTCCCTCAGGCCACCATTTGACATTCCTCTTAGTACCACCTTCATGCCATGAATGAGAACTTCATCCTCTTGAATCTCTATGTGTACTGGTCTAGGGTCTCCATCCATTGAATGCCCAAATATGACATCCATATCATCCAGATCTACCCCAAAGAAATCATCTATCACTATGTAGTTCTACATGGTAATGCTCAATTGCGGAACCAAATGAGTACACGATAAGAGATTTCCTCCTGCCACCTTGACTTCGAACCCTTCATGTTCCTTTGTACACAAACCCCTCCTAGTGACGAGTGATTAATTGATGAAGTTGAGTGTGGCCCCACTTTCAAGCATGACTACAACCTGTTGCCCCTAGAGTGTACTACAAACCCAAAACACATTGCACCTTGGAGTGTCAGCCAGTGCTGCAATGGCGCCTCCCCTTCATACTAGTGTGGCAATTTTCTCCACACGATTTATGCCTTCTTTAGCCTCCTCTTTTCCCTCTAGCTCAGATTCTTCATTCTCCTCCTCATTGTCAGACACTACCTCAATATATTGAATCTTTCCCCTATCTAAGCATTTGTGCCCTGGTTACCATGGCTACTTGTAGGTGTAGAAAAGCTTTCTCCCCCTCATCTCTTGCCTCGTGGCCTTGTCCAATGGTGGCTTCTTCAGGTAGGGTTTGTTGTATTTATCCTTCGATGCAAGGGGTGGTTTGGCATGTGTGTAACTTTTGGAAGAAGAAGATGAGGTTGTCATGTCACAAGCCTTCTTGATCGTCATCATGAGTGTGTTGGGATTGAGACCTTTGACCCAACCCTTGAGGGGTTCCATCAATCCATCCATAAACAACACAACCAATCTCCTCGTTGAGATGTCTGTAACCAACACTAACAATCTCTAAAAAATTTGTGATGTAATGGTCCACTAGTCTCGTTTGCCTTAGTTGTGCCAACTCCTTGAAGTTGATCTCTAGATCCTTCCCATCAAAGAGATCTATGAGTCTCTAGACCCTTTACAGTTAAGATAATCTCCACACTGTAAACAAGCAAGCAAGCAACTCCTAAAATCGTCCTTAGGCGCAGTCAAATATTAGTTTAGGTTATTAGTCGCCAGATTAATACAATATTTTAATCATTATATTACATAGTTGTAATGATTGAATCCACATAGAGAATGGAATGAATCGCCGATAATAAATATTTGAATTTCCACACAAGATAGATCCTTGATTACACCACAGGTAGATTAGGGTGAGGAGTGACTCCCACCAAAACTGCAAAGTGCCAAAATATGGAGAATCTTGCACCTCTGAAACGGTAGACAGTATTGAACTCCAACTAGAATTTGCAAATACATAAGAAACATAAAACTCCACTATGACTACCTACAATGCCAAACATGGCCTTATAAAGGGCTCTAGAAAGATTCTCGAAGGGTTACAAGTAGACCGACAATAGTTTATTCCCTTTTATTTTATTATTAAATTAATTAATTAAAATGGTCCGTAAGATATTATTATTGAAGTTGGAACCACCTAATCAATTAATTTAATTGAGTCATTTAATTATTTCAGAGACATTACAAACTCATCTGGTGTTGATAGTATACAACACAAAAGTACACTTTAGAAGGCTCACACTCATCATCAAAACTGACCTAAATATCCAATACCCCAAATTAGGTAGTGAGAAGAAAGGAAGTATGATTAGGCAATAGCAAGGTATGGGAAGAGCAACCTTAGCGAGATGTATTATCATTTAGTCAAGAAATGTTGACTTCTCTAATGGCTGGAATTGAGTTTATCAGCTCAACATACATGTTGCTTTTGTTCATTAGTCAGAATGGCATGTGTGTAACTTTTGGAAGATGAGGTTGTCATGTCACAAGCCTTCTTAATCATCAATCCATCCATAAACAACACAACCAATCTCCTCTCTGAGATGTCTGTAACCAACACTGACAATCTCTAAAATTTTGTGACATAATTGTCCACTAACTAGTCTTGTTCACCTTAGTTGTGCCAACTCCTTAAAGTTGATCTCTAGATCCTTCCCATCAAAGTGATCTATGAGTCTCTCCGTGAAATTGGCATATGAAGTGACTTGATCATGACCGAGGGTGACCATCCCAGCCACCATTCGTGAGCAACTCCTAGGTGAAGTGTTACAAACTCGATTGCCTCTTCTTTAGGCATTGAGTTAAGCTAGAAGTAGGTATATGCTTTCTGTACCCACGCTTGTGCTAATGTTTTCCAAGACCCATCAAAGGATGATAAATTTAGCTTTCCAATCTTTCGTTTGATGTCATCATTGTAATGGTCATGTCTCTTAGAATATCTCATCCGCAAATCCACAGTCCTTGAAGGGTAGTTTTGCTCCAAATCTGGCATCAAACCAGTCTTGTCTGAACTAACCCTGCATCTCCAAGAAGATAGGCTCTTGTTCTCCATGTTATTCAGTCCTTTGAGGAAACATCGACATCATTGGGCATGTGTGGGAATGCTGAGTATGAGATCTCTCATTTACAAAATCATCGTCATGCCCATTATGATTTTCATTTGTCCTTCCTTCTGCCAAAAGCCACAATGTTTCACTAATTTGTTGTTGTCCTTTTTCCAAAGTCTCACCAAGTTGTTGTTGTCCATTCACTAAGGTCTCGCTAAGTTGTTATTGTCCTCTTGTTAGCTCTCGTAGTAGTGTCATCATCTCATTGCTTGATTCCCCCATCATGTCTGTTGATTAGGATCGTGTCTATATCCAACGTTACTCAACAGGCTAGCAAGATCACCAACTCTGATACCATTGTGATGTACCGAATAGCCTGGCACCATAAACAAACAACTATACGTACAGTGCAGTAGACCACACCTTCCATACAAGCCCTTCACTATGCACTTTAGCTCTTACCGTGTGTCAATGCTCCTCAACACTCTTCCTCCACCGTATAGTCAATCTCCTCACCCCCTCACATGGATGGCAATCACTAAACCCCCTACGGTCAAACTATATGACACTTCCACCGACGGCACTCACACCACTTCCACTGTACACATATTGTCCCGCCAAGTAACACACCTGTACAATAATCCTTTCTTGTACGACCAGCACTACCCGTACTCTTTACGGTTAAGACAATGTACACAATCAAGCAGGCAGCTCCCGAAATCGTCCTTAGGTGCAGTCAAATATTAGTTTAGGTTATTGGTCGTCATATCAATACAATATTTTAATCATTATATTACATAGTTGTAATGATTGAATCCACATAGAGAATGGAATGAATCGCCGATACTAAATATTTGAATTTCCACACAAGATAGATCCTTGATTACACCACAGGTAGATTAGGGTGAGGAGTGACTCCCACCAAAACTGCAAAGTGCCAAAATATGGAGGATCTTGCACCTTTGAAACGACAGACAGTGTTGAACTCCAACTAGAATTCACAAATACATAAGAAACATAAAACTCCACTATGACTACCTATAATGCCAAACACAGCCTTATAAAGAGCTCTAGGAAGATTCTCGAAGGGTTACAAGCAGACCGACAATAATTTATTACCTTTTATTTTTTTATTAAATTAATTAATTAAAATGGTCCGAAAGATATTATTATAAAAGTTAGGACCACTTAATCAATTGATTTAATTTAATCATTTAATTATTTCAGGGACATTACAAATCATCTGGTGTTGATAATATACAGCACAAAAGTACACTTTAAAAGGCTCACACTCATCATCAAAACTGACTTAAATATCCAATACCCCAAATTAGGTAGCGAGAACAAAGGAAGTGTGATTAGGCAATAGCAAGGTATGGGAAGAGCAGCCTTAGCGAGATGTATTATCATTTAGTCAAGAAATGTTGACTTCTCTAATGGCTGGAATTGAGTTTATCAGCTCAACATACATGCCGATTCTGTTCATTAGTCAGAATGGCATGAAATTGGTAACTGATTGTAGCTCCATAATTCAAATAAATGCATGAATGACAAAGGTTATCAATCGAACTAGTTATAACTTATGTTCATCCTCCTATTCTTTAGACATGTTTCTCTAGGTCTTGAGCTTTTCATGGTGAAGCTCTCCGGAGAAAACTACCTATCCTGTAAGATTCACAGCTTCACCATTATTAACACAAAATGTGCTAGCGTTTGAGAGTTAGAAAAACAGCTTCACACAAAAACTAAAAATGACAGAACAAAGACAGACTTAAGTGGCCTGAAAAGGATGGAATCCTACCTATCATGAGAGAGATACCCTGCTTTAACAAGTAAATCAAACCTAATCATGAGCGAAGGTACCAAATACAAGTTACCATTAACCTCAGTGAGCAATTATCAGATCCAGGTAAACTTGAAAGCTGGCATGTACCGAGTCTTATATTTGGAGCTAAAAAATTGGAAAGCAGGATGTATACTTATTGCAACTATGCAAGATTTGAGTTCAAGGCTCAAATAATATGCGAATTCAACTTATATGGATGACCCAGGAACAGGTTAGAAGTGGACAACATTAAGAAACTGTTTTCCAGAAGATATAATTCACTGGGAACATTTTATTATTTATCTTACTGGCATGTGTCTGTAAGGAACAGGTTCTCAGGCAGTTTTTGCTATTGTTTTTTAATTTAATGCTCGTCTCAGTGTTCCAGATTTTCATTTATATGCCTTACTGACTTCACTTCTCCTTTACTCTCTATCCCACATTTCTGAAATGTCATTGACGCACTGCAAAGTCTGATATTGCAATGAGTACAACTGTATCAAGTGTTGATATTCTTAGTTACTGCTTTGAATAGGATGAAATTTATAAAAAAAAGACTAATTAAGTGTCCATTAGACATCAAGCTTTTTTCATGTTAGAAATGACAAATTGCTGTGAAGACATTAATCTCTTGTCCAAATTTTTTTTGAAAAGCCTAATTTTCACCCACTGTAAATACATATACAAGTCTAGAGATTGAATACAGTGACATAACTACAAATTTCTCCCTAAAATAATAGACATGACATCCTGCATATCACTGTGCCTATCCAAATAAAGCCTGGATCTGGCACCGGAGTATCCAAGTCGTATCCAGATACGGCAGTGTAGAGGGTATGCAGTAATGCATCCATAGGGTGCATGTACCTGTATACGTATTAGATACGCCCAATGTAAATCAGACAGGAGTGACACAGACAATCTTCTGGTAACTTAGTTGTTGCCTCAGGTCAGAACCGGGCTTGACCGATTCAATTCGAATACAATTATGTTTTATCTGAATACGAAATCTAAATATCTAAATTTAGACATAATTCACATTGTGATATTTATCAATCTTGTTAAATTCTGATAGCAATATCACAATTTGATTTGCTGTAGAAAAATATCTCCTACTTATAATTCACATTACTGCTTAGGAACTTCCATTTTGGTAACACACCCACAGAACAATCAGGAAATCTTTTATCATCTTATAAGCTCTTATTCAATGAGGGCAAACAATTCCTTGGAAGCATACCTAAAGTGGAAATTCGATGAAAAATTTGAAGCTAAGAGCATGGGTCTATGACCCACCATACTTTAGGTATGTACCTGATCAAAGAATAATGAATGCACCTGAAACATTTAAAGCCAATCTCATGGGACGGAAAAGAAAGCCTGAAAAGAGCTGGGGCAGAGGGTATCTTGTTTTGTAGTTTTCTCACGGAAGGAAAGTTACAGCAGGCGTCGCTATGTCTGCTCGTCTCACCCAATCCAAAACCCTATCATGCAAGGCCTCTCTCTCCAATTTACCAGTGGTATTGACAACAAGCTTCTTGACCTGCGGCGTATCATAGTCACAGCAGCCATTGTAGCCCTCCACCAAATTCCTCAGCACTTCCCAGGAGTGAGGTTTATGCCAGGAAGGATTCCCCTGGGCTCGATCCTCCAACCTCCTCCTCCACTCATCTTCATTCTCAGCCCTGCACTCAACGATGAGCAGACGGGCGCCGTGTTTTTCTGTCAGACCTGCTGCTTCCTGGAAGTGATGAGGGCGAGATAGCGGGGAATCCACAATGACGCTGGTGCCGCATTTGAGCTGGGTGTCGGCCATTTTCCATATGACTGCGTAGGAAAGATCATTGAGGAGGGCTGATGCGACCAGGGAGTGAAGGGGAAGAGTAGAATCGCGGACATCGTCCTTGTCGAGAAGAGCCCATTTCAGGGATTTGGCCAGAAATTGGGCAATGCTGGACTTGCCGCTGCCCGGGTGCCCCTTCATGGCTACCAGTGATACCAATTGCCATTCACGTGCCATCTCTGTTTCTTTTCGATAAAAGGGCTTTTTGAGCCAAGATTTATAGCGAGTTCGGACTAGTTCTATCTAAACTACAAGGGCATTGGATGATGATGATCAGGTTTGATCATTTCTCCTGTCGTTTTAAGCAGTCCAAGATCCGGTTTTAATTTTTGATCTGTTCGGTATGTGGATGAGGGTCTCCTGAGTTCTATCTAAATCTGAAGGTCATTTGATGGTCAATGGTTTTGGTCATCGTCATCGTGGTTTGAGGTAATTCAAGTGATGATTCACTTTTCAATTTTGTATTTGTTCAAAAGAACCCATCTACAATTTATCTCGTTTAACATATATGTCATGTATTTTTCTTTTCCTCCTTTTTTTAATAAATGGTTTAGTTGTGATAAAATTAAATTATCACTCAGTTCATAAAATGGCAAATAATTTTATTGTAATAGGGGAGAGGACCTAGTAGTTGTGCATCCTAATTTCGGGCTTCTCAAAAATCTACATGGAAATTTCAAATCACTCCCATTTTTTTACAGTAGCTTACTTGGTGAGTCTCCTGCTTATAACTAAGGTTTCAGAGCCACATCATCAAATATGATGCCACTTCAGCATGCTTTTTGCCAAGGTGTCCAAAACAGCCCAAAAAAAAAGTGAGACCAATCATAGTGAATTAGGGACCCCAATAGTTGTGCAGCTAATGTGGCATCACACTATTGGCTGCTTTTTAGAACAAAGGGTACATTTCATTCAATTATGGGTAGTCATCATTAGCAAAAACAACTTTAAAGTCACAACTATTGGTACAATGTTGTCAAAAATATTGGATATTAAATTAACAACTATGGGTATTAAGTTAAGAACTGCTATCACAACCATTGGAACGTGTTCAAGTACTGGGTCCTCTCCCCTAGATAATTTAATAGTAAAATATATTTTAGTTGTGCAACTGAGAATCCGTTTTCATCATTTTAGATGTGAGATGGGTAGATGGATGATCACAGATGAAAAATGGGAAGAAAGAACTTGTATTTTTTTACAGTGAAGAAGTGGTTGAAATTGAATGGCACTTTTATAGTGTGCAGCATATGAGAATATTTGTATTAGTTATTTGAAAAGAGAAGACTTCACAAAACTACAGCTTTCCTGATCAACATCCACACCATAAGAACCTACATTGGAAGAAACTTAAGATGTGTGAAAGGTGTAATTCTTGACTCCTTAGATTGATGGTCTCATTGACGTCATTAGAATTCACTAATTCCATGTGATATGTCATGTGGAATTGGATGAGGCATAACAATTTTATGATTTTATCTCCATTTTCTGACTGTAGCATATTCATGTAACAAGACATACATTTTATGAATTTTAGACAATATTAGCATATTTGAGGGAGCTAGGAATAAAAAAGGGAAAGTGAATTCCTACATTTTAGCCGTGTACAAATATATATTGGTTTCATTAATATACAAGTAAAAAAATTAAGTTTGAAATTCCAAAAATCTTATTAATCTAAAAAAATTTAAAAAAATAGAAATAAATAACATATTCTATTTAATAATAATCTCAAATTTCAAAAGATTTTCCAATTTCTAATATGTATAAAAATTTTGAATAAATAGAAAAATAAAATAACAAATAAAAAAAACCAAGAAAGAGGAGGAGAAGGAAAATGATTGGATTGGTCCTTCAGTGTTCACCTCTCTCTTCTCTTTATTTGAAGTAAATACCACACTTCACCGTCTTTTCATTTTTGAACTGCTCCCTTCAATTCCCGATTGTGTAGTCTGCCTGAGTAAATGAATTCTCATCTTGAAAGCTTCATTAGTCAAATCAAAATGTACAGCCACATAACTCCCTCTGTAGTAACAGACAATGAGTGAAAACCTTGAGCCAAATAAACAATTGTCTCTTGATTCAATTTGTTTTTGCAAATTTCCTCCTCTGTTGAAATCTTTATGTTTCACAAAATACTACCATCTTCGCTCCAATTTCAATATAATCTCCACATATCCATTCTGATTCCAGTTTCTTCAAATTGATTAGAATCATCTTCACAGACGACAAACTCATATATAGTGGCTCCCTAGAAATGGCTCTTGCTGCTCGAGGCTTTCTCAAAATTTCTACTAGTAAGTGCAACGTAGTGGAAGCAGACTGTCGAGCATCATCAAGTAGCATTTGGGTGTCTTATTTTTACCAAGTTGATGTCCGTATTTCAATATCTGGTTTACAAAACATGTTAATTAAAAACTTACTAAAATGTTTCATGTATATTAATAGTTGTATATCTAATAGTTAAAAATATATATTTAATAAAAAGATTGGAGTATTTGTGCATAGATATTGGTTAAAATATTTATTAGTGAACTATGTATTGGATTAGTTGTACATTTTTTATGGTATTCAAAGTGCATTGTTAAGAGGAAACTCTAAACCCTATTCTTTCCATTACTTTATTACTAAGAACCTTCAATTTCCTTGTCAAACAGGGTTGTGGCCTTTCTATTGAGCATTATCAAGCCATTCAAATTTCTGTTGTGGTGTTCTACCTACACTGGCCACAAACTTCCATATTTACAAGTATTTTATAAAATGATCCATGCACCTTGTATGTAGCTTCCACAAAGATTTTTGAGAAATTGTATCAAACGACTTGGATTTTTTGTCTTGACTAGTCATGACTTTGAGCTATAATTGTTATTCAACAGTTGCGCAACCTCCATGTACAACCTCTAGAACACTACAGATATAAGTGTCTCCCATAAATAAAACTACTTCCCCCGTAACACTAGCATATACTATTGGAATATCATACAACTAACCACATTTAACAAGTGAATGTTGGAAATCTAATATCACAAAGATATACATCAATCTAAGAACCATAAATCATTAGTAGCTAGGCATATGAAAACCCATAAAATTTAGAATCACATATGCACAACACTTGACACCAGCTTTGAGTAAAAAACCATTAAAGGATAAAACAACCACTATGTAAATAAACTTTATAAGCCTCACTGACCATGAAAACCTCACTAGTTACAATCAAGTCTTACTGACAATACATTCAGGGCACCAACCCCTTCACACCAATCAAAGTATTTACAAAGGGCTACTGTATTTCACTACATATCATTGATTACTCTATCGTTATCTTCCTTCCACAATGAAGCAATCTTCAGATACACCACTTACAGAAACTTTCTATACTACCCTTGCTTTTTCAGAAAAACTCATCTTATCAAAACCATGTCTCAGTGTATTAACATATATGGTGTATAATTCTTTTTTAATGGCAAACATGCTTCTCTGTTTTTATTCAAAAATATACCTTATCATTCATCCATTTGCTCAACACTTTCATGATCGTTATATCTGCAACACATATTGATATGTCTTTACGGCTACCTCCTTCATCCACACTAGCCCTCAAGACATTAAAAATATAAATTCATTTTTCAGCGTATATCCTAAAAACTAATTTTCAACTGACTTTATTGTTGGCATTGTGTTGAGTTGGCAAGGTTACAGTAATTGGAAGCAAATGGTTTGGTTGTCATTGATGGAAACTAAGTCAGTTTAGTCATACATCATAATCAGTGACGATGAAGTACAGGATGCAATCGGTGTGAAGGATAAGTAATCAGTTATGCAGGAAAATGGTTAAGTTCAGAAGATCGATAGATAGATAAGTCAACAATATGGTAGCAGTTGTGACAGTCGAAGAATTATAAGGTGTGGTCACATTTACAATATCAACATGGTCATAGTAAAGTGTTGTTCCAACCACAACTCATTTTGTTGATCGGTGATAGACATCTTGGTGACACAGTCATTCAGACAAGTAAGAACACTTTGTTATCTCTATTGAGCATTTATGGTTGCCATTAGTATCAAAGGTTATCATACATATCAATCAGTCACTTACATTGAGCAAATCGGTAACTAGAAGCAAGACAGACTAGTCGGTAAAGCATATACACCGAGCATCAGATAGTTTATCGAGCACTAGCAGACACCGACACTGACAGATAGTAAACATTGAGCATCGCAGTATACACCGAGCAGTTTATACAGTGTTTACCGAGGATCACAGAAAATGGCATAGTAATCTGAAATGGCACATACTTCTATGTAAATGGTTACAACGGTTCATAAAACATTTTACTAAGATCAAGGAACATTTAATGTGATGATATTCATTAAATGTAATGTATATCTTTTGTAATAGTTGATCTAGGTTATTATTGTACACCGTAGATCTTAGGGTTATGACTATGTTGTGTAACCTAATTTTGTTAAAGCGGCAAAAATAGAACACTATATATTTGTGTATTCGCATCATTTTTGGTGTGAGCTGATATATGAATCGTGGAGCACTTGAAGCAATTGCTTAACTTCAAGTCTATCAGTTAACATAGCAAAACCGAGTACAGAGGAATTCAGATTGAGCAGAATCACAAAAGGCTACCGAGCAATTCAGAGTAGAGATTCATCACAAGTGAGGTGATATTTTATCAGAACTTATAGATCTGTATCAGACAATTGAGTTGTCAATAAGCAGATAATTACCCTTTGCTTTCTGACCATTGTAATAGAGTTTTGGCTAAAATCTCTTAGCAGAGTAGACTTAACAGTCTTATGTAAATCTCTTAACCGAGTGCACACTTCATTAGTGTTGTTAAAATCCTATAACTAGGTAGTTCTAACTGATCTAACATGTCACTCCTAACAGGGTGAGATCACCAGAAGTGATCAAAACTTGTAGCCCTAACAGACAAACCTTTTCTATCTGCAGTAGTAAAGAATTTGTGGGTGTCATCCCCACCGCAATTTTTACCTTCTAACAAGGGTTTCTGCGTTATGTGATTGTCATATTGATTTCATGTTGTTTACTTTCATAAGTTAAATGAATGATTGATACATGCAGTTATATTCAAGTTGTTTTGGTCGGTTATTACTATTTAGAGTTATATATCTGAAAGGTTTACAAGTAAAGTTTTTGAAGGCAATAATTCACCCCTCCCCTCTCAGTACCTATCTCTCCTAATTCCAACAATTGGTATCAAAGCTCAGTTCTCTTATTGAACAGTTTAACCACTGAAGGGTAAAGATCTAAGTCATGGAGAGATACAAGCTTGATAAGACTATTGAGAATCAGAAGATACAAATGTAGATGTTTATTGAATAGTACAAGCAAGCCAAGGAAGGACTGAAGAAATTACTGGTTGAAAGGAAGAACCTCGCTATTCTACAAAATGAGATCGGTTACCATGAAGAACCTATTGATGAAATGTTCGAGCATATTGGATCTAGTTCTGGAAGCATCTCTGATGGATCTGAAAGCATAATCACTAATTTATCTGAAAGCAATCAACATTTAATTGATCAAGTGAAAGCACTACAAATCGGTCAGGAATCTCAGATGGTGAGAATGATAGAAACAATGAACAATGCAAGACAAGCTGAGCAAGAAAGGAATCTGGCTATTGATGACCGAAGACAGATGACTGGACAACTTCAAGCAAAAGAAAGTGAAATACAAAGACTCACTAATCGTCATTTCCAAGTAACTAATCAGATGATGATTGTGAATCAAGAGGTAAACCGAGTGAATGGAGAATTGTCAAGAAGACTAGAAGATGTTGCAAGACTCGGAGAGGAGAATGAGAAGCTGAGAAATGAAGTGAAAAATCAACAGCAACAAAATGAAATGAAGAAACTTGCTAAGGACAGTTCTAAGAAGATTGATGATTTTCTGACTAATCAAAAAAGATTTGGGAGTAGAGCTAGTATAGGCTACACCGGCGAAGGAGAATCATCACAACAAGCTGAACAAGTCAACAACAATCAAAATCAGAAACCTAAAGTGTTGGCATGTTATCACTGTGGCAAACCGGGACATACATCTAATGTGTGTAGAAGCAAAGCACAAGGTAAACCTCTTGTCACTCCTAATTTTAATGGATATTGTTATTACTATGGTAAGTTTGGACATCCAGCTTATGAGTGTAGAGCTAAACAAAATGATATTGCTA
The DNA here is from genome assembly GCA_027943335.1 of Chamaecyparis obtusa. Classification (NCBI taxonomy): domain Eukaryota; kingdom Viridiplantae; phylum Streptophyta; class Pinopsida; order Cupressales; family Cupressaceae; genus Chamaecyparis; species Chamaecyparis obtusa. The sequence continues at coordinate 1,371,310 of BSBK01003688.1, read as the reverse complement.
ACAATACCACTGTGGAGAACATATGCTATACTTGTAATAAACATGGACACACTGCATGAGAGTGTAAGGCTAAGATGAAGCAAGTATGGACTCCTAAGCAGCAAACACAGCGAAAGCCCTATCAACCAAAGAGACAAGGTAACTCTTATGTTTGGGATTATAATACATGGGCTAATTGTACTGCTTGTGGTAGATATGGACACATTGCAGCAAATTGTTACAGAAAGAGTCGGATTGGACAATCAAGAAGTTGGACAAGCACTAGAATGGCTTGTATGCACTGTCATAGGATTGGTCATTTAAGCAAGAACTGCAAAGACCGAGCACTAGATGAAAACCATATATTTGAGAGTAGATATACTATTGTAGATATTATGAAGTTAAGGAACACTATGTGGAAGAAGGCATCTAATGAGAATGCTGAGTCAAGTAATGTTGTCGGTGAAACCTCATCCACTAGATTGGGTGACATCGACACCTCCACTTAAGGTGAAATAGGTATGTATGGGACTAACATTTCAAATGATCAGTAGGGTTACTGGACTCCCTACAACCGACAAGGCTAAAGCCTTATGTAGCTCGTCACAACTGGATGTTGAGAAGAATACTAGAGCACAATGGGACGGTCAGGCACTGAAAATTTCAACAATCAGAGACCCAATAGTTAAATTTGTAGCACATGTGATCGGGTACAAGATATTTCAATCAAGCAGAATCAACAGTGTACCCTGTAGACATGGCGCACAAAATTGTGAAGAAAGATCACCAGGTTGATCTTGTCAAGGTACTATTTCATCAACTTCAGGAAAATATGAAAACAATAAGAACAAAGAAGTCTAATACTTGTAAGTTCGGATCACTACTTGTTTGCATATTTTTCTATCTACAAAAGTATGTACCTGGCATCAATAAAGTAAATTGGAAATCAGATATATCGATAGTAAAACAAATTAATGGTATGATGAGTAAGTTAGGAGATAAACTGAATATAGAGTTTGATGCATACTTCAAAGAATTTTAGACTAAAATGCATAAAAGAAGCAGAATTCTGAGGGAATTAGTTGAAAATTTTGAGAATGATATATGTTTTGTAGTCAACATAGATTATACTTTGATAAAAGCAGTTGAACCTAGAATAAAATGGTTGGCACCGATGGGTTATGAAATGAACCATGATTTCACACTGAAATCTATTAATGCACTACTTGCATTACCAAAAGATCTCATTGCCACTAGGTTCAGAGTATATGAAGAGGCCAAATCTAGAATCTCAACAGGTATAAAGATCGGTAAAATGTCTAGAAAGGCAAAGAAGATGAAGAAAGATCTCGCTGCTAGATTTCGAGATGTCTCTGAAACACCTGAGGAGACACCGGTTGAACATGCAACCGAAGGTCAGTTACAATTGGCTGACAAACCATATGATAGTGAGGAGACCGAGTCTGACGAAGAAGAAGATCCCACACCGGTTCCTCCACCTAAAATTCCTATGAAGAAGCAGTTACCAGTACAAGAAGGTATGAAGACAAGATCATCAACTGCAGCTTCACCACCCGAGAAGAAAGAAGTAGAGAAAGTAACAAAATTGAGGGAAGCTACACCAACAAGGAAATATATCAAGAGAAAGAACAAGGTTGTAGCTGAGGCACCAAAGAAAAGGAGAAAAATGGTAAAAAGTAAAGAAGATCTTGAGGAGACTGAGACTGAAGATGACGTCAATCAATTCAAGGTGGTTAGTAACAATGTAAAAACAATAGATGAAATTATTGAAGACATAATTGAGAATGGAGACCTTGCTGATCCAGGGATAGACAGATTTGACAAGATGTCAACAGAGGATCAAACTAAGTTAGAAGAGGCTGTCATCCAAATGATGATAAAATTTAAGAAAGTTTCAATGGAATTTTCATGTGCCTTATCAAAGAAGTTGGATGACAAGATTATTGAAAAATGGGCTATTGCACTAGACACCAAGAAAAGAAAGAGAGAACGATCTCTAGTTCGAGCAGCCCCACATCTAAGCTATGGAGAACTTAGTGAATACATGACCAAATACCAAGCAAGATTTATGATCAAGGACCGAGCCATGATGATAATGGATGAAAATGTGGCAGATATGGATACCACAAGTGATTCTTTATGGACATCAATTTTTAAGGCCGAAGAAAAGTTGAGCAAGAAGCATTCTTAAACTTGTCTAAGAAGAGACAAAATTCCAAAGGTAAAAGGTATTTGTATTGATGAGAGAACAGCAAAGAAATCAAAGAACACCGGTATATTAGTTATCGAGGTAATTGATATCACTGAGCAAAAAGAAGAAATAAGTGTTTCACAAGATGCACCGGATAAAGTAGAAATTCAACTGGAGAAGAAAACCAATGATGATGTACTCATTGAGGACATCACAAATGGTGATCCTGATGACAAAGATGATGAAGATGTGAATATTGCACCTAATCAAGATGAAGTACTAAACACTGAATGTTTATTTACATCACTACCGGGTGAACTTCCTATACTTGCAGAAGTAGTCAAAATTCTTTCACAAGTACAACCTGACGGCTCAGACCCCAAGAAAAACAAAGACATCACAAGGGATCAAGACATTGAGAAACCTGCAGAGACAAATGAGCCTACACAAATAGAGGCACCTTCCACTGAGATAAAGGTAACAGATAAGACAAAGGAAACTGAGGTGATCCCACTTGACACCACATTTGAGGCTCCCACTCCATTAACTGAGACTGCAGCTACTGAGGAGCAAAAGAAGGAAGAACGTGTGTTAACCGGGAAGGATACTCTAAAATCTGGAGACAAAACTATTGTTGTTATTGAGATGAAATCACCTCTAGCACCGAAGAAGAAGAAGAAAAAGAAAGGAAAATGGTCGGTCACCCTAGATGAAGTGATAATTATTCATGAGTGTGACCCGAGGACCCTAAGCCCCAAAGAATTGAGTAAATATGGGGAATTATGTTCAAGAAATGCAGTTCAAGAGAAGTTGAAGCAAGAACACAAACGAAAAGAAATCTTAACAGATGTGAGGGATATCCTAAAACAAGTAGTACCTGAGGTGAATATTGATGAGGATACTCCTATCATAGATCAACTTGCTACACTTGCCGAGAAGATCAATGTCCTGGACATTGATGCAAATAAACAGATTGAAGAAAGGGCAGAATCCAAGATACAATACAAACTGGCAAAGAAAATAAGCCTAGAAGTGGCAATCAAGAAGGTCAAATTATCTGAGGTAATCACCGAGATAAAATCTATCACTCAGACAATTTGTCAATATTTACTGAAGCTTTGTACTATAGACACTTTCACTATTGAAGTCAGTGAGAAGATCAAAGGATTGGAGGCAGAAATAAAGTTAAGTACAAATGCAGCTATAGCCGAGCCTAATGCTTTTTCTAAGCACATTCACCAAGTTCAGGAACTCTGGCGGTTGATAGTAGACTTGAAGAAACAAGAAGAGCACATAACAGATCAGGTTACTGGGTTACAGACGGAACTCCTGCCATACCTGAAAATTTTTGAGGCACACATTGTCAAAGTCGAACAACTCGTTGCAACACCAAAAATTTTGGTGTTAGATAACATTTTGACATGCATGCACAAGTCGGTCTTGAGCATATTGCTCTCACCAACTTGAAAGAGGAATGGGAAAATCGCTTGGAGTCAGTGAAGAAAACCCACCAGCATATTTTTGACAAGATGTGAGTATACTACTTATTTTTTGTATTTGGCATTACTATCAAAAAGGGGTAAAACAATGTATAAGTCATTATGCCAAATATATACATAGTTGCTACATATACTACATATTAGTAGGAGCATGCACCAAGGGGGAGTACTTAGTACTTAGAAATTTTTTGATGTGTATATGTATATGGCGGAAGTATAAGTTATATAGAAAATTTTTTCTATATACATTCGAGTTTTGATACTAATGCCAAAGGGGGAGATTGTTATCTCTATTGAGCATTTATGGTTGTCATTAGTATCAAAGGTTATCATACATATCGGTCGGTCACTTACATTGAGCAAAACGGTAGCTAGAAGCAAGACAAACTAGTCGGTAAAGCATATACACTGAGCATCAGATAGTTTACCGAGCACCAGTAGACACCGACACTGACAAACAGTAAACACTGAGCATCGTAGTATACACTGAACAGTTTATACAGTGTTTACCGAGGATCACAGAAAATGGCATAGTAATCTGAAATGGCACATACTTCTATGCAAACGGTTACAACGGTTCATAAAACATTTTACTAAGATCAAGGAACATTTAATGTGATGATATTCATTAAATGTAATGTATATCTTTTGTAATAGTTGATCTAGGTTATTATTGTACACCGTAGATCTTAGGGTTATGACTATATTGTGTAACCTAATTTTGTTAAAGCGGAAAAAATAGAACACTATATATTTGTGTATTCACATCATTTTTGGTGTGAGCTGATATATGAATCATAGAGAACTTGAAGCAATTGCCTAACTTCAAGTCTATCAGTTAACAGAGAAGAACCGAGTATAGAGGAATTCAGATTGAGCAGAATCAGAAAAGGCTACCGTGCAGTTCAGATCAGAGATTCATCACAAGTGAGGTGATATTTTATCAGAACTTATAGATTTGTATCAAACAATTGAGTTGTCAATATGCAGATAATTACCTATTGCTTTCTGACCATTGTAATAAAGTTTTGGATAAAATCTCTCAGCATAGTAGACTTAATAGTCTTATGTAAATCTCTTAACCGAGTGCACACTTCATTAGTGTTGTTAAAATCCTATAACTAGGTAGATCTAACTGATCTAACATGTCACTCCTTACAGGGTGAGATCACCAAAAGTGATCAAAACTTGTAGCCCTAACAAGCATTCCTTTTCTATCTGCAGTAGTAAAGAATTTGTGGGTGTCATCCCCACCACAGTTTTTACCTTCTAACAAGGGTTTCTGCATTACCAAAATACTTGTGTCCTGTGATTGTCATATTGATTTCATGTTGTTTACTTTCATAAGTTAAATGAATGATTGATACATGCAGTTAGATTCAAGTTGTTTTGGTCAGTTATTACTATTTAGAGTTATATATCTAAAAGGTTTACAAGTAAAGTTTTTGAAGGCACTGATTCACCCCTCCCCTCTCAGTACCTATCTCTCCTAATTCCAACACACTTATTGTTCTTGAGCGTAAATTGAAAAATGTTAGATCGGTAAGTGGTATAGTGATTATGATGATACTTAGTGTTATGATAACATGTAAGAATGGTGATAGACTTGATAAGGAGTTAATTATGGATTCAAGGATATTATGTTGGAAAGATTTATGGCAGTGCATGAAAAAGTCAAAACATGTTTGACAATTTTTGAGAAATATAATGCAGAGCTTATTCATGTAAGCTGACACGGTCATAGGAAATTGTGTTTTGCATTGAGATTATCACTTTGGAGGGAAAATATTTAATTCTCATGAAGTCGGTGTTAGAAATATATATAAGTGGTACCGCTCATAATGAAGTTGTTGTGTTGTTATTGTTGTGATATTTAGTAAAGGAAGCTATGGTTGATTATGAAATCAATTCTAGGGTTGTGATCAGAGATCTGATAGATTCAGATTGGTGAGAAGCTACAAAGAGAAAGAAATAGATTGGATCTTTCAAGCAGTCAGTGCTACATCTAGATCACTCAACTTGTTGTTCCCTAGTAGTTATAGTAAGAAAATATCTTCACTAGGTGAACTTTAGCAAGTTCTTATTGTAAATCCCTTAACCGAGTGATCTCTTAATAGAGTTTTAAAATCCTCTAACAAGGTAGATCTTAACATATCTGAGTGTACTTGTAACAAGGTACTAATCACTCCTAACAAGGTGAACCCTCAAAAAAGAGTAATTGTAAGCTCCTAATAGGGCAAACTCATTTACTATAGTAGTGGGCTTATGGGTTTCATCCCTACCATGGTTTTTCACTCTGACCAAGGGTTTCCATGCAAAAATCATTGTGTCATGAGTAATAATTTTGTGGATGTTTGATATTGCTATCTTTTATTTGTTTACTTTAGTTATATGTTTTACTATTTGGAAGGTATTAGTAAGGTTAATTAGATCAATGGTTGAATTAGTTTTGAATTTGTCTACACTGATTCAAACCCCCCCCCCCCCCCCAACACCTCTTAGTGCCTAAGAACTCTAACAATTAGTATCAGAGCACTGGTTCTCTTGTTGATAAGTCTAACAGCTTGAGAGAAAGATCTATAACAATGGAGAGTTACAGGCATGAAATGGAACTTGAGAATGCACACAAAATGATCCATGAGCTAAAAGAAAAACTGAAGAAATCATTGGCAATAAGGAGAAAACCTACTGAATAGTTGAATAAGAATCAGGACTATATTGAACAATTATCTAAAGGTAGTATGTATGAAGATTCTAAAGAAGCAATTGCAAATCTGATGGAAAAGAATAAAGGACTTAAAGAAGTGACAAATTTGAAAAGAGAACTTGAAAGTCAATCTATCAGGATGTGTGAAGATCTAGAAGGAAAGAGAACAGTTGAAAGTGTGATGAATATTGTTGAGGGTAAGGTAAAGGCTAAAGATGAAGAACTTGATAAACTGAGGCAAGAATTTACCTTATACAAAAATCAAATGCATGATTTTGCTAAAGAAAATTTGCAAGTCATAAGTGAGAATGAAAGACTTAGAGATGGGAATGTAAAACTGAAGAATGAGGTGCAATTTGAGAAAGAAATCAATGAGAAACTAAGAAAGTACAATGAAAGCTCACAAAATCTTGATGAACAATAGAATAACCAAAGGAGAAACAATGGTAAAACCGGTCTTGGTTTCATCGGTCGAAGAACTTTTGAAGTTGGACTGTCATCCAAATCTGAACCTGAGAAGCCAAGAGACTTGAAGGAAGATCCAAGCAATGCAGGTAAGAAACATAATAGACCTACGTGCTATAACTGTAGAAAGCCAGGTCACACTCCAAATGTATGTAGGAGAAAACCTATGAAGAAACCCTACTTATTTGATGGTTATTGTTATAATTGTCATAAGTATGGCCATATTGCATATGATTGTATATCATGATTTAGCAGTAGATCTAGAAATGGATCCAATGGTGGTAGATTTGATGGATATTATTTGGAATGCAACAACTATGGACATAAAGATGAGAATTGCAAGACTAAAGCTTATGTTCCTAGGTCTCTGGTCAAATCGCTAATCCCTAATGGAAGGGAAAGACAATTAAATGTAACATGTTATGTATGTGTGGTCATCTAGTGATGAATTGCAGAATGAGAAAACAAAGAGGTAATGTTGGACTTTGGAGGTCAACCGATATGGCATGCTTTGTCTTCCATAAGGTCAGTCATCTTGCAAAATACTGTCGATTCATAAACCAGTCATCCTATCGGTCAAAGGATATAAACAACAAAAGGATTGTTAATGTTGAGGCAGTTGATCGAGAAATGAAGAAGATTTGGAGGAAAGTAGGAGAGAAGCAAGAAGGTAAACAAACAGAAGAAAAATCATCCAAAGGGAATTCACCATCCTCTAGTACAGAGGATTCTTCTTCAATCTAAGCACATTATTTTCTTAGTGGAAGCATTAAAGAAAAATCCTTTACTAATCCCCTAGATCTAAGAGTGGTAAGATCTATATGCACATTATGGTGTAAAATATTGTGATTTTGGTATTTATGAAGATTTTAAAGTTGTTAATTATCATATGGCGATCGAAATTGAAATTTTATGGTATATATCTTTTTTACCATTTGATATCGGTTATAACGGTTGAAAAAGTACCTATCAGTGGATATACATTAAATCGGTGATATGACACCATTTCTACCATTGGAAAATACTATTTTACCATTGGAAGAGGGTAATGGTTATAACTCAAAGATAAACAGAGGGAATTAATCTCTCTTTTTACCTTTACACTTATTTGATCACCTGAGCTTATTTTTCTATAAATTTATCGAGAGCCCTAACCAGTTTATTGTGCAAAGTTATCTATATGGTTCACAGTTGAATTTGTTTGATTGATTGTAGTCGGTTGATATGGTAAAGAGAGTTGTAACACGTATTCTAATGAAAATTGTTGATAAGCCTCAACCAGTGTTCAAGCTTCATCCAATCAAAGCAATAATGATTGATATGGCAGGTTCCCTATCCACGATTCCTATGCGGGTGTTGTTGATTGAAGATGTTCGATCTTATATTCATTGTAAGATTGAAGAACTAGGAGCTAGCTCTATTAAGCAAGAATATGAGAGTATGTGTACCGATGGTGTGTTGAGAGATGAATTCAAATATCTATAGGTGAAAGGTTTAACGAACGCGGTGGATATTCCCACTGAATTCCATCCCGACTGGATTCACTATGTGTTGAGAAAAGTGCATGACTAATTCATTTGGTTAGACAAGCCATATAAGATTTCAAAGGTGATGATTCATAGAGTTAATGGTTTTTGAGTGCAAGGATTGGAATGAACCCTGAGAATGGTTGTGACACATTTGGTTATCGAGCTAACCAAATATAGACAAGAGGGAAGAGCTATGACAATAGATGATATTGAAAATTGAGAAGTCTGGTTCACATTGATGGTAATAGGTTATCGGGTATACCAATCTAGCAGAGTTAACAACATGCCTGGTGGTGCTACACACATAGGTTATCAGATTGTGAAAGATCATTCAGTATATGACTTATGTGAGATGATCAAAAGTCATTTCTTGGTGAATATGGAGAGAAAAAAGAAAGACAAGAAGCAGTCATTCAAGTACAGTTTCCTACCTGTATGCATGTTTTTTTATATCCAAAATTTCATCCTCGTTAGAGGAAATATTGTTTTTCAAAGGACAAATATGTAGTTGTGCAGATAAGTGATTTTATCAAGGAATTAGGTGAGAACTTTAACAATATAATGTGGGGTTACTTCAAATACTTTCAATCCAAGATGCACAAGCATGAAAGAATTCCTTCCAGTATTGTAGATAAATACAAAGATGATATAGGTTTCCTAGTAGATACCTATTCATGTATATGATGGTAGTTGAACCTACAACTTATTGAGATCCACCAATGGGTTATGAAGTAGATGTTGAGTTAGTGAACCTTCGTGCAATTGAATTATTTTCTAAACCCCTAGATAGGAAAGGACAGAGGTTTGGAACTTATGAAGAGGCATTTGCTAAGATCAATATTCAATTAAAGAAACTGGTTATTGAAAGGAAAACTAGGAGAATGTTATCTACTCTAGAGTGGAAGCTTGGTGGTGTTGAAGAAGGTACATTTGGTACTATTGAAGTTGCAAGTGAAGACCCATCATCAAGCATTTCATCCAGTTATACAAAAGTGAAGAGCAGGAAGAGTAAACCTATTGTAAAAGAAGTTGAAACTATAATGGAACCGGTAAAGAAAACCCACAAAAGGAAGAGGAAATCTACATAAATAAAGACTGAACAAAAGGAGTCTACCGAAGTTGAAGATGTTCAGATTGAATCAGATAAGGATGCTAAGAAGTTAAAAGAGAGTGGTATGAAGAAAGCCCCTAGTGTTGATTATCTTGATAAAGACATAATGGAAACATACAGAATGGGAGAAGTTGTTAGGAGATATGGATTTCTAAATAATGAAGATAAGAAGAAAATAGAAGAGACCTTACTTAGTCTCCACAAGTTTTGTATAACTCCAAGTGAGTTATATATAGTTTTACCTAAAGATCTTTATGATCTAATTCATGCCAAATGGACTGATACCTTAAGAATGGACAAAGAAATAATGGAAAAAGCACTTATGCAAGTGTAACCAGAGTTAAATCCTAAAGATGTAAAGATCATGGTAGAAACATATAGACATGAGTTCAAAATCAGAAACAAAGCAGCAAGCATATTAGATGGTCATGCACAGAATGTATTCAATGAGACAGTTGAGATATGGAAGAAAAAGATACAGGAAGGAGAACAAGCAGAAAAGGAAGAAAAGAGGTTGATAAGAATAAGAAGGGTAAAGAACCAACAATTGAGGATATTGATGACTCACCTACTCATGAAGAGATCATAGGTGATGTTCTAGTTGATATTCCTATTCGTATTCAAGACATTGAGGAGAAAGATGCTAAGTTAACACAAACTGGTGAAGTAGAATTCGATGGAGCATAAGGACAAGAAAAAATCAATGAAGATGAGGTAATTATTGAAGATATAATAGGAAAAGATAATACTTCCTCATCATCCCCTAAGATAATACTCCCTCATCATCTCCTGTGAGATATTCAGAAGAAGTGATTCCTGAGAAGGTAAAGGAGTTAGTAGGAAGTCAGAAAGAAGTTGAAGTGGAATATGATGTGAGAAGGAAAATAAATCTAGGAGAGACTGGCATGAGAAAGAAGAAACCGGTGCAGGTTACTGAAGAAGAAAAAGAAGAGGAAGAGATATTTTCCACACCGGTAGATATAACAAAGCTAAAACCTAAAGAAGTGATGAAATACTCAAAACAATTGATGAAGAAATCTGAAAGAGATAAAATGAGATCAAAGAAGAAGAAAAAAAGAGAATTGAGACAAGTAAGAGATATCCTAGCTGATTCAGTTCCCGAGGTTGAGTATGATGAAGAAGAGTCTATGATAGATCAAATGGATATATTGATAAAAGACATTTCAGATCAAGGACAACATTTGTAGTCTACAGAGGTAAAAATGGCAGAAGAGAAATTAGAGAAGAAAATGACAGGAAACCTAATGGAGAAGATTATTGAAGATAAAGGAAAATTGACAGTATTAGTAAAATATGTTAAGACTTCATTTGCCAAAGCGGGACAGATATTCACTAGAATTTCTAATCACTCAAATTTTATGAAAGATCTGGAGCAAAAGAGAGATGAATTTCAAAAGGAGTTAGAAATCTTAACTGGTAAGCTTGATCCCATTTCAAGATCAATTACTGATTTTAGTAGTCAAGTGAAGGAGTTAACTCAAAAGATGAAGCAAATCTAGTAGGAGCAAGATAGCGGAATGGTGTGTATACTAGACATACAATCATTCTTATCCCCTACCTTAGATGTCATGCAACAACATGTGAAGAAGGTTGAAGGGATAATTATTCTATCTAACATGAGCAACTTGGAGAATATGGAGAAGCTAATGTCTCTAATCTATTTGAGAAGATTATTGCATTGAAGCACATGAAGAAGTTTGGGAGACATCCTTAGAGTTAGCAAAGATAACTTCAAAGTAATCTTTGACATGATGTAAGTGCGCCTTTGACATTACTGTCAAAGGGGGAAAATATGCTAAGGGAGAATATGTGAAGTACATGCATAAAGTATTTGTCATTAATGTCAAAGGGGGAGTTTGTTGGCATTTTGTTGAGTTGGAAAGGTTATAGTAATTGGAAGCAATTAGTTTGGTTGTCATTGATGGAAACTAAGTCAGTTTAGTCATACATTATAATCGGTGATGGTGAAGTACAAAATGTGATTGGTGTGAAGGATAAGTAATTGGTTACGCAAGAAAATGGTTAAGTTCAGAAGATCGGTACACAAAGAAGTCAACAATGTGGTTGCGGTTGTGACAGTCGAGTGCGGTCACATATATAGTATCAACATGGTTAGAGAAAGTGTGGTTCCAACCACAACTCATTTTGTTGATCGGTGATAGACATCTTGGTGATACAATCATTCAAACAAGTAAGAACACTTATTGTTCTTGAGCATAAGTTGAAAAATGTTAGATCTTTAAGCAGTATAGTGATTGCAATGATACTTAGTGTTATGATAGCATGTAACAATGGTGATAGAATCAATGAGGAGTTAATTATGGATTGGAGGATATTATTTTGGGAAGATTTATGGCGGTGCATGAATAAGTCAAAATGTGTTTGACTATTTTGGAGAAATATAATGCAGACCATATTGTAAGTCGACATGATCATAGGAAATTGTGTTTTGCATTGAGATTATCACTTTGGAGGGAAAATATTTAATTCTCATGAAGTCGATGCTAGAAATGCATATAAATGGTACTGCTCATATTGAAGTTGTTGTTGTGTTGTTATTGTTGTGATATTTTGTTAAGGAAGCTATGGTTGATTGTGAAATCAATTAGGGTTGTGATTAGAGATTTGATAGAGTCAAATTGGTGACCAGTTACATAGAGAAAGAAACATAATGGATCTATCAAGCAGTCAGTGCTACATCTATATCACTCAACTTGTTGTTCCCTAGCAATTACAACAAGCAAATCCCTTAACCAAGTGAACTTTAACAAGTGCCTATTGTAAATCCCTTAACTGGATTATCTCTTAACAGAGTTTTTAAATCCTCTAACAAGGTAGATCTTAACACATCTGATTGTACTTCTAACAAGGTACTAATCACTCCTAACATGGTGAACCCTCAAAAAAGGGTAATTGTAAGCTCCTAACATGACAAACTCATTTACTATAGTAGTGGGCTTGTGGGTGTCATCTCCATCGTGTTTTTTTCCTTTAACCAAGGTTTTCCACGCAAAAATCCTTGTTTCATGAGTAATGATTTTGTGGATGTCCGATATTGCTATCTTTTATTTGTTTACTTCAGTTATATGCTTTACTATTTGGAAGATATTAGTAAGGTTAATCAGATCAGTGGTTGAATTAGTTTTGAATTTGTCTCACTGATTCATCCCCCCTCCTCTTAGTGCCTAAGAACTCTAACATTTATAACCACCATAAATTTCCGTCTAATATAACTCACCGACAATAATTTCTTCATGACCCCACATTAAAAGTAATTGTGACTTTTCAACATTTTTATAAATGTTTAAGTATTTTAATGTGGCTTTTTCAACACATCATCTTTGATTAATTAATATAACTCTTCAACTTCCAACTCCTCTTCTTACCTATCAATCTAAAATAGTCATTGTTATTCAAAGAAAAAAATCACCATGTTCACACTTATATGAAAGAGTGAATATCAACTTGTAAGCACAAGCATGAAGATCATGTTAATGATGAATGGTATTATCACTAGAAACCATGTTGTTTATTGTGATCTTTAAAGTTCTTGTCACCATGGTGACATGATCCAAAACCTTATTCCATACACTCAAATATCAAATTCTAATGTTTTTTTTTGCATTACAACTTCTAAGGAATACATCATTGATATAAGCAATACACATTGTCATTTAAAAATCCAACTTCACTTATATAAGTAATACACATTGTCATTTAACAACCTCTCATGCCAAATGAACATATTATGTCTCTCACCACATCATCTCAATTGACATCAATGAGAAACCAATGCCAATACCAACAAATTCCCCCTTTGGCATTAATGTCAACACTCAATGATCTTCATTGTTTGGTGTTGTTTGTATCTTTTGAACCCACTAAACTCATGAACACTTTCTCCTCCTTTGACATCAACGTCCAAAGGGTAAAAGAGATGTCTGATAAATCAATGCCAACAACTATGATTGTACCATCAACAACTATGTTAAGTCAAATCACTCCCCCTGTCTAAAAACATTGAACAAAGATCTTTGTTATCATTCTCTACATTGTGACTATTAATAGGACTGTATCTTTGACTTTGTCATAGGACAGTACCAAATATCAGTGCCTTCCACATTGCTTATGTGATTTTCATGACATTCTTCCCTTCTTTTTGTTACTATGTATCACTATTTTGAGGCACTCTTGATCTCATTCTTTCCACGTTGAATTGAAATATCAATGGTCTAATCTCATATTCATGCCATGCATAATACTAACTTTAAGTGATGACTGCAACCTCATGTCCACTTAGGTTCTATACCTTTTCCTCTTTGTTCACAATGTCTCATGAACTTGTCACTTTGTGTTCAAAACTCTTGTCTATACAACGACTTGTGTCATTTCCTCTTATATGGTCTTGTGTCAATATCTTAAGGCATTGGGTATGTCATTTCAAACTTTAAAACTTGTGACAACATCTTTCTCAAGTGAGGATTGGGATTATAGCATGAAGTCTTTTATCTTGTAAGAAATAGTTGATATTTCCTTCTGACACCTCTTCTAAATAGTCATGTGATTTTTCTTGTATTCGTCTTTTGGGTTTAAGATTCTTGTATTTCTATCACTTTAGCTATTCTCAATTTAGGCCACTATGAAATACGATTTGATACCTTTGTGATATATGTTCATTGTTTGTCACCTCTAGCACTTTCAACTACAACACCAAATAGAAATCTTCATATTTTATGCTTTGAGTGGGTGTTTGCGACTTTACAGTAGCATTGCACACCATGAGATGGCATCATCATCAGACCAAACAATTGCATGATTTGTAATTGGTTTCACATATTTGCATACAAATCAACAAGAGTATTTTCAACTACAAAATACAACAAAAAAATCACTCTTCAAAATATGCTTTTTTGAATGGTAATTCCCTTTTCCAAAGTTGTAGAAGATGTTGGCAATGATTGTACTGTCCAGCCCTATATCTACAAACTGTAGTTAATTGAAATTTTTTTAAAGCTTTTTTTAACTTACCATCCATCTATATCTTACAGACACAACTTTCCATGAGATGAAATTTCTTCAAGTTATGTAAATCTGCAGGCCTAGTGTATGCTTCCACATTGTGCATGCTATTGTCTCCAAAACATGAACTACGAGATCTCTTCCAAACATGATGGTATGAAAAACCACTCTCGGTTTCATCCGTTTCAATTTATTTACCAAATGAACAAGATATTGTCCATATTGCTTCCACTATCACTATAGAAAATAATTGTCGATTTCTTTTTCTCCACATTAGGATTTTTGAATCCACGAGTGATTGCATCCTCTTCCAATAGTAAGCTATTGGAATAACAAGTTCCTACACATGCATGATACTAAAACAGACAGTCCATTATGTCTTTTTCATCTCTTTCATTTCTAAGTTGAGAAGTATTGTAATTAGACACAACAAATTTCCACAATCCATAGCAATGTTGAAATTCTTTTGGGAATGATTATGTGCCAATTTTTAACATCAACATTTTGGATCATACTCCATGATGGACTCCATGATCCATCATGGAGTATGATCTAAAACATTGATGTTAAAAATTGGCACACATTCATTCCATCATGAAGTATGATCTGAAACGTTGATGTTAAAAATTGGCACACATTCATTCCATCATGAAGTATGATCTGAAACGTTGATGTTCAAAATTGGCACACAATCATTTCTAGAAGCATTTCAACACTATTGTAATATCAAACAAAACCACAAATACATTATCATCACTTGTGGTTGCTTGACATGCAGCAATGAATCTAATAATAGCCTCATACACACAACCCTTGCCTAATGAAGGTGTGCGACTACTTACCACCAAAGCATGTCATAAGTATCTCTGATGTTCTTCGCTACAAGCATCTTCAAAATGCATTCTTATCATTACTTTATGCTTAAATAGATCACTATTTCCTTTTCTCTTTTAAATACGAAACCATTGTTTTTATATCATTTAATATCCTAATACATTGCTTCTTGATTATTAAAAAATACACTATCCTTCCTTTGACATGATATAATTCAAATTAAAACTGAACAATATACTTCTGGATCATACCTCAATTCAGGGATGAAAACTAGATGCTTTGAACTCCCCCTGATTATTTTCCATTTTGTAAGCTCTCATTGATGCCTCTTGTGGATTATGCACAAGAATAGGTTCTTCCTTCTCTTTCTCTTTTTTCCTTCTCCAAACTTTCATAGTCTTTTTGTTTTTCTTGATTAGAGTGTTCATCCTCTTGTTGTGATTTCTAGGTGATTTTCCAAAACCATTTATGCAATAGCATGTTATATATCCAAAATTGTGACAATTGAAACACATTTGATCCTTATTATGTTTTGGAACAAAAGAATTTCTTCTTGCAAATTCAAACCATTTCCTATCAACAATTCTACAAGTTGCAACCTTGTGATCATATCCATTACACAACTAACAATAACCAGGAAAGGAATAATTGTATCCTACTAATTGATTTTTCCAGGTAGGTGGAGATCTTGTGGATCTGTTTACTCTACTTCTTCCTTTGTTGATGACCTTGAACTATCTAGTATCAGTAGTCTTAACTTTTGATTTCTTCTTGTCTTCGGTCTTAGGAGCAATAACATGATGACTAAGATCTATCTTCTTTCTTGGAGTTTCTCTTACCTTAAAATTTTATCTTTTTCCATCTGTCTTCGCTACTACAAAAACTATCTTTCGTCTTGATATATCTCCAACTAGAGAGCTTTTCCCTCTCTCATATACTAAGCCAATAGAATCCTTGGAATGTTTTTGCTTATTCAACATTTCATTTAGCATGTTCTAGTGCTCTGTTCAAATTTTTTATTATTCTCTAACTGAATTTGACATTCCCAAGATTTTTTCTTAGAGTGACAATTTCTCCTTCAAGTTTTTGACATTCAATAGTTTTGACTTCCAGATAAGATTTTGTCACTTATGCCATCCTCTTGTTCTTTTCAACCTCTATTTTCAATCTACTAATTAAATTGTCTAAATCTTTAAGTCAATCTTTTAACAATTATTTTTCTTTGAAGACTTGTTCTTTTAATTAATTCCCCTCTAAACTCCTTTTTAAAGAGACAATCTCACCTTCTAGCATTTCACACATCTCTTCCTTATCTTTCAGTTGGATTCCCACTTCTTCTTCAACGCTTTTTCTTTCTACAATATGAACTTTCAAAAATTCATTCATCTTTTCATGTTCATTAAGATTTTGTATTACCACTTTATTTATCTTAATGCTTTCTTGAAGTTGTGCCTTAAGTTTTTGATTCTCTTGTCTAAGGCTTTTATTTCAACTGAGGCAACAACAAGTTTTTCTTCACGATCAACTACTCCTTTCTCTTTATCTATTTTCATATCAATATGATGTCCATTTACAACTTCCATGAACTAAGACTCATAATTTATTCTTGCATGACATTCTTTAACATCAATATCATTAGAAAATTCATCAACTTTTATATAAGACACCTCTTTCTTTTTATGCAGACTTTTCACCTTTTTAGAAGAACTTTTATTTCTACATTTCTTGCTCGTGGTATTCCTTTTCCAAGATCAACCTAAGTCAATTAGACTTTTGATAGGAACCTAATACTCGGATATCACTTGTTGGAATACCGAACCATTAAGGGGGGGCTTGATTAATCAGTGGTCAATAATAAGAAATCTCTTAACAAGTGAATGTTGAAAAACTAATGTCACAAAGATATACATTTATTTAAGAACCACAAATCATTAGTAACCAAACATATGACAACCCATAAAAATTAGAATCACATATGCACAACACTTGACACCAGTTTTGAGTGGAAAACCCTTAAGGATAAAAAGCCACTATGTAAATAAACTTCATTATGCCTCACTGGCCATGAAACCTCACTGGTTACAATCAAGTCTTTCAAGGCACCAACCCTAAGAGCACCAACTACTTACAAGATTAGGAGTACCAACTCCAAGGAGCACCAACCCCTTTACACAAATCAAAATATTGACAGAGGGTCACTCTATTTCACTACAAATCATTGACTACTCTACCTTTATCTTCCTTCCACAATGATGTGATCTTGAGATACACCACTTATAGAAATATTTTATGTTGCCCTTGATTTGTCAAAAACTCTCTTCTCATCAAAATCATGTCTCAATCTATTAATATATTTGTTGTATAATTCATTTTAACAACAAACATGCTTCTCCTTTTTATGCAAATAATACATTATCATTCATCCATTTTCTCAACACTTCCAACAGCACATATTTCAGTATTTTCATGATTGTTATATCTACCGCATATATTGATATGTATGTACAATTACCTCCTTCATCCACACTAACCCTCGAGACATTAAAAATATAAATTCACTTTTCAACATATATCATAAAAATCAGTTTTCAACTGACTTTATAACGACCATAAATTTCCTTCTAATATAACTCACCAATAATAATTTCTTGATGACCCCACATTATAAGTAATTGTGACTTTTCAGCATTTTTATAATTGTTTAAGAATTTTAAGGCGGCTCTTTCAACACACCATCTTTGATTAATTAATATAACTCTTTGACTTCCAACTCCTTTGCTTACCCATCAATCTTAAATAGTCTTTGGTATTCAAGTAAACAAATCATCATGGTCATGCTTATATAAAAGAGTGAATATCAACTTTTGTCCCACTACTTGTGAAACATGGGTCAATGAGTTTGACACTAAAACTACACAGTTAGATCTTGATAGCAATATCACAATTTGACTTGTTGTGGAAATATCTCTCACTTATCAAATGGTGAGCTTAAGGGGATCTATAATGAATGGTTCATAAGACACAACACTTGTTGAAGGTTTTGCAAATGGGGTTGCAAGCTAAGTGGGTTTAACCTTGGAGGAAACTTCGTGGTAAATCGTGCTTGAGCTAGAGTAGTACTGGGATAGGTGACCTCCCGAGAAGTCGTAGTGCTTCACCTTTGTGAGCATCACCTAGATGCAATGAGTGCTAAGTGTTCCATTCATTCTCGTGAGAGATAGGATCTTGTGAACCACTACTCATGAAACAAGGTCAATGAGTTTGACTCAAACTACATAGTTAAATGTTGATAGCAATTCAACAATTTGACTTGTGGAAAATGTCTGCTACTTATCAAATGTGCACTTTGCCATTTGACGTGTGACTTGCAAGATAATACTAAATTTCAACCTTCAATAGGAAAGACTAACTTTGTGAGTGTGCTTACATAAGCTCAAAGTATTGATTTTTTGAGAAGTGTCTTAAAATTGATTTCTTTAATTTTAATATTGAGTTCTATTTTGATTGTGCAGAAAATTAATAAAAATATTTTAATTAAAAAATAAAGAAAATTTGTAACCATACAAAATTCAATATTTTTAATTTTATTTTTTTTGTGATTTTAGATCTAACTTTACAATATATTCAAAATACTTAAAAGTTGGGATTTGAAATACTTAAATAAAAACTCCAATATCCCAAATCTTGAGCCATTTTGTAGCACAAGATGTGACCAAAGATAAGTGAACAAAATGTGATTGGCAAAACAAAATACAACTTGCAAAAAATGTGACAGGGCAAAATAAACTTGATATCACACAACGACCTAAAATTGACACCATACATTCTCAAACAAAAGAAGAAAAAAAAAAAGGGAAATGGCATTACAAATGTGACAATAAATGACAAAATGTGGCAAGAGGCAAAGTGCTACAAGGCAATAATTGTGACAAGGTGATGAAATACACAAAATGTGGCAAGATTACAACAATCTGCAAATGAATGAAAAATTTGCAATCGCATGCCTACATCTAGAGTTATCCTTACATAATAAAACATGTTATTTTTAAATTGGAGTTAAATACAATTCTATCATTATATACTCCTAGTTTTAAGGTGCATCAAAATTCAAATGCATATTAGACCTTTTTGCACTTATTTGTTATAAATATTATTTCTATCTACATTTCCAATTTTCACATATTACCTTTATTTTCAAATCTCAACTCTTAACTAATTAGTTTAGGTTTAAAATTATTTTGTTTATGCATATTATGGTATTATCCTAAACAAAGTTCAAGGAAACTTCATTTTCCTTTACAACATGTGCACTTTTTCATTATCAAAATTAGATTTCGTTATATTTTCAATAATAATAATTTCATCAATTATCACAATTTTAACAATAAAACACAAACTAGAAGGTGTTGGCTTATGCATTGCTTTTATAATTTAATAGAATGTTGAGGGATAACACAACATGAACATAAAAGGTGCACGTAGGCAAAGAAAGCAATAGAATGATGCTTAAATTAATTTATGATTAAAAAAGCTAACTAAAATGAAGCATGACATTAGGGAGGAAAATATAAAGAATAGGATTTTAATATAGTAATTGTCAAAATCACATATCCATGCCCTTTCTCTTATGTTTTGGATCCATTCTATCTACAATAACTAGGTTGTTTTTAGATACTGATTAGCATACAAGATGGCATGCTTTGGATGAGGGTTCGTAAATAACATTATGCTAATCTATCTTAATCTCTACACATCTTAAGAGTCCAAATTCACTTGCCCAATCCACCATTTGCCATTGTGGTTCATATTCATAGGTGTGGGACAAATCTAGATTAATTCTATGTACACAAATTGATCCTCAAATTCCTTGAATCGAACTAATGTTTCCCTCCCTTACTAGCCATTATGAATGGACTACAATATAAATTATTTCAAATTGCATGCTAGAGTGGTGTATTTAATAACTAAGCCTACTATGATTCAATTGTAAAGAGACAAGAATTTGCATCAACATTCCAAGGACAAATTGCGTGCTTGCTTGTTTTATATTCTGTTTCCTCATTGTTGAGTTCATCCACTTAGTGGCTTAATCGAGAGCATCAACCTCATCTAGCAAGTTGATAAAGAGAATGTGTACAAATTGAGGTATACCACTTTCAATCATCAAAATTCTGTTAATTCATTTCCTCGGCACAGTCATAGCAAATTGAGGTAAACCACTTTCAATCATCAAAATTCTGTTAATTCATTTCTGCACAAGTAGTTTAGATGTGCAGATTGGATTCACTTCCACAAATATAGAGATCACTCTTGCACTTGAGACTTGTAGGCGGCCTTGAACCAATTAGTCATATAGTTTTGAGGTCGTCACCTGGCAGGTCCATATTTTCTAGTATAATGGCTAATCATTTAGTAACATCAATGACAGTCATTTCTTAATCAGATTGAGAGCTAATCATTTTTTATTATTTATTTTATTTCTGCATTAATTACAATATTAATTGCATTATCTGATATCAGTCCCAGCTCGTTGATTGTTTTTTCATTTAACTTATCATCTAATATATTTAAAACCAAGAAAAGAGCATAAATTGCTGCAACTGCATTGCTTGAAGCATCGCCTATATCTTAACCAACCTTCCAGCCTCTGACGACACCGAGTTCTAGGAATTCAGATATAGTTTATTCTCTCAATCAAAATCTCCAACTCGACTCTATTAAGATTCCTTTTGAGCTTGAATCCTGGATGTGGAAGAGAGAATTTTGCAACCTGGAATCCTACAATATTCTTGATAAGGTCATGAATTCAATGCCAATCATGTTGGGAAATATAGTAGATCTGCTTAAGCTTTACATTAAGTTCTATAACAGATGCCTCCAAAAACGAAATGAAATCTTCTTTGATTTTCCTAGGATTGTTATTCGTGAGTACATGTACCACATGGTGTGATTAATCTCTAACTGCATTATCATCATCCATTCTATGCAATGATTGGGAATTTTCATGATAAAAAAAAAACAAAGATGATGTTAAATGACAATGCAAGAATACACACATAAAGCCAAGCTGCTTTACCTAAGAGAAAGAAGATGACAAGGTACAAATCCTGGGCCTTTCACTCAAAATCTGTTCAAAATTGACAAAGTTTTTGGTGGATGAAATGCTGTATAAGGTTCCTCTGTGGTGTGAGATAATCACAAACCAACAGCTTTTACATTCAAGTGAAGTGACCTATAAAGGGAAATACGGTACTTCCAAATTAACATAACAAAAGCATGTTTCAGGTTTCAAAAACTCTGGATATCTTTACAACTCACATGAATCCATTCAAGTTGTATCTAAATTGGCAATATTTGGTACCTCAACTTCAGATTTTTATCCAATGAGATGTATAGTATTTTTTTGTGTGTATAGATGCTAGAAGAAAGTTGAAATCAACCAAGAACTGAGGCAGCTTTCAGTTCGGCAAAATTTTATTGTCAAAACACAGCTCTGACAAGAATTTGAATACTTCAAATTTGAAAAGTCCTCTGAACTACCTGGAAAAAACATGGATCAGATAAGGTAGTCCACTTATCAATATGCTTAGGAGGGAGAGATGTCTCAGAGGCTCATTTGTAGGACAACTACTGCCAAGCGGCTGGCTTGCAGGATTGGACTTGACAACTCCTATGGTATGTGATGGAGACATGGCAGATGATGGAGATTCTGGAATTGTTAAATTCGGTGTACTCGTTGCTGGCAATGTAGGAGGCTTTGTGTAAACAGGCCCAAGATATTTACCTGCATCCTGAATTTGTCAGTTTATAACCTTTGGTATCAATTTAAGCAAGTCAAAATTTGTAACTAAGAAAGATTCTGGACAGAAAACGATAAAGATATGGGATTATACCTAAGCATTGAGGTTGGAGGAAATTTTTTAAACTGTAATGGTGAACAGGAAGAAAAATGAAATAAGTCAGCAGGGACTAAAGTGCATTGTAATGGAGGAATATTCAACTTTTAGGAAGGAATCCAATAGCTCAGAACAAAGAAACAACATACACTTACTATTTAACAATTGTACCATTACGATAGCCACCATATAAACATGCGGTCACATTACAGCCAGCGCTTGTTTGTTGTTCAATGGCATCCCCAATAAGCAGGTTGTTATTACATTGCATACTAGGACATGAGGTCCCCACTGTGGATTGTACACAATGTAAGCTGCCAATTTCCCAGTGAATTAGAGGAAGAAATTTACAAAATGATTATGACAAGATAGTAGAACCATGACAAGTCTAATATTGAGACCATTGACTTACTTCATTTCATTTGGACCACAGTTGCATTGCACACAACGGTTGGCAGTGATAGCATAGCTCCCATTAGCTACAAGTAAACCACTATCTGAAGACAAATTCAAGTTACTCGACGAACAAGCTGCAAGTAAGCACTGTTGTTAGACAAAAGAATGTCTATAAGATGCATATTTCTCATTGCGTGTTGATTAAAATCCCTTTATTAAAGAATACAAAGGTTCTAAAATCACACAAGGATTCAACTTTTGCAAAGTATCAGACTAACAGGACAGAATCAAGGCACTAGGATTACGATAGTTTCAAATCTATGACCCAACCAGGGTTTACATTTTGCAGTAAAAATATCTAAAAGGACTCAATCAAGTTTAGAAGGGTTCAATTATTTCAAATCTGCACAATTTGAGACAAATGCTAAATTGAAATTCTTTAAACTGTTGCATCTTCACACGAGTTCTGATAAAATCTAGATCAAACTTCTAGCACTTTCATTCACACGAGTTCTGATTCAATGACAGAAGTTGGCGTACATCAGCATTTAACAACAGAATTTCCCTCTACAAAGTCTTAAGTCTCAAAAGCCCAGAAATTACAGAGTACTAGGAAGCCTTAAGTAAGCATTGCTTGTGGACAACCGCTGCCTATTTATAGATTACAAAAGTGTCTGATATCTTAAATCTGAAAACACAAGTCTCTGTCAAGTTGGACAGAAGTCATGTCAGGAAGTATAAGATAGATCAAAATAAATATTCAATTATCAAATCATCAGGTATTGGAAATATATGACAGATAGAAGGCTACTACTTATCAACAAGACTGACCTACATGTGCAGTGACACCCCCTAGGTAGGGGGAACAAAGGAAGTGTAATCAGGCAATACCAAGATATTGGAAGGGCCTATGCAAAATGTATGTATATCATTTATTTAAGAAATGTTGACTTCAAGGATGC
The DNA here is from genome assembly GCA_027943335.1 of Chamaecyparis obtusa. Classification (NCBI taxonomy): domain Eukaryota; kingdom Viridiplantae; phylum Streptophyta; class Pinopsida; order Cupressales; family Cupressaceae; genus Chamaecyparis; species Chamaecyparis obtusa. The sequence goes on along the minus strand of BSBK01003688.1, from coordinate 1,347,680 downwards.
TGGGAATCAAAGCAACTCTGATATTGATCTTATCAGCTAAACATAAATGCTGATTATGTTCATTGACATTAGTAACTGATTTTAGATCTACAATATAAATGGATGCACAAGGCGGGGAGTGAAATTCTCACCAGTTAGTTAAGTCATGTCTTGGCTATGGCAAGGATCCCTACTATTCTAATGGCTGAGACTGTAGGATCATCATAGTTCTCGAAAACAGGAGAACGACCTTGATCCCAACTCCCCGGTACGAAGGGATTGTAACGGAGTGGAGTCACACCTCATATTTCAAAGCGGCCATGCCCCTATCTCGACTGCACGCAGAGGCATTTGCAAGCAAGCCATCGCTTGGAAAGCTAGTTGCATATTCTATACATAACGTGCCCGCTTTAGAATAGTAGGGTCAAACTATTGGCTTTTTCTTTCTGAAAGCATGTGCCCCACCAATCACCCTTTGCTATGAAATCTCGTGTTCTTCCATTCTCCCGGGTTCGTCAGCAGGGATAGACACCATTTGTTCCAAACTGCTTATTGTATAGAAAGCATAAATCTTGTATCATATCCCATTCTCGTCCTTTTAGGAAACATACCAAGCAGGTTGCTGTTCACTGTGTCATTCATTAGAAATGTTCATTCTCTCATTTTTTAAACATGCTTCTCTAGGTCGTAAGCCTTTTATAGTGAGGCTCTCGAGAAACAATCACTTATTCTTCCAACGGAATATCCCTACTTTTCTTATGATTCTCTAGGTTGAAAAGCACCCCCTGAATTTTAGTTCTCCTAAATCTCAATTCTACATAAGATTCATAGTTTGTGAAGTGACAATAAAAACATTAACATTATTAACACAAATATACTAGCATTTGAGAGGTAGAAAAAAATGCTTTTGACAAGATACTAGATATGATAAAAACAAAGAGAGATTTGATTGGCTGGTAAAAATAGGTTCCCGATCATCAGAGAGATATGTTGCTTTAATAATGAATTCGGCCTCATCAGGTGCCAAAGTAGAATACAAGTAATAGTTAACCCTCAATGAGAAATTAAGGGATCGAGGTACACTTGATGTTAGGATTTGGATTACGAAGTGTATTGCTAGCATCTAATCTGGAGTGAATTCATTATAAACAATGTGTGTACATATAGGTAGAGCAATTGGTTGAATCAAAAGTCAATCCCAATACTCAATGAGTGGTGGCAATTAAGCTTCACCAAGTGGCAAAGAAGAGGTAACATGTGTCTTGGATGAGTTTGACCAACTCTCTAAGTTGCCACATAACCTACCTAAGGTCACTTAAGGATATGTGTAGAATTACATAGGATAATTACTTATTAAATAAATAAAATATATTCTACACTAACCCCCCCTTAAGTGCAACTTAGGGAGTAATGACAAATGATAGGTCCCAGCTACTAGCCATGTACAAATTTCTCATAAAATGGAGTAAAGGAGAAAACCCTATGGGAACGAAACTTCTCTCCAAAAGAGAAATGGTACAAGTGAAGAAGATAAGTCATAGAAGGAAGGACTGATCAAGACCCCCAAAGGACTACTTTTATGCACAAGTACAATGAATGGTTCTCCCAATGAGAGAGAAATGAGATACTATGCAGCTCCCCATAATGTGATGCCTGTAAATGCTTGACACTAGATGGTAAAGATGATGCACACTTGTTGAACAATATAAATATGTGCAAGATGACTTCCCATTCCAGATTCGTAGGAAGTAATATGAATGTCTTTGAAGTTTGCAAGTGATCCAGAGACTAAACGCCATCATACCAGTTTCCAAACCTATACTGCAGAAAACTAGTATGCATATTTTCTAAGTTACCACATTTGCCTGCTGAACCCCAAAGTTGAGAGTCGGTTCGTTTGGAATTCAGAAACGGTGCGAATTTGTCCAAAATTCGAATTTCTCAGTCAAAATTCGCTTCCAATTCAGTCAGCGGGACCCTGTCAGAATTTAGAACGAATTCTGCCGACTTTTAAAAAGCGCGGGCGAGCCCAAAGCGAATTCTGAATGAATTTGGATCAACTTTTCCCAGTCATCGGTAATGTTGATTTTTTTATATATTTTTTAATTTTTTTGGGCAAGTACAACCCTAAATACACACCACGCAAGCATTCTTATCGTCTTATGCAAGGATTCTTCTCACATGACATTTTCAGTTATTGGCAAGACTTCCCTGAACTCTCCACTCATTTCTCTTATTTAATATGCTCTGCTCTCACAACACGATATACCAATTTTCTTTTCAATCGTCTCCAACATATCATCCCTACAATGGTTTTTCCTATAGTTAAGTCCGCAAGTAAACACAGCTTTACTTGGAATTTTATAAATCTTTTTCGTGTGTTTTCTCCAATTGTAACATTCCATGAGATCACATTTCATTTGAGGCATCTTCAACTGTATCAATAGATTCAAATTTTATCATACAAAACTCTCCAACAGTTGCATCTTATTATGAGAATTTTCAACAATATTTGACAACTCTGATATTGTTGGGCCGTTTTGGAGATGTCTGGGCATGGAGTTTTGTTCAAATGTAGTGTTAGGGAATAATAGAGGACCGATGAATGTGACTATGAAATTCTTTCTACAAATCTCACAACTTAGAGAAATAACATCACATGGCTGGCTGAATGCCTGCATTTGGCGTAATTTTTGAGGACTTTTCTAACCATAGAATGTGATGGATAGGTACGTCATATTACACCAAAAAAGTTGATCTAGACAATGACGCTGGCATGATGACACGGCCTTTTAGCAAGCAAGAGGATCGTTTTAGCAGCAAGCAGGTCGTTTTAGCAGCGGGATTCTTCTAGCAGCGACAGTCTTCTGCCAGCGCGAGTCTTCTGGGAGTTATTTTTGCAGACTCCAAAGCATATATATACATTTTCTGTATGATATATATATATATATATATATATATATATATATATATATCTTGTACGGACGAACCCAAAACGAATTGAACCCAGCCCAAAAAAAATTTGGACGAATTTTGAACCCGAATCTCGAACCCGCATCCGAACCAGAATCCAAACCGGCAACTTAGTTATTAAATGATAAGTAAAATATATTCTACACTGACACTTGAGAGTTGGCTTGTACCTACTCTTAAATTTGGTATAGAAAAATTTGGAAAGTAGATTGTGCTAGGACAACCTAGGGACACATCCCTAGCATTTTGGGGGCATCCTTGTTTTCAAAATATTTTGGGGACGGAGGGATGCCTAGGGCATGTCTCTAATTTTTTTTTAAAACATAGGGGATGTCCCATATTACAAAATGGGTAAACTTACCATCCCCATAAAAGAAATGTTTAAAAAAAAAACAGTATGTTGAAAGAAAATAATTCTCCTTTGGCATGGGCAAGCAGGCTACATCCAACCCCCCTGCAATCCCTTGGCCTCCAGGCCTTTGGCTACACCAAGCACATGCATTTCACAACCATGGTACTTGTCATCCACTGTTTAATCAATGCTGGATAAAGAAAACTGACTTCACACACAAATAGCCTCCAAACCCAACTTGTCCTAAATGAGGAGGAAATAAAATAAAAATTTCTTTGTTTTTGTAATTTCATATTGTAGTAGAAAGTGAAACTTGTAGTCTTTGGGCATTTTGTTGTATCTTGTATACTATTTTTTAATATCATGTGCATATTGACAATGATAATGAAAGCAATCAAGTTCTGATGTCTAATTTGTTTGACTCTCATGTGAACTCTCAATTCAACACAAATGTTATATATTAAATAGCTATAATGTATATAATGAATGCTTTATCAATGTTATCGTATGAATTTTTGAAGTTTCCCTATATACTTCATTTTTTTCTTGTTTTCATATAGCCTTCCCATGCTACCCTTGAAACTTGTCCCCCTCTACCTTGCCATCCTTGAAACTCATCCCCTTGTCCCCTATTTTCCACCACCTAGAAACCTGGGGTAACATAGGATTGTGCACTTATTGCACCACTGTCAAAACTTGAGCTCAAGACTCAAATTGTATTTGAATACAACTTATATAGGTAACCATAAACAGGTTGGAAGAAGATAATGTCAAGAAGCAAACTCTTGAACACTTATGAATACTTGGGGGGAAGGGGGGGGCACTGAATCAGCATGTATAAAAACTAAACCAACTACTAATCATTCATACCATTCATCTCATGTGTATAAGTAAATAACAAAAACGAAGGAACAACACACATAACACCAAGATTTTCATGTGGAAAACCCAATGAGGGAAAAACCACAATGAGAATCAAACTCACCGTATAAAGAACTAATTACAATGTTTTAGGCCAGAGGCCACACTGCTCCTAATTAGGACTTGCAAATTAAGGCACACTACCAAGGGCAAGATACAAAGGTCTTGCAAATCATTGAAGATTGCTTTCTTCAGGGAAAGGTTTAGTACAAAGATATGTTGATTAAAATAACTAGATATCCATTCTCAGAAATGTTGATTACAGTTCATTGTTCATTTCATCGCTCATCGCTCATACAACAAAAACAGATTTCATCTTTGCTTGTCTACCCATTCGCACTATCATTATATCTCATATACGCATACAACAACCACCTACCATCTCCGAAGTATATCCAGCCATATATATCCACCGCAAAGCAAAATGTCATCCATTAGGTCGGCCTAATGAGATGAAGCATGTAACATATGAACCATCAGCTCCAAACACAATCTCCAAAGCATGCAAAAGAGCAATAAGGTGTGTGAAACATCACACCGTATCGACACACCTCCCTTTAGATTCAACAACGTTGCCATAAACTCCGCACGCTACCGCATGGACCAAAACGACTCAAGTCGGCTTCAAAAGATAAACCGATTAATGCATGTCGGCCAAATAAGTGATGTAGACCTCCCCAACCACTGCAGAAGCAAAACATATCATCCCAAGTCATCAACAAAACAATATCTGACAACTGCAACACCAAATCACCTGAAGGCGAACCTCCAAATAGATACTCTGCCACAAACATGTGGAACCTCAAAACTTTATATCCCTTGCCCCCAACCAAACCAAACCACAAAATCTAAGATGTGTCAACCACTAACAACTATCGACAACATGCTCCAACCACAGACAAAATAGATCAATGTGCCAAGATGTGAACCAAAAAGCAAGACATAGTCTATTAGCCAATTTGCTAGAACAATCTCACTCAGTCATCTTAATGACTAGACACCAAAAACCAACACCAAAACTCTAGATAAAAGTTGAGACATCCAGATATACCTTCTACAATCATCTCCATCAATCTTCGTTTAACCATGCCAACTCATATGTACACAACTGCCACTGCACCACTCTAGAACAAACAGGAACACTGCAAAGAACACCTTCCAAACCATAGTTAACACCAATGACAATAAGTTTGACATCAATGACAGCCAAATATACATATTTGCAATAAAAACAATCAATCCCATTTTTCAAGAGTGTCATTAACACACTCCAAGTTTGAAATTGCAATGAACACACATATATTTTAAGACTTGATATTATTAATTAGTGCTTTGGAAAAAAAAATTTAAAAATACCTTTTAAGTCTCTATTAGACATAAATCTTTTATGATATTAGAAAAAATAAATTAAAGAAATTAGTGTCTTATCCGAAACCGAAAATCGGCCAAATTCTCACCCATTGTAAACAGATATACTAGTTCAGAAATTAAATATGTTAAGATGGCTGCAATTTCTTCCTTGAAATACTAGATTAATGATTGAATTTGGCCTCTTGAATATCATCGCGCCTATCCATATACAATTTGAACATGGAACCACAAGATACAAGCAATATCCAAATATGGCAAAGAAAAGCTTGGCATATAGAGTATGTAATAATATATCCATTGGGTGTCAATACCTAAATATGAATTAGCTATGCCAAGTGCAAGTGAGTACCGCAAAATATATGGTGGCTTAATTGTTAGTTGTTACCATACATCAAAACCATGCTTAGCTAATTCAATTGGAATATAATCATAGTTAATCTGAATACAAAAACTAAATGGTGTGATCGTGTTCACGGAGTTTACCAAACCACCTATTGATGTGTGTTTTATGACTCACCAAACAGTAGAACAAAATACCAAGGTATCTTATCCTCTCTTGATCAAAAGTCATTTGTGTGCTAAGATTGCGGAAGATCACACAACAGACTCCAAGGTTCCTTTCGTGTCAAGTCTTGACCATGGATAAGCTCAATGGTTGATGTGATTCGCTGATTATCACAAGGGCCCTTAAGTTTGCTTTTATCGAGTAGATTTCAAATCATGTTGGATGTGGGAGCTATCGAAAGATATTGCAATTGGGTACTTTTTTGGGTTTTTACAAGATATGCGGAAAGCAAAGGGGAAGGATTTAGGAATTCTAATCTACTCCTAAGGGTAATGACAACAATGAATACTGCTTTGATGGAAAAATTCCCAAAATAACCAAGCTCTATTTTGCCAAGATAAACTACAACTACGCAAGAACCAGTACAATCTTCAAGGGGTTATGCAGGTAATTTTCATAGCACAACGAACACCATCAAAATGAACAATGTGCGTTGAATGATAGAAGTTAAGCATACATAGAAATGGGTTCAGGCTAACTTTGCACAACAACTTACAATCAGTAAATCGTCAAAAATATGAACCAAGGAATCCATCAAAACACCATAGCATTCTCCATTGAAATCACAACACTTTATTTAACCAACTTAATCTAAATGAGGGAATAATGAAACCAAGCAAGCACCAAGATATATCAAGCAATCACCATGAAACAAACAATGAGAACTCTATTATCTTGGTAGCTCCTAGCAACAATCTCAAAATTCGCTCCCTTACAAATGAGAAATGAGGCCTTTATATAGGTCCTTGAATACAATGGGTCGCTTAGATCAAAACAATAACCGATGGCCCAAATTTTGCCACCTCAACCCTAATTAGGGTTAGGGAAAGAGAAAAGAAAATCTACATTACTGCAAGGGTCCACATTGACCAATAAAGAGAAAACCACTTCCTTAGTGGGGTAGTAAATGCCCACTACACATGTCTATTCAACAAGAAAGTGAGGCGACATGAATGCCCACTACGAATTAAATGTTTTGTCTTCCTTGAATAGGTTATTCTTGATTCCCTTCCTTAAATGCAATGAACTTTGACTTGGGGATCTCTGACTAGCTAGTGGAGATGACTAGGCACCATGTCAGCATATTGGGTGTCATGGAGGCTTGGGTCTTTTCTAACTGTATCATTTCGTAACCCACATCCAACTTTGAATACTCCTTTTGAAACTATCTTTGGTTGAACATTTTCATCCTTCCATGTACTTGCTTGGCAATTTGTGGATTGGAATCCTTCGTTGATGATTATGTTATTCTGGAATTTCCTTCACATAGAACTTCCCTTGGCCATGCTCTTGGATTTTTGGATTGAACTTTGATCTTTTAAAGTCCTGAACCTTAAATCCTTGAACTGGGTCACTTGAAACTTGGACATCTTCAACATTGCAACTGGAGTTCTAGAACTTGAATGTTGTCCTTGATCATGTGGGACTGGAATTCTTCCTCCTGCAAAATGAAATAATCAACATAAGAATCACATAAAAATTCTTTCATATTTTCTCTCTCTAAAACTTTCTCCCTCTTCGAAAAAAAACCTCTAACATTCTCATGCCTCTTTCTCTAATTTTTCAAACTCTTCACAAATTCATCTCTCTCTAGAAAGAAATTCTCTCTTCAAAAACTCTCTTTCTCTCTTCAAGACTCCACACCTTCCTCCTCTCATGCTATAAATTTACTTTGTCATGCTTTTTCTTTTATTTTCCAAGAATTCCCCTTTTGTTGTTTATCTTCATCAACATTTCTCAACTTGAAGAGGGTGAAATTTGAGATTTGGAGAGAGACTTTTCATACTTACCCAAATTTTATCTATTCCTTGCAATTTCTTCCATGGAGGAGAAATTTTCCAACACTTAGCCATTTTTTCTTCCATGAAGGAGAAATTTTCTAGCACAACCATTTTTTCTTCCGTGGAGGAAAAATTTTCCAACACTATGTTCAAAATGTGCTCAAGCGCATAAGGGAGGTCTAGGTGGACTTTTCTTGTTTTGAAGGATTTTCCCCCACTTACTTCATTTTGCACCCAAGCGTAGTTTTGGGCTTTAGGCTGACTTTTCTATTGATGTTTGTAGCATCAATCAAATAAATAATACTGACTATATGATTATTATGAGAAATGATTTATTATTTATATACATATATATCAATATATATAATAATTGATATATATATATATATATAAAGTTAGATTATAATTATTCTCATAATAACTAAATAGTTAAATTGATAAAATAAATTAATGAATAGACATGTCCCATGAAGGGACATGTCTCTTCTTGTCCTTGTCATGTATAAATACAAAGAGATCGATGCATTTGGAAAACACATACAATCATAATAGTGTGATTACATTTGCAATTGATCTCTGGAATTTAACATGGTATCAGAGCCAAGTTGCAAATGTAAGAGAGTAGTTTGTTGATAGTGAATGTGTGACTGTCTCAAAAAATAGTCTCAGTACGGGAACCATATCTCACAAATACACCGTTGGATTTTGCTGCATTTTGGATATGTTGGTGATAAACAAATTTTGAAGAATCTCACCAGAGCGATTGGCGAGAAAGTGTCAGGTTCAAAAGTTATGACCGACTGTGTACAGGTCTATGCAAAATCTGTAAAAGAGCGAGATCCGTTCTTTAAAAGCCTAACCGCTTGAAGGGAGATCCGATCATATTGAAGGTTGTCATAGTGTATAGAACCTTTGGATATTCAAGACAGGTCATGTGAAGAATTATGGTAATGTTCAAGAACGGCGACATCATTTTGTGAATTTGCATGATATTTTCTATATGGGCTCACCTTACAGAATGAAATACTTGAAATTTATAAAAGATAAGTATTTTATGTTTTATTAATGCACATAATTTTTGAGTTTGTAATTCATGCTATATTATTGGTTAGTAAAATCTTGTATGCTTCTATCATTGGTATTTCTGGTCGAGATAGTTTAGTGAGCTATTTGTAATCTCTCTCTGACATACCTTCAAGACAGAAGCACAAGATAATTGCATTCAAGGGAGAACGAACTTGATGCTTGCAAACAAATTGATGATTGAGACTAGATGCAAAGGGAGTCTGACATTTCAAAAGAGGTCAAGAAGTTGATAAACTTGAGCTTCAGAGGGAGCAAATGGTTCAGTCAACTTGTGACAATCTTGATCATATTGATTGAGAGGGAGTTCACTATTGAAAGTGAAACACTTCTAAGGTAAACTTGATATAATTGATTATTATACTAATGAATCGTGAATGTTTTTAATGGGCCTGCCCCCTGTGTAAATCATGAGGAAGTGACGACTTCCAAATGATTATCACTTGTATTGGCAAAAGTTATTGGAAGGTGACGATCTTACAATAACTTGATCTTCTATTGTGATAGACATCTTGTGATGGCTGAAATAGATCATGATGGATGGCATCTTCTATTGTGATAGACATCTTGTGATGGTTGAAACAAATCATAATAGATGACATCTTCTATTGTGATGGCTGAAACAAATCATAATAGATGATGTGAATGTTCTTATGATAAGTGCACATTACCTATGAACATTTGTTGAGTACTTGGTGGATATCATGAGACTTAATATTTTGCATGTCATTACTCTGAGCACTTGGTGAATATCATGAGACATGATATTTTGCAGGTCAATGCTCTCGATATGATGAGATGATATCTTTATGAACTCTTGAGTACTTGGTGGACATCATGAGAATTGATGTTGGTAGGCCATTACTCTAAGCACTTGGTGAATATCTTGAGAGTCGATATTCTACAGGCCAATGCTCTCGATATCATGAGATGATATCTTTATGAACTCTTGAGTACTTAGGTGAATGTCATGTGTTGGCATTCTGATAGGCCAATACTCAAGGTATCAAATGGATAGAATCGCCGGTGGAGGCAATCCACTTGAGGACTTGTGGATAGAATCGTCAATGGAGACAATCCACACATTGAGACTATGTTTCTATTGATTACATCATGAGGATGATGCCTTTATTGCTTACATCATATAATTGATGTTGTCAAGTGTCTTAAGTGTTGACATTGGATTGATTTATCCTCCCTAGCTAAGAGGGAGTGTTTGATGTTTGTAGCATCGGTCAGATAAATAATATTGACTATATGATTATTATGAGAAATGATTTATTATATATATATATATATATATAATAATTGATATTACTATATACATTGATATATATATATATATATATATATATATATATAAAGTTAGATTATAATTATTCTCATAATAACTAAATAGTTAAATTGATAAAATAAATTAATGAATAGACATGTCCCATGAAGGGACATGTCTCTTCTTGTCCTTGTCATGTATAAATACAAAGAGATCGATGCATTTGGAAAACACATACAATCATAACAATGTGATTACATTTGCAATTGATCTCTGGAATTTAACATTTTCTTGTTTTGAAGGATTTTCCTTCATTCCATGGAATTTGTGCTCGGTGCAGTTTTGGGCTTTTGGCGGACTTTTCTTGTTTTGAAGGATTTTCCTCCATTTTATGGAATCCATGCTTGGCACGGTTTTGGGCTTTTGGCGGACTTTGCTTGTTTTGAAGGATTTTCTTTCATTCCATGGAATCCGTGCTCGGCGCGGTTTTGGGCTTTTGGCGGACTTCTCTTGTTTTGAAGGATTTTCCTTCATTCCATGAAATCCGTGCTCGGGGTATTTTGTGCTTTAGGCGGATTTTTCTTGTTTTGGAGGATTTCCTTCATTCCATGGAATACGCGCTTGGGGCATTTTGTGCTTTAGGCGGATTTTTCTTGTTTTGAAGGATTTTCCTCCACTTCATTTTGCACCCGAGCACGTTTTGTCGTGGACGGTGGATTTTGGAATTCTCTTCCACTTGCCTTGTTTTGGGCCCGAGCCCATTTCCAACTCGCTCATGGTTAGACATTTTTTTAAATGTTCCTTGACTCCCATTAAAATGTGTTGGACGCGTTTTCGAGTGTCTCTCGTGGATTGTTTTTCTTACTTTCCTTAACTCCATGAATTCAACACTCTAGAAGTAATTGAGGGGTATCGATGGAGATATCTCAACAGTTAAGATTGCCTTGGAATGTTGGCTTCACATCCACAACAAGCACCACGCATTTTTGTGGATTTGGAAACCTTTTTTAAAGCTCACGTATCACCTATATTAAGCGCATGAATACAAATCGTCATGGATTGAGAACAAGGACGATCTAAGCGTCGTTTAAATAAACTTCTCCTTTCCCGTGGATTTTCTCTTTGCAATGATCTCCTTCATCAAGTGCAGTTTGCATTGGGGCGTGCCTTTTGATTCCATAGTGGACCTTCTTCTTTTTACAAACATTCATCCATTCATTGCATTTTGCTCTCGAAGTATGCTTGGGGTTCCTCTCTGGACATTTGTGATGGGTGAGATTTCTCTGTTACACACAATTTGTTTTCCCAACCACGATGAACTGCTGATTTGCATAGGACTTTGAAGATGGATTGGGGCTTGCAAACCTTTTGCTCAACATTGTGAGGGATTTGTCTTTCTTTGTCAAAGTGATTTTGGCATTTTAAGCATATGACTGGGCCTTAGTGACGAGCATGTCTTTGTATGTACCTTGTCATATGGAGCGAACTTCCATCTTTTCCTGGCTTTATTGAATGCGTGGTTGGAGGTGTTGGGATTTTTCCTTCAAGCTTCCTCAATATAAATCGTCACCTAAGCACATAGAAGTATGAGTGGATTTCAATCCATTGAAGCTTTTTCCTCTTATATATATATATGTGTGTGTGTGTGTGTGTGTGTGTGTGTGTGTGTGATCCATTGATGAATTCTATGATTAACACTGATTCTCGTATCTCTACTCGAACGCAGCAATGAACTCTAGATTTATATTATTTCCCCAACATCGAAAGTCTTGGCACTCATGTATGATGCACTAATAATTTGCTGAAGGATTTCCTTTTGTTTGTGACTTTCATTCGAAATTTTCAAAGTCAATTGAAATATGGCACGACAGGGAACCGAGTATTATAACGCAGACCTATGCTAGGATGAAATCTAGCTTTGTATATCCAATTTTGCAAAGCTCACTTGACCGTACAATGTCTATGATGTTGGGCCTGTTGGAGTTGTCTTCTACAATTTTAAAAGCTCCCTTCATTCCATCCTAATTATGTTGGGCGTGGATTGGTACTCCTAGCGAACTTTTCTCTCTTCTTGAACACAGCAATGAACTCTAGATTTCTATCATTTCCCCAACATTGAAAGTCTTGGCACTCATGTATGCTACACTAATAATTTTCTAAAGGATTTCCTTTTGTTGGTGACTTTCATTCGAAATTTTCAAAGTCAATTGAAATATGGCACGACGGGGAACAAAGTATTATAACACAGACCTATGGTAGGATGAAATCTAGCTTTGCATATCCAATTTTGCAAAGCTCACTTGACCGTGCAATGTGTATGATGTTGGGCCTGTTGGAGCTATCTTCTACAGTTTTAAAAGCTCCCTTCATTCCATCCTAATTATGTTGGGCATGGATTGGTACTCCCAGCGAACTTTTCTCTCTTCCATATTCCATTCATTTACCAACATCAAAATGCAATGCGCGCATATTAGCTCTTTCAATGGACCCACTCTTTGAAAGATTCTTTCAATTCACCAAAACAATGCCCCTTTACCTTTGACAACTTACCAATTTGTAGGGGCTTCTCAAACTAATGCATGGTGACATAAAAAGAAAATAGTGTCGTGATTGATCCTCTATGCATAAGCCCAATTCATCTGTTTTGTCCCTATCAAATTGAACAAAGGAAGAGGTTTATATCATTTCCAAAAGGATCTTTAGTTTTATCGCAATACTAGGGAGAGTCACCTCCTGCCACATGTGTGTATCCTTTGTCTCCATAACACCACTTTCCCTTTCATTAGATAACTTCTTGTTGTGAATAGACTTTCATTGTACAATGGTGAATTATATCATTCCTGGAGATCTTCCCGCAGTTAGCATTCAATTCCCTCATCCAATTTTCTTTCTTGCAACTCATTCAACACCGACTCTTTCAAATGGGTCAACATGGAGGGTTTTAACTCAAACTTCACCCAAAATAATGGAAAGCCACAAAAGATCAAAACCTAAAAGAGAAGGAACAAAGTTTAACCCAAAACTTGGTTCAAAACTCAACATTTCTCAAGTGGAGCACAGGGAACTTTGGAGATGAAACTCAGCGCTACCAAGACAATGCAAAACAAAAGGGCCAAGCAAGCGAAAAGATAGGAGAGTCTCATCTTTGATGGGCGATGTGATTAGGTCACAACACCACACAGTCGCGCAACTCACACACTCATAACACACAATGGATATACAAATACATACACAAAAAACTCAAGGTATTTTTGTATTAATTGCTTTAGAACATTACGTGCATTACAAATTACATTTGGGCCTACTCATGTGGTATTTTCTCTATCTCTCTCACAAAGCAGCTTCACTCTCACACTCACATTCCACTCCTATTCTTTCCTTCTAGAAGTCTTGTTGATGTGTGTTTTATGACTCACCAAACAGTAGAACAAAATACCAAAATATCCTATCCTCTCTTAAACAAAGTATCACGTATGCTAATATTACAAGATCATACGATAACTCCAAGGTTCTTTGACTCGTGGATAAGCTCAGTGTTGATGTGATTTGTTGATGATCACAAGGGGCCTTACGTTTCTTCAATCCTTTATGTCATGATGAATATCGGTACTATCAAAAGATTTTCAATGAAGTACTATTTTTTGGATTTTCACCAGATATGCGAAAATGAAAAGGGTTTAGGGTTTAGAGATCCTAATCTACTCCTAAGGGTAAGGATAGCCAAGGAAAGTACGTTGATGGACGAGTTCCTCAATTACCAATTCTCGCTTCGCCAAGTCAAGCTACATCTACACATGGACTGGTGCAATCTTCAAAGGTTTGTGCAAATGATCAAATTTAGGCACATGGATAAGGGTTCAAGCTAACTTTGCACAACGATTTAGAATCACTAAAACGTCAAAAGTATGAACCACAAGAACTCATCAAAACATCATCATATTCTCCAAAACAATCATAACAGTTTATCTACTAAACTTAATCTAATTGAGAGAATTATGAAACCAAGCAAGCATTAAGACACATCAAATGATCACCACACTTCAATGAAAATTCTATTGTCTCAATAGCTCATAAGCAACAATCTCAAAATTCGCTCCTTACAAATGAGAAGAAGAAGAGGCATTTATATAGGTCCTCGAAAATAACGACTGGTCTGGATCAAAACAATAACCGATGGCCCAGATTTCACCACCTTAGCCCTAATTAGGGTCAGGGCACAGAAAAGGGAATCTGACTTAATGCAAGGAAGAAACCACTACCATAGTGGGTAATAAATGCCCACTATCCATGCATCCTCAAGAAGAGAGTGAGGTGTCATAAATGACCATTACATATATGTCCACTATGCATTAAATGCATCTACCTTTGACCTCTGCATTTGAATTCTTGGAATCTACCCAATATGGCCTCCAACTCATCAATGCTGACACTCGGTGCTGATTCCTGTCTGAATTCCAACGCCACCACTGCTCGCTCTGATCTCTTCAGGCTGTCCTCCCATTCTGGTAATAGATCTTGAGTTGTGTGCATGTTGCTTGAGAAGGCAGAGAGGTTCTCAAAATCATCCTTTATGAAAGAGTTAAGTCTAAAGAACTCCTCCAATTTCCCCTTCATGTTGTCCATCGTTATTTCCTCCTCGGCCAACCTTTGTAACCACAGTGATGCAATGGCATTGGAGAGCTCCAGCTGGATATTCTCAACTATCCCCTTCAATCGAGTTGACTCCTTACTGAAATGTTCAAACATGTCCTTTGCCAAGAGAACTGCACCATACCACCGAGAGAAATCATATGGTCCTTCTCTGCTGACCATGTTGTCAACCAAGATTTTCCTAGGGGCTTCCATCAACTCCTGCAAGTCAGAGATTGCCTCATCCGAATAAATATGCTCATCTTCCCAAGTCTCCTCTATGCAAAGAATTCGGGAAAGGATGGCCAACGCCTTATCGTGAATTCAAACTAACTCCTCAGCATGGATGTAGGCCTCATCCTCAATCCCCTTAATCCAAGTCTTTGCACCCTGCGCAATCCTCCTAATCTTGTCGATGGCCTCGACTGACTCGGTTGGAATAGCTAGTGGTGGAACGAAAGACGAATCCTCTTCTCGAACTAGGTGAGGTAAGCTATCAATTTATGCACATAAAGCCTTGTTCTCTCCCTTCTTCCTCTGATATTTTTCTTCCAACTTCCTCATCTTATCCTTGATAGCTTGTGTCGAATCATCAAATTCCTCCATGACTTGTGCTCGAGAGACCTAACCAAGATCAACCTCTGTTATGCGATACTCCTCAGGAGCAATTTGATCTTTGGTCTTGTCGACTGCTGGAGTTGCTATCTGCAAAATTTTGGATCCGAATTCTCCTCTCACGACCTTGGTGAACTTCTTGGCTTTTCCCTTTTCTCTTGATCGGTCAATTCGGTCCAGAATCTCTTGTAACTCAACTGCAGGGTCTATCTCCTTTTCTTGGCTTCTTTGAATCCTCTACCTGAGCCATTCTGGAACATCTGTATTCGGGTCCCTCTGCACTGCTAACTATTCTTGCCCTTGCAGTGCTCTAGTATCAATCTCCTCAGCTCCAGGACTTTCTGCCATTGCTTTAGGAGCAAGTGCCTCTGTGGTGGGAATCTCCTCATCTGCCATTGGGGCCTCTGCTTCTACCTTGGGGATTTCTTCCTCAATTATCTTTCTCAAGAAGACACCAAGACTCTCCTCTGTTGTTACATCCTGCTCCCTGCTTCTTCCTAGCATAAACCTCTCATTGGCATTAATTCTTAATCTATCTGGTATCGGCCTAGTCATGTGTTGTTCTCCTTGTTGTGTTCTTCTTTCACTTGCTTCTCCTTCCTGTCGGGTGAATAATCCTATTTCCTGCACATTGGGAGTCCGACTAGGCGAAGATGGTGCATCCTCAGACCTTAATCTCTTATGTTGTGGATCTTCAACATGAAGATCCAATCTTCTCTTCGTATGCACTTCTTGAGCTGCACCCTTCTCCTTCCTATGTCCTGCACTTCCTGATGGGATGTCTCTTTCTTCTACTCTTCCTCCAGATGGCTGCCTTGGTCTCTCATCTCGCAGTTGTGGATGACCTATCAACTTGTAGGTCCAATCTTCTTTCGACACAGTCATCCTGTCAAGCTGTCATTCTACCCACCACCTTGTGAAGTCCATAACTGGCTTTGTCAATACATCAAGATCCACAATCTCCTTTTTCTGCCAATTGTAAGGATGAATGACCTTTTCCTTATCTGGGTTAAAACCTCTCTGGAGCACATTCGGATCCTCTTCCATCTGATCAGGAACGTGGAAAATCTTACATGCCCTGATCAGGTCTAAGGGTAATCGGGAGCACATCCTCTTCTTGACCTCATTTTCATCAACCGCATTTGCCCAAAAGTCCTCAAGGTGAGCTTTGTATTGATGTCTCATCCCTGCCACTACTCTAATCTTATTATATGGGTCAAAATCCGATCTTCCTAGATAGAGTCGTAGACAGAAGAATTTCAGCTCATCAGAGAACCTCTCAGCTACTAGTAGACAAGTACACACTTCAACTGCATCACTTCCAATGGAAAGTGGGAATTCCAGTTCCAACTTCTTTTTCTTCAAGACTTTGTCATAGGCTATCAACTGTCGGGCGACTTCCAACAGGATCATTTTATCGGTGGGGTACCGTGGAAGCTTGAACGGTTGCATAGAAAATCCCAGCAATCTAATATAGGAGAAGGTGGGAAACTGAATGAACCATGCTCCAAATTCTTCCACCAGCTTCATTGCCCCAGAAGACAATCTCATATGCAATTCCTTTTGCAAGGTCCTCATGATGCGCATTGCAAACACATCATTAACTCGGGGGTAGTCATCTATGGCATGTAGATGCAACTGTGGGTAACAACCGTGGACCCTTCACCTTGGATTTCCACTTCCGAGGACTCCCTTGTACCTTATTCCTTCATACCTCGTATTTCATGCCAGCATATATATAACATATGAGCTCATGAAGAACTTCTTCGTATGCTCCAAATTCCTCAGCTGCTCATCGAGGTTGTCACTAATCAACCCAGCCCAATCGATGTGATTGAACTCCTCTACTACCTGTTGAACAAAGTACCACATCCATGTCTCGAACAAGAGTGGGGTAAGCCAAATATCCTGTTGAGCATCATTATTAGATCACTGTATTCGCGGTGGAAATCCATCCACACAAGCTCCTTGGGCAACTTGGAATAGTGGGATTTATTTCTCCTCATCCATTTGTTGTTGATGATCTCCTCACAGTGTTGAACTCCCGTCGTGTAGACTCTGTGCGCTTGCTCTTTTGTCTTCGAGACCAACCTTTGAGATGAAGGGATCCCAAATGCTTCAATAATGGCTGGTGGGGAGAGATCTACATGTCCTTAATCGTCCTATCACTGGACTGATAATGTTTTGCACATTCTACGATCAACTCAACATGTTGAAAGGCAGGAGGGAATCCAGCTGCAGCTACAATTTCGTTGTTCACAATCCGGGCAGCCAGGTGTGTCGGGTGATGATCTTTGTAGCCAAACATCCTCCTTTGGATATCGCTCAAATCGAGGCATCCAAGATTCATGTCCTTCACTTCAATCCACTTCAAGACAATTTTGGACTCTGGGTAGAATTCTCTCTATTCATTCTTGATCAGTTGCCTTCTGCTTATGTTGGTTCCTCTAGGTAAGCCATCTACAAAATAGAAAGAAAAAACTTATAAGAGCACAAAAAAGCGGAGAAAAGCATTCCATCCCAAAATTCAGAGATCTGCCAGAATTTCTCCATCTTGCCCAAAATTGAATTTTCTCTCTCCTCATGGAGATTTGTGCCTCTAATCGACTTACTGAAAAAAATTTGAAAAAATTTCACAAATTCCTTCACACTTCTCAAAAATAATCATTTGCTAAGAAAACTTCCCGCTCTCCAAAAGAAATAACTCTCTCTCCTCTAAAGAATGCTCTCTCGATTTGTGTGAAAATGAAATAAGCAAAGTCTTCTCTTATAGGATCTTAAAAACTCAAAAAGCTACTTTGAAGACTACAGGCTAAAATTAGGCATTTGCCCTGTTTTTACACAAGTTTCCGCTTTTGAAAAGATTCTTTGCCACTTGTCTGAGTTTTTTTTTACCTGATTTTTAGAATCTACTAATTTAAGAGTTTTTTGTCTTCATGAAGAAGTTTTATCCATTTCCCGATTTTCCAATTTTTTATTTTATCGATTTTTTGAGTTTTAATTAAATATCAATAAAAATCAATATTTAATTAAACAAAATTATTTAAAACCAAATCGATTTAATTCATGATTTGTTTCCCAAATTTTTTATCTTTGATATTTTTTTTAAAATTAATTAATTAAATATTAATAAAAATTAATATTTAATCAATTTTAAATTAAAAACTTAGAATCAAAAACTTTATTAAAAAAAAAAACTCGTGTTTCAAATTGATTTATTCTGAATTGCAAGAAATTGGTTTTTTGAACCCCATAATTCCTCAACATGTTTAAAAACGCGGTTGTCAAGACCTTCAAGTGAGATTTATAGCAGGTGTCGAACTTTGTCTCTTGAAATAATTCCTCCATGTGGTTGAAAATGCGCCCAAGGTAAGGCCTAGGCCTGATTTTGGATGTGTCGCAGACTTCTTTGTGTTGACCTCTCCCTCACCGATGTTGAAACGCGCTCTAATAAGTGCGGGAGTGGGATTTGGAGGGAGTGGCAGATTGTTCTATCCGGACAAAATCCGTGAGCAACTAAGACATGCACTCCCTATTTGTTTTGGGCACATTTTAATAGAGTGAGTCGCAGATTTTTGTCCAAGGCACACATTCCGCAAGTCAATGTTATTTGTGCCCATCTTTGCATTGGAGAGGGATTTCTTGTGGGTTGCGGACTTCTCTAGTTTGCATTCCTCCGTTGACTGAGTTGAATCACCCTCTTGATTGTGCTCGAGCGCGAATTTGGGTGGGTGCCGGATTTCATTCTTTGCACCCATTCCATGACCAAGACCAATGCACGCTCGCGAGGAAACTGGAGCGGGATTTCTTGTGGGTTGCGGATTTGTTCTTCTGCAGATTCCTTCCTCCTTTCTTATTCTGTGACTTCATTATTCTCGGGAGGCAAAGCTTTTTTGTTTGAGACTTCCACAAACAGAGCTACAGAAACCAAAAGGACCAAGCCTGACGAAAAGGGGTCCCATTTGATGGGTGGTGCTGTGATTTTGTCACACAAGTCCTCACTCTCTTGTTCGGCTTCCCACAAGCCCTCTCAATCTCGGTCTATATCTTTTGAATTTTCTTAGTTGGTCAAAGACCCTTATACAATATTTGATCCTCCTTTTTATATTTCCCATGTGGTGGTTCAACTGTTGAAAGAGGAAGTAATCGTAACTGAATGGTTCAACCAAAATTTTGCCATGTGGGAAGGTTTTGAACCTCGTAGAAATTGCCCCTCACAGTCACACTCTCAACTCATACTAAGTTGTCACCCACCAACCACATCCCTCTAGCAAGACCACACACCTAACATGTCAACTCCACATCTACAACCTGTTGTGAACTTTTCACACATCGCTCCATTGCAAATGGGGACCCCCTTCTTTTTAGTCCACTTGGTGTTTTGGCTTTCATTCTTGGGAGTTTTTAGCTCAGTCCCTAAGTTTCCCCTATGTTTCAAATTAGAATTGATGAATTTGGCTAAAGTCTAGAAGGGAAATGTTGTCTGCCTTTGGCCCCTAGAATGGAAACTTTGTGAAAAACAGTGAATTAGGTTAGGTGTGAATAAGGACTGATCTTTCTAAAGAATGCCAGCGCAATTTTGAACATTTTGACATACTTGCTATTTTTTAGAAATTTCTATTTAGTAAGTCTCATTGTCCCGATTTGCCCAAATTTCACATTTAAACAAACTTATTATTTATAGTAAGTCTATTTTTTGGGTCATTAGCAGCATGATGTGATGGTTGTGTTGATTTTTCCATCAAGGTCCAAATCCCATTGGGAATGAGGTCCCCCATTTGTGATCTTACTGCTTCATAGCTTCGGGTCAAAGCATTGCCCCTCAAAAAAAGTCTATTTTTGGTAGGTCAGATGAGTACTAGCAGAAGATAAGCAAAGGGGGTATCTAGTTCTATCTTTGAAAAAAGCATTGGAAAAGCAACTAAAAGTGGAAAAGCACCTAAAAGTGGAAATGCATGAAAAAGCTTGAAATTTCGCTAAGTTTGAAGAATCCAATAGTCATAAGCGCCTAGAGTGAAAATGTGTGAGAATTCTCTGAGTATTGGTCAAGAAGATATAGAGAGATGGCCAAATCGCCTAAGTGTTGAGGAAGGGGAGGTAGAAATGTCAAAAAAGCAGCTAAGTATAGATTAGAGAAGAATGAAAAACGAGGCATGAAATTTTACTAAGTCTATGGAGAATTCCATGACATCCAAGGAAGTACGCCAAAATTTGAAAAGAGTGGGAATTGAATGGAAGTGTGGAAAATGATTAGTGATGTTCAAAGAGGGGGGAAAACACAAAAATGGCTAAGTGTAGTGAAATCCTCCACCCCCTCTCATTAGCACCCATGGGCATGGAATCCAACAAGTCAAGGAATTTCATCAGAAGTGTGAAAATCCTCCACAAGTGTCAAGGTACACCCTAGAGCACAAATTCCACAAAGGCAAGGAATATGTTCAAAACGCTAAAATCCTCCTCCAATGCCGATTTGTGCCTATAAGCGTGGTTTTCATTAAGTTAAAAAAAAATTCAGAGATACCAAATTCCACGCTTGTGTTTGATATGCGCCTAAGAAAAAAGATCTTCCACTAAGTTGGTCATCCACGAGCATTGAAAATGCCTAAAATTCTGAAAATTTGTCACTAAGCCTCAAGTGCACACATAAACGCAAATCAAGATACGGAAAGGAAATGTTCAAAAGTGTAAGAAAATCCACTAACCACACGGATTTCGTGCCCAGCGGTGTTGAAACACGAATGCTCAGGAATTGTTTTCAAAAATGTGAGAAGCCACCAACATATGTGCTAAGTTTCACTATGCCAACGAAAGGTTGAAAAGTCAAAAATCCATCATCAAGTCTCGAGTGCACTCAAGGCCACGATTTCTATCAAGCCAAGGAATTCTTCGAAAGCATGAAAGTCCCTTTGCAAGGCCAATGCGCACCCTTGAGCGCAAATACACAGGAAGCATGGAAAGTATGCAAAATGTGAAAGTTTGTCACCTAACCTCGAGTGCACTCATGAGCGTGATTTTCACAAGGCCAAGGAAATTGCTTCAAGGTAGAAAATTTGTCACGGGGCCTAGTTTGTGCTCTCAAGCACAAATTCCATCTACTTAGGAAATCCTGCTTGAATGTGAAAATCCTTCATGTGGTCTCGTGTGCACTCATGAGGGCTAAGTTATATGTGCCAAGGAAAATTGTTTGAAAGATTAAAATCATCAACTATACCTCACGTGCGCCAAGAAAGAAAAGTTGGAGGTTGGAAAATAAGATTTATCAAAACAATGGGGATGTTGAAATGTGTTTTTTTTAATGATGGAGGTCCATATCCTATACATGTTCAAGGTTGGGACCTAATGAAACGTTGGAAAGGATGAGAAAGAATCTCTCCCAGAAAGGCAACTCGAAAGAGTATTGAATGCAACTGCCTAAATTTAACTCATTGCCAATATAGCAAGTTGAGGGTCGAATTCCTATATGAAAGATGGATTTCTTATTTCATTTTCACGTCAAAATTTGGGAATTCAAGATGAGACATGGGAATTTCAAAAAGAAGTGTGAGTTTCTGGAGAGAGAAAGAGGTGAAAATTTTTGGAGAGAGAAGGTATGAACTTTTGACAAGAGGTGAATTTGTAGTAAATTAGAAAATCAAAGAGAGAAGCCATGAAATTTTGAAGAGAAGTAATTATAAAGCTAATTAATCATAAAAGAGGCGAGAGAAATTGAAAACGAATTGGAAGAATTCAAGAAAGAGGTGTGAGAATTATGGAAAGAAGGAATTTTAGAGAGAGAGAAAAGAAAATTTGTAGTAAGTTTTCAAAGTCTCTTATGAGGTTTCCTTATTCAAAATTTGAAATTCATTCAAGTATAGAATGAAAAATATGGAAGAGTTTTTGTGTTATATTTTAAATCACTAGCACGACTCTTATGTCAATTATTTTATTTTGTAGGAGGAAGAATTCCAGTTCCAAACGTCCAAGGACATTCAAGTCCCAGAATTCCAATACCAATTGTTGAAGACATCCAAATTTCAAGCAATCCAGTTCAAGGAATTCAAGGTTTAAGATGTCAAAGATCAAAGTTCAAGTACAAATGTAGAAGGGAGAATGTAATTGTTATGCACTAAGTTTGCACCCTTGTTTCAAGCTCTCTTGGTCTTGATAACTTAGTATAACATGGGAATCATCTCCAGGTTGTGGGACCTATGCTAACTGAGATGAGACCTCCAAGTTCTAGACTGGTTCCTCTTGGATAATCACCTTAATTTGCTTCTCGACAGGAAAGTAAATTCTTGAGGGGAAAAGGGATAGAAGGGATGCATGAAAGGGAAATGACTGAAAGCAAACTACCTACCAGGTGATACACCTAAATGAGTTGAACACAATATACTGACTAAACTAGTATGAAAACTCTCAAATCTAATAGAACACAATCTTTCTAAACAGGCTTGCATAAGTGTTTCACAGAGGGGTCTAAGCAAAAGACACAGACTGTGACCTACAAGCAAACGTTCTCTTCAGCAAAGGGGTACAGGAATGAGACAGAATGACAGGGGGCTGAAGTATACCCACAAACTCACTCAAATCAAATCAGACACAGTAGTACACAAATAAACTGAAAGAAAGAAGGGGCCCTGGAACTCCAAGATTTCTCTAACAAAGCCAGTACATCATATTCAATAAGAGAAATGCAAGCAAGGAAAAGACCAGAGGGCAGAACAAATGCCACGAATAGCCTCTATTGAGTCTGAGATTTCAATGAAAGATCACAAACTATAAAAGTCAGAGGGCAGAAAGAATGCCACAAATAACTCCTAGAAAGAGAAAACTCTTTTTACAAAATGTAAAACTCTGAGCTTCAAAAAGCTCCAAAAAACAATATATACATCTCCTCTATTGCACGCAAGCAGGAGCAAAACCTAATTAGGGTTACAGATTTTCATGATAAAACCCTAATTCTGTCAACTCTGATCATAAATGCATCGTTGAAACTATCCTGGCCGATCAGATATCTTGCGTGTCCACCTCTGCAAGTTGAAAACCTTACGCCACAACCATGACCCTGTCTCTGCTAAATTAAGTCTATCATGAATGCTCAAATCTGATCCTTACAAATATTTGTATTTTTTGAAGTATAGAAAGCCAAAGGTGGCGCCAACCTTTAATGCTTCTGCGGCGTAAGAACACCTACATGGTACCCTGCAAAATCAGCAAGCGGCGGCCATCAGATATTCTTCATCATCCTCCCAACTGCAACTATCCTGAAGACGTAAATTATGAGCTACCCGCAGCCGCATTCGACCAAAAACAAGAAACTAGCAAGAAAAATATTTAAATTTTGAAAACAACGGCTAGCTGATCCAATTTAAAACGTGGCCGTCGATATCAATCTTTCCCGGCAGATGAACAACCCAGATCACCTTTGTAACAGTCACAAGCCCCTTCTGAAAAGTCAGAAGCCACATCACCAGTCGGAACCAATGGGAAGCGAACACTTCAACGCGACAGGCATCTCACTAGGCAGGAGAATCTTGACTTGCATCGGACGGTGGTCGCATGATCGCAAAGGGGAAGAAGATTCCTCGCGATCATGCGACAACCGTAGATCCTCACTAACTGCCACCTCACTTAAGATACTCGGACCCACTAACAAATCCCTGTCATCACCCGGCCGGCCAATCAAAAACGAGCACATCGGACTACGAGGACCCACTTGACAGAGCCCTGGTAATAAAGCAAGATCAACGGTTGGCATATGATCGCATGGGCTAAGAATATTCCATGCGATCATAAGACAGTCGTTAGATCTTAAAGGAAAGACAGCTTACTGGGCCCGCTCTGACATGGCTCCACATCATAACTCTGCAACCAATTAGAAGCGTACACCTCGGACTACATGGCAGTGGACCCACTGGCAGAGAAGCTCTGTGTTGAAAAGAAGATCAACGGCTGTCGTTATACCGCGATACTAACCCTCGAGCACTTTTCCTCAGCGGTACAACGATAACCGTAGATTCTGCTCGATCTTTAACTGCCCAGAGCCGAGACCACTAGAAAAAGATAACCGTTCGCTAGGTCGCTGGGTGTTAAGGACTTAACCGCCGGGAATAAGAGATCTTGAGACCAACTAGAAAATAAAGCGCATGTGAAGAAATGGACCCCTTAAGCGACCGAAAAAGGTAACGGTGAAATAGAATAGACCAAAGGGTTTAGGGTTTAAGACTTTTGGGGGCTTTTGCCAACGGTCATATTTTCAAATTGAAACCTACAGACCAGAGACTCAAGATAGTTGCAGAGACCAGAAGAAAAGGCAGAAGACCATGAAAATTTCTTTAGAGGTTCAACACAGGTTAAAATGCAAACCCTTGGATGGAGTTCAATCAATAGCCAAATTTGTATGGAACAGGAAAAATTGGGTAACATTTTGGCAATTTTTGCTAGGTGTCAGCCTGCTAGACATTGATCAGTGGCCTTAAGCAATCCATTGGGCATGGAGTCATCACTTTGAACACAGAACTCCTGACAGAGAGATAGACCTAGAACCAGAGGGACAAAACTATGCACGAGCACTTCTAGGAAAGCAGGGAAACTAACTTAGAAAACTGGAAGAAAGCAGGAAAATTTAACCTATCCTAAACTAACCAGTACAGAAAACTGGTCAAACGAATCCATTAACTGGATTGTTGAAATAACTACCCTTCCTCCTTAGGATACAATATTTTAGATTTATGAGGATAACAAATAAGGAATGAAGTACACACAGTTGTGTGAAGAACCGATGCACTACCTTTTGAAAGACAAAAAAATTGACTCACCTCCACCAACAGATTCTTATTTTCATTATACAGGGGTAGATAAGTGAGTTGAGCTTGTCCCTGCCGAGCTGCAAGTTCACCTCCAGCTTCAGCTTCATTTGAACACTCATGTTTGGACACAAACATGACTGGCCTTTTATGGCTGGCCTCCATTCTTGCTAAGTACCTTAAGGGGCAACCCCTGGAAAGAATTAACTTAGGGCTCCCTTTGCTAGTGTCCGGATGCATCTCATTAATAACTTTAGCAGGATGATCAAGAATTTGTCCCTCCATGATAATCTGCCATATATTTTCCTCTTCTGTAGTTGGGACACAATTAACCCCTTGAAACACAAACCTTTCCTCAAGAACATGCAAGCCATTATCCTTTTCAGGAAGATGAGGAACGTCAACAAGAGTTGAGCAGAAGGCATCAATTATCAAATCAAAATCATCTTGTTGCCCTAAGTCAGCGGCAACCGTATCATCTTTATTTTCACAATCAGAGGGCTCAACTAGTGACTCTTGTACTACCTCATCCTGCTCAATGTAAGAAGGCATCTCTTCAAATAGATCAGCTAGGCTTTCTCCTTCTTCACTTTCTTTCTTACCCTTATCTGACTGCTCTAATCCATCTTGATGTAATAACCCTACTTGTTCCTCATGATCATCATGAAAAGGTACACCTAAAAGACAAAAATCATCTTATTTTTGGGGGCCTGAAATGCTACGAGGTGTAGGGGGCTCTTTAGGAATTGGTTCATAGGGCTTTATCTGCTGTAGGACCGGCTCACTGTCACTTAGGAAGTGAAAACTTTTAGGTGTCTCCTTCATAGGGGAGAAATGAGGTGGCTGAAAATCTGGGATAAGGTCATGAATGGGCTTAGGCAAGAAACTTGGGATTTGAACCTTGTGAGTTTCTTGTCTTAGCGCTGGTTGCATCCCATCCTTAGGGGGATATGCTTGAGAGGCCACTGTCTCTTGTTGTAACACTTCTAACCTTTCTCCATTAGGAAGCTCATAGTTCAAGAGAACAAGTGGAAAATCTGTAGCCTCCTTCCCAAAAAATGGGTTCAGGTGACTGCCAGCTGCTTTGATGCTTTGTGTTGGGAATGTCCTCCTGACTGGATTATATGGATGGAAAGGCCTCTTTACCAAATTTTGCCTTTTGCTTTGATGCTTTTCTTGATACTGTGGCCTACCTTGCCGATATGGTTGCTCCTGAGCTTGGCACTATTGGCTAGGACTTTGGCCTTGTTGCTGATAAGGTGGTCTAACCTCCTGATTCTGCCTTTTTATAGTGATCAACTCCTTGGTTAGAGCCTGCAGCAGGCTCATCATCCCTTGGTTCGTTTCTTATTGATCACCTCTCATCTCTTGTTGACTACTTTTTAATTTGAGTAGCTCTTGAGAAGGGTCACCTATGGATTCCCCATAGCTAGTGTTGGCCTAAGGTTCTATTAATGCAGGTATGGGAGTAAATGGAGGCATTTGCAGAGGTATAGTGGGCTGAAGATTGGGAGAGATAGGCATGGGTGGTCTTGGGGCTATCATACCAGCCTGAATTAAGCAATTTTCTGCCTTTACAACTAGGTCAAAAGCTTGAGGCAATGAAGTACCTCCTAAAGACTGAATCATGACAGATATATCACTAGTTAGGTTTCTCAAAAAATAAAGGAAAGCACAATCTGCTGAAGGCCTTATATTAATTGGAATCCTATTCCATGTCTTGAGGAATCTACCGTTAAAATCAATCATCTGTTCTCGAGGATCTCTCTTTATTATTTGGAGCTGCTCTACGAGAGACAAAGAGTCTAAATCATCCTCAAAGTGTTTGCTAAGGAGCTCTCCAAGTCTATCCCATGAAGTAATGGAGCCAACTGCCAGACTTCTAAACCATTCCAGGGCCTTACCCTTAAAGGAGGCAGCCAACAACTTGGTGGTGGCATCCTCTTCTGTGATGTTGTGTATACTACAGATGGTAGCCACATCTCTTATGTGTTCAAAAGTTGTTGTTTGGCCTTCACCAGTGAAAGAAGGTATACTTTTTAGTGCTACCAAGGGCACATCATGGTGTTGGGCAAAATTTAATGGACTACCCTGATTAAAGGGTGCAAATGCAAATTGTCTTGCCATGAGAAGGGTCTATTTTTCCCATTAGCTCTATCAGAAATTGGGTCTGCTTGTTCTTAACACCAAGGGAGTCGCCAGATATACTTAAACACTAACCTCTCTAAGGTTTGTATTATGCAATCAGTATATCAGAGATAACATAATCTTTCCAGAATTGTTACGCCCAAGGTGGGGTGTCTTCTGAATTTGAACCTGATCCTAGTCCCACCGGGCATGCCAGAAATGTTACGCCCAAGGTGGGGTGTCTTCTGAATTTGAATTTGATCCTAGTCCCACTGGGCGTGCCAGAATTGTTACGCCCAAGGTGGGGTGTCTTCTGAATTTGAATCTGATCCTAGTCCCACCGGGCGTGCCAGAATTGTTATGCACTAAGTTTGCACCCTTGTTTCAAGCTCTCTTGGTCTTGATAACTTAGTATAACATGGGAATCATCTCCAGGTTGTGGGACCTATGCTAACTGAGATGAGACCTCCAGGTTCTAGGCTGGTTCCTCTTGGATAATCACCTTAATTTGCTTCTCGACAGGAAAGTAAATTCTTGAGGGGAAAAGGGATAGAAGGGATGCATGAAAGGGAAATGACTGAAAGAAAACTACCTAACAGGTGATACACCGAAATGAGTTGAACACAATATACTGACTAAACTAGTATGAAAACTCTCAAATCTAATAGAACACAATCTTTCTAAACAAGCTTGCATAAGTGTTTCACAGAGGGGTCTAAGCAAAAGACACAAACTGTGACCTGCAAACAAACGTTCTCTTCAGCAAAAAGGTACAGGAATGAGACAAAATGACAAGGGGCTGAAGTATACCCACAAACTCACTCAAATCAAATTAGACACAGTAGTACACAAATAAGCTGAAAGAAAGAAGGGCCCTGGAACTCCAAGATTTCTCTAACAAAGCCAGTACATCATATTCAATAAGAGAAATGCAGGCAAGGAAAAGACCAAAGGGCAGAACAAATGCCACGGATAGCCTCTATTGAGTCTGAGATTTCAATGAAAGATCACAAACTATAAAAGTCAGAGGGCAGAAAGAATGCCACAAATAACTCCTAGAAAGAGAAAACTCTTTTTACAAAATGTAAAACTCTGAGCTTCAAAAAGCTCCAAAAAACAATATATACATCTCCTCTATTGCACGCAGGCAAGAGCAAAACCTAATTAGGGTTACAGATTTTCATGATAAAACCCTAATTCTGTCAACTCTGATCATAAATGCATCGTTGAAACTATCCTGGCCGATCAGATATCTTGCATGTCCACCTCTGCAAGTTGAAAACCTTACGCCACAACCATGACCCTGTCTCTGCTAAATTGAGTCTATCATGAATGCTCAAATCTGATCCCTACAGATATTTGTATTTTTTGAAGTACAAAAAGCCAAAGGTGGTGCCAACCTTTAATGCTTATGCGGCATAAGAACACCTACATGGTACCCTGCGAAATCAGCAAGCAGCGGCCATCAGATATTCTTCATCATCCTCCCAACTGCAACTGTCCTGAAGACGTAAATTCTGAGCTACCCGCAACCGCATTCGACCAACAACAAGAAACTGGCAAGAAAAATATTTAAATTTTGAAAACAACAGCTAGCTGATCCAATTTAAAACGTGGCTGTTGATATCAATCTTTCCCAGTAGATGAACGACCCAGATCACCTTTGTAACAGTCACAAGCCCCTTCTGAAAAGTCAAAAGCCACATCACCAGTCGGAACCAATGGGAAGCGAACACTTCAACGCAACTGGCATCTCACTAGGCAGAAGAATCTTGACTTGCATCGGACAGTGGTCGCATGATCGCAAAGGGGAAGAAGATTCCTTGCGATCATGTGACAACTGTAGATCCTCACTAACTGCCACCTCACTTAAGATACTCGGACCCACTAACAAATCCCTGTCATCACCCGGCCAGCCAATCAGAAACGAGCACATCGAACTACGAGGACCCACCTGACAGAGCCCTGGTAATAAAGCAAGATCAACGGTTGGCGTATGATCGCATGGGCTAAGAATAGTCCATGCGATCATAAGACAGCCGTTAGATCTTAAAGGAAAGACAGCTTACTGGGCCCGCTCTGACATGGCTCCACATCATAACTCTGCAATCAATTAGAAGCGTACACCTCAGACTAGGTGGTAGTGGACCCACTGGCACAGAAGTGCTACATTGAAAAGAAGATCAACGACCGTCGTTATACCGCGATACTAACCCTCGAGCACTTTTCCTCGGTGGTACAACGATAACCGTAGATTCTGCTCAATCTTTAACTGCCTCAGAGCCGAGACCGCTAGAAAAAGATAACCGTTTGCCAAGTCGCTGGGTGTTAAGGACTTAACCGCCGGGAATAAGAGATCTTGAGACCAGCTAGAAAATAAAGCGCATGTGAAGAAATGGACCCCTTAAGTGACCGAAAAAGGTAACGGTGAAATAGAACAGACCAAAGGGTTTAGGGTTTAAGACTTTTGGGGGGTTTTGCCAACGGTCATATTTTCAAATTGAAACCTACAGACCAAAGACTCGGGATAGTTGCAGAGACCAGAAGAAAAGGCAGAAGACCATGAAAATTTCTTTAGAGGTTCAACACAGGTTAAAATGCAAACCCTTGGATGGAGTTCAATCAATAGCCAAATTTGTATGGAACAGGAATAATTGGGTAACAGTAACATCTTAAATTCCCTTTGAAAATCCAAGACCATAGTCAGGCAGTTCTTTGTAAAGAAATTCCAGAATGATAGAATAATTGACGAGGGAATCCATTCTAAGAAGGTGAATTCTCAAGTAGGTACATGGAAGGAAGAAAATGATCAAAGGGAGATAATTTTAAAAGAGGTAATCAAAGTTGGATCTTGATTACAAAATGATGCAGTTAGAAAATACCCAAGTCTACAAGGCAACCAGCATGCTGACATGGCACCTAGTCATCTCCACCAGCTAATCAAAAGTCTCCAAGTCAAAATTCGTTGCATTTAAGCAAGGGAATTGAGAATAATCTATTTTGGACAAACAATCATTTAATTCATAGTGGGAATCTAATGTCATTTATTGGTCAACTTTGACCAATTCCCCACTAAGTGAGTGGCCTTTTGATTGATCCATGTGGACCCACTCATTAATTGTAGATTCTCTCCATGTCTTAACCCTAATTAGGGTTGAGGTGGCAAGATCTAGGCCATTGATTTTGCTTCAATCCTAGCCACCCATTTTAATTTGAAGCCCATATAAAGGGCTTACTTCTCATTTGTAAAGGATGGAATGTTAGAGATTGTTGCTTAAGAGCTACCAAGATAATAAAGTTATCATTGAAGTTTGGTGATTTCTTGAAGTATTTTGGTGCTTGCATGGTTTCTTATTCCTTCACTTAGAATAGATTTACTTTCAAGTTGTTAGTTGTTGAATGAGATTGATAGTATTGTTGTAGTGAAATCGATTTGCTCATACCTTTTTCTAGTAGATGATTTCTATGTGCAGTGTAAAGTTGATCCTAAGCTTATATGTGGATGCTTAACTTCTATCACTATATTTGCATTGTGCCATGATGGTGTCTATTGATGGTATGAAAATTTCTCACACAACCCTTTAAGATTGCACCCGCTTTGTATAGTTGTTGAATTTGATGAAGCAAAGTGTGGTAGATTTCACTTTGGTAGTATTTGTCTTTCAAATTCTTAGGATTAGAGTAGAATTCTTGAACCCTACCTTATTTACTTTCTGCATATTCCCTGAAAACCGCAAAAAAAGTACTTTCATTGTCATATCATTTGAATAGCTCCCATAGCCACTATTGTTCAAGTCATCTTGAGAACGATTACATAAGTCCCCTCGTGATACCAGCATATCACATTAACCATTGAGCTTATCCACACCTAGAAGGAACCTTGGAAATTACCTGTGTGATCTATCTTGCAATCTTAGCATACACGGAAATTTGATCAAGAGAGGATAAGATACCTTGGTATTTTACTCTGTGTTGGTGTGGTCATAAAACACCCACCAACACACCCCAAATTCATCAGCATTGTCATAATATCGGCCTCAAACATACAACCACCTACACCCCTATTGGTATCATTCTAGGTCTTAGTTGGAGTCCTTGTGTGGCAAAAAATTGTCACCCCCAATAGGCATCTATCTTCAACCTTATCAGGTTTTCATGAACCTTTGAAGCTCTCTCCCTTAGTTGTTTTACTTTTGGGGCAATTCAGTGTTTTGGTGAACCACTTCTCCACAAAACATTTGTTCCTTTGCCCGGCCCATTTCTTCTTCGGCGATACCACCTTTCAACGAACAAGGAAGCTCATGAAATTCAAAACCTTTTCCCTTAATCATTTTGCCATTTCGGCAACTTTCAAAATCTACAAACCCAACTTCTTTTCATAAACTTCTCTGTCTTCTCACCATTTTCAATGATTAGGCAACAAACTCGAGAACCTTTGAATCATCTTCCTTTAGGTGCTTGAAGGGACTTAGGGATCACTTCGACATTTCAAAGAGTTCTTGAACCTTTGAACTTGTTGATAGAGACTCCATGAACAAATCTACTTCGATGAATTGGCGTTTCAACAAATTGAGAAATTTGTCAACTTGGAATTTCACTAAAAAAGAAAAGGTTCAACATTTTGACGAATGAAAGAACCACCAAACCAGCCTTCATGTATTTTTTGTCAATGAATTGCACTTTTGGCAAACCGGTTGGTTTGCAAACCTAGGATACCTCTGAAATTTCCTAACTTGGCAAAAATTCAACTGGATTTCCAAGAAATTGAACATCCACTCCTACAAGCAAAAACAAAGGAAAACAAACAAATAAAGCAAGAAAAATGTTTTTAGTTGACAAGGATTGCCAATGAACCCAAATGCTCTTGCATCACTAAATTTAGACATACTTCACCTTCCTCCTCAAGTTCCATTTTGGGAAAACAACATTTATAGAACTCTCAAGAAAAAATTTATCATTTTTAAAGGACAACAATGAGGGTAAAGATTCCTTAGAAGCTTGCAAGTATCAAGTCAAAAGTTAGTAAAAATTTAATGTTGTCATTGCCCCCTCCTACTCCAATTCTATGAAGTCTCTAGAGAGACAAAATAGAAATAATGTACCCAAAGAACATGAAAAAATTGAATATGTTAGATTACTACAATCTTCATATGGTCGAAGGTGACAAGGTTTATATATGATTTGTTTAGAGTGTATCTACAATCGTCAATGAAGACTATGGATGAATACGATGTCCTCTGTAATGTTTCTATCCAAACATAAACTTAAGGTGCCTATATGTGTGTTGGCTAAAACTTTGTAAGTTACTATGACCACAACTTACAAAATTGTGACTTTAGGCAACGTCTCATGAGATTTCTCTCTCCTCTCAGCAATAGAGGAGGCTCCCTCCTTATCGTAGGTGGCTTCAATAGGAACTTAACTGAAATTACAAAAAGGGCGGTTCACTTTATCAATTCCTCTTTTCCCACGAAAGATTTGCATACAACTACAACTTTCCAACTTAACAAAAAGTGCCTTATTTCTACAATAATACCGGTGACCCTAGAATTGACATAAGAACAATACTAGGGGCTGTAATTTACTTTTTATATTTTGTGGAATAAGTACAGGAACCCAAAGTCTCCTGTGATTATCCCGAATTAGGATTCAAGAAGAATAACTAGTAAGGCACAAAGTCTCTTACCGAATACTCTCAAACTTAATAAAAATACCTATAACTGAAGCTCAAAGTTTTCAGTTCTAAATAATTGCAGACACTACCAGCTATAACAACTTGTCCTCCTACAGCACAAAGTCTTCAAAAGTTCAAATTGGCTCTGAATGCAATAGGTAGCTCAAAGTCTACACAATTGAATTCAAATCCCTCTTGAGCAAAACTCCAAAACTCACAATCAATATCCAAAAAATGTCGTCACATAACACCTTGAATCAACGCAAAGTTTGAAAGCAAGTTGCCCTTGTTATTGAAAGCAATTCAAATTTACATCTAAGCTCAAAGTCTTAGAGTGTAGATACAAACTGGCAGAATTTTCTTGCCTTGCCAGAAGATGAAAATTACAATGAGCTCCCTACTTTATATAGGAAAAGAGTGGAGAAAGGTGGAGAAAGAAGGGGAAAAGCCTTAAGCACCTTGACTTATTCTCGAACAAACTTCTAACTAACTTTGACTTATTCAATGCTACAAGGCTTAAAGCACTTGCAACATGATTACATGTTACAACTTCGTACGTGATACTATCACATGCAATTACATCTTGTTATTACATGTAATCTGTCAAATACAAATTAGAAAAAGATTCTAAGTGTCTGACAAGACACAACACCTATTACATCATCCTTTGTTGGTCTTCATGTTGCTACAGGATGCCCGATGGTTGATATGCTCTTGTTTGGTGAAAGCATCTTTATCTAGAACAAGAACCTGCATCCTTGGCTGCCTTGTATCATAATGGTCGTTTCTTGAAAAGCGCATTTGTTTCTTTCCATCTCTGTCTTGAAAACATTCTTTTTGATTCTAGTCTTTCGAACCTTTTTTGGGGAGAAAGATTAAATCTTCTTATCAAGCTTGTGTTCTAATTTTGACTTACTTGATTCCCTCGAAGTTGAATTTCTCTTAAGGGTGGCCTTTGAGCTCTCCTATGGGCTTCCCTTCCTCTTCGTATCCTTTCTCTTTCCTCACGTTCCAATCTTTCTCTAAGCTCCCTTTCAAAACTGTCTTTCTCTTTCAAATTCAATACCAACTTCCTCCTCTTCCTCTAAGATGGCCCAAGCAATTGTGTCGTCTTCTCTTTGATTCCAAATGAAAGCCCCTAAGTCTGAAATGATATATTTCTGCCTTACATTTATATCCAAACCCGGTTGCACAACTAGATAGTTAGCATAGGAAGGCAACACCATCTTAGATCATTCTTTCAATTTTGCCTCTCACATTCCAACCTTTCTTGATTCTCTCTTTCAATCCTTTGGACCTTTTCTTCTTCCTTTTCTAGTATTGGCTAGAAATTCTCCTGACATGGCAATATGATATGCCTGAGTAGCTGTGACATGAAGATTCCACAAGGTGAGAATATCTTCAAGGGATGGATCCATTGCACTTTTTTGGATGCACAAGTGTGAGTTTCGGGATTTTTGCATATGGAGTATGGCTGGAAACTTTTGAGACAACAAAAGAATGAATGGGTTTTAGCTCAAAAATGGTAAGGAAGACCCAAAAACGGGTTTCTTGGAGGTGATTGCATATGTGGACAGCGAGAATTATGAAGGGAAACATGTATGCAAATGAGTGGATATGATCTCTGCTTATAAGGGAACTAAGAATTTCCATTAAAAGTGAATTGGTTTGACCACCACCATGAGTTTTAAATCATGTGGCAGCGGTTAGGTAAATATAAACAAGACTCATGTAAGTGGGTTTTTGGAAGGAAATTGCATATATGCATTAACATGGACTTGCTCTTCTTTTCATCATGGAATGGGATTTTTAGTCCCGATTGCATATGCAAGCAAGTGGAGACTCTTGCATATGTAACTTGAGAATTGAAGGTAGAAGTAGAAGGATCATCAAAACAAACATAACATGTAAATCTGAAATAGAAATGAAAACTTACATGTTAATCAAAAACCAAAACATGAACTTAGAAAGAATTGGGGAAGAACTTAAGGAAAAACTACCTCAACTCACAAGAAGTCTTGCCAAATCTTTGAGCAAAATCTAAAATAAATCTAAGAGGATTTTCGGATTTAGAAAAGATGAGCTCAAAAGATCATATATAGACTTCAATCCTGCTGTGAGGTTTTCACACCATCGCCCCAAAGAATTTGGGGACCCCCATTTTTTTTTTTTTTGAGCAAGCCTTGACAATTTTTCTAGATCCGAGAGTTTGGGTGCCTTAGCGAATTTTTGGGCAATCCAGAGGTTTTGAAATGAAAATTTTACACCTGGGATATTTTTGAAGTGCTTGGGAGGGTATAGCTTGTTTTCACCTTGTGTGAAACATTGATTTTCCTAAACAGTTGATTTTGTCTTTAGGCCAAACGAAATTCAATAGGAATATTTTATTTCGATTGTTAGAAAAATATCTGGCAGGGCAAATTTGCAAAATTTTCAGACTAAGTTGAATTTTGAAAATTGATGAAATTGAAGAACTCGAGATTTTCAAAATTTAATTGTGAAATTGGATATTTTTGAAAAAATCTTGTAAATTTTTTTTGGTGGAGAAAAATGGAAATTAAAGAATAAATTTAAAGTTGCCAATTAGAGATAATAAATTGCAAAAATAAAAAAGGATAAAATTGCCAAATGGAAATTAAATTGCAAAATGATTTTTGGGTTGCAAAATAATAAAAAATTAATTTTGGTTGTCATGATTAAATGCATTAAAATCATATTTTTTGGGCTAAGCGTTTGTAATTTAGAAATTTAAATTGGGCCCCTTTGTGTGTTAAATTCAACATATTTTAAGACCTAGGAGGTGTGAAATTCAAGGCAAGTTATTGGGTCCACAATGGAGAGGGTTTAAAGCTATATTGGAGGCCTAAATGACCTTTTTTCAAAATTTCAATTTTAGGGCCTATGATAATTTTGGATTTGGCTAATTTAAACCGATAATTTTGCACTAGGTTGACCCAATTTTAAATTAAAATAAAATCCCCTAGGGCTGGGCAATTTATTTCATTTAATTCATGTTTAATTTGGCAATTTTAATTTTTTGTTTTTCCCTGCTCCTACAAAGTCGGCCTTGCTTTTTTTGGAGACAAAATTTGGTATATAAGGGGAGCTCTCCCCCACTTCATTTCACCATCTCATTCACTTCTCTCCTTTTCTCTTGGCAGCAAAAAGCAGAGCAAAAAAGCAGTCCGAAAAAGAAGAGCGAAAAAGAAGTCCGAAAAAGCAATCCGAAAAAGTAGATCCGAAAAGCAAATTCAAAAATTGGAGAGTTTGATGAAGAGAAGAAGCTTGAGTTGAGGCAAATCAGATTTGTAATAGAAGAATTTATTGATAGAAGATTCATAGCAATCAGATTTTGAGAGTGAATTGGAGAAGGGGAGATTTTCTTGTGGAAATAGAAGATTTTGAAGATCAAGCCCAGCTAATTGCATAGACAAAGGATTCCTAGCCCTTGTTGATGAGTGGCCTATCTTTTCCTCTCTCTTTAATTGCTTTCATTTCATTGGTGCTAGTTTAGGTGTTGAAAACTAATTTCAAGAGTAGAGTTAGGTATTTGGATATTAAGTAGATTACTCGATTGTCTTGATTGGCTTTTTTCCCTCAAGTTCTCGCTTGCATTTCATCATTGCATTTCATCTTAGGTGAAGATTTGGAGTGATAAGTGTAGCCCATCTTAAGGTAACGGCGGGGAGTGATAAGTGTAGTATTCCACCCCTAGGCGAAGATTGGAGTGATAAGTGTAGTCCATTTTAAGGCAAAGGCGGGGAGTGATAAGTGTAGTTTGCATCATTGAATTGCATTTTTTTAGGGAGAAGATTGGAGTGATAAGTGTAGCCCATCTTAAGGCAACGGCGGGGAGTGATAAGTGTAGTATTCCACCCCTAGGCGAAGGTTGGAGTGATAAGTGTAGTTTCACCAGCATTGTAGAAAAGGCGGGGAGTGATAAGTGTTTAGGATGTCTGATGTTAATGCAAGCAAGCGACCCAAAGGAATTAATGCTGAAATAGGAGACAAGGAAGTCATGATACCCAATTCCAACTTCCGCTCAAAATTGAAATACGTTGGAGACACCAACATTGGTACCTTTGATATGATTCAATGAAGAGAGAGGTTGAGAGACAGCCAGTCACCTGTGGCAAAGAGGATCAAATAGTATGGATTTGTACAAGGAAGTGTTCAGTGTACCCCAGCAACAGACATGATACGACAGAATTGGTTACATCAAGTCATCAAGGCTCACAAAGTCAGATTGCAAATCAGAGTGCAGCGCCTTCATCGTGCTTCTCAGTCAAATCCCAAGCTATGCTAAAGGTACACAGTTTGATCCTTGGATGTTTTATTTTATTGAAGAGATTGAGAATGGTTAAGGAAAATTGATTGGATTAGGATCACTAGCATGAATTTAGAGTTGCAACTTAAATAGTACAAAATCGGGGGCAAATCTACATGGGGTCCTACTTCTTCAATTCGGGTGCAAGACTACTAGTGATGCTTTGCCAGTCGAACCAAATCTAATCTTGGGGAGATGCATTGCACCACTATGGTTGAGGCAAGTACTTATGCCAAAAGGGCAAGGTTGGGGCAGTTCGAACAGTTGAAGGCAGTCAAGGGTTAACCAAGGAGGAAAGCATTGATGAAAGCAGTTGATGAACTCAGTGATGGGTGGATTGTGGAACAATCAAGGAGATATGGTGAGGGCAGGTGCCCAAAACCCAAGGTTATTGAAACAAAGATGCATGCATGCAGATCAAATCCAAATAGGAAGGTTAAAAATGGCAAAGTATTGAAGTAAGGAGGAAAGTGATTGAAAGGTTGAGGGAGGTCAAGTTTGATTTCAAGGCGGTGGCCAAGAGTAAGGCTCTCGAATTGCAAGAAGGTTCACATCCAGGCAAGCCACCAAGGTCAAGGCAGGATTACCCCAAGTGCATGGAGACCTCACCCTTTCGAGGACAGGACACCAAGTACAAGCAAGTTCAAGTGGTGGTGAGAAAATTTCTAAGTACAAGCTCAAGCATTCAAGGCTTCATCTCATCTCAAGGATTAATGAACTTTATAAGACAAGGTTGATGAGGTGGCAATTTCATGTGCATGCAATCAAATCATGCCAAGTGTCCTATGTTCTCATTGGTTGATAGATTATTGTAATTTTCTCATTGGCCCACAAAGTTGGTGCCCTCATGTAATTGGTTGAAAGATGGTAACCCTAATTAGGGTTTGTAAGGTTTAATCTTGGCCCTTGATTTTGCCTCTTAATCTTGGCCACTCGTAATTTTGAGCCTCTATATAAGGCCATTTGTACTCATTTGTAAAAGAGAGTTATGTTGAAGAATTGTTGCCAAAATACTATCAAAATTGTTCTCTATTCATTGTTGTGACTTGCATGGTGGATATACATGATCATTTTGGTGTATTGCATGTTTCTTCTCATCTCTCAAATTAAAATAGGATTTCATTTCATGTTGGTAGAATAGAAGTAAATGGTTAGTTGCAATGGTGATATTGGTGAATGTTTGATGAGGATCTATAGACTAGGCCACTAGCATCCTAGCGGCTTGTTAGGAAGCCTTGTGTGGTAGTCTAGTCCAATTGCTCCCAAGTTCTACTTGCATTTCATCTTTCCGCTTGTACTTCAAGTTGGGTTGGAAGATAGGTGTTAGTGTGAAAATCTTAAGAGTTTCCCTTAGAATCATCGCACCGATGGAAGTAGCGCCGCTGGCAAGCTTTCATTTGGTTTGATCCCCGTCCATTTGCCAATCTTTCTATTCTATAGGAGTAGTAGTAAAGCAAGAAGTAGTTTAGTAGTTAGAAGTTTGAGAAGTAAAGTTGAAAGTGGTAAATTGGAAAATCATTTGAGTATGCATTGCAAAGCTAGATCATCATCATGACAAGAGTTTGACATCATCAAGTGAACAACGTAAGCCCGCCGAAGTGATTACCAGCAAATCACATCATTATAACTGAGTTAGTATCCACAGGTGTAAGGAACCTTGGAGTATCTTATTTACTTTTCAAGAGAGGGTTGAGTGTTTGGTACGCTGTACCAAGCCATTCGATTGCTATATGTTATGTAGTGGTACAAAACTCACATCAACAAATCCTAGTCGTAATCCTTGTATTTTGGAGAGTCAATATGCAATAGTTGCCAAGTGGGAAGAATAGAGAAACAAAATGCAAGAGATTAGCAACAAAATTGACCATTTCAAATTCATAAGCAAAGATAATAAAAAACGGCACCTAGGGTATCATTTTCAAGAAGAAAAGGAAGTGAAACAAGCTGAAAATGATCACACTCACTCACAAATCATTCCTTGAAGCAAATGAATGGATAACCAATGCTCAAATCTTCCCAATATAAGCCATTTTTAAAGAAGAAATGCCCTAGGCGAGCTGTTTCAAGCAAAATGCATATGTTTTGTTATGCATAAAGAGCATGCAAATGCTCTAATTATTGCCACTATGTGTTTTTTAACCAAAACGCTGCCAAAGGGAAGTTAAAAACGCATTTTGTTGATTCAAATACATATGCGATTCAACCCATAATCGCCGCCCTAGCCAAAAGAGACCAAAAACGGGTTTCTTAGTGCATAAACAAATATGCATTTACTATCAAATTCGACGCCTTGGCCTTTTTTGCTTATAAACGCACTTTTGGTGTGCAAATACGCGTTATAAAATACATGTATATGCCCTCAAATTCGACATCCTTGGTAACTTGATATAAAGAAAGTGTTAAAAACGTCTTTTATATGTGCAGTTGCATATAAAAATAACACTCTATAACTTGAGTGATTAAATACGCATTTTTTGAGTGCAAATACACATTTTATAAGACATGTATTTGGCTTGGAAAAAGCCACTTTTCACTTAAGTTATACATAGAGGATTTTTAATATCAATCGCATGTGCACTTGGGCTTGAAAAAGCCACCTTTTCACTTAAGTTATAAAACATAATATGTAAATGTATTATAACAACTACATTTACACATAGTTTTAAACTTAAATATATGCAATTGCATATAAGAAGTCCATTATTGTGACTATGGGACTTAAATTTATTGAAAGTGGGTTTTGAAAAATGACTTGCATGTGGATGATATGCAATTAATGATAAAAACCCCACTTTTATGCACTTAAGTGACTAAATTTAATTAAATTTAATATATAACTATAATTTTTAATAAAGTAACATGGAAATAGACTAGAAAAAACCAATTTTCATGACAACACTAAAAACTATGGTCAAATCAACTCAGAATGAGTTCAAATTTAAGATGTCAAAATCCACTTCAGATATTAAAAATAATTATATTTCGTGCAATTGCCAATAAAAAGGCCACTTTTGAAGGATTTTTTAATAAGATGTGTTGTCGCTCTGAAAAACCTCACATTTTTCTTTATAACTTGAGCTAGACAACTCCATTTGAGACCTAAGATAGCTCGAAACGAGCGGGATTCTAAGGGCTATTAACCTAAGGGGAAAAAAAGATTAAAACTATTGACAAGAAAGGTAAAAACGAAGAATAAACCTGAAGATTGCCAAAAATCAAGTGCTTGCAGTCAAAGAAGAAAAACTTGTTCTAACAAGCATTTAGGGGGATTAACTTGACAAAAACCTTCAAAAAGAATGCATAAATAACGCTACATAAAGTACAATTCAAGGATGACAAATTGCCTTCATGACACCTTATCAATGAGTTGAAACATAGAGGATGCACCTACGAATCCATGAGAAAATTGTGTAGGGCTGCCACAATTTTGTGATGTCAAAATTAACGACAACAATGTGCACTTAGCCAATCCCCTGGACCATGGTTCATGATAACTCCAAACAACAACGTGAGACCTATTCTATACGATTCATATTGGAGATCCCCTAGGCCAAGGTAATCCATGTAGAGGCCCTAGGCATAGAATAATGTCTAAAGTGTATATGTGAGAACCAACCAAGAAGGAATAATGTTGTGGCAAAGGCAATGATATGTTATAGCGAGTAGGTAATACAAACACTACAAAGATTATGTTAATCAAAATGATATTTCTCTTTGCAGGAGGTGGTTCCTATAGATGCAGACAAATATCAAATCGATACAAAAAGAGTCAACAACCTTGTGTAGCTAAGGAGCATGCGGAGATAAATATCATATGAGTATGTCGTTAGTATAAATGACCATTTAGTAAGGATCATTGATTAGTTCTATCGAAACAAGTGAATCAACGAATGCAATTTGAATATTAAGAGGAATCAATCAAGGTAATAGCAATTAGTGGCCAACATTTCTAACCAATGATTAGATTATGTATTTGTGTTATAAAGAGGCATGACTTTAACAAGCACATCCCCTCCCTCCCTATCGAGCAAGTATATAAATGGAAGGAAAAACATATCCAAGGGCATCATCGGCAGAAAGAAATAAATACAAAAAGGAAAGAGAAATGATTTTTTAGGCTACCGATATCTTGGTATGCATACCATTTGGTACATATACTTAACATGAAGTGTTTAGATGATTATCATGGTTTGGTGTTTGTGTATCAGATCAAAATTATAATGAGTAATTATATATAAAAACATTTCTATATGTGTGTGTGTGTGTGTAAAGATTTGTTATAAAAGTATGTATAAAATGTTATTTATATTTTCTAACTATTGTAATTAATCATGGTAAGGAAAGTTTAGTGGTCCTGATTGGGAGAACAGCAACGAGGCCACCTTCTAAGCATGCCACCTCATGGTTGTGACCAGGGAATCCCCATGGGGCCAAAGGGGGACAAAATGGACTGCCTTTGGGCTTATGAAGGATAGGCTTTCAGGGCACCTTATTGTGAATACTCCT
Source organism: Chamaecyparis obtusa (assembly GCA_027943335.1). NCBI lineage: Eukaryota > Viridiplantae > Streptophyta > Pinopsida > Cupressales > Cupressaceae > Chamaecyparis > Chamaecyparis obtusa. The sequence continues at coordinate 1,305,719 of BSBK01003688.1, read as the reverse complement.
CACAATCCCTACCATGGTGAATGGGTGTTCAATCATTAGAAGCAAGTTAGAAATGGCAAGATCAAGGAGAACAGCAATAGGACCCCACACTAGGTAGCCCACCCCATATGTAGGGCAAGGACCACATGAGGCCAAGGGGCAAAAATGATTCCGCTCTTGGGCCTAGGATAGGAGGTTTTTGGGGCACCTCATCAAGTCACCCTACCTACCTTATCATTTCTATGGTTGGGTCATCCTTAAGTTAACTCCAAACATCTATCGGATTGATTTGCATTCCTTATTTATATGTTATTTGTAATTCTAAGAATCTAACTATGACATCATGAATATGCATGAATCCTAACTATGTTGCAAGGTCTCAAGTTGGAATTACAGAATCGAAGAAACCCTATATATGGTGAACCTTAACCCTAATCTTGTGTAATTGTGACTTAGCACAAAATTCTAGAGCAAAATAGAAAAGGGACATTACAAATGCTAAGAGCATGCTTTTATGAGTCTATGAACATACTTCAAATTTTTACATGATGAAAGAATGTTGAATTCACCTGAAACTCACAAAGCTAATCCCATTAAATGACTGAGAAAGCCTGGGAAAATTTAAGGCAGAGGATAAGTACTTGGGAGGCAACCTAAGTATAGTTTGGCTGGGGCTGCTGATATATAAAAGGGAAAAAAATCACTGGTAAGGATTTATCATTTTATTAAAAAATGCATATGGGTAACTAAGCAATAAATATACAAAGTGAGAAGAAGCTTCATTGGACCTCATATCCTAGAAAAAACTAACATCAAAGCTGAAATAGTTTCCCTAATCCAACTTGAAAACAGCAGAACACATTCAGTGCAGATGAAGTCAGAACTATACAACTACCAAACATCAGTCATGACCTTGAAGAGAGTTATGGATCTGTATTTTGGACTTGGATGTGGTTGGTGAAAGTTGTTTTGCAAACTCAATGCATAACAACTCTTCAATCTTCAAGAGGAATTCAGTTTTCAATATTTTTAATCAACTTTAGATAATTGCATTAATGCCTACAAAATAACAGCTAGAATCCTTGTTGCATCTACCCACAGCTAGCTTGTGGAGTAAAGTTGCAGAACCACAAGGAAAATCATTTTTTTAGCAAAGACCATGTCAGCAGCTCCAGCAACAGATGGAAAAGATAACACTCAATTTCCAGTCCTCACAAATGGAAGATAGGCCTCAGAGAAGCCATGAAGGACCAGGCAATTTTGGAGTCCAAGAGAGAAGCTGAAAAATCTGGAACACAAACACTTCAAGGATAAGAACTTAGGGCCCATTTGGACCACGGCATATCTCGCGATATTCCAGAATTGCGTATTCCGAATTCCAAATCCATTGTTTGTGGTCGACAGCGAAGGATGGAATTGGAATTTCGACATTCCAATTTTGCCAAAAAAACGGGCATACCGTCTTCCACTTGAAAAGGTGGAATTGGAATATCGGGCTTGCATGCCGGTTTCGAATTCCAGTTTAATTTGACTGTCGGGTCCGCTCTGCATGCAAAATAGTTTTTTTGCGTCCGCATTTCGTCCTCAACGGTCTGTAAGTAGTTTTTTTGCGTCCGCATTTTTGCTTTCAGCGGCCGCCTTGCTGCCCTTGTCGCAGCCTTGCTGCCCTTTTCGCAGCTTTTTCGCAGTTGGGTTGAATTTACACATTCAAGGCATGCAGCAGTAAAAAATCTGAGTTGATCTTTCCTAGAGATCTTCAAGCTATCTCGATTCTTTACTCACTGGTGCTTTGAATTAGGGTTGATGAAGATTTTTTGGTTGAGTTTGGTTGATCCCCACTCCCGCGCGCCGCTTCGTCTTCGGCCTGTGATGGCCCGGGCTCCCCTTTGGTCGCCGCCTCTCTGCCTTCGCAGGACGCCGCCTCTTTGGTTGCCGCCTCTCTGCCTTCCGCGCCTGGTTCGATGATTTTCATCTCCTTGGCGGTTTCCGGTTTCGCTTGGTGGTTCCGGTTTTTTTGCCTCTTTGGTGGTTTTAGCTTCTGAATTCTTAGTCGTCTTCCGGGTGAACCAAACAGGTCATCCCATATTCCGGAAATCATTTTCAGAATTTGTATCTTCCAGAATTTCAGGATCTTCCAGAATTGACTATATCTGGCATTTGGTATGCCGTGGTCCAAACGGGCCCTTATGGATATCAGGAACCAGGTTAAAATGTTATACTTAGTTGCAGGCATGGAAGACAGCCCATTCTAGCTCAAACTAGTATGCATGAAGTGGATGGATAGACAGAAGATGAAGATCTAGGAAGCAATTTCTTATCATTTTTTAATGTTTACTCATCAAATTTTGTTTTCTATTATGGAGCAGGAGAAAAAATTATAACAATTATGTTCTCTACTGGACTATTCTGAAAACATTTTATTTGGAGCTCATAGAATAATGAACAGCTTGTTTAGGTCCTATCATGAAGCACATCTACCTTGGAGAATGTCATGCAGGCTGTAAACATATCAATGACAACAAATATGTGTTGCTCTCTTAGGATTTCAATGTCTGATAATGACATTAAGTTTATGGTTGTATTTGTTGAAACTCCCATCACATATGGCTGGAGAGTCAGGGTAAATAAGTACTAAACAATAATGGAGGCTGTACTCTACGATGGAGGTCATATGCTTGAATATGGAGGAGGTAAGGGTTGTAAACTCAAAACAATATTAAATAATATCGCAAATGTTTGATGAGGGAATCCCAAAAACCAACTTGATATTTTGCTTGACCTGATATAGAAACTACCTTTACCTTTTATCTTTAATAATTTTTCCTTTTTATGTTGCACTTGCAAATATTTATTAAAATCAAGCCAATTCATTATCATGTAAGCATGAGTAGCACAGACTGCACATTAAATCATAAGTTTGAACCTTCCAATCAGAAAGATAAACAAACTGGAGGACAACTATGGCTTGTGATCTACAGTCCCCTTTTCTAGCAAATATGAAACGAAGTTCGCCTATGTTTCTGTCTCGTTGAAATAAAATATGTCCAAGAATAAATAAAATGAAAATCCCAGTGTGGCAAACAGAATTACCTGGCTTCTGTCCGCCCCAAACTCTGAAAGGTTATTCATTCTACTGTATATAACACATTGAACACTGAATCATAGTAGTGAATGGTACCATGTATCTGTCCTAAGATACATAGTGTGCAGAAATCAAGCCATCAACATTGCCCCTATACCATACTTATAATAGAAGCCAAGCCCAAAATTTCTAAGTCTGAAAATGATTGAAGATGTGTCTTATTCTAAAGCCTGCATTGTTCCAAATTGACCTTACCTAGTACACGTTGCATTGTAAGTGAATTCATTGGTTATTTCCCTACAGATTTGTAAAAAAGTTTTATGCCGATAGTTGAGCTGTCTGATTCTAGAATTGCAAGGTTGAGTTTCTGCCACAAGGTTGAGGTCTAACAGCTTGTGAGGTAGTTTTTCTCAGGCAGAAAGTGGCAATCAAGGAATAAGGAAAAATAGATTGAGATTATTCTTCAAAGAATATCTACACCTAAGGAAGAAGGAAGTAAAAAGGTGGAAAACACTCCAAATGCAGCGTATAGCCTAAAAGGAATAGGAAAGATCAAAGTGCAAGCAAAAGCATGAACAGTCGACCACGCAATAATTGCCCAAACAAGAAAAAGATGGGAAAGTGGACTTTTCCCATAAGTTGATCACGAATCAAAAGTCATATTTCCATTGGGTCAACGCCCACTGAAGGAAATTCTCGTCAGGTAACCCGAGATGTGAGTATTTGGCTTATTTCCTCACAGATCTAGTGGGATACCTCCTGCAAATTTATAATTAGGTATAATCCCTGTTTCATTAGGATCACCTGATTTCTAATGACGACCATTACATACACTCTGTTAAAGATGTTTTCTGCAGCTGAGCTCTGTACTCGGGTATACTTGTGTTTAGTGTTTGATTCTTGTGTTTTGTGTTTAGTGTTTGATCCATAATCCTCAGCAGTTCAAATTTAATAGTACTAAATTTCCGTTCCATTGGACAAACTTAGCATTAAAAATTAAGACAGTACACATAAAGTAACGAATCAACTTACCACTCAATGGTACTGCAATTATATCCCCTGCTGTAATCAGGGAACTCTGAAGAGAATTCACACCCATAAGATCCGTGACAGTAGTGCCAAAAGCCCTCCCAATACTAATCAAACTATCTCCATCTCTTACAACATAGGACATATAAATAGCAGGAAGACCATTATCAGTCCCATTGAAACAGGTACAAGGAAGTGGAATCACCAACGACTGTCCCACATCTAGAACCCCTGTAGCAGCTATCTTATTAGCATCCTTAAGCTGGTCCCGTGTGACTAGGCCTCCAAACACTGACTCCGCAATGCTCTGCAATGTGTCCACTTGCTTGACCTGATATACTGTAGACACAGACTTACGGATACCATTCACACAGGTGCATGTGATGGGCACTTTTATCATTGATTTGGCCGGGAGTATTTGAGTTTGAGCACCTGAAGTGGAAGGATCGAATCCATTGGCACCCAGCAAGGAAAATGGGTCCACCTGGAACCGTGTGGCCAGTTCAGACACCTTCAAATCTGTAGGAAGAACATAACCCACAAGGGCGCTGCAGGGGATTGACATACTGCATGGCTCTATAGTAAATTTGCCCAGAATTAATACAGGGCACAGAATGAGCAGACAAATCAATAAAACCTCCATTGGTAATAAATGGTTGTGAGTATATTGATGTGGGTATTAATTCTTGCAACAAAATGTTGAGCCCTCTGTGACTTTCCTGTTTCCTCTACATTCAAACTTCGCAGCCCGAGACCATGGGGGATTTTTAGTGTAGTGTGCGTATAAGCCATTGATTGAATCCTATATAATAATACTTGTTATTAACGGTAGTGATGCCACCTACTGAAAATATAGTTTATAATAATGTTCGCTTACAGGGGTGCGAAAGATCCCGGCTTGGACATAGATTCTTGTTCAAAATGACGACAGTTGAAAAAAAACATTGTTTTGGTCCTTAAAAGCGTGTAAACCGAAAAAATGTTTCCTACTCCTTTCCCAAATTGCTGCTGCTGTCAGTAATAAAAAAAATTGTTTTGGTCCTGAGAGCGTGTAAACCGAAAAATTGTTTCCTACTCCTTTCCCCAATTGCTGCTGCTGTCAGAGCCGTATTGTGGGCATTTGTTTTTGAACTAAATGTTTTTAAGTGTGAATATTGAATGGAGGACTACGGGAAGCTGACTTACAGATAAATTGACTGCATTAAATGCATGAATTGGGCAGCGAGTTTCGCTTTCTGTAAGGAGGGCCCTAAATTTGACGGTCTAACCTGCCTCTGATGAAAAAATTCGTCTGTTTCTCGAATGCGCAGTAAATATACATTCAAATGCATTATATATGAGAACCCTTTTTAAGATGTCTCACAGAATTATCACGAGAGGACTCAGAGAGGACCCCGTACTGAATGCATTCTAATGATTATGATAGCTGTTATTAATTTAATATCTACACTAGTTGATTTAATGATTATGATAGCTGGTATTAATTTAATATCTAATTAGTTGATTTAATGTGAATATTTGTTAATTTAATGTTCAATATTTTATTAATTTAATATCTACACTAGTTGATTTAATGTTTATACTTGTTAATTTAATGTCCAATATTTTATATGGGCTAAGCTCCCTACAAAATATATTATTGACCAAATTTCAAAAATCAGGAAGCACAACAGATTTTTGTAAAATTTTCAGCATTTGTTCTTCATAATCTGCATATTTTATGGTCGAAAATTGTAAAAAAATCACAATGTTTTCATGAATTTGAAAAATAAAAAAAATTGACATTTTGTAATCTTTGGTGCATTTTTGTAGGGAGCTTAGTGCATGCCATTTTTTACAACATTGCACCAATAATTATGACTTAAAAGTTGTTATTACTTATGATGATTACTCCATAATTGAATGAAATGCATCCCTTATTCTAAAAAGCAACCAATCATGTGATGTCACATCAAGGACACAAGTATGGATGTCCTTTTTGCACAACCATTGGTCTCACATTTTTTTGAGGTTATTTCGGACACCTTGGTAAAAAGCATGATGATGTGGCCTTGAAACCTTATATATAAGAAGGGGACTTGCCAAATAAGTTGCTCTAAAAATTTGGGAGTGATATAAATTTTAGTGTGACATAGGATATTTCTCACTTATATGAACAATAACAAATGGTAATCGATGAATTGGCTCGATAAGATTTTACTTAATACATTTTTTCATATTAAGCTTTTGCTTCATTGCATCCATTTGGAAGGCTTAGACATGCATATGTGAATTGGAGAAAGAATCTGTTACATCATGGCTTAGGCTTTTATAATTCATCTATTTGGTGGAATCAACTTGTGCAATACCATGAGTAGCCACTAGCTGTTTCATTTTCCAAACAGGGTAATTATCTTTTTAAGAAGGGGGTGAAACATTTCAGTGATACTTAGGACTTCAACTCTCTTGACTAGATCAATTGGCAATGTGTTAAAGATTCCTTTCTTCTAAACAACAAGTCCAAGGGATTTCTAATTTTTGTTAAGTCTTTGGTTCCTATGGAGCTACTGATGAAGTTATGCACTCCTCTATAATGCAGTCTTTTCATGGATTAGTTATGGCTGGAAAATTTTCATTTTTTATGCTTTCCATTAAAAAAGATTAACCTACAAATTTTGTCGACAATGAGACTAAATCCAAGTCTTAACATTTAATGAAATTGTATATTTAAAAAAAGGAAATGGAGGAGCTTGGGGGCTCAAATTTGGCAATCTAAGGCTGAGGCAAATGCACAAATTTTGTCATGGAAAATTTTACATCACAAACTTCCTATAGGGGATAAATTAAGATTTTTGACAGTGCATTCAACTAAGTGTCTATTTCGTCAGCAAAGTGAAAACATAAAAAAATATTTTTGGGGGGCTGCTTTAGAGCTAGAAAGGAATGGAATTTCATATTTAATCATTTCCCAGCTATTTTTTATCAAGCTTTGAGATGGAAGGAAGCTAATTTTAGTGTTGATCTTCGTAAGAATGTGATCACAGATTCTATGAGACAGTGCATTTTATTGCACCTATGGAAAAGTAGATGTTAAACAATATTTATTAATTGTATTTTGCATCAAGAAGTAGATATTTTAATGTTTTACTCAGAAATCATGTTCCAACTCATCTTCTTATGTTCACAACTGAAGACTAGTCAAAAAAATGGTGAAAAATGTTACAAACACCTAGATGAAATCAAATATCAATTTTTGCAACTTTGTGGAGGAGAGATTAAATGTGTCAGACAGTTGCAAAAGTTCTTCAAATTACAAGTTTGATAAGGGTCCAAGAGCATGGCCTTTTGTATAAATTTCTTGTTGTTCATATCCATCAGTTGTTGTGCTTTCATGAATATTGCTACTTTTGCATATTCAACATGTCTCATGTCTTTTATGTATATTGTTATGGTTAGTGAGCTTGTTAGCACCTGCAAAAAAATTTTCATGGATATGTGATTTCTTCTCTGGCCCCTGCAAAGTTTTCCTGGTCTCTTGCCTCAAACCCTAGTTTGAATTTTCAAATATCTAGTCGTTGGTGAAGAAAAACCCTAGGTCAACCTAAGATTTGTTCTATTTCTTTGTTACTTTTTTGGGTCACTTAGGTCTCCTTTCTACACGTGGTCATATTCCTAGTCCTCGCTGAATCGCGCAATGTGTTTCCTTAACTCTTAAGTCTTTCGGTGAACTGGCGAATGTATTAAACCCATGTTATATGTCATGTTAGTCGCTAAGTCTCCAAGTTACACATCGGTTACCTCAGCCTTTGCGCGAATCAACAAATGTGTTATCTCTTATTCGCTTAGTATCTGGCGGTTTCCTATTATTTTTTTGCGACCTGGCATGGCAGTTTATCTTTTCTTTAGTCGCTAGATCGCGTGACGGCGGGCCCAACATTTTAGTTACCTTTTAATCTTACGGCAGGCACATGAGCGCATGGAATCTTTCAAGCTTTTAAGATCATGCGCCAGTCGTTCGATCTTCCAGATGTCAGAAGAATTAGCAAGGTGGAGTCAAGCTTTAATGGCATCAGCACAGATTCAAGATCAACGGTTGTCTTATGTTCGCATGGAATCTTTCCAGGCTATGCGCTCATAAGACCGTCGTCCAATCTTCCAGGTAATCTGGCATTTCTCAATGGGTCCACTGCCAGGTATGCACAAATGGTGGCTTTTCATTGGTCGAGCTAGATGGTGAGTTGGAATTTGTCAGCGAGGCCTGACTTTCAGTTGTTAGAAGATCTAACGGTTGGCATATGGTCGCATGGAATCTTTCGAAGCCATGTGATCATGTGACAGCCATTGATTTGGTATCAGGCTATAAGGGATGTCGGTGGGACCTCCCTGCCAGTGGGCGCTGACATGCTCATTTCTTATTGGCCCTGGGTTTGGTGACGAGGATGTGTCAGTGGGCCCGAATCTTTCAAGAGGAATGACAGAAGATCTACGGTTATTGCTTGATCGCATGGAATCTTTCCAAGCCATGCGATCATGCGACCACCGTTTGATTTAAAAGCTTGATAGTTTGCTTTCCCTCAGTTGCGTAATCTCCAAATCAGAATGCAGTTAGTGTTTTTTGTCTCGCGACCTAGCAGGTAGTTTAAATTTCTTCAGTCGCGTGATCGTAGGAAAATGTAGCGGTTAAAGAGATGTCTGTGCGATCTCGCAACTAAAAAGAAAAATGAAACCCGAGAAAAGTAAGGGGATCTGACAGTCGTGATATAAAGTGAGCCCAAATTTGAATGCTGGCCGTCAATATGTTGTCTGGTGCCATAATATAGTCGTTTCTCCCAAATTTGAATATTTTAAGGATTTCTCAGCGACTAAGGACTGTTTTTAATGCTTTAGCGGCTGGATTTGGTAGATATGATTTCGCCAACTGATGCAGTGTGGTCCAGATGGTTTGATAATTGATTGCAGAGGGTTTGTACCATGAGAATGTGGGAAAAGGTTACTCGAGGCATGTTGCAAGTGGTTGATTAGATTGATAAACTTGATGAATTCATGATCTTCAGTACACTGTTCTTAGAGATTTCTCATAAAGGAAGATCATTCTAGGATCTGTTTGCTCCAAGTTGCTTGGTTTTCTCCCCTGTAATTAATTTTGATTGAATCTGATTGGTTTGGTGGTTGAAACCTTTACCCTAGTCATCTATAGCTTATTGCATCCTGATTTTTGGGATTCCAAGGTGACTACTGGTATATATTGGAGCTATTTTTACTTTTTTGGTTTGTTGTTGATGTTATGTTGAAAATCAATGTAAAAGACTGAACAAGGAGAGCCTAGATTTTGGGTTTGTTTCCTAGCATTTTGTTGTTTTGGTAATGTATAGATTCTGCAGATTTTAATGAGAATACACTTGAATTCCAATCTCATATTTATGTTTGTCTTCTTGTTTTGATCTTGGTCTCATATATGTTAATGTCACAAAGTGAGTTAGCATATGGTGGACAAAGAACATTGTGGAATTATCTTTGAGTTCTTAACAAAGTTAGGATTAAAGTCTTTAAGGTAGTTTCAGTGAGTTCATGGTTGGATAGGAATTTGATGATCAGGTTTGGGAGTGAGAGGGATAATAGGCAAAGCACTTATTCTGAGTTCAAGAGTATTTGATTTAGGATTTTCAGTTGATATATGTTATTGGGTGACTCTATGCCCTAGGTTAAGGCACTGATCCATTCTCTAGAAGCAGTTCATCATCATCAATCACACATTTAAATGATAAAATCTTTAAAACCAGTTTGTAAAGGGTATAGTTGTATAATATTTTGTGATTCCTTTGAAGAAATGAGTCAAAGGTACACCCGCCTGAGCATATAGGCTCAAAGTGTAGGAGGATCCTTGTTGATTCTTGTTAATTGGCCCTTTTCCTTGCAGAAATTGGAGTGGTGATAGAGTCAGTGACATTAGTTTGTCAATCATAATGTAAACCTGCAAGTAGAAAGAGAAGGGGAACCAACAAAATGGTGACTCTACTGGGGAGAACATTACAAAGCAAAATTTGTTGAGAATCTCTGGTTGCATTATACAATATCAATATCTTATTACCCAAATTGATTTGCCCATCTGAGTCACCAACAAAATGGTGACTCTACTGGGGAGAGTCTAGAGATAAAGTTATTAAGTGGACTCTTGTGTTTCTCCTGTGTATTCAGTTGTTTTCTTCAAGATTTTCAAAGATTTCCCACTTTGGTGGGTGGCGACTCAAAAGGATTAGAACCAATGCTATAGACTGTAAATCATGGACAAAAGAAGGAATACTAGGTCATTTGTCAAGAAAAATCTGGAGGTTACTCTGGAATAGTTACCTAGATAGGAAAAGAAGAGTTGGATCAGAAGAGATGGAGAGTCTACCAGTGCTCCCATGAGAGAGCAAAGAAATACTAGAAATAGAGCACCACATGCATCCTCTAATGAGGAAGATTCACAATACAAAAGTTCTAAATCAGATAGTGGTTGCTCTGAAGACAAATTTTATGATACCTCAGAGGCAGTATTTCAAGATAAAGGTTCATTACCTACCGGATAGGACGTACAAGCCAGAGAAAGGGGTTTTGGACCAAATTTAGATCCTGATGAGGATATGTTCAGAAGGCAACCCATGAGACCAAGACAGGTCCATTTCCCATATCAAAGTCTCACTGATATGGATGTTTCATCAAGTTTTGAGGATATTATGATAGACCCAGATGATTTGAGTGCACTAAGGTTACAGTTGGTAGAGCAGGATGCCATACATAAGAGGTTACAAAAGGAGAGAGAAGCTGAGAAAGTGAATGCTTTGATAGAAAGAGAGTCTCTTCTTAGAAAGATTAATGAGTTGAAGGAGAGAAACAAGATGCTTGCCTCTGCTCCTAAGACTTTGCAGCATGATGTCTTTGGTGATCTTGATGCTTTGAGAAGTGAGCAGGAACACTTGTTGCAATACCATGAGTTTGATAAAGAGGGCCCTGTGATTAGACAGGTTCAAAGTTATGCTTCCCTCCCTAAAGATAAAGATGGGCATGAGATTACTAAGCCTATTGTTGTTGTTGTCAAAAAAGGAAAGCAAAAGATGGTGGGACACCAAACAAGCAAACCATTGACAATACCAAAGGTACCACCACCCATTTCAAATAAGGATACAGAAATGGAGAGAAGAAGAAAAGAAGATGAAGACCTAGCAAGAGAATTAGAGAGGGTTGAAATTGAAGCCTCCATTGCAGAAAAAAGAAGAAAGATCCAGTTCTTGAAGGCTTCATCTACAAGTACTTTTGTACCATCCACTACTGATGAACTAGGTATGCCATCAACAACTTCTAATGTTGTTTCACTTGGTAATGTTATTACTAAGAGTTCAATTCCTTCTTCATCTGCCAAGATAAATGTTGATCCTAAACAACAGTCAAATGCACAAGTAGATGGAAATGTAAATGTAAACATTGACCCTAAGGTGAACACTAGCTCAAGTTTTCAAAGAAGACCTATGCAACTAGAAGGCTATAGGCAGATTAGTTTTGATGGAATACCTGGCTAACCAAATGCTTTTCCAACTGATATAAGAGATAAGGTACCTAAGTTTGCTAGTAACAATGCCATTAGTTGTGAGGAACATCTTAGGTTATTTGTTGATATGCTAAATGATTATGAGATAGAGCATGAGGATGTAGTCATGAAATTATTTGTTCAATCTTTGGTGGAGGATGCTAGAGATTAGTTTAAGAGACTCCCTGACCGATGTATTGAAACCTGGGATTCTTTTGAGAAGTGTTTCAAAGAACAATATGGTGATAGGCCTAATGCTAGTTTCATGTTGAATGAGTTCAATACTATAAGGAAAAATTAGAATGAATCTGCAGCTGAGTTCAATATGAGATTTCAGAAGGGTATGCATAAGCTATTTCAAGTCATGAGGCTAGATGATAATGTTTGTTTGACCACATATTTCAATGCCTTTGATGGAAAAATGGGATATTTGTTGAGGGACAAGGAACCAAGAACTCTTAGAGATGCTTTTAGGATTTCTGTCAACATTGAAAATAATATGAAGATTTTAGGAAGATTGGGTGGGAAGAGAGATGATCCAAAGCTGTTTGGAGACAAGAAATATAAACGGGATAATGAAAGAAATGTTGGAAACAAGAAACAAGAGGAAGATAAATTGGATAAGGTGTTGAATGGATTGAAGGATTTAAAAGCACCTACTAATAGAATTAATAATGCTCCTACCAATGAAAAGCCTCAGTTCAACAACCATTTTAGTAGGCAGAATAGAGTGCAGAATTACCCCTACAACACCCAATGGAAGGATGGCAAGCCTATTGTCCCTGCTGCAAGAGGAAATAATGATAAATTTGTCCCTGATCCTTTGCAAAAATCCTCTTTAAATGTTATAGAGAATGCACCATGGTGCATAGCATGCCAGTCCCCTCATTTTGCAGAGCATTGTGTGGTTGCACAATCCATGTCAGCATATCAAGATGATAACAATGAGGAGTTAGATCAAGAAGAAAATCATGATGACATTGGATGAAACATGTCATCTTCATATTTAGGATATGAAGATGATTCTGATATTGATGAAGAAGCAGATGTGTGCCTAAAAAGACACAACAAGGCACTTTTGCATCAGGAGCTTTTTTCTGATAATGATGACATTGATGAAAAGACATGTAACATGATTTCTTCCTCAGAACCAGTGAATTTGAGAAGACCTTCAAAGGAAGAAATGGATAGAATTACTGCAGAAATGATAGCCCAAGTGCAAACTAGAGGCATGGTGGCAAGGGATACAAATGGGAAAGCTGCAGGAATGTTTATGAAGAGCACCAACTCTGAAGAACCTAGTGAGAATAAGTCACAAAATGATCATATGGCAAGATTCAAGAATGTAAAAGGTAAGAAATGGGAGCCTAGGGGAGTTGGAGTTGAAAATTTTTCTAATGAAATAGAGAAGCCAGTCAACACAATGGCTAAAGATGAAAAGATGAAAGTCACCAGTACAACTAATATATCAGATAAACAAAAGGACACTAAAGCAATGCAGATTGAGATTCCTCCCTCTACTCCTGTTGATATGTTGGCTATACTGTCTCAGATAACTGTTAAGATTCCATTGTCAGAATTGTTGAGGATCCCTGAACATAAGGATAGGGCTATTGCATGGGTAGATAATGTTCATAATAATGATGTTTCATGCAATGAACCTCAAGCTAAAGTTTTAAAGGAGATGGGAGTTCAAGGATTGGTATCTCAAATACCACCTATATACTTGGATAATTCTGTCAATGCTAGCCTTCAAAACATAGATCCATTCTTCTTGAGTATCCTTGTGAATGGAATGAAATTAAGAAATTGTATGATTGATTCAGGTGCCTCCAATACTGTTATACCTTTTAAGATTATGGAAAATTTAGGCCTCAAAGTTGACACTACTCAAGGTAGATGTTGTGCAATGGATCAGAGAGAAGTACCAGTCATTGGAACTATAAATGCAATGACATACAGGCTGGCAGCTTATCCAGAGAAAGAATTAACCATGAGTGTGTTAGTAGTAGACATTCCACCCCATTATGGGATGTTGTTATCTAGAAAATGGAGTGTTGCCATGGGTGGGTGTTTGCAGTGTGATCTTTCTTTTGCAACTTTCAAGATTGATGATCAGTTTATTAGGATTGAAAGAGAACCAAGAGTAACTTATATGATTGAAAAGAATATTGATAGTGAAGTTACATGTTTTGTAGATATGGATATTAATGCTTTCAGAGTTGAGGTCAATGTACTTGAAGGAGAATCTCCCTTATCCTGCATTGCTGAGGAATTAATTTCTAAATCTATGAAGGGTGATTTGTGGGTGATGTACTTTGATGGCGCTAGTTGCAAAGATGGAGTAGGGGTAGGTATTCTACTTATTTCCCCTGATGGAAACACTTACAAGTTTTCTTTCACATTGAATTTCTCTTGTACCAATAATATAGTAGAGTATGAAGCATTATTGCTAGGATTGAGATTGGCACAAAAGCATGGAATTAAATGTATAAAATTTATTGGGGACTCTAAGTTAGTGGTGTCCCAAATAAGATCAGTGTATGCTTCCAAGAACAAAAGGTTGAAACAGTATAGGAATGATGTGTGGGATTTGATTGAGTGTTTTGATGCCTTCAATATTGAGTGGAAGGATAGAAGTAATAACAAGATGGCTGATTTGTTAGCCAATATATCAATCAATCCCAGTGACATTACTTTTGCTGGCCTCTCTAAAGTTGAAATTCAGACTAGGCCTAGTATACCAGATAATGTTGAAAACTGGCAAGTTTTTGAAGATGACCAGGATATCTTGAGATTTTTGAATTGTGAGGACCAATATCATGGTTAGGAGTTAGATTGTTCAGCCTTGGTTGAGATTACAGAAGGAAAGGAAGTTGTCCTTGGTAATGAGGTCATGCAACTTAAAACTAACAAGGTTCCCAAGGGACTTGTTATTCTAGAAACTATATTTGATAACCAGGACAGAGTTCAAAAGGATATTAAAAAGGAAGATCATATGAATTTGGAAGAGGTAAATCTTGGAACACAAGAGGCACCTAAGAAGGTTTACATTAGTAAAGAAATGTCTCATAAGGTAAGGAAATCCTTGATTGAGCTGTTAAGAAAATTCAGGCATGTCTTTGCATGGTCATATGATGACCTAAAGGTTTATAGGGAAGACTTGTTCTAGCATGTTATTCCTTTGAAAGAAGATGTCAAACCCTTTAGGCAGAAACAAAGGCCTATAAATTTTACCTTGGCACCTAAAATGCAAGAAGAATTGATGAAGTTAAGAGATGCTGGAATTATCAAGCCCATTAGGCATTCTTCTTGGGTTTCAAATTTGGTCCTTGTTAGAAAGAAAAATGGTGACATCAGACTTTGTGTGGATTTTAGAAATTTGAACATCAGCTCATTGAAGGATAACTATTGTAAGGATAACTATTGTCTGCCTAATATGGAGGCTATGTTGCAAAGAGTGACTGGGTCTGATTTGATGTCTATGATGGATGGTTTCTCTGGTTATAATCAAGTAATTGTGAAAGAATCAAAACAATTTAAGACAACTTTTACTACACCTTGGGGGACTTATGTTTATGTGAGGATGCCTTTTGGTCTCACAAATGCTGGTGCAACTTTTCAAAGGGAAATGGATGTTGCCTTTGCAGATTTTATAAATGATTTCCTTGTTGTCTATCAAGATTATTTAACTACCTATTCCAAGAAGGAAGAAGACCATTGTACTCATTTAGAAAAAATATTTGTGAGGGCTTTGGAATATGGCATTTCATTAATTCCAAGGAAGTGTGCATTTGGTGTGACTGAGGGTAAGTTGATTGGCCACTTGGTTGGAAATCAAGGAGTTAGAATTGATCTTGAGAGGGTGGCAACCATTGATAAGATTCAAAAACCAAAGAATATTAAAGGAATTCAATCTTTCTTTAGCCAGGTGAATTTCTTGAGAAGATTTGTTACAAATTTTGCTGAAGTTACTAGGCCAATATCCAAGATGTTGAAGAAAGGATCTGAGATCAAATGCGAAGGTGAGCCTAATGAAGCTTTCAAGAATATCAAGCAGGCTATCAAAGATGCACCTGTGCTTAAAGCACCTGATTACAGTATCCCAATGCACATTTTTTCCTTTGCATCTTTCCATACTATTGCTGCAGTTTTGTTGCAGAAGAATAATGAGGGTTATGAGCAACCTATTGCATTTTTTAGTAATTCTTTGTAGGCTGTTGAACTAAAATATGACATCAATGAAAAACAAGCATATGCACTGGTGAAGGCTGTCAAGGCTTTTAGGTGCTATCTGATGGGAGCAATTGTGATTGCTTTTGTACCAAGTGCAGCGGTCAAGGATATTTTCTCACAACAGGAGGTGTCTGGAAGAAGATGTAGATGGATAAATAGAATTCAAGAATTCAATATTGACATTTAGGTTACCAAGTTGGTCAGAGGACAAGGATTGGAAAAACTGATGGCTCAATCCAATCTTGATGCAAACCAGATAAACCGAATTGAAATTGACTATACGTGTGATATGGATGATTGCATTTGGTATCAAGATATTATATTTTACTTAAGAAACATGAATTGTCCTGAGGGAATGGATGACAATAAGAAAAGGACTTTGAAGCTACAGACCATCAAGTATGTGATTATAAAATGCAAGTTATATAGGAAAAATTTGGATTGCATACTTTTGAAATGTGTTGATGAGAATCAAGCTGATAGGTTGTTAAAAGAAATGCATGAGGGAGTTTGTGGAGGACATTACATAGGTAAAACCACTACTCAAAAAATCTTAAGAGTAGGATTCTAGTGGTCCACAATCTTCAAGGATGCAGAGCAATTGGTAAGGAGGTGTGATGCTTGTCAAAGATTCTCTGGTAAGCTTAAATTTTCAGGTAATGTGCCCTTGAGGCCAGTTGAAGTGCAGGCTCCATTCCAACAATGGGGAATAGATTTTATAGGAGAAATCCCAAACAAGTCCAGTGGGGGACATTGTTGGATCTTAGTTGCCACTGATTATTTTACAAAGTGGGTAGAAGCTATCCCTACAAGGAATTCAACTAGTAAGGTGGTCACTGATTTCTTATTGAATAATATTGTCACAAGCTTTGGTTGTCCTAAGAGGATTTTCAGTGATAATGCAATGTGTTTCAGGTCTGCTAAGTACAAAGATTTCTGCAAAGTTCTAGGAATTCAGATGTCATATTCCTCACCTTATCATCCACAGGGAAATGGACAGGCAAAATCAACAAATAAGAGCTTGATAAAAATCCTCAGGAGAATCCTTGATAAGAATAAAAGAGCATGGAATTCAAAGCTACCATTAGCTGTATGGGTTGACAGGGTAACTGTGAAGAAGGCAATTGGTTGTGCACCATTTGACTTAGTATATGGGATACATGCAAGGATGCCTCAAAACAACTTATTGGAAATGTATAAGTTTGATCAATTGTATGATGATGATATAGATGATGAAATACAATTAAGGATTGAAGATCTCATCAGGTTGGATGAAACTAGAAGAGAATCAGCCTCAAGAAATGCCAAGTTGCAATTGCAGGTCAAGAATCTATATGAAAAAAGGACTGTTGAAAGGAAGTTTGAACCAAATGACTTGGTATTGATCTGGAATGCTAGATTGGAAGATAAAGGGAAACATGGAAAATTTGATCCAATCTGGTTGGGGCCATATCTAATTCATTAAAGATGGGGACAAGATTCCTATATTGTCAAAGAATTAAATGGTGATATTCAAGAATCGCCAGTTCATGGACAGCTCTTGAAAAAATACTTCAATTGAAGGTATTTATCTTTCCATGAACAATAGTTAGGTCTGTATATGTTGTAAATTCTGTATATACTGGTGTGTTTCTTTTTGTCTGGTTTTCTTTCACCTTTGTGTGTAGGGTTTTGTCCTATTGCTCTCTGTTGTTCAAGTTTTTTCTAGTTGGTGGTCTGCTCTCTCAGAAGATTCTAGATCCTTGCCATGCCTACAAGAGGCATACATCCCTAGACAGAGCCATTTTTAGCACCTGCAAAAAAAATTCATGGATATGTGATTTCTTCTCTGGCCCCTGCAAAGTTTTCCTGGTCTCTTGCCTCAAACCCTAGTTCAAATTTTCAAATATCTAGCCATTGGTGAAGAAAAACCCTAGGTCGACCTAAGATTTGTTCTATTTCTTTGTTACTTTTTTGAGTCACTTAGGTCTCCTTTCTGCATGTGGTCATATTCCCAGTCCTCGTTGAATCGTGCAATGTGTTTCCTTAACTCTTAAGTCTTTCGGCGAACTGGCGAATGTATTAAACCCATGTTATATGTCATGTTAGTCGCTAAGTCTCCAAGTTACACAACGGTTACCTCAGCCTTTGCGTGAATCAGCGAATGTGTTATCTCTTATTCACTTAGTATTTGGTAGTTTCCTGTTAATTTTCTGTGACCTGGCATGGTGGTTTATCTTTTCTTCAGTTGCTAGATCATGTGACGGCGGGTCTGACATTTCAGTTACCTTTTAATCCTACAGTGGGTGCATGAGCACATGGAATCTTTTGAGCTTTTAAGATCATGCGCCAGTCATCCGATCTTCCAGATGTCAGAAGAATCAACAGGGTGGGTTCAAGCTTTAATGACATCAACACAGATTCAAGATCAATGACTATCTTATGTTCGCATGGAATCTTTCCAGGCTATGTGCTCAAAGACCACCATCTGATCTTCCAGGTAATCTGGCATTTCTCAGTGGGTCCACTACCAAGTATGCACAAATGGTGGCTTTTCATTGGTCGAGCTAGATGGTGAGTTGGAATTTGTCAGCAGGGCCCAACTTTCAGTTGTTAGAAGATCTAACGGTTGGCGTATGATTGCATGGAATCTTTCCAAGCCATGCGATCATGCGACATCTGTTGATTTGGTATCAGGCTATAAGGGATGTCGGTGGGACCTCCCTGCCAGTGGGCGCTGACATGCTCATTTCTTATTGGTCGCAGGTTTGGTGACGAGGATGTGTCAGTGGGCCCGAATCTTTTAAGAGGAATAACAAAAGATCTACGGTTGTTACTTGATCGCATGTAATCTTTCCAAGCCATGCGATCATGCGACCACTGTTCGATTTCAAAGCTTGACAGTTTGCTTTCCCTCAGTCACGTAATCTCCAGATCAGAATGCAGTTAGTGTTTTTGTCTCATGACCTGGCGGGAAGTTCAAATTTCTTCAGTCGCATGATCGCAGGAAAATGTAGCGGTTAAAGAGATGTCTGTGCGATCTCGTGACTAAAGAGAAAAATGAAACCTAGGAAAAGTAAGGGGATCTAACGGTCGTGATATAAAGTGAGCCCAGATTTGAATGCTGGCCGTCGATATGTTGTCTGGCGCCATAATATAGCCGTTTCTCCCAAATTTGAATATTTTAAGGGTTTCTTAGTGACTAAGGACTATTTTTAATGCTTTAGTGGCTGGATTTGGTAGATATGATTTTGCCAACTGATGCAGTGTGGTCCAGATGGTTTGATAATTGATTGCAGAGGGTTTGTACCGTGAGAAAATGGGAAAAGGTTGCTCGAGGCATGTTGCAGGTGGTTGATTAGATTGATAAACTTGATGAATTCATGATCTTCGGTACACTGTTCTCAGAGATTTCTCATAAAGGAAGATCATTCTAGGATCTGTTTGCTCCAAGTTGCTTGGTTTTCTCCCCTGTAATTAATTATGATTGAATCTGATTGGTTTGGTGGTTGAAACCTTTACCCTAGTCATCTGTAGCTTGTTGCATCCTAATTTTTGGGATTCCAAGGTGACTACTGGTATATATTGGAGTTGTTTTTACTTTTTTGGGTTGTTGTTGATGTTATGTTGAAAATCAATGTAAAAGACTGAACAAGGAGAGCCTGGATTTTGGGTTTGTTTCCTGGCATTTTGTTGTTTTGGTAATGTATAGATTCTGCAGATTTTAATGAGAATACACTTAAATTCCAATCTTAGATTTATGTTTGTCTTCTTGTTTTGATCTTGGGCTCATATATGTTAATGTCACAAAGTGAGTTAGCATATGGTGGACAAAGAACATTGTGGAATTATCTTTGAGTTCTTAACAAAGTTAGGATTAAAGTCTTTAAGGTAGTTTCAGTGAGTTCATGGTTGGATAGGAATTTGATGATCAGGTTTGGGAGTGAGAGGGATAATAGGCAAAGCACTTATTCTGAGTTCAAGAGTATTTGATTTAGGATTTTCAGTTGATATATGTTATTGGGTGACTCTATGCCCTAGGTTAAGGCACTGATCCATTCTCTAGAAGTAGTTCATCATCATCAATCACTTATTTAAATGATAAAATCTTTAAAACCAATTTGTAAAGGGTATAGTTGTATAATATTTTGTGACTCCTTTGAAGAAGTGAGTCAAAGGTACACCTGCCTGAGCATATAGGCTCAAAGTGTAGGAGGATCCTTGTTGATTCTTGTTAATTGGCCCTTTTCCTTGCAGACTTTGGAGTGGTGATAGAGTCAGTGACATTAGTTTGTCAATCATAGTGTAAACCTACAAGTAGAAAGAGAAGGGGAACCAACAAAGTTGATACAATCAACTAAATACATTTTGACTCCTTATTGTAAAGTCATGGTTCAAATTATCTTTCGAGCTTTGTGATGCATCCAAGGACAAGAGGGACCTCAAGGAAGTTAGTCCAATCCTTGCAGCATGAATCACACAATGGAAGCAATAAGAAACAAGAGAGAAGAATGCAAGATCAACTTCCAATTAAAATGAAACCTAGTGCAATGCATTTGCAACATGCAATCTTACACTCCAGGCATACTAGCATTTTATTGGAACCTTTAAGAGGTTATCTTTTTATACTATCTATTATGAACTACCACTGAAGTTTCTAACTAGAAACTACTCATTGAAGCTACATAAGGATCAATTACAATAGCTTATAAAGTCTTCACAAGCATCAAGTCAACCTGAGAAAGATTACATTCTCCAAGAATAGGAAAACATATTACATTATAGGTCAAGACCTAAATCATAAGAATCCCTCTCAAATGGATGTAACATAACATACGAACCAACAAGGTCAGCCACAAGTCAAGGAATATCAAGATATGAGCCACAAAGCTTTGTTGATTGGGAAAATCCTTCGCAAGATCAGAAAATATATACTGGTCGTGAAACATGAAAAATAGTGAAGTCCCACCAAGAATCCAAGATATCTCAAGCACAAAGAAAAAAATTGAGGTGTGAACCTAATTGAAGGTAAAACATGATGCTACAAACACTCCACGAGGTGCACAAAAATAACTAATCCAAACTGACACTAAAAGAAACTCAACGGTTGCAAACTGAAGAACAAGAAATAAAATATTTTTGGTTGATGCAAGATTGCAAAGAACCTAAGATGATTCTGCATCACTTTGACAATGTAATCTTATTCTTTTTGTTCAATCACTCTTTAAGTTGCTATTTATTTTTCATTTAATAATTTTTCTTTGTTCAATATATTAAAAAAATAAGTATTTTAGTAATTGTTTAATGGATTAATTTATTATGCTCAATAGTGGTACATATGTACTATCCTACATGTATATAAAATATTCATATGTAAAGGTGGTGCATGGTTTGTGTCATTTTAAGGGGCACTTGGTGGCATTCATGTCAAATTATGAAATTTTAGAAATAGAAAAATTTAAATCTCACCTTTGTATTCCCTTAGAATTATTAATTCTTCTTGCCTAAATACGTGTCTTTTATTATCTCCCCTTTCACCTTTATTTTTACTAGTTTTAGCCCTAACACATCCCTTAAGTCTTTACATTCCAATCTTCTCTCCACATGTCAATCATTTTGGAGTTAAAAGAAAATTCACTTTTACTTTGTTCACTTAAGCTAAATTTAGGAGTGTTTTTTATATTATTAGATTGAGCAATTTTTAGGTCATGTCTCGTTGCATCAAATGATAGCATGTGTCATATTCAATCTAATCCTCACGTAGGGTCTAATATAGGGTTTATTTCCCCTTCTTATAAGGTTTCACCTATCATTGAAAGCATTCATTTAAGTTAATATTTGAGTACAATTCGTAGGTTGTTGAGAAAATCCATCTCACTTTGATCTCTATTTGTGATAGGCATCTTGGCTACATGAGAATTGAAGGTGTTGTTGGACTCATCATCAACTTCAACTAGCCCTCTTTTCATTTCCTATATTTTCCTTCTAGCCTAAAATTCATCTTTTTTCTCTTGTGATGTCATAATTCTCTTAATTTGTATGTCTTGTCCCTCTTCCATGTCCCTAATCCACCTAACACATCCCCTTTTCCCAACACATCATCTAGTAAAATACATGTAGCACTTTCCTCACAAGCCATAAGCTCTAAATTGATTTGATATACCCTTATATCTACACAAATCAAATTGAAACACTCAATTTTTCACATAAAATATTTTTAGAATGAAAGAAAAACCAAGGTAACCACATGAATGTCAAATCTTCCCATTAATCACAAGTAGATATGAATAAGAAAAAAATGTTGAGATAAACAAATCTTTGGAACATTTATTTTTTATTTATGTGTAGTGTCAATAGTTTTCAAGTATTTCAAAAATTGGAATTTCCAATTAGTAATGGAGAGGTATTTTAAATATTCTATAGGAGACTTGTTTCATTATTAAGTTTTTCAAAAATAGCAATTCCAAACATTCATTCAAGTATTGACAAATTAGATTCAAAAATAGATTTTCAACCTAGAGAAATCCTACATCCCAATTTTTAATCTAGAGATACTTGTGGTGAAGATTAAGATCATGAAGGATTTAATTAAGTTAGAGAATCAAATAACACTCTTTTCCTTGAAACTTGTCCTTCCTTTGGAGATGGGTATTCAATAGTAAATTCTAAAGTTAAAATTAAGATGTTGTTGCAAGGTATGTTTCATAACATATGTTATTTTGAGTATTATGTTGATGGTGAGTTGCTAATAAAGATGATATTTTAGACATTTATATGGGTATATCAAAATCACATTCCTTACATTTTTTACATACACATTATTTTTACATTAATATCCATTCTTGTAACATGTTTTAGGGATCATTTGGTCCTATATTATTCCTTTTCCTTAACTAGGTTGTCACATTTCTCCATCACATTCTAATTTTTGGTAATAGAAATTAAAAAAATAATATTTGTCCTCAATTTTTTTTGGGTCATCGCCCCAAACCTTGTTCTATTATTTTATTTAGGAGAAAATCTATATTCAATTAGAATTGTCTACGCCTTTCTTAACAAATTTTATTGTGCGATCTTGTAGTTTTTTCTCTTGGGATTCTTTGTGTACATTTACATCATCGATTATGAGTTATTTTCTCATTTCATTGCTTCATATCAATGTCTTGGATAATTTTAACTTCATGTATATTATAATTACATATTTATGATCTATACTTGAGATCTTTGACTACTTATTTGGTCTTTCTATAGTTATAGATCTTATGCATGTATTTCCTTATATATTAGAAGAATTCACTTCATTTATCTCCATGAACTATCATGATAATACAATGTATGAGATATATTATGGTAGTGATATTCATTCTATTTGCTTTTGTTCCATTTCTTATCCTACCGAGATTCTTACTTCTATTACATCTCTGATGGTCCATGATATCCACATGTATTTTTGCACTTTTCTACCTCCAAAAAGGATACATATTTAAACTTTTTTTATCTCTCATGGAAGGTTGAGGTATTTTTCTCTTACTTTACTACTTTTGAGAATCTTAAATTACAATAAATGATGCACTATCACATGGCTCTCAAACGTTTATTAATAATATTTCTTTTAGTGCCTTTGATGACTCTTCTTCAAGTGATGATGGTATTTGTGCTTATATTGATCCTTTCTCTTAACAATATAAAAAAAACTTGTTTATCCCCTCATCTCTATTTGGAGGATGAAGTCGTTACAAATAATATTGAGCATGCTAGCATCATTAATCACTTCCTCCAAATCATATTGATTTAAATTCCTCTTTCAATAGATATTTATCATCCTTATGATGATTTTGTCTCTAATATTTTTTCTTCTACTTCATATCCATCTCTTGTATACCTCAACCTATAGCTACATCATATTTCTCCATATTTTTTCCTACTACCCCTTTTGTACCATTTTATATTATAGAGACTTCCCCATCTATTTCTTGTGACCTACTTCATGTTTCTCCTTGTACATAAGTTTGAAAATGCTCTCCTTTACCTTTTGAGATTGTTGCATAGCTCTCACTTGTTGTTATGAGATATCTTTCTTTTGCAATTAAGATATATGTGGAGATCCATCGCATCACATATAAAAAAATTATTCATCATATACTCAAATCCTACTTGTGATGGACATTTCTTATCAAAATTAATTCCTAGAACATTGAGATCTATTATGTCATGTTATTTTTGAAACTTACGTACTAGTTATTATACTTTGATGTTTTTAATATTAAATGAAACATAACAAGGGTTTTGACCCTATAACAAAAAATTCCAAAGGCAATTTAACTAGTTTAGTGTGTTATTAACCACACATTAGCAATGCATAAAATCCTTAAATTGTATTAATACCAAAATCAGTCTTAAGAGTAAACAACTAGCAGCATATAATAGATCTTAAATGAAATAACAAAAAACACCCAAAAAAAGAAAGTAGGGAGCTATCCAAATAGTTGGTACTAGTCTCCAGTGAGGAACTCAAACAATTCCTTATGCTTCTCATATCACCATCTTTCCCAAGCTCCTTCTCTTGCAATAGATAGAGAGTTATGGTCGATATATGCATGGCTATTGAGATGAATATGGAAATTTTCATCAACTTTGTCTCCAATTCCAACACTTTTGATGTTGTTCATGCCTTTATATCTCACTTTCAAAATAACATGCTTGACCTAGAGTCTCTCTTACACATGACACAAAGAAAATAAGGTGTTAATAAGAATGTTCATGGCTTGAATTCTCATTTCTTCTTCTTTCTTTTTTGATGTAGTTTCCTCTTCGTTGATGACCTTCTTATGTGTATTCTTCATGACAACTTACCATTAGATATCCTTGTAATAATTTTTTATTAATTTGACTTAGTTATTCTTTCCATTAAGGTTGACCAAACCTTCCTACACCATTCTAACATCTC
The DNA here is from genome assembly GCA_027943335.1 of Chamaecyparis obtusa. Classification (NCBI taxonomy): domain Eukaryota; kingdom Viridiplantae; phylum Streptophyta; class Pinopsida; order Cupressales; family Cupressaceae; genus Chamaecyparis; species Chamaecyparis obtusa. The sequence goes on along the minus strand of BSBK01003688.1, from coordinate 1,280,924 downwards.
AAATATAATGAACCCTCTCCTACCCATCCACTCATGGATCTCCATAGTGACTCTTCCCCACTCATCCAACCTTCGTCATATCCTTCCAAACCTACAACCAAATCATATGCACTCCTATCTAACCATCCTCAATAGGTCTTACCATTCTATTAGAATGAAATATTATATCCATTTGAACTATCCAATTTAAGAAAAGTCCTAAGTGTGGTCTCTTATTCCTATTTTCATGTTTATAAATATAGGGTGTCTGGAAACTATATTCCAATTGTTTTCCTTCTTTATAGGCTAAAATTTAAGATATTTTACAATGAAGGTGTTATCTTTCTTATAGTACACCTCTCTCATCTATGCTTGACGGTGTTACTCCATTATTAGATGTGTATAAGTACAATAACACTTATGTGGCCTCTCCCACACCTTATATATCCCTTATTTGTATCTGAACTATTACAATTCTCTCTTCTTTTGATGAGAAGTTATTTTAGTCCATTATTTATGTGCATCATACAATTCATATATTTAATCATATTATATATCTACATTAAAGGAATTTTATTATTCACTCTTTTCATGAGGTGAACTTGGTAGCATTGTCAGATTGCTTCACCTTTATCATTGGTTGACTTTTTGTATATTAGTACCTATTATATGGCACTCAACATTATTTCATTGTCTAGTGTAATTTCATGGTATCATAATCTATGTGTAGCCATTCTCTCTTCACTTGAATAAAAAAATAACCCTCTTAATCTGTATTGACCTCACTCATGTTCTATGGGAGAACCAACAACATTTTCTATGAGAAAACCTCATATGTTTGTCCTTCCTAAGGACCCTTTCATTTCTCTATGTTTAAACTAATGACATAAGTTATACATTATTATTTGAAGGGGGGGATATATCTACTTTCTCATTTTTTTAATGTTTTCCTAGTACCTATAGTCTATGATCCAAGTAGAGAATCACATGGACATTAACACCCTCATCTTAGATAGCTTACTAATACATCATGCTAGTCAAAGTGATCCTGCATTATACCAAACATTTGAATCACTAGCAATAAAGCATGTTATCTTATAAATGATTCATTTATTCCCATTATTACCAAGTATAGAGAAAGCTAGTCCTTGATGTTAGTGATATGTGTTCTATGTTGTCATTGATGTCAATCTGTTATGTGCATCGATGTCAACGTGATGGAGATTTGTGATGCATGATGTATGGGAAGCTGAAATATGTAGGAAAGAGTATTTGAATTCTAATAGAAGTTTGGTATTGAAAGATACAATTGTTGTTATGATGTTTGGTGGTGATGATAAGTTAGTTTGTGTTATATTTGGAAGGTAACATTATGAGAAGCTATAATATGCAGAAAAGAGTATCTGAAGTCATTATGGGATAATTCTCTGCATTTTATCTGCATAAGATTTGTATTGCTTATAGTTTTGGTAATAATGACTATGGTCTGTGATTGTTGCAGTATCATATTTCAGGTCCTTAGCTAATTAGTGGTTGAAGTTGTGTTTTTATGTTTGCTAACACTTAGGTTGACTATTAGGATTGGCAAGACCTGTCTAGAGAATGATCTTCATTACTCCACATTAATATTTTAAGGTGTGTGGTTTGGTGGACATGTTCAGATGGTTTGTTCATGTTTCATTTTAGATGTTATACTATGGTTTTCTCTAGAAGTGAAGTCATGTTGTTTTGTGTTTGGTATTATTGCCTATTGTGGTCTATGGATAACTCAGACTTTGTTGATCTATTTAATGACTTATTAATTTGGATATGCACTGGATGAAGATTTAATAGGTTGTTTTAGATCTTGTCATGGTGGGTTGAGATCTATATGAAGTTATGAGCATTGGAGAATGTGTTTGGGTCGACTAGTTAACATGTTTTTAATATTTTCTACACATTACATTTGATGTTTCTAATAAAGGGTGTTTTCTTGTGTGCACTTAATTTAAATAATTCATGGGAGGTGTGTTGTGATGTATTTGGGTTCTCTTTATTTGTTGGAGTAGACCGTATTGAGTGTAAGTATTCATGGTGGTTGAATTTGTGTGTATATTATTTATTTCTATTGTGGTTGACATTTTTGAGTATTTTTGTGATCAAGAGAATACATATTAGCATGTGTATGGTTGAGTTGAGAGTGAATTTGTGAATTGGATATGGATTAAGTGTGGCTTGAATGTGAAGTCAATGTGTCACAAATATAGAAGAGAAAATGTGCGAGTATATGAGATTGATAGATTTTATTACATTGATTGACTAAGAGATCCTAAATCTTTTCAATTCATAATTTCCCTATGCCAACTAGTAGATAGTGAGTTATTTTAGTAGCTTTTATAGTCTTTTATATTGCCCCATTAATTACTCCTAAATTCCTCACCTACCACTACATGACAAAAATCAATTAACCAATAGGAGGAGAGCAAAATGTGCACAAGGATCACTAAATATCTTTTCTATCTTGACCATTCATTTTGAAAAATCAGTCGTGTCCCTCCAAATGAAACACCTCAACAAACACAACTCAACCTTATGCCTAATTGCGGTTACTTAACTCACCCCTTCCCCTTGGGAAATCCTATAAATAGGATGCATAATTAGGGTAAAGGATCCCAATTTTCATTTGAGCATCATAGTTATAGTCAATTTGCATCCACTATCTTTCGAGGCAAATTTGTAATTGCATTTAGTAACATCATAATGGAAAATTATCATGAGGTTTTAGGAGGATTTGAGCTTGGAGATTAGCTTAAATTGTATCAATTAGCTTAGATTTTAATCAATCAATCATCTTAGATCTAAATTACATATTATATCATATTAATTTTCATTCTAGGAGTTGTCACTTTAGGATTGTTTTGAAACTGAGGGCATGTCTCAGTATTGCAAGTCCTTTATATTTTATCCTAAGGTTGTGCACCTTAGTCTACAAGTACTTTTTAGGAGCAATGAGCTCCCTAAACTCTAGCCTAAATATTTGTAATCTATTATTCATATAGTGAGTGTAATTCTCACAATGATCTTTCCCACAATGTGTTCTCCATATAAAAATAAAGTGTTCATGTGTTTGTGTTGTCATTGAAATATCTCTCATTGATGGTTAGTTGGATAAAGTTAATCAATAAGTGTTTGTGATAGAAAAGGATTAGGTTTCAGTGCATGTTGATTCACACCCCCCCCCCCCCCCCCCACCCACTTAGCATCTAAGTGTGTTCAAAAATTGGTATCAAAGTTGAATTCCTTTTGAAGAAGCTTAACTACTTGAGGAAGATCTACAATGGTGTATAAAAATAGTCTCAAAGTACTAAAGTTTGATGGAATAAATTACACCTTTTGGAAGGAAATGATGGAATAGTTTTTGGATTCTATATAATTTGGAGTCTAGGATATTGTGAAGAAAACATAT